>CM038677.1:533184411-533784411 GCA_021605205.1 Aegilops longissima | reverse complement strand
TATATGGAGGTAGATATAGATCTCGTCTTTTTATCCGTAGTAGCAATGATACATATGTGTCGGTTCCCTTTCTGTCACTGGTATCAAGCACGGTAAGATCGAACCCACTACCGGGCACCTCTTCCCATTACAAGATAAATAGATCAAGTTGGCCAAACAAAACCTAAATATCGGAGAAGAAATATGAGGCTATAAGAGATCATGAATATAAGAGATCAAAGAGACTCAAATAACTTTCATGGATATAAAAAGATATAACTGATCATAAACTCGAAGTTCATCAGATCCCAACAAACACGCCGCAAAAGAGTTACATCATATGGATCTCCAAGAGACCATTGTATTGAGAATTCAGCTAGAGAGAGAAAGCCATCTAGCTACTAACTCCGGACCCGAAGGTCTACAAAGAACTACTCACGCATCATCAGAGAGGCACCAATGGAAGTGGTGAATCCCTCCATGATGGTGTCTAGATTGGATCTGGTGGTTCTGGACACTACGGCGGCTGGATGAATATTTCATCGACTCCCCTAGGGTTTGTGGATTTTTGGGGTATTTAAAGAGCAAAGAGGCGGTCCGGGGGGAACCCGAGGTGGGAACAACCCACCACGGCGCGCCTGGGCCTCCTGGCGCGCCCTGGTGGGTTGTGCCCCCCTCGGGACACCCCCAGGTGCAACCAGGGCCCATTGCCTTCCTTCTGGCCCATAAAAATCATCGTGGAGTTTCGTGGCATTTGGACTCTGTTTGATATTGATTTCCTGCCATGTAAAAAACATGGAAAAAAACAGCAACTGGCACTTGGCACGATGTCAATAGGTTAGTCCCAAAAAATGATATAAAATGATTATAAAACATCCAAGATTGATAATAAAACAGCATGGAACAATCGAAAATTATAGATACGTTGGAGATGTATCAGCATCCCCAAGCTTAACTCCTACTCGTCCTCGAGTAGGAAAGTGATCAAAACAGAATTTTTGATGTGGAGTGTTGTTCATCAAGTCATATCATATTCTTTTCTTTATAGCATGGACATTTGGACTTTTATGTGATTCAAAGCAATAGTCTAGTTTTGACATAATAATTTAGATACTCAAGCATATCAACAAACAACCATGTCTTTCAAAATATCAATGCTAAAACTAGTTATCCCCAGCCCATCATGCTCAAACATTGATCCATTCATGAAACACACCCGAATATTAGCTACACCCAATACTTAAGTACGATCATATTGCCTCCTAGTTGGTGCTTTTGTAAGAGAAGATGGATACTCAAATTCAAAAATAAAAATTGCATAAAGTAAAAGAAAGTCCCTTCGCAGAGGGAAGTAGGGATTTGTAGAGGTGCCAAAGCTCAAAGCAAAAAAATTGAGATAAAAACATTTTGGGAGGTGTATCCATCCCACCAACGAAAACGACGTAGAGCTACAAACACTTTCCATGCTAGATATGCCATAGGCGGTTCCCAAACAGAAAATAAAATTTATTCCTTTTCCCACCATTCTTTCACTTTCCATGGCTAGTCGTATCCACGAGTGCCTTCCATACCAACACTTTCCAAGGAATTTATTATTTGACAACATAAAGTAAATTCATTTTTGCATTTCGGGACTGGGAATCCCTAAAACCTTTGCCTTACTCTCGTGCAATGACAAGTGAATAAACACTCATCGTGAGAATAACCCATCTAGCATGGAAAATATTAGCCACCCGTTACCGTTCCGCGAGCGAAACAAATACACAAATGAGAAGTTTATTTTGAAAATTAGAGATGGAACGTACAAATTTGCTTAGAACGGCAAAAGAATACTGCATATAGGTAGGTATAGTGGACTCATGTGGCAAAACTGGTTTAAAGGATTTTGGATGCACAAGTAGAGATCATACTTAGTGCAAAATGAAGGCTAGCAAAAAGATTGAGAAGCGACCAACCAAGAAATGAATAATCTCATAAGCAAGCATTAAGCATAATTAACACTGAATAATGCACCACAAGTAGGATATAATTTTCATTGCATGATTATTGACTTTCATGCATGCATAGGGAATCACAAACCTTAACACCAATATTCTTACTAGAGCACAATTACTCATCAACATAACTCACATATCACATCATCATATCTCAAAACTACTACTAAGAATCAAGTTTATTTTGTCCAATAATCTTCATGACATTTTCTTTTCTTTATCCTTCTTGGATATCTATCACTTTGGGACTAATTTTCATGTGTTGCTTTTCATAAGCTCAAACAAATATAAGTGAAGATCATGAGCATAACAAATTTCCTTTCTCTCAAAATAACTTAAGTGAAGCAAGAGAGAATTTCTTCAAAATTTTACTAACTGTCAAATTAATCTAAGTGAAGTAAGAGGGCATTTCTTCAAAAATACTAAGCACATCGTGCTCAAAAAGATATAAGTGAAGCACTAGAGCAAGTCCTAGCACATAAAAGATTTAAGTGAAGCATAGAGAGCAATTCTAGCAAGTCATGATATAATTTTGGATCTCTCATATATGTGTGTCCATCAAGGATTGATGACTTAAAACACAAAATAAAACAAGCAAAGACACATATCATACAAGATGCTCCAAGCAAAACACATATCATGTGACGAATAAAAATATAATCTCGAGTAAAATACCGATAGTTGTTGGAAGAAAGCGGGGATGCCACTCGGGGGCATCTCCAAGCTTAGTTGGTTGCTCATTTTTGGATAATAGCTTGGGATGCCGGGGCATCCCCAAGCTTAGGCTCTTACATCCTTCCTTCATCCATCGTAAGATAACCCAAAACTTGAAAACTTCAATCACACAAAACTCAACAAAACTTCCGTGAGATCCATTAGTATAAGAAAGCAAACCACTACTATAAGTGATGTATTAAACCAATTCATATTTTGTTTTTGTATTATATCTACTGTATTCCAACTTTTCTATGGCAAAAACTCATCAAAGAAAACAATAGAGCCATCAAAACAAGCACACAACACAAAGAAAACAGTATTTATCAAAACAGAACAGTCTGTAGTAATCTGACTTTTGCGAATACTTATGGAACTCCAAAAATTCTACCAAATTAGGAAGACCAGGGTAATTTGTGTATAAATCGTCTGCTAAAAGAATCAGGGCAAAATCTCTTTTCTGTGATTTATGAAAATTATTTTCGTGAGCGCAAAGTTTATGTCTTTTTCAGCAAGATCAAACAACTATCACCCGAGAAGATCCTAAAGGCTTTACTTGGCACAAACACTTATTAAAACATAAAAACATAATCATACCAGTAGCATAATTGTGTAAACACTCAAGAACAGTAAGCAAAAAGCAAAAATAAATTTTATTCATTGGTTGCCTCCCAACAAGCGCTATAGTTTTACGCCCTTAGCTAGGCATAATATTTCAATGATGCTCACAAGAAAGATAGTAGTTGAAGCACGAAGAGAGCACCATTAAACATGTGACAAACACATTTAAGTCTAACATACTTCATATGCATAGGAATTTTATAGGAAAACAAATTATCAAGATAAGAAATACCTAGCATATGCAAAGGAGATGAATTAAACATTGACAATCTCAACACAACGAGAGGAAATTTAATAACATGAAAATTTCTACAACCATATTTTCCTCTCTCATAATAAGTATATGTAGGATCATAATCAAATTCAATAATATAACTATCATATAAAATTTTCTCTTTATGATCCACATGCATGCAAAGTTGACACTCTTCCAAAATAGTGGGATTATCATCAAATAAAGTCATCATGACCTCTCCAAACCCACTTTCATTAAAAAAAAATCATAAGATTGAACACTCTCCAAATATGTGGGATTATTTTTAGCTAAAGTTGACACTCTTCCAAACCCACTTTCATTATTATCGCAAACATGTTCATCATGAGGCTTAAATAAATTTTCAAGATCATAAGAAACATTATCACCTCAATCATGATCATTGCAATAAGTAGTGGACATGACAAAACAAGCATCCCCAAGCTTGGGGTTTTGCATATTATTAGCACAATTGACAATAATAGAATTTATAGTAAAATTATTGCAATCATGCTTTTCATTCAAGGAGCTATCATGAATCACTTCATAAATTTCTTCATCACAATTTTCAGATTCACGATTCTCAAGCAAAACTTCATACAGATAATCTAGTGCACTCAAATCACTAGCAACTGGTTCATCATAATTGGATCTTTTCAAAAGATTAGCAAGAGGATGAGGATCCATATCAATAGATTTTTAGTAAGCGAAGATGCAAGCATATAGAAGGGCACATGGCAACACAAGCAAACAAAAGATCTGACGAGAAAAAGGCGACCGAAAAAGAAGGCGAATAAAGCTGCAAATTTTTGTGTAGTGAGGGAGAGGAAAACGAGAGGCAAATGGTAAATAATGTAAATTGCGAGGAGATGAGATTTGTGATTAGGAACCTGGTTATGTTGAAGATCCTCCCCAGCAACGGCGCCAGAAATTCCCTTGATGATGTTTGCTAAGACTACGCCGGTGTTTCCTCCAAGAGGAGAGGATGATGTAGCACAACAACGGTAGGTATTTCCCTTAGTATTGAAACCAAGGTATCGAACCAGTAGGAGAACCAAGCAACAAAACGTAAACAGCCCCTGCACACAAATAATAGCCACTCGCAACCCGGCGTGTTAAAGGGGTTGTCAATCCCTTTCGGGTAACGGCGCCATAAGGCAAGTTGACGGGAGAAAATTATAATAGATTGAAATAATAGATCGCAAATAAAATAAAGTGCAGCAAGATATTTTTGTAATTTTAGTTTAATAGATCTGAATAAAAACGCAAAGGAAAAGTAGATCGCAAGGCAAATATATGAGAAAGAAGACCCGGGGGCCGTAGGTTTCACTAGTGGCTTCTCTCGAGAAAAATAGCAAACGGTGGGTAAACAAATTACTGTTGGGAATTTGATAGAAATTCAAATAATCATGACGATATCCAGGCAATGATCATTGCATAGGCATCATATCCAAGATTAGTAGACCGACTCCTGCCTGCATCTACTACTATTACTCCACACATCGACCGCTATCGAGCATGCATCTAGTGTATTAAGTTCATGGAAAAATGGAGTAATGCAATAAGAAAGATGGCATGATGTAGACAAGGTCTGTTTATCTATATGGCGGTAGATATAGATCTCGTCTTTTTATCCTTACTAGGAATGATACATACGTGTCGATTCCCTTTCTGTCACTGAGATCAAGCACCGTAAGATCGAACCCACTACCGGGCACCTCTTCCCATTGCAAGATAAATAGATCAAGTTGGCCAAAACAAAACCCAAATATCGGAGAAGAAATACGAGGCTATAATAGATCATGCATATAAGAGATCAAAGAAACTCAAATAACTTTCATGGATATAAAAAGATATAACTGATCATAAACTCGAAGTTCATCAGATCCCAACAAACACACCACAAAAAGAGTTACATCATATGGATCTCTAAGAGACCATTGTATTGAGAATTCAGCAAGAGAGAGAAAGCCATCTAGCTACTAACTACGGACCCGAAGGTCTATAAAGAACTACTCACACATCATCGGAGAGGCACAAATGGAAGTGGTGAACCCCTCCGTGATGGTGTCTAGATTGGATCTGGTGGTTCTGGAATCTGCGGCTGGATGAATATTTTGTCAACTCCCCTAGGGTTTGTGGATTTTTGGGGTATTTATAGGGCAAAGAGGTGGTCCAGGGGGCACCCGAGGTGGGCACAACCCACCAGGGCGCGCCTGGGCCTCCTGGCGTGCCCTGGTGGGTTGTGCCCCCCTCGGAACACCCCCGAGGTGCAACCAAGGCCCATTGCCTTCCTTCTGGCCCATAAAAAATCATCATGGAGTTTTGTGGCATTTGGACTCCGTTTGATATTGATTTCCTGCGATGTAAAAAACATGGAAAAAACAGGAACTGGCACTTGGCACTATATCAATAGGTTAGTCCCAAAAAATTACTATAAAATGATGATAAAACATCCAAGATTGACAATAAAACAGCATGGAACAATAAAAAATTATATATACGTTGGAGATGTATTAATAGGATGGTCCTCTTCGTCGAAGATGATGGGCGTACGAGACTATTTGAGCGACTTCCGGGCCTGTGGCGCTAGTTCCACGGCATTGACTTCTCACGCCCACCGCTTGAGCTGGCGGTGAGAAGTGTGCAGAGATGCACCTCTGTCAACGCACATGGCGTCCGTGGCCTTTTGAAACTCTTGCTCACTGGTTTCCTCTTCATCCCCTCCATCACTCTCATCATCACATGTTTCCTTCTCTTGACCTCTGACGGGCTTTCCTTGGTTTCGAAAGGATTTGTCAGGGAGATTTGCTTCACCACCTCGGCCCTTACCACCAGCAACATTCTGACCTTTTTTCCTTATCACACTTCTCATACCCCGCTCTCTGCTTCTTGACAAGCTGCTCAACTTGGTAACACTCTTGAAGGTCGTGGCCCTTGGTCCGATGAATCTTGTTGTACGGCCCATCGCCCTTCCCAGCTTTCTCGGCAGCGGTGGCTTCCCGGCAGTCAGTGCACGTCACAGCTTCCTTGCCGAGGGCCTTAGCTTTGGCCTTCTTGCCGGTACTAGGCATACCCGATCCTTCAACAGTCATCACTGCCTTATCCCTCCGCTTCTTACTGTGCTTATTGCTCTTTTTCTGACTGGTTGATTCATCATCATCTTCCGAATCAACATTGGCATAATCTTCCTCTCCGGGCAACTTCCTTCCCTCCTCAATCCGAGCACACTTATCCACCAGTGTGTACAACTTCTTCACAGTCTTGGGCAACCGCCCGTTCATCTTGGAACGGATACGACGGTTGCACACATTGGACTGGAAGGCAGCTATTAAAGCTGTTGGATGGATATTTGGGATATTTCTATGAACTTTGTTGAATCTCTATAAATACTTACGGAGGGTTCTCCTTCCTTCTGCTGGAGAAGCTGCAAATCGCTGGGCCTGTCGGGCTCCTGATGACCGCCAGTGAAGGCACCAATGAACTCGTGGCATAGGTTAGCCCATGATGAAATGGAGTTCTCCGGTAGGTGCATCAGCCAAGACCTCACATTGGACTTGAGAGCCAAAGGGAAGTAGTTGGCAAACACCTTCTCATCTCTTCCCCTGGCAGCCTGAACAGCGATGGTGTAGATGCTCAGGAACTCTGTCGGGTTCAGCCTCCCGTCGTACTTCTCAGGTATCTCTGGCTTGAATGTGCGAACAGGGGCCAACAGACTTGCTGCAGCTCTCGTGTAAAGGTAGGGCAGCCAACCTCGAGAGGTATGCACCCGCCAACACCGAGCGCATGCTCGTCGATGTTGAGGCCGTTGCACCCGTCGGTCCGGCGGAGGTCGTTGCGGCATTGCTCGACGATGATGCGCGCATCTCTCTCCGCCTATCCTCTGGGGCTCGACGTTGGCCTGGGTGTACTCGAGGGTCAGAAGAGGCCATCGAGATGTCGTCGGGGTCTTGATTTGGTTGCTCTCGCGCTAGCTGCCGCGGTGGGGACTGCACTGTGGGGATGGCCCCTTCCGTACGGTCAGCAGCATGGGTTGTTGCTGTCACTTGGGGAGGTCGTGGCGGGCCAGCCCGCCGTGAGCCCCCAGCTTCGGCGAAACCGAGCAGGCTTTGGATGGTGGCACGCCATTCGTCCATCTGCTCGGCCGCCGGTGGAAACCTCAGCAACAGCTGAGCTCGCGCCATGGCCTCCGAAGCCGTACTTGGCATGGATGTTGATGAAGTCGATCGTACCGTCGCTCGGCCCCTGATGGTGCCAGCGGCGGTAGCGCTGCGCCCTCGTTGTCACTGCGGGGCGACCACCTGGATGTGGTGTGGCGAAGGCACTCGAGGGCTAGCGGCTCCATCGGGCGCAGCGGCTTGGTCAGCCTGCCCCGGGAGAGGTGCACGCTCTGCGACCGCACCTGTGGTGGGGGTGGCCGGAGGGCGGCGGTTCGCCCCGGTCCGAGCACCGTTGCTGTGGCTATGCCCGTCGGTGGGGGAGAGGGGCGCAGATGGAGTGACCCCCTCACCCGTACCTTGGGGAGCGTGGCCGTCGGGATGCTGCTGATGTTGCTCTCCTTCAGCACCTCCTGCTCCTGCGTCGGCCGAAGGGGAAGTGATGATGGCGTCGCCTGCTCCGACCACTTCCCCAGCAGCGTCCGCGCCCTTGCGCACCTCCGAACCTCCCGCAGCGTTAGAGATCACGGGCAACGGAAGTATTCGAGGTGGATGGGTGAGCTGGAGGACCGGGCTTCTTCTTAGGCGCCATGGTCGATGGCGTCGTCGAAGATGAAGATGGTGATGAAGATGACACGCTGCACACGCCTTCAGGTTCGCGCAAGCGAGCCCCTACCTGGCGCACCAAAGATGTCGGGGAAAACCACGACCACCTATGGGACCAGGAGGTCCCTTGCTGGTTCAGAAGGGGGGCGATGCATTGCACAAAGAGCAGACGAGCGTGGGGCAGCATGGCAGAGATCACACAGGAAATTTTACCCAGGTTTGGGCCGCCGTGAGGTGTAAAACCCTACTCCTGCTTTGGTGGATTGATGGTGGAAAGGTGGTGGCGGAGCATAGTACACTTGCCCGGCAGGGGTTGCCTTGGGGTAGCAGTGACTACGCGCGTATGGGGGTGAGAGTTATCCAACCTTCTAACCCTTTCTACGGTTGCCATGGGCCTCCTTTTATAGATCAAGGGGTAACCAAAGTGGCAAAGTAGTCATTACGCACTGATAAGATAGCAAATAGTGCTATCATACCTAACTCTGTGGGCTGATAGGGCACATTAAATGCACCGCTTAACGTCACATCATTGGTTGCCCGGCAAGGCTTGCCGGGCTATCTTGCCAACTCCGCTCCTGTTCTCTTGACACGTCATGGGACGGGTGTCATCTGTGGGTTTCTCCTGTAGGAAATGGCTGCCATGTGGTGAATGGCTGCCACTTAATCACTTTGCGGCTTGACACCGCACTGATCGACGACGTGGGTCATGGTGGAATGGTTGGTGAGGTGGTTCTGCCTCCGTGAGCCCCGGCAGGCCCTGCCGGGCACCTTAGTTGTCTGCTTCTGGAGGTGGCCTCACCCCTTGCCGGGCTCGCCTACCCGGCAAGGGAGGCTTTTCTCCTGACGATATCATGCTTCCTTGGCTCATTCTTGGTCCCTCTGATCTGCATGTTGGTCCTTTGAATCTCTTGGGCCCTTGTACTCTCACTTGGACTGGTGCTTCAATCTTGTTCTCGTGCCTGTGCACAGTCTGGGCAACAGACCCAGGGTTTGTTGCACGACACCATACTTATGTAAATCCACAAATTCTGAAAAATTAGGACGATGTAGGCAATTTGTATATCAATCTTGTGTTAAAAATTCAGAAGCTTTCGTCACTTCTGTGATTTTTGAAAATTATTTTACTGGACGCAAAAGTTTTTGTTTTCCAACAAGATCAAATCAACTATCACCAAACATAATCCCAAAGGCTTTACTTGTCACTTTATTGAAAAAAGCTATAAAACCTAATTACTACAGTAGCCTAATCATGTGAACACATAAAAACAATAGGGGTAAATGTTGGGTTGTCTCCCAACAAGCGCTTTTCTTTAAAGCCTTTTAGCTAGACATGATGATTTCAATGATGCTCACATAAAAGTAAATATTTGAACATAATGAGAGCATCATGAATCATAAGTTTCTCTCTCATAATAATTTTCAGTAGCATCATGAATGGATTTATCAATATAGCTATCAAATAAAGAATTATTTTCATGATCCGAAAGCACAGAAAATTTATTACTCTCCACATAAGCAATTTTGTTCTCATTCGCAATAGTGGGAGTATCACATGAAGCTCGAATACTATAAATTGTTTCCACATTAAAAGAGTAATGTTCAGTAAAAGGATATTCAAAATAATGACAATAATTATCACTACATTTTATAACATAAGTATCATCACAATAATCATCATAAGAGCATCTCCAGCCGTTGGCCCCCCAGGGCGCATAAAAATCGCCCCCTGGGGCGAGCCGGCGATACAATCGGCGCTGGGGGGCGGTTGGGCATCCAGCCGTCACCCCCAGGCGCCGATATTGTCCCACATTTCGGCCCACTTTCGACGAATATGGGGCCCATATGGGAGAGAATAGGCCCATATTCGGCGTGGTTTGTCGTGGTCTGGCGTTCAATTATCAACATAAATATTTTTTATCACACAGTTCATCATAGAAAATCAAATACTTCAACAAAACAGTGCAACAACAAATCGTTCAATACTCAACAAATAAAAACTCATCACACGTCGCGCCCGGCTTCGCCCTTGAGCCTCCATAGGTGATCCACCAGATCTTGCTGCAGTTGATGATGCACCTGTGGGTCTCGGATCTCCTGATGCATACTGAGGTAGGCAGTCCAGGTTGCCGGTAGCTGGTGATCAACTTCGGCTAGAGGACCCTTCCTGTAGTATGGTTCAGTATCAAACACTAGCTCTTCTTGCTCGCTCTCGGTGACCATGTTGTGCAAGATGACATAGCAAGTCATGATCTCCCACATTTGATCTTTCGACCAGGTCTAAGCAGGGTACTGGACAACAGCAAATCGAGATTGGAGCACACCAAATGCCCGCTCGACATCCTTCCGGCAAGCCTCCTCCACCTTGGCAAAGTGGGACTTCTTGCCTCCTGGCACAGCGTTTGAGATAGTCTTCACAAATGTAGACCATCTTGGATAGATGCCATCAGCTAGGTAGTACCCCTTGTTATAGTGCCGCCCATTGACCTCGAAGTTCACCGGAGGAGAATGACCTTCAACAAGCTTGGCAAAGATAGGGGGGCACTGCAGCACGTTGATGCCATTGTGAGTTCCTGGCATACCAAAG
The DNA here is from genome assembly GCA_021605205.1 of Aegilops longissima. Taxonomy (NCBI): domain Eukaryota; kingdom Viridiplantae; phylum Streptophyta; class Magnoliopsida; order Poales; family Poaceae; genus Aegilops; species Aegilops longissima. The sequence goes on along the minus strand of CM038677.1, from coordinate 533,773,503 downwards.
AAGGATTGCCAAATCCAGAGGTCCTGTGTGGCCACTGCCTCAAGTACCACACTACAACCGCCTTTGGTGCTAAGGGAGTCCTGGATTAGGGGATGTCCGGATGGCCGTACTATGACCTTTGGCCGGACTCCTGGACTATGAAGATACAAGATTGAAGACTTCGTCCCGTGTCCGGATGGGACTTTCCTTGGCGTGGAAGGCAAGCTTGGTGATACGGATATGTAGATCTCCTCCCATTTGTAACCGACTCTATGTAACCCTAACCCTCTTCGGTGTCTATATAAACCGGAGGGTTTTAGTCCGTAGGACGAACAACAATCATACCATAGGCTAGCTTCTAGGGTTTAGACTCTCTGATCTCATGGTACTCTTGTACTACCCATATCATCAATATTAATCAAGCAGGAGTAGGGTTTTACCTCCATCGAGAGGGCCCGAACCTGGGTAAAAATATTGTGTCCCTTTTCTCCTGTTACCATCCGCCTAGACGCACAGTTTGGGACCCCCTACCCGAGATCCGCCGGTTTTGACACCGACAATGGTGCTTTCATTGAGAGTTCCTTTGTGTCGTCACCTTTAGGCCCGATGGCTCCTCCGATCATCAACAATGATGCAGTCCAGGGTGAGACTTTTCTCCCCGGACAGATCTTCGTATTCAGCGGCTTTGCACCGCGGGCCAATTCGCTTGGCCATCTGGAGCAAATTGAAAGCTACGCCCCTGGCCATCAGGTCAGATTTGGAAGTTTGAACTACACGGCCGACGTCTGCAGAGACTTGATCTTCGACGGGTTCGAGCCACAGCCAAGCGCGCCGCACTGTCACGATGGGCATGATCTAGCTCGCCACGCGAGCGATGCCACGAGGCCGCACCAGTGTCCGCTCCGACCCTTAGCTCGGAGTCGACTGCGCCGATCGAGGACGGGTGGCTGGACACCGCCTCGAGGGCTGCAATCTCCACAACGATCGAGCCGAGCACCATACCTGTCCTTCGCGAAGCTCGTGACTCCAAGGTGTCGGACTCCGAACCTTCCGCGCCACTGCCAATCGAATCCGATTGGGCGCCGATCATGGAGTTCACCGCCGCGGACATCTTTCAGCTCTCGCCTTTCGGCGACATTCTGAATTCACTAAAGTCTCTCTCTTTATCAGGAGAGCCCTGGCCGGACTATGGTCAGCAAGGTTGGGATGCGGGCGACAAAGAAATTCAAAGCCCACCCACCACCCACTTCGTAGCCACTGTCGATGATTTAACCGACATGCTCGACTTCGACTCCGAAGACATCAACGGTATGGACGCTGATGCAGGAGACGACCAAGAACCGGCACCTACAGGGCACTGGAAGGCCACCTCATCGTATGACATATACATGGTGGACACCCCAAAAGAAGGGAACGACGATGGAACAACGGAGGATGACCCCTCCAAGAAATAGCCTAAGTGCCGGCATCAGCGGCGCCGCTCTAAATCCCGCCACAGCAAAAACGGCGATTCCGGCACGAGAGATAATAACACCCCGGACAGTGGCGAAGACAATCCCCTCCAGCAGGATTCAGCGCAGGAGGATGGAGAAGCCAACCCTCATGAGAGAGCGGCAGACAGAGAGGTAGAGGACGATAATTACATGCCTCCCTCTGAATATGAGGCAAGCCTCGACGACGACGAATTTGTCGTGCCTGAGGATCCCGTCGAACAAGAGCGTTTCAAACGCAGGCTTATGGCCACAACGAGCAGCCTCAAGAAAAAACAGCAACAACTTAGAGCTGACCAAGACTTGCTAGCCGTCAGATGGACTGATGTCCTTGTGGCTGAAGAGTACGAACTCGAACGCCCCTCCAACAGCTACCCAAAACGCAAGCTGCTACCCCGATTAGAGGAGAAAGCACCTAGATCTACATCACCAGTGCATGATGCGGCCGACCGGCCACCTCGTGGCCGCGACAGAGAGGCCTCTCGGCCCTCCACTCAAGCCGCACTCGGCGTCGCTCAAAGAATACCAAGGCACGGGAAATCGCGCGGACACTGTGAGATATATTGGAGGACAGGGCAAGGCAAACAAGATCGATCTATGGATCGCGTGGGCGCCCCACGACATGTGGCGATAACCGTCATGCCGGATATGGTAAATCCGGCCGGGCCGAACACAGTAGACAAAGCTCATTTGAGCTACGTCGTGATATAGCCCAATACAGAGGTGCCGCACACCCACTATGCTTCACAGATGAAGTAATGGATCATCAAATCCCCGAGAGATTCGAACCCGTAAACATTGAATCATACGATGGCACAACAGATCCGGCGGTATGGATCGAGGATTATCTCCTTCATATCCACATGGCCCGTGGCGATGATCTACACGCCATCAAATACCTCCCACTCAAGCTTAAAGGACCAGCTCGGCATTGGCTTAACAGCTTGCCAGCAGAATCAATTGGTTGTTGGGAGGACCTGGAAGCCGCATTCCTCGACAACTTCGAGGGCACCTATGTGCGACCACCAGACGCCGATGACCTAAGCCACATAATTCAGCAGCCAGAGGAATCGGCCAGACAATTCTGGACACGGTTCCTAACTAAGAAAAATCAAATAGTCGACTGTCCGGACGCAGAGGCCCTTGCAGCCTTCAAGCATAACATCCATGACGAGTGGCTTGCCCGGCACCTAGGACAGGAAAAGCCGAAATCCATGGCAGCCCTCACGACACTCATGACCCACTTTTGCGCGGGAGAAGACAGTTGGCTAGCTCGTAGTAATAACATGACCAAGAGCCCTGGTAATTCGGATACCAAGGACATCATTGGCAGGTCGCGTCGTAACAAGCAAAAGCACCGCATTAACAGCGACAATGCTGAGGATACGGCAGTTAATGCCGGATTCAGAGGCTCTAAACCCGGTCAGCGGAAAAAGCCATTCAAAAGAAATACTCCGGGCCCGTCCAATTTGGACCGAATACTCGATCGCTCGTGCCAGATACACGGCACCCCCGAAAAACCAGCCAACCACACCAACAGGGATTGTTGGGTGTTCAAGCAGGCAGGCAAGTTAAACGCCGAAAACAATGACAAGAGGTTGCATAGCGATGATGAGGAGGAGCCCCGGCCGCCGAACAATAGGGGACAGAAGGGTTTCCCCCCACAAGTGTGGATGGTGAACATGATGTACGCAACCCACATCCCCAAAAGGGAGCGGAAGCGTGCACTCAGGGATGTATATGCGTTGGAGCCAGTCGCCCCAAAGTTCAACCCATGGTCCTCCTGCCCGATCACTTTTGATCGAAGGGACCACCCCACTAGCATCCGCCATGGCGGATTCGCCGCATCGGTTCTAGACCCAATCATTGACGAATTTCACCTCTCTAGAGTCCTTATGGACGGCGGCAGCAGCCTGAACCTGCTTTATCAGGATACAGTATGAAAAATGGGCATAGATCCCTCAAGGATTAAACCCACAAAGACGACCTTTAAAGGCGCCATACCAGTGTAGAGGCCAACTGTGCAGGCTCGGTTACACTTGAGGTGGTCTTCCATCCCGGATAATTTCCGAAGCGAGGAGTTAATCTTGACATAGTCTCGCTCCGCGATGGCTATCACGCCTTTGCTCGGACGAACCACATTTGCAAAGTTCAATGCGGTGTCGCACTACGCATACCTCAAGCTCAAGATGCCAGGCCCTCGAGGAGTCATTACGGTCAATGGAAACACCAAACGCTCTCTCCGAACGGAGGAGCATACGGCGGCCCTCGCGGCGGAAGTACAAAGCAGCCTCTCAAGGCAATTCTCCAGTACGGCAATTAAACAACCGGACACCGTGAAGCGTGCCCGGAGTAACCTACAACAAGACCGCCTGGCACGTTCCGAGCACGCGTAGCAATGCGGCCCCAACCCCAGCCCTCGCAAAATTGCGAAACCAGTACTACGCGTACATAACTACGCTCTGGAAATACCATGGGCATAGGGGGAGGGGCACGACCACGGCACGCCCAAAATGCGGCTCAACCGCGCAAGGGGCTCTCGATTTTGTCATTCTTTTTTCTTCTTACTTTCAGGACTCCACTTTCCGGAAGGCCTGTCCGGCAGTATAATCGCCGAACACACGATGCAACAGCCAGGGAGGCAGAAAGCTACGTCGAGTGTCCAGGTGGTCCCTATAACGAGCAGTATACTTGTTTCACATATCATCCCGCAGCTCGCCCCTGGAGGGGGACATGTCAAATAGTCCTATCTCTTGCTTATCGCACTATTTGTATCGTTCTGCTTTTAGCGCAGACTTTTCGAATAAACAATACATAGCTTTTGTCTATTATTGCATTCCTTTTTTTATAAAAACATGTTCAGTTATGACATTATGCAATCGTACACTTTGGTACGGCCAATACACCAAGGGCTTACGTACCCCAGAATATGGTGTGAGAAGTTCGAACACTCTCATGAGTGCGGCACCCCGAACTTATAGCATTATATGCATCGGCTCCGAATCATGTCTTGGGTCAATAGTTGGGTTTGCCCGGCTCCCATGTTTTGGTACCTTACGTTCTGTTATATCAGCTAAGGTAGCACTGGGAGAACCACTGCGATTGTGCCTCGGTTGAGCTGGGCTAAGCACCTCAGTGGAGAAAGCTAAAACTGACCGTCATGATAGGGCGAGAGTTGGTCGCTGTTCGAGAGGTTTTCGAGTCCCTAAAGACTTATGCCACTTAGAGCGAGGAGTCGGCTTTGTCCGGCCTAGGCGTGGATAGCGCCCCAAACTCGGTCTTCCGAATACTAGGGGCTTCGCCGAAATTTAAAATTATAGAATTCTATGGCTAAGTGAGAGTGTTCAAGCATTATAGTCCGATTGCCTTGTTCGTTGTTTTGAGCGCCTCCCTCGAAGGACCCAATAATGGGAAAATGAGCGCTCAAGTTTATCCCGAACACCCCAAAGACTTCATGCATGGGGGCGAAGCCGACGACTCGCCATCTCTCAATTTTGATAAACGGCCACACAGAAGGTAATATTTTAAATTAAAAAACATTGCTTAGCGCATATGAACAAGTTTTCAGCGTACAGGATCACAAATGCGAGTTTATTCAAAAATTACATCTTTGGAGCACTCATCCGCTATACGGCGGGCACCCTTCAGACGCCTCATAATACATCTCGGGCTTGCGATGCTCCTTGCTGGCGGTGGTCCGTCCGTCACAAGCTTCTCGGCGTCCATCTTGCCCCAAAGCACTTTAGCATCGGGCAAGGCCCTGAGCACCTTCGATGCATACGGAGCGCTTGATGACTTCAATCCTTGGGCGGGCATCCACCAGCCGCCTTACCAGCCAAGTAGCTCCCATGCATGGCTTCCCGTGCCACAGCCGGACTCGAGACCCTTCATGGCCTGTTCGCCACCTTAGGGAGCTCGACCAGCTGCTTCACTGGTCGCTCAAAAGCACCAGGTGTCCGGCCTCGAGATATCGAGACAGAACACCTTCTCCGCCGAGCTCCCTCTTTGGCTCGGTAGAATCTGCAGCGTCGGACACACTCGGGAAGATCTGTGAATGCTCCCGAGAGCTCCGACTCAGATAAGTAACAAGTAATTCACTTTCGCGTGCTTGCTTTGCATAAAGAATGCCTTACCCGCCGCTACCTTCTTCATCGCCTCAATTTCCTGGAGGGCTTTTTGGGCTTCGGCCTTGGCAGATTTGGCGCTCTCAAGCGCCGAGGCGAGCTCGGACTCTCGACTCTCTGAGTCAAGCTCCAACCTCTCGTGTTTTTCCACGAGAGCCTGGAGCTCTTGCTGCACCTCCGCCACTCGCGCCTCCTGCTTCTCCCGCTGGGTACGCTCCACTGCCGCATTTTCTTCGGCCTTGGACATCGCTTCCTTCAGGGTCGCCACCTGGGTTGTGGCCCCTGTAATACACATGTTGGTCCTGTCATTTTGTGCAACCACATCTTTTTTATACAATTACATAAGGTATTACTTACCTTCCTTGTCCTCGAGCTGCTTCTTGGCAAGGCCGAGCTTGTTCTCGGACCGCTCGAGGCTCTGCGTCAATGCATCGACCTCCATGATCGGTCTGGCAGAGGTCAGCAAAGACAGCCTGCATTCCCATATTGACATACTTATGTTAGACTCCTGCGTATATCTTTTTGATCCTCGCCCGGCTTTTCTTTCCGAACACCAAACTGAGCATCGAGGCTACCGTCTATGCGGTAATATTTTTACATATCTTAAATACATACCTCAAAGCCTGTTAGAAGGCTGGCATAGGCTTCGGTCAGCCCGCTCTTGGCGGACTGAACCTTCTGGATCACCACACTCATAGTAGTGTGGTGCTCCTCGTCGATGGAGGTGCCGTTAAGCACCTCCAGCAAATTATCCGGTGCCTTCGGTTGGATGGAGGTCATCGGTGTCGTAGGCTTGCCCTTCTTACGTGGGGGCCGCCTGCCGGACTCCGGAACCACTGAAGGTTCCGGTGCGGAGTCCGGCTCGGGCCAGACTTAGAGCCCTTTGGAGTTTTATCCCCTTTTCGCCTGGAGTCCGGGAGGTCGCCTTGCGGCGCCTCCAGGACCACCTCCTCCTGGCTTGGCCCCTTTTGGGACTCCACCTCGGCATCATCCGCAGCGAGAGGAGAGGAGGCGGCCGGAAGTGAAGTGCTATTCACATCCGACGAACCCAGGGAGCCGCTCGTTGAAGCGTCGAGCCCGGCCTTGGGCGGACTGCATGATTATATTCGGCGTCAGAAGGTATTGTGCAATGAAGAAGCGCCATGAGTTACTCTGGTATCCGGATACTTACGATTTCGCCAGGGGCTTGGCCCTGGGTGACCACTCTTCTTCGCCGTTGTCGGCGTTGGTGGAGTAGTCTGGAGAGAGGGTCCTTCCCTTCTTGGACCCTCCGGCTCCCCCAGCTGGGGCGGCCTTGCTTTTCTTCTCTCGTCCCGCAGGGGGAGAGGCCTCTCTTTCCTCCTCCTCGTCTTCACGGGAGGAGTCTGCCTCGGAGTCATCGGACGATGAGTCCGACACCACCTGGCCTTCTTCTTGGCCTTCTTCTCCGCCTTCTTCTTGGCCTTCTTCTCCGGCCTTCTTCTCCGGCACCACGTAAGGTGCCGGAACCAGCAGCCCCGTCAAGCGGGCGTCCGCTGGGTCTTCTGGCAAGGAAGCCGGACAGTCAATCTGCCCGGACGTCCTCTGCCAATCCTGTCAAAGGTAAGGGAGTTTAGATCCCGCATAGAGTCAAACTATGAAAACAAGTGTCCCGTAAAGGGCAAAATAGCTTACCGCGTTGGCTTGATGCTGCGCGCTGAATCCGCGATCCTCGGTAGCGGATGCGGGAGCCTCGGCGCCCTTGAACAGCACCTTCCAGGCATCTTCGTATGTAGTGTCGAAGAGCCTGCTCAGGGTTTGGTGTTGTGCCGGATCAAACTCCCACAAGCTGATAGCTCGTTGTTGGCACGGGAGGATCCGGCAGATGAGCATGACCTGGACTACGTTGACGAGTTTGAGCTTCTTGCTCACCAGGTTTTGGACGCAGGTTTGGAGTCCGGACAGCTCCTCCGAATTACCCCACGACAAGCCCGTCTCTTTCCAGGAGGTGAGCCGTGTAGGGAAGCCAGATCGGAATTCGGGGGCCGCTGCCCATTCAGGGTCACGTGGCTCGGTGATGTAGAACCACCCCGATTGCCACCCCTTTATGGTCTCCACGAAGGAGCCCTCGAGCCATGTAACAATGGGCATCTTGCCCACCATGGCGCCTCCGCACTCCGCTTGGCGGCCGCCCACAACCTTCGGTTTGACATTGAAGGTCCTCAGCCATAAACCGAAGTGGGGCTGGATGCAGAGGAAGGCCTCGCACACAACGATGAGCGTCGAGATATTGAGGATGAAGTTCGGAGCCAGATCATGGAAATCCAGGCCGTAGTAGAACATGAGTCCCCGGACAAATGGCTGAAGTGGGAAACCTAGTCCGCGGAGGAAGTGGGTGAGGAACACCACCCTCTCATGGGGCCTGGGGGTGGGGATGAGCTACCCCTTATCGGGAAGCCGGTGCGCGATGTCATTGGACAAGTATCCGGCCTTCCTCAACTTTTTAATGTGCCCCTCCGTGACGGAGGAAACCATCCACTTGCCTCCCGCTCCGGACATGGCTGGAGAAGGTAGAGGTGGGATGTGCGGACTTGGGCGCTGGAGCTCGAGTGCGCGAAAATGTATAAGCAAAGGAGGAAGAAGGCGTAGATGGAAAAGGTGGATCCTTATCCCCATATATGGGCGGACGAAACTATGTGCCCCCACCAGCCTGGTAAAACTCGCTTATCTCCCAAGCACCGTAAATTAATGGCACGGTTGGGTTACCCACGCCCGTATTGATGAGAATCCCGCAATAAGGGGACACGATCTCTGCTTCGACTAGACGTGCCAAGGAAACCGCCTCGCTAAGTGCGCTGAGGAGGGACAGTAAAAAACGATTCGAATAAAGGCTTGGCCATGGTGTGATGTCATGCTGCGAAATACGTCAGCATATTGGATTTGTGTAAATATTATTCTCTCTACGGTGGTATGTGGAAATTATTTTGCAGAGCCGGACACTATCCTTGTGTTCAAAATCTTCTATGAAGTATTCGGAGGAGGAACCCGCCTTGCAATGCGAAGACAATCTGCGTGCGGACTCGTCCTCATTGAAGCCTGGTTCGGGGCTCTTGAGGAGTCCTGGATTAGGGGTGTCCGGATGGCGGACTATGACCTTTGGCGGACTCTGTACTATGAAGATACAAGATTGAAGACTTCGTCCCGTGTCCGGATGGGACTTTCCTTGGCATGGAAGGCAAGCTTGGCGATACGGATATGTAGATCTCCTCCCATTTGTAACCGACTCTATGTAACCCTAACCCTCTCCAGTGTCTATATAAACCGGAGGGTTTTAGTCCGTAGGACGAACAACAATCATACCATAGGCTAGCTTCTAGGGTTTAGCCTCTCTGATCTCGTGGTAGATCTACTCTTGTACTACCCATATCATCAATATTAATCAAGCAGGAGTAGGGTTTTACCTCCATCAAGAGGGCCCAAACCTGGGTAAAAACATCGTGTCCCTTGTCTCCTGTTACCATCCGCCTAGACGCACAGTTCGGGACCCCCTACCCGAGATCCGCCGGTTTTGACATCGACAGGCGCCTTTGTACATCCCCTGCCAAGCAAATGGGCAGTTCTTCCATTTCCAATGCATGCAGTCGATGCTTCCAAGCATCCAAGGAAATCCTCTTGCTGCATTATGTGCTAGGATCCGAGCAGTGTCTTCCGCATTGGGTGTTCTCAAGTATTGTGGTCCAAACACTGCCACCACTGCCCGACAGAACTTGTAGAAACACTCAATGCTGGTGGACTCGGACATGCGCCCATAGTCGTCGAGTGAATCGCCGGGAGCTCCGTATGCAAGCATCCTCATCGCCGTCGTGCACTTATAGATCGAGGTGAATCTAAGTTTGCCGGCGCAATCCATCTTGCACTTGAAGTGGCTGTCGAACTCCCGGATGGAATTCACAATCCTAAGGAATAGCTTTCGGCTCATCCGATAACGGCACTGAAATGTTTTGTCACCGTGAAGTGGAGCATCGGCGAAGTAGTCGGAGTAGAGCATGCAGTAGCCTTCGAGACGATGCTGGTTCTTTGCTTTCACCCGCCCGACGCCGAGCCACCTCGCCGCAGCTTTTCATTGCTCGCCAGCAGCTGGGCGAGGGCGGCGAGCACCATGAGATGCTCTTCTTCCTAGACGTCGGCCTTGGCTTCCTCCTCCAGCAACGCGGCGAGCGCTTCCTCGCCATCCGAGTCCATCACCGAGGCAGGCAAATCGCCGAACACCTTGCGCCCGGTGGGCGTGTACCCCGCCGCTAAACTGCCCCTCCGAGGCTGGAAACGGCAGCCGGAAACACCCAGCTGCTGGTGGAGGGGCTGCCTCGGCGAACCTCTGCTATTTTTCCGGCAGTGATTGGCTATCTGGCAGTGAAGGGCGGCGGGCGGCACCGGGATCCAGCTAGTGGCGGCCGGGGGCGCAGGGGGGTGGGAGGCGAGTCAGGGAAGAAAAACTTGACTTTTCACCTGATGGTGTGGGCCAGCCGCGCTTTTCCCTTGCGCCAGAGACCCTGGTCGCCCCGAGTGTGCCGGGTTTGGCCTGCGACCGCCGTGCCCAAAAACGGGCCGAACCGCACTTTCGCATCCTGGGCGCGATCAAGCGTTTTTGGCCGGCGCCAAAAAAAGTGGCCTGGGGCTGTTGAAGCGCGGTGGAGATGCTCTAAGTCGCAACTTTGTTCTCATCATAGTCAATTGAAACCTCTTCCGAGATAGTGGAATCATTACTAAATAAAGTCATGACCTCTCCAAATCCACTTTTATCATTATAATAAAATTCAACACCCTCCAAAATAGTGGGATAATTATTATCTAAAGTTGACACTCTTCCAAACCCACTTTCATAAATATTGCAATCATCATAAATAGGAGGCATGCAATCATGATAGCAAATTTGATCATTCAAAGTAGAGGGACTAGAAAGATCATCTTCAATAAGCATAGCATCCCCAAGCTTGGGACAAACAATAATTGCAGCAAATAAATTCTCAAACATGTCATTCTCATCAAACATAGCATCCCCAAGCTTGTGGTTTGGCATATCATAAGCATAATCACTCTCATCACTAATAGTATGAATGGCACCAATAGTATAACAATTTCTATGATAATTTTCCAAGTTGGTGCCAAAAAGATTTTCAAGATCATAAGAGGTATCATTGTCTTCACAATCGTAATCATCACAACAAGCAATAGGCATAAAAAAATCATCACCAATAGTTCTTTCGGACATTGTGCCATAAGACAAAGAAGCAATATCATCATCAAGTGCATCATCTTCCAAAATTATTTTTAATTCATTTTCATGAGGCATGACAATAATAGGAGCAACATTATTTGGGAGAGATACCTTTTTACCTCTATTATTTCTTCTTTTCTTCTTCTTCACCATATCATGTATGGGTTTAATTATTTTTTTCGAGCTTCTTATTGATGAGATTAGTTGAATAGGGAGCTCCTCCTCATCACCTATTTCATCATGAGAGAGAATAGGAGGGAAAGTGGAAATCTTTACCCTTCCATTAGTATTCCTTTTATATTCTATTTGTTTCCCATCTTTCTATAGTTGGCAATATAAGCATTCTCATTGCAATTTACCATGCAAAACATATAAATATTTTTTAAATTAGTTTCAATGTCATCCGTGAGAATGAATACTTCAAACCAACTACTTTTCTGTGTCAATTCTTCACTCCCCAAAAATAGACAAAGCTCATTATAAAGTTCAAGGGTGATCAAATCATTACAATATTTGGCCATGATCGATCATGAAAAAGTTTGCATTGGAAATTAAGATGACCAACCTTATTGCAAAGTTCACAAGTAATAGGAAAAAGGAACATAATTTTGTAGCAAATTCATCTATCACTTTAAGAAAAAACATTGGTCCTATCATGTTTATGCTTCTTACAAAATCTATCATCCCTATAAGGCACGTCTTCACAAAGTCTTTCCACTCCGCAAAAATTGACATGCTTATAAAAAACATTTTTGTCATGACTTGTGCAATCATCATTAGCATTTCGGATATTCAAAGAATTCATACTAACAACATTGCAATCATGCTCATCATTCAAAATACTATGCCAAACATTTTATTGATTTCTTCTTCTATTAATTGAGCACAATTTTTCTTTCCATCATTTCACGAAAGACATTATAAATATGAATAATATGATGCAACCTCCATTTCATTTTTTCGTAGTTTTCTTTTTATAAACCAAACTAGTGATGAAACAAGAAACTAAAAGATTCAATTGCAAGATCTAAGGATATACCTTCAAGCACTCACCTCCCAGGCAACGGCGCCAGAAAAGGGCTTGATGTCTACTACACAACTTATTCTTGTTGACTCGTGTTGGGCCTCCAAGCACAGAGTTTTATAGGACAGTAGCAATTTTCCCTCAAGTGGATGACCTATGGTTTATCAATCCGTGTGAGGCGTAGGATGAAGGTGGTCTCTCTCAAACAACCCTGCAACCAAATAACAAAGAGTCTCTTGTGTCCCCAACACACCAAATACAATGGAAAATTATATAGGTGCACTAGTTCGGCGAAGAGATGGTGATAATAGTGTAGTGTTGATTTTTGTAGTAGGAACAATAAAAAACAACAAGGTAGCAATTGATAAAACGGAGCACAAATGGTATTGCAATGCTTGAAAACAAGGCCTAGGGTCCATACTTTCACTAGTGCAATTTCTCAACAATTCTAATCTAATTGGATCATTTAAATATCCCTCAACATGTGATGAAGAATAACTCCCAAGTTCTTATCTAGCGGAGAACATAAGAAGAAATTGTTGTAGGGTACGAAACCACCTTAAAGTTATTCTTTCTGTTCGATCTATTCAAGTGTTCATACTAAAATAATGAAAAGATATTCTTTTTGTTTGATCTATCCAAGAGTTCGTACTAAAATAACACCATATGATACGCATCAACCAACTCGAATGTAACCTAGATACTCCAATGTCACCACAAGTATCCATGAGTTAATTATACAATATGCATCAAACAATTTCAGATTCATAATACTCAATGCAACACAAAGAACCTAAAGAGTGCCCCAAGATTTTGACCGGAGAAACAAAGACGAGAATGTGCATCAACCCCTATGCATAGATTACCCCAATGTCACCTCGGGAATCTGCAAGTTGAGTGCCAAAACCCATATCAAATGAATCATTATGATACCCCCATTGTTACCATGGGTATTCATAGCAAGACATACATCGAGTGTTCTCAAATCTATATAAGTATTCAATCCGATAAAATGAAATCTCAATGGGAAAACTCAATTCATCACAACAAGATAGAGAGGGAGAAACACCATGTGATCCAACTATATTAACAAAGCCCGCGATATATCAAGATCGTGCGATCAAGAATACGAGAGAGAGAGAGAGAGGGAGAGAGGGAGAGAGAGAGATTGATTAAACACATAGCTACTGGTACAAACCCTCAGCCCGAGGGTGGACTACTCCCTCCTCATCATGGTGGCCATAGGGATGATGAAGATGGCCACCGGTGATGATCTCCCCCTCTGGCAGGGTGCCGGAACAGGGTCTAGATTGGTTTTTCGTGGCTACAGAGGCTTGCGGCGGTGGAACTTCTGATGTAGGGTTATTTATGGGGGTTTCTGTATTCATAGGATTTTTTGGCATTGGTTTCACGCTAAGATGGGCCTCGAGGTGAGCACAACCCACCACGCCTCGGGTTGGGCTCCAGGCATGCCCTGGTGGGTTGTTCCCTCCTCGTGGATCTTCTAGCCCTCCCACGAAGCTTCGGAGGCCTCTTTTGTTCCAAATAAAATCGTCAAAAAGTTTCAGCTCATTTGGAGAACTTTCATTTCTGCACAAAAAGCAACACCACGATAGTTCTGCTGAAAACAGCGTCAGTCCGGGTTAGTTCCATGCAAATCATACCAAAACCATATAAAATTGTTGTAAACATGGCATGAATACTTCATAAATTTCGACACGTTGGAGACGTATCAGACCACTCCTATTTACACCCCGAGCTGTTTGCTCTAACATGGCATGATGATGTTGGTCATATCATGCATATGTTGCCTTGCAGTGCTTACTTTCGACATCATATGTGTCATCTGCTTAGTTTAGACATGTTCTGTAATGCCACCTGTTTAGTTTCTATATCATATATGTGAATTATGCAATCTCATCTCTTTTAGCCAGCCATAATTATGTGAAATATGCAATGCCATCCTGTTTAACCAGGCATCATATATTTGAATTATATCTTGCCAATCCTTTTCTTCATTACATTTCCATTTGTTGACAATATTTGTACATTCAACTAATCTTCCTGTGAATCAGCCATTTGAGTGGGTAATGGAAAAATCTGGTGTGAAAACAAGGTCTTTAGAGCAGTCAGTGCTACCTGTCGAAGCTGATCTCTTGCTGGGTCCCAAAAGCTCCTCAAAGATAGATTCAGAGACAGATGACCAGTCCTATTCCCCCACCAGGTGTATGCTCTAACTTGGCACGGTTATACTGCTCATATCATGCATATGGTGTCTTGCATCGCATAGTTTAGACATCATATACACAATATTCAACACCATGTTCTTAGTTCAGACATCATATATGTGAATGCCCTTTGCTTAGTATATAAATCACATATGTGAATTATATCATGCGATCCTGATTACTTAGATAACATGTATGTGAATTATGTCATGCGAACCTGTTTACTAAAGACATCATATAATTATCTCATGTCATCCTGTTTAGTTAATCATCATATATGAGAAATTATTTCATGCTATCCTTTTTAGTTAAACAATATATATGTGAACTATTTCATGCCCTCTTTTTTCCACAGTATCTATTACATTTGTCACTCATACAAGGTTTGTACATTCAACTACTTTTCTTGTTTATCAACCATTTGAATTGGAGGGGGTGATGGCAGTATCTAGCAGAGTAAAAACATGGTTTTCAAATAAAACAGTGATGCCTCTTGTGGAGATAGCACCCTGGTTGTACCTACACAAGAACTAGCCCTACCACACATAACCCAGACTCTCACAGATTGTACCCCTACTCCGATGGACAGAGAACCAGCTTCACCCAATCTAACCCCAACCCCAGCAGATAGTAACCCAGTTCCAGTTGACACAACACCATCTCCACCACAGACCTCCCAAACAAGAGCAGTTAGTAAGGCAGATCCAGTGGCGAACCCCAAGTCCACCAGTTGGTACACCTATTCCTGTGGATGAAGCACAACCAACCATTCTTAGTTCAGCATCCATCGCATTTAACGTTGTTAAATCCTATGCGCATATCTTCCCATCATGGAAATATTATACTGAAGATGAAGGAAAAAGCCAGCTGTAGGTATTCGTCCAGGACTTATGTGTAAGTAATGTTATTCATGGCAATTACTTTGCTTTGTCCCATTTCCTACCTCCATGCTGGTTATAATACAACAAATGTTCCCATTTTTCTCTATAGAGAAGGACCGATTTGGAAACTCAGGATGAGGTAACTTGTGTTAATACCTCTGCTATCTTCAAGAATGCTTTGTGGCATTATCAGAATTACCTAAAGAAAACGTACTTCACTGGCAAGGAAACTCATCAAATTCCCTTACTTCCTCATGAGACACATTTACGGGACAATGAATGGGAATGCCTTGTTCTATACTGGTCCCGAACCAAGAATGTGGTAAGGTCTATGAGTTCATTTTTTATTTTGAAGTACCATATGCCTGCATCTTACTGTACTCTATTCATGTAGAACAAGTGCTTAAACCTGAAGAACAATTGTTCTCATTTAAGATTCCATTGGTATGGTGCATACTGCTTTGCTCTTGTATCACTGTATTTACTCATACAAACTTATTTTTAAATTGAAGGATCCAATCGAAACTCCAATGCCGCAACAGGTATGTTTAAACATGTTTCTTTAACAAGTTTGGTCTTCTAAATTGCTCTATTGATTTCAATTTCAATTGTGTATACTTTTGACTTCTCATATCATCCACATTACTAGCATCACAATAGAGCCAATAGTGTTGTTGTACATGTATACCCATGGTACCCATCTGAAATCTTGTTGTGCCATGTAGTTTCTCACACTTGTATTCTTTCAATGTTGCTTTGTCTTGAACTGATATGATTTGACCCATGTCTCTATTTTGATTTGGCAAGACAATGTAGTGACCATAGGACATAGATATATGTTTATTTGATGCTTTTATTATGTACTACTTGGCAATAGAAGACTTGGTAGTTTAATCCTGTCCACCTTACTACTGAACTAGTTCACCGAAATGAGTTTCATATACTACATGCTAAACCTGTTATGTGTCGGCTTGTTTCTACTTTTAGAATGCTGACATAATATAGGGGAAGAGTACCTTATTAAGCAATGGTAAAGGAAGTAATGCAGATAAGGTTCAGGATAGTGAGACATCCTTGTTGGTCTCCAACAAAGCTGATAAAACAGCTACGAAAAACTATCTTGAAGACAGTGAGACAACCCCAAAGTCTTGTCTTGATGTAGTGTTCGAGTTACTGGACACTATCGCTGGCACAAGCTCTTCGAACTCACTGTCTGGATCAGTTTGATTTCTTGAGTCTCAACTACAAGCTGAAAGACATTGATCAAATGTGTTGCGACAAGAATCCAAAGGACTGCGGAAGTCCCTGGAGAATTTAGATGCATACTTTCTGGTGCAACAACAAGCATTGGAGGATTCTAGGCCAAACGGGAGAAAGCTAATAAGCTTGCTAAGCTTATTGCTAGCATGGTGGATACCCAGGATAATGTTTCTTGAGCTCTTCTGAAGTTGTTTCAGTTATGGACTTGTTTTGCTCCGTGTTTATTTGCATTGGTGGCCAATTTAGACGGCCATTGTATGTAATATGCTGCTTTGTTCCCTATATTTACACTGGTGGCGAACTTTGATGCCCAGTGGATGTAATATTTATAATAGCCGTAATAGCCTAGCGTTAGTTGCTTGCTTATTTATTTCCTTATTGTCCTGTTTATTTGTTTGCTTGCAATCACTGCATTTCTTTTTCCGCGGTTTTCTAGTGGCCACAATAACCTATTTTTTAAAACTAGGCCACAATAACCATGGGCAACATACGGGCCGTTGTAACCATGGTCCTGCTACCTGTTGTAGTGACCATGGGCCTCCTACGGGTCGAAGGATCCATGGGCCTTCTACGGGCCGTAGAATCAATGTGTCTTCTACGGGCCGTATAATTGATTGGCCAAACATGGGTCGTACTATTCATGGACCAATAACGGACCGCAATATGGGCCGTAAACGGGCTAGAATGGGAATCATCTGTTTATGGGCCAGCCATAATGGGTCATTAATAGGCCGATATGTTTAATTGGCTTCATTCTATCGACAGGCATAATGGGTCGTTAGTGGGCCGTATTTGATCACTACAAAAAAAGACACATCCGTGACATTTTGGGCCGAACGAAATTTTTTTCTGTCATACATATGACACTTCTATGATGATAATTGTGACAAAACCCGGTATCATCATAGATGTGGTGGGCTCTACTTCTATGACAAAAATCATGACGAGAAAATGGGCTTTTCGTCTGGGCGGGCCGGAGACGCAGCTGCATGACATTCTTTGGGCCGTCCATGACGGAAAAACCGTGGTAGAAGCGAGGGGAGGAAAATTTCGGGAGTACCGGTTACGGTGGGAGGTCGGGGCGAGCGATCGCGTTTTCTCGTACACGCGACGCTGCGCGTGTGCGGGCGTTAGCTCTAATCGAACCCGAAGCGAGGCATCGGCCGAGCGATTGCACTACAGGCTATGCATTACTGAACCCGAGCGATCGATCGATGGCTGTTAACTGAACCCGATCGAGCGATTCCTTCGCTACTGCTGCTAACTTAAGCCGATCGATGCTGCCTCTAGGATGAACAGTGAGCATTGCGGGGGGTTGGATGAACAGTGAGCGGTGGTGTTGCCTCTGGATGAACAGGACCCCGTGGTGTGGTGGAGGGCTGGATGAACAGTAGACGGTGGAAGGGTGGCTGTGGAGGGGTGGTTGAACAGGACCCCATGGTGTGGAGGGCTGGATGAACAGTAGACAGTGGAGGGGTGCCTGTGGAGGGGTGGTTGAACAGGACCCCGTGGTGTGGAGGGTTGGATGAACAGTAGACGATGGTGGGGTGGTTGAACAGTAGCCGGTGGAGTAGCGCGCGGTGGAGGCTGGATGAACAGGAGCCCGTGGAGGCTGGAGGAGGTCGACGGTAGCCCGTGGAGGCCGGAGGAGGTCGACGGTGGAGATGAACAGTATCCGTGGAGTCCCGTTTTGCGGTACGCCACACCCCTCCCGATGAATAGGACCCCCGTTTCGACCGTAGGAGGTCCGTTTAGCCCATTTTGCGATGCGCCACACCCTCCCAATCAACAGACACCTGTTTGACCGTAGGAGGTCCGTTTAAATCCGCTTTTGCGATACGCCACACCCTCCCAATCAACAGGACCCCCGTTTCGACCGTAGGAGGTCTGTTTCGTCCGTTTTGCGATACGCCAGACCCCTCCCGATGAACAGGATCCCATTTCGAACGTGGCCGATCGAACACAAGGTCGTTTCCTCCGTTCTGCGGTACGCCAGGCCTCATTTCCATCGCCTGTTCCGTCCAAGCCCTCCTGATGAACACGACCACGCATTCCGTTCCGACCTAGCCGGTTGGCTCCCACGCGTTCCATTGCCTCTCGATGAACATGACGCATTCCGTTGCCTCCCCATGAACACGAAGCATTTCGTTGCCTCCCCATGAACACGACGACGACGTTGTTTCTCCATTCGGACCCAGCCATGTACACGAGCCCTGGCCGTACGTATGCGCGAGTAGGCGTTCGAGACCCCGCCCGTATGTACACATACGTGGCCGTATTTTCTTTCTTGCACCCTGCCTGCTGTACGTATGTGTACATGCTACGTGCGCGCCTCTACTATGACATGTGTGCGCCTCTACTACGACACGTGCGCGCCTCTACATCGACCAGTATGTACGTACACGTTCGCGACCAGAATCACAATGCTACATACGCTTCGACCATCTGGGTCCCGACAGTCAGGCACTTCCTTGCCTGCGAAGATGTAGCTGGTGGGTCCCAGCAGTCAGGGGGGCTGTCGGTGTCAAAACCGGCGGATCTCGGGTAGGGGGTCCCGAACTGTGCGTCTAGGCGGATGGTAATAGGAGACAAGGGACATGATGTTTTTACCCAGGTTCAGGCCCTCTCGGTGGAGGTAATACCCTACTCCTGCTTGATTAATATTGATGATATGGGTAGTACAAGAGTAGATATACCACGAAATCAAAGAGGCTAAACCCTAGAAGCTAGCCTATGGTATGATTGTTGTTCGTCCTACGGACTAAAACCCTTCGGTTTATATAGGCACCGAATAGGGTTAGGGTTACACAGAGTCGGTTACAATGGTAGGAAATCTACACATCCGCATCGCCAAGCTTGCCTTCCACGCCAAGGAAAGTCCCATCCGGACACGGGACGAAGTCTTCAATCTTGTATCTTCATAGTCCAGGAGTCCGGCCAAAGATGATAGTTCGGCTATCCGGACACCCCCTAGTCCAGGACTCCCTCAGTAGCCCCCGAACCAGGCTTCAATGATGATAAGTCCGGCGTGTTGATTGTCTTCGGCATTGCAAGGCGGGTTCTCCTCCGAATCCTATGTTGAATAGTGTCCGGCTTTCTTGTGAATATCGCGCTTCTCGGCTTCCACGCCCAATAATGGCCATCTTCCACGTGTCGAACGAATGTGAAAAGTCAGGGTATCTTTACATTTACCCCCCTTGCTGTGCAAATGAGCCGCCTATAAAAGAGACGGGATCTAGATCCGGATCACACCATCCCCTTCGTGAGCCTTCATCGAGCGCTTTGACAAAAACCCACTCCATCATGGACGATCGACGCGGCTCCTCCTCTCGCGCTCCCAGCCCTCAGCCCGGAGATTGGGGAGATGCTCATCCCTTGCAGCCAATTGGTGATGCTCCAAACCAAGGGATTCCTTCCCCGACCTTCATGGTTCCGTGCATTCCGGACTCGCCACTTATAAGGGCGGAAGCAAGCGAGAGCGTCCCGATCCTCCGAGGGAGAACGGGTATGCTTCGCCTCTTACCTAATGAGAGGACTCGGATTTCCAATCCATCCGTTTCTCCGGGGCTTCGGAGTTCTATGGCCTCCACCGCACAACCTTACGCCTGCCTCCATCTTGCATATAGCGGGCTTTGTGGCCCTTTGCGAGCTGTTTCTGGGCGTTGAGGCCCATTTCGCTCTGTGGAAGAGATTGTTCTGCCTTGTGCCTCGTTCTCACGAAGGATCAATATATCAAGTGGGCGGAGCCGAACTATGGCGCATCGCCGGGACCGGATACTTATCCGGAACCCCAAAGAAGGCGTCCGAGGACTGGCCCTCGGAATGGTTTTACATGGAGGACGTCCCGCTGCCGGATCCTGTTCGGATCGGCCTTCCGGAGTTTAGCAACGCTCCTCTGAAGAAGCGCCTAAGCTGGCGCCCACGCAGCCCCCAGGGGGAAAATGACCGGGACGTCCTTTACTTGATGAGCCGAATAAGATTACTGGCTCATGCCGGATTAACCATGATTGGAGTCATGGCAACCTGCATTATGAGGGGAGTGCAGCCGCTCCAATATAGAGGCCACCCCATGTGGGACTTCAACGGGGAGGATGATGCCACCAGCCATGGCCGCAAAGGGAAGGGATCGGTCACCAAACTGGTGAAGACCTTGTCCGCCATGTACAAAGGGGAAGAGGAGGATTTTCTCCGCGTCAGTCCGTTGAACGGGTTTTCTTCGAATAATCCTCGAAGTTGGGTAAGCAAATATCTTTGTGGTCTGTCCGATCCATGTTCCTGTGGTTAAATATCTCATTTGATGGTTTCTACGCAGGAACTGCGCCGAGCCGTGGAGAAGATACACAGCCCGCCCCCACAACCCGAGGATCCGGAACGGTCCCTCGATCCGGCCTCCGAAGAGGACCCGGATATAAAGGTGGAGCTGATCGACGGGGTGTTCCACCAACTTAGCATCGACAATGCTTTGGTCGCCATTACGGCCGACTACCCCGGATTATTTCCGGCCTCCCAGGTAACCGTGACTGAAGTCCGGATACCATGCCCCACTCGTGTTTTCCTTCTAATCACCACGTATTTGATGGTGTTTCGCAGGGGGTGCCTTCGAGGCAGGAGGCCGAGCCCGCGGCGGCTAGCCAACAAGGGGCAGCGCGGCCCCGCAGG
Source organism: Aegilops longissima (assembly GCA_021605205.1). Classification (NCBI taxonomy): domain Eukaryota; kingdom Viridiplantae; phylum Streptophyta; class Magnoliopsida; order Poales; family Poaceae; genus Aegilops; species Aegilops longissima. Next base: position 533,752,625 of record CM038677.1, on the reverse strand, counting down.
CTAAAAAGAAGTGCGGTCCGGATCGAAACTCCGCCACAACGGTATAGCGCGTCACCATATTCCCAGGATAGATTCCTGGAAGGCGTACTAACGCTGGTGCTCTTTTCAAGAAAAGAGCGCCGCGGACTGAGTCCGAGAGGTTGCCAATCGAACCTTCGCCAGCCAGGCTCCAAAGCCGGGTCGAAGCGAGGCGAGCACGAGGCGTCGTCCGGATGCTCCTCCGGCTGAGGATGCCGACAGATTGTCCGCCACCAACTCCGAGGTGGAGAGCGCCATGAATCATAGGCGCCACGGACAGTTCTTCGTGACGCATGTTTCTCCCAAGAGGCCTTGAATGCCTTCAATTAGGAGATGCGCACCTCCGTGCCGCTCAAGATGGTCTAGCGAGCCACGGAGCAAAGTATGTAAAGGACATACAGGTGAGGAAATTTGATGCTTATATATGCCAAGAGCCCCGAGACTTAAAATAGTTAGAATAACTGATTTAAGGATCATTTGTTATGCTGAGATCTTACAAATAAGAATACCCGACTGTTTCAGGAGCTTGAAGAATGCAAGGCCCAACTTGAGGCCGACTAGCTTGCTGAGGGAGCCACAAAGACCCCTCCGGTAATATATGCTTCAAAAGATAAATAGTTTGTGAAGTGCGGCGTGTGTGTAAATCTGACTATAATATTGCAGATGGCGCTGGACTAGATCCGGACAAGCAACAGCTCTTGCGCCGGTTGAAGGCCGGCGAGAATGTGCTTACAAGGGTGAGGCAAGAGAAAATAATCTCCAAGATGCCAACACCCATCCGGGTGAGGAACTAAAGGATGTTCGTGCTCAGTGTCCCGACTCCGTGAAGGAGAATCGGCGACTTCGCCGCGGCATTTACATAAGTGCTTGAGTGAACTTTTGAAAAAGAGTTCGGCGAGGAAGTCAATTAATAGAGTTATGTCTGTAGGTATGCTCACGGGTCGTCCTGAAGAGGAAATGCCCAGTTCTACGGGTGACCTTCTTCCCGAGCTATTGCAACTGCATGAACGAGGGTGATGAAAGGCGTCGCCCAGGGCTTGTGGCCATATATCTCCCTACCGAAGGCCTTGGAGGGCTTGCAGAGAAGCTTCAGGGAGCACGGTGGTGCTTCCGACTATGGAAGATATCGGCCTGTCATCAAGGCGCCAGGGAGGCCTGGGCCATGGTGAAGACGCGGTACACGAAGGCGGACCCAAACCACATGGCCGAGGTCGGACCTGTGGGGCCCGACGGGAAGGAGATCCCTGTGAGCTTAGTGTACGGCCAAGTAGAGTTGGCCGCAAAGTATTCCCAGCAGGACTGTAAACTAGACAGCCTATTAGACGGCATTGAAGAGGAATACAATCAATCAATTTGACTATGTAATTTAAAATGACATGTAAAATGCCTTCTAGCCGGATTGTAGATCGTTTGTCGTAGCGGACCTTTTCGCTTCAACCTCAGGACCCAATAGTCCGGAGTGTGTCCGAATACCCTCGCGGTTATGTAAAAACCGGGGTATGCGTGGAGACCAGGCGTAGGGGTCATGAGTGCTTTATCAGACAAGTGCCCAACTAGTTATGTTATATTACATGGTTAGTAAGAAACATCTTCCAGGGAGAATAGTTCCGTTAGGGGTTCCTTTCCCTAGGAGGCATGCCCTAAAGTGCATGTCCGGACTGCGAAAAAAGTAGAAAAGCATCTGGGGGCAGATAAATGAAAAATAAAAAATCATCTTTTAGTTCACCGACCGAATATTCCCTTAAGAACGCTAGCTTTCGGCTTCACCCAGTCTGAGGTACACGTCCAGCTGACCCGGCGGTAACAATCGCAGATGTGCTCCTTTACCACCTAGCCAACAATCGGGAATGTAGGGTAAGCACAGAGCCAGCAACCCAGCTTGGCCAAAACTTAAGTCATATCGATGCATATAATGGTGAATAAAAGGTACATGCGGAAGTGTGACACATGTGTTGGGCATAAAGCCCGTATAAATAAGCTTCTGTTAAAGAAGCCCCCAGGTATAATGAGCGCGGATAGCGCGTCAAGTGTGTGCGAACAATGCGCAAACGAGCCTCTAAAGGCTTCAAGAAGAAGGAGGAGGAAGGAGTGAAATAAAAGACAGCAAAAATAGAAAATGTGGACGGAGGAAGGAGACGAACTCGGAGTCCGGCGCTTAGGCGTAGAATCTTCATAGACGGGCTGCGTTCCATGGGTTCGGCTCGAGTCGGTTATCCAATGCGTTTCGCAGACGGTATGCTCCGCCGGTCAGGACCTGGTCGATGATGAAGGGACATTCCCATTTGGGCTTGAGTTTGTCCTTTTTCTTGTCCGGCAGGCGTAGAACTAGTTCACCAACATTGTAAGCTTTGGCCCGTACTTCCCTGCTTTGATATCTTCGAGCCTGCTGTTGATAAAATGCGGAACGAACTTTTGCCACGTCGCGCTCCTCCTCCAATGCGTCTGTCGTATTTCGGGTTCCGGCAGACCCTTAAGGTTCGAACTCTGGGGTGCGCGCAGAGATCCAACCCTCCACCTCCTCGTACCTCGCCGAATCGCAAGGACCTAAACTACTAAGAAGAACAGCACAAGAGACACAAGATTTATACTGGTTCAGGCCACCATCATGGTGTAATACCCTACTCCAGTGTGTGGTGTGGTGGATTGCCTCTGGGGCTGATGAAGAACAGTACAGGGAAGAACAGCCTCGCGAGGGTCTGTTCTTGGTGGAAGCGATGAACTGCTAAGTGGTGTCCGTTGCTCTAGCTTGAGGCTCGGGTCTCTCTCTCTCTCTCTTCGGGTGCTTCCCACTCTATCCGATCGTCCTGCTACTATGGTGGCTAGCTCTACTTATATAGACGAAGGCCCTGGGCCTCTTCCCAAATATTGAGCGGGAAGGACGCCAACAATTGGCCATTTTGAAGGGGAACAGCGGGTACACTTATCCTGACTAAAGTTGTTCCTCGCCTGCCAAAGGCTCTGGTGATGACGCCTGCTTGGGCTCCACGATGATTGCATTCCAGCCGTTGGGGCTGGTCTTGGTCTTGTTGCACCGAAACGGATGCCTTTGCTTGATGCTCTCGCCTGCGCTTGCTCCCTTTGCACCAAAGAGGAAAGAAGGACGCTGCGTGGGCTGGCGCCCGACTGGCGCCCTTGGTCGTCATGGCTTGCGTCATGGGCACCTCGCGAGGTACCCTGCCTTGAACTCTCCGCCTCCTCGTGAGCCAGCCTGACGAGGCCGCGCCTGAGGAAGCTCCTGGTCGTCCGCCCCGCGAGGCTTGGCCCCTCGCGAGGGTCTTGATTTTGTGTTGATGAAGATGGGCCATCCTGGGCCTCCTTTGAGCCACGCCGCATGCCGCAGGCAGGCAAGTCTGGGGACCCCCGTTCCCAGAACACCGACAGCGTCCAAACTGTCCTGCCGATCGAGCTCGGCTTCCCTTTCTTCATACATGCGCACGCGAGGTGAGTCATGCATTATATCGCAGGGCAAGACTGCCTCTGCGCCGTACACCATAAAAAATGGTGTGAATCCGGTAGTATGATTCGGCGTGGTCCGCAGCCCCCAGAGTACGGAGTCGATCTCCTCAATCCAGTGCGTGTTAGATTCCTTGAGGGACCACACTAGTCTGGGTTTAATGCCGCTCATGATTAGACCATTTGCTCGCTCGACTTGACCGCTGGTTTGAGGGTGATAGACCGAGGCGTGTCGAGCTTGATGCCCATGTTTTGCAGCATAATTTGACCTCATCGGCCGTGAAATTGGTGCCGTTATCGGTGATGATACCTTGTGGGGACGCCGTAACGATGCACTACCCTGATATGAAGTCTATCACCGCCCGGATTCGCCGCTTTGACAAGCTTGGCCTCTATCCATTTGGTGAATTTATCCACCATGACCAATAGGTATTTTTGCTTGTGGGTTCCTCCCTTAAGGGGTCCAACCATGTCAAGCCCCCAGACCGCGAACGGCCAGGTGATGGTATAGTTTTGAGGGTGGTGGGTGGCATGTGGCTTTGATAAGCAAAAAGCTGGCAACCGACGCATCGTTGGACTAAATCCTGCGCATCTGCCCGGGCCGTCGGCCGATAAAATCATGTACAGAAGGCCTTGCCTACAAGGGCCCGGGCTGCGGCGTGGTGTCCACCCAGTCCGGCATGAATTTCAGCCAGGAGGTTTCGCCCTTCCTCTTCGGAGATACACCTTTGAAGGACTCATGTTGTGCTTTTCTTATAAAGCTCTCCCTCATGGACTTTATAGGCTTTGTATCGCCGTACTATGCAGCGAGCCTCATTTTGGTCTTCGGGGAGTTCCTGCCTAGTTAGGTAGGCTAGGAATGGTTCCGTCCACGGGGCGATGACCGCCATTATTTCGTGGGCGGACGGTGTTATTTCGTTGGCGAGCCTCCGATTGTTTCGTAGTGTTCGTGTCGCAAAGGCGGTTGGGTCCGGATTGTTATTTCCGGACTCCCCTTCCCATAGTACGGATGGATTGAACAGCCGTTCCAGGAAGATGTTGGGCGGGACGGCATCGCGTTTTGCGCCGATGCGTGCCAATACGTCCGCCGCCTGGTTGTTATCCCGGGCTATATGATGAAACTCGAGCCCTTCGAACCGTGCTGACATTTTTAGGACCGCATTGCGGTACGCTGCCATTTTCGGATCTTTGGCATCAAAGTCTCCGTTGATTTGAGATATCGCGAGGTTCGAATCCCCGCGCACCTCTAGGCGTTTAATGCCCATGGAGACTGCCATCCGGAGGCCGTGCAGAAGGGCCTCGATTCGCCGCGTTGTTGGAGTCCGTATACATTATCTGAAGGACGTATTGGACTGTGTCCCCGGTTGGGGACATCAGGACGACACCAGCCCCCAGGCCGGCCAGCATTTTGGATCCGTCAAAGTGCATGATCCAATTGGAGTATGCGCCGTACTCTTTAGGGAGTTTGGCTTCGGTCCATTCGGCCACGAAGTCGGCCAAAACCTGCGACTTAATAGCTCGTCGTGGCTTATAGGTTATGTCGAATGGAAGGAGCTCTATGGCCCATTTAGCAATCCGGCCCATCGCGTCGCGGTTGTTTATAATGTCGTTAAGAGGTACTTCGGAGGCTACCGTTATCGAACACTCTTGAAAGTAGTGTCGCAGCTTCCGGGATGCCATGAACACCGCGTATGCTATCTTTTGATAATGTGGGTACCGGGACTTGCATGGAGTTAGGACAGTGGACACATAGTAAACCGGTCTTTGAAGAGGGAACCTGTGTCCGTCCGTTTCTTGTTCGACGACGAGCACCGCGCTAACAACTTGATGTGTTGCGGCGATATATAATAGCATTGGTTCGCCCATGTTGGGCGCGGCCAGGACCGGATTTGTTGCCAATATGGCTTTTATTTCTTCGAGTCCGGCCATGGCGGCATCCGTCCACTCGAAGTGTTCGGTGCGCCGGAGGAGGCGGTAAAGGGGTAACGCCTTTTCTCCCAAACGGGAAATAAAGCGGCTTGGAGCCGCTATGCATCGAGTCAATTTTTGTATTTGCTTGAGGTTTTTTGGAATATTCAATTGTGACAAAGCTCGGATCTTGGCTGGGTTTGCTTCAATTCCTCTACCGGACACAATGAAGCCCAAGAGCTTTCCGGCCGGAACGCCGAATACGCATTTTTCCGGATTGAGCTTAATGTCATATTTTCGGAGATTGTCGAATGTGAGCCTCAAGTCGTCTACTAGAGTTTCGACATGCTTGGATTTGACGACCACGTCATCTACATATGCTTCCACTGTTTTGCCGATCTGGTTTGCCAGACATGTCTGAATCATGCGCTGATATGTTGCGCCGGCGTTTTTGAGCCCGAAGGGCATTGTGTTGAAGCAGAATGGGCCGTATGGAGTGATGAATGCTATTGCAGGTTGGTCTGGCTCCGCCATCTTGATTTGGTGGTAGCCGGAGTACGCGTCGAGGAAGCACAATGAGTCGTGTCCTGCTGTAGCGTCGATAATTTGATCAATGCGAGGGAGGGGGAAGGGATCCTTTGGGCAAGCCTTATTAAGGTCTTTGAAATCAACACATAGGCGCCAGGATTTATCCTTCTTTGGTACCATCACCAGATTTGCTAGCCAGTCCGGATGTTTTATATCTCTGATGAATCCGGCTTCCAAGTTTGGCTAGCTCCTCTCCCATGGCCTGTCTCTTGGGTTCGAAAAGCGCCAAGAGCCTGTTTGGTCGGCTTGAATCCTTTTAGGATATTTAGGCTGTGCTCGCCAGCCGACATGGGATTCTGGCATGTCCGAAGGGTGCCAGAAAAAATGTCCCATTTTCTCGTAGAAATTCTCGTGGTCTGGCGTCTACATCGGGTTTAATTGTGCACCAATGGAGGCCGTCTTTGCGGTCCGTTGGGTGGACTTGGAATTTGACTATTTCATCCGCTGGTTTAAAAGAGGTGGACTTGGATCTTTTATCAAGTATCGATCGTCCCCTGCTCACCGTGGACCGCATCGTAGTGAGTTCCTCGGCCGCTAGGGCTTTTGGATAGTGCCTCAAGGGCTAGTGCGGCTGTCTTGTTTTCGGCGCGGAGTGCTATGTTCGGATCACTAGCGAGAGTGATGATTCCGTTAGGTCCGGGCATTTTAAGCTTCATGTACCCATAATGGGGTATAGCTTGAAAAATTGTGAATGCCTCTCGCCCTAATAAAGCGTGATATCCGCTGCTGAACGGGGCCACTTGAAATGTGACCTCCTCGGACCTGTAATTGTCCGTGAGCCGAACACTACGTCCAAAGTGTGATTTTTCCTGTAGCATGCTTCCGGCTAGGGATTATTCCTCTAAAGGTTGTGCTGCTTTGCTCAATGCGGTTCCAGTCTATTTCCATTTTTCGGAGGGTTTCCTCGTAGATGAGGTTTAGTCCGCTGCCGCCATCCATGAGTACCTTAGTAAGGCGAAAGCCGTCCACTATTGGACTGAGGACCAATGCGGCTGGTGCTCGGGCTGTTCGGAATTTAGGTTCGTCACTGGCATTAAAGGTAATGGCCGTGTCACTCCATGGATTTATTGTTGCTACTTGGTAGACTTGACAAGGTTATGGAGTGTTCGTTTCGCATGTTATTTGATGCGAAAGTCTCAAGACTATTAATACCGTCTTCGGTGTTGCTGGGCTGGGATTACGAGGCTAGAAGCTCTTCGCCACTTTTGGCCACCTGCCGTAGTATCCAACATGCTCGAAGGCTATGAGTTGGAGTGGCGCCCTCTGTGCTATGAATTTTGCAGGGTCCGTTTAGCCAACCCTCCAGTACGGTTCCGTGCCCTTTAGGGGGTTTTTGTTTTTTGATGTATAACCTAGGTGCTTGGTGATGATGCACCCTTTTATTTTGGACTAGGGCTGTATTCGGGGCCGGATTATCCCAAAATTTACTTTCGGTTTCCCAAGCACTCTCCATCGCACAGTACTTTTGTACTATGGTCGCCAAGTCAGCAAAGCGTGTAATTTCACGATGACTTACGGCGTTTAGGATTCCCTTGTCCGTGCAATTATTGCAGAAAAGTGAGATTGCGTCCTCCTCTCGGCATTCCTTTATCCTGTCCATGACCAGGAGGAATCTGGCCCCAGTAATGATGTACTGTTTCAGCGGGCTCTTGCCGAATTCGGGATAGATCGCTAAAGTTTGGGTGGGCGGGTGGAACTAAATCCGGAACCCCGTCCAATTTAAGACTCAGGGGCCGAGAAGTTTCCGAACTTGGAAGTTTGGATTTTTGAATGCTATCCAATGAATCCAACCCGCCGCCTAACTTTAAGTTCAGGGCTTGATCAACATCCGTCCCTCTGCGATAATCCGGCATGGAGGGATCGGGAATCCGGACGTAGCTAGTCCTTAAGATAGAAAAATAATCGCCGTATTGCCCCTCTATCACAGCAACATGATGGGTAGCCTGGGGAGAGTTGATCTCTCTTAGATCGGTTTTAGGCCCGATCTGGTCGTAGTCTGTGGCGACTCCCAGTGCGGCGATGCGATCCAAGAGATCATTTACGGAGGAGAGCTCGATCGGATCTAACTGCTCGGCAAGTTCCGAGTTAACTTGAAGATTGGTTTCGATGACCCGAGAAGTCATCGTTGGCGTAGTGGCCGAACTGGCGGTCATAAGAAAACCACCTAACCGAAGAGTCTGACCAGCGGCCAAGGCTCCTTTGGCGATAGTATCGCCTTTAAAGACGGATGGGGCATCCTTCCCGACGGCGACGCAGCAGGAGGAACTCTCAATGAAAGCACCAATGTCGGTGTCAAACCGGCGGATCTCGGTAGGGGTCCCGAACTGTGCGTCTAGGCGGATGGTAACAGGAGACAAGGGACACGATGTTTTTACCCAGGTTCGGGCCCTCTCGATGGAGGTAATACCCTACTCCTGCTTGATTAATATTGATGATATGGGTAGTACAAGAGTAGATCTACCACGAGATCAGAGAGGCTAAACCCTAGAAGCTAGCCTATGGTATGATTGTTGTTCGTCCTACGGACTAAAACCCTTTGGTTTATATAGGCACCGAATAGGGTTAGGGTTACACAGAGTCGGTTACAATGGTAGGAAATCTACACATCCGCATCGCCAAGCTTGCCTTCCACGCCAAGGAAAGTCCCATCCGGACACGGGATGAAGTCTTCAATCTTGTATCTTCATAGTCCAGGAGTCCGGCCAAAGATGATAGTTCGGCTATCCGGACACCCCCTAGTCCAGGACTCCCTCAGGGGCGAATCGTTTTTTTGCCTGGACGCACTTCCTTGCGTGCGAAGGTGTAGCTGCTGGGTTCCAGCAGTCAGGGGGGCGAATCGTTTTTTTTTTTGCCCGGACGTACTTCCTTGCGTGCGAAGGTGTAGCTGGTGGGTCCCGGCAGTCGGGGGGCGAATCGTTTTTTTTCAGACGCACTTCCTTGCGTGCGAAGATGTAGCTGGTGGGTCCGAGCAGTCAGGGGGGCGCATCGTTTTTTTCCCAGATGCACTTCCTTGCGTGCGAAGATGTCGCTCGTGGGTCCCAGCAGTCAGGGGGTGAATCATTTTTTTCGTGAAATATGGTGGCCCGTCCGGTGGGTCCCCACTGTCAGGTGGAGGAATAATTATTTTGTGCGTAATAAGGAGGCACTTCCTTGCGGCTGCCGTAGACCCAGCTGTCAGCCTCTCCACGTACAGTCCACGTCCGATGGAAGTCGTTCCTTGACCACGTTGACTACGCCGCGCCGAGAGCACCAGGGCGGTGGACGACGGCGAGGCCTAGGAAGGGGATGACGTGGAGCCGGGGAAGACGCGGCAGTGGATGCACACGCGGAGAGGAGTACGAGGGTTCACTAGTTCGGCTGCGCTGCCGTCGCCGCGGAATAACATGGGGTGTGGGTGAGTGGAGGGATGGCCTGGCCAGCGGTGGGAGTATTAGGGGGCGGTGAGGCCTCCGCGGCAGCACAGCCGGCCATGGGAGGCAGGAGCAGGAGGCACGACCGGCGCTGCTTTGGGCGGCTGGAGCAAGAAGACCAGAGGTTGAAGAAGCACAACGGCCGTTGGATGGACATCGTACGGTCATTGTAGCTAGAATCGTTTATATTGACTAAGTTGACAAAGCCCTTGGTACGTCAACTTAGTAGGCCCATAGGTCAGCTTCCGAAACGGTGCGCCCAAGATGTCAGGGGGAGGAATCATTTTTTGGGCGGGTGAAGCTAGAATATCCGAGATTGAAGAAGAAGCACGGCATCCGTTGGATGGACATCCAACGGCCACTGCTGCTAGAACCGTGTGTTGACTATAAGTTGACAAAGCCTTGCATACGCGTGAATTCTTTTTTTTTACGGGACGCGTCAACTTAGTAAGGCCAGAAGTGTGTGGCGGAGAACTTATAGCCCATTTGAGATTTGTAAGAATGTGTAGCCCATTTTTGAATTCTAATGGAATTCACTACAGCCCATTTACAGTTTGTTAAAAGTACAGCGTTCAAAACAGAATTAAATAAAAATTTCCCACATTTTGATGGGATTCGAAATATTTTTATCCCAAAATTTCTAGTCAGATTAAATACAATTTCAATAAAAATTTATATTACGTAAAAATCCAACGAAACATTGCGTCAAGAACAATTAATGAAATTAAAATTTCAATATCCAAAATAATATTTTATAAAGTAATCACGTGTTTGGTGCATTTTTTATAGTTACTGCCCAGTTTGTATAATTACATCCCATTTATTATTTCTTTAAGCACATTTTCTTGTTAAGCCTAATGCATCCCTCCTAGGAAAGATTTGCAGCCCAGCGGGGCGGAGAATAACAACTTGACCTTGCCTGGGTATTCCTAAAAAAAAGTATAGTTGGGCTAGCCATTTTCAGCTTGAAAAATTTAATATCTGGGCTGGATATCTGGCCTGGGCTAGCCGGGCCACAACCCGCCCAGTTAATACCTGCAGCGATGTTTTCATTGTTGTTCAGAGGAGAAAAATTAATATCTGGGCTAAACATCAAAAAACTCTGCAGTGCTCACACCTCAAAAACACAAATACTGCTCGAGCTGCTTGGTCCCAACTGTCGGCCGCTTCTTGTGCAATTCTCTCGTTTATTGACTACTACATAGGTTGACAATGGTGTGGGACCGTGATGTCAGGAAACCAGGAGGAAGAAAAATAAATTATAGTTATATAATAAGGAGGCACTTGCGTACGTGAGGCTATGGACCTGGTGGGTCCCCATTGTCATCCTCTCCATGTAAAGTCATCTCCTCTCCCGCGCGTGCTTTCCGCCTCAAAGCAGTCAAGCCGCCGCCCGCTTCCCAAAGTCAAAGCGATTACTCCGCCTTCAAACGACACAAGTGCCGTCCGTCCGTCCATCTGCCGCCCACATTAATGATACGCGGTTGCCGAGGCGGCTACTCCGGTGCCACACGTTCGTCCCTCCGCCCGCCCACCATTGCTATATAAACTGATATGCCGGCCATAGCCGCAGTCATCCGCATCCGTTCCGTTTCTCCTGTCCACACCACTACTGCCCACCATGGCTTCCTCGCGCTCCAGCGCTCTTCGAGACGGGCGGACGACGGACCACAAGGGGATGTGTAACACCCCGGAAGTAACTTTCCATATTTGTAACTCCAACTCTTGCCATTTTCGGCATTGATATATAATTTTCCTCCGTGGTTGGGTTTTCTCCTTTTTGCTTTTTGTCCATGTCATGCATTTTATATTATGTCATCATGTGCATCGCATTTGCATACGTGTTCGTCTCATGATTCCGAGCATTTTTCCCGTTGTCCGTTTTGCAATCCGGCACTCCTATCTCCCCCGGCGGGTGTGTCCGGGGCGTTACAGGATGGCAGCCATTGCTGCCGACCGGCTGGCCCGCAGGCAGCCGGAGGACGACGACGTCCCAATGGAGAACATGGTAGTCAACGATCTGGCACCAACCCCCTCCTCCGCGCCATCCTCGCCGGTGCATTGCACCATGACCATCGGTGAGGCCCGTGCCCAATATATGGACTGGGTGAGGCAGATGCATGAGGAGCAGTTCCGGGAGGCGCGGGCCGACGCCGCCTACAACAACCATCTCCTCTAGGAGCACCTGCAGGCGGAGGAGCAGATCGCCGCTGAGCGGGGGCGCTGCTCGACTCGTACCGCTCCGCCCGCAAGGGCCGCCTCGAGCGCTGGCGGTACCGCATGCGGGTGGCGGAGGCTGCGGCCGCCTACAACGAGGCTAGCAAAGAGGGCGATGAAGCGGGCGAGGCGCTGTTTGGCGAGACCGAGGACGAGGCAGAGGACAATGCCGGCTCCGACGAGTCCCCGCTCCGCTGGCGTCGACGAGGCCCTGCTCCGCCGAGGCCCTACGGCACCAACAACGAGGAAGAGGACACCGCCGGCTCCGCCGAGGCCCCGCCCCGCCAACAACGAGGCAGAGGACATCGCCGGCTCAGCCAAGGCCCCACCCTGCCGACAACGTGGGGGAGGATTTCCACCGCTCCGCTGAGGCGCCGCCCGCCGGCAACAAGACAGAGGACATCGCCGGCTCTGCCGAGGCCCCGCCCGCTGCCAATGAGGCCGTGCCACATAGAAAACAAGGAAGAGTAGAACACAGTAGGTCGCCGCCACTTGGGTCCAAGTAAGGCCACTGATGCTACCCTCCGGTTGAAGCCAAGCTAGGCGGGTTGACCATTGACGGCCGGTTAGCTTCTTGGCGGCGACATGGAGTCGGAGAGCTGCGCTGGAGAAGAACGCTGCTTCTACTTAACTGCTGGTGCAGTTGGCTGATTGACACGTGGGCCTAGCAGGCCACATGTCAGTTACACAACTGCACCTGCAGTTAAGTCACTGAAGCTTCTGCTCGCTCAAGAGACACTGTGGGTAGCCGGTTAATTAATTATACCTCCAGCGCACCCCTTTTAGTTGAAGAATGTATGAAATGTAATGAAATCCGCATGTTTATATGAAATCGGACCGTGTATGAATGAATTTATTTCGATTAGTTCAATTCCTGTATCACGGCATTGGATGAACATGCAAAACAATACGTACTAGCATTATTCCTGGATGATCACCTCGTTTGCAGCAGTTTCACATGTACTCCCTCCGTCCTTTCTAGTCTGCATACAAGTTTTATCTGCAGTCAAAGTATCTCTACTTTGACCAATCTTATACAAAAAGTATGCACTTTCACAATGTGCAAAGTAAAAAGGAATGAAGGAGTACAAAGAGTTTGAGCAGCTTTTAGCGTTTACGACATTGCAATCAAACACACATGCCTCGGCAATTCATAGAGAACATTCAAAACAATCGATGATTATGCATCTCAACGACTCACATGTCGAGGCAATATTTACTTCACAACTAAAGAATAAAGAAAAAGTTGATCGACGCTTCGACAAAGAAAGGGTGTCTCATTCGAAAATATCAAACGCATGTCTTGCTAAAATCAATGAGCAAAATTTGAGAAGGTTGTCCCATTCCAAAATATCAAATGCCTACGATTGTGGAATGGGCAGGGTTTGCCATCAGTTCGGACATTGACATGGCACCTCGTGCTAAATAAACCAGCTGTTCTTTTTGTGCAGTTCCACCAAAATCAACCAAATTCGCACGTAGCTTGTATGATTTCACCCTTATATGTTGCAACACCTTGAACTTATCGGCACCTCCTTTCTCGTGGTAGAAATGAATGATTCGATGTATTCATGAACATTCTGTGCAGTTCCCATTGAAATCAAACTGAGCACCCCTGTTTGCACAAATACAAAAAACTAATTAGTATAAAGCAAACTGTACTATGAATTGACAGTTTCAACAGGCACATACATGGTCCATGTAGAGCACACTTTTAGAAAAATGGAACTCACCAGAAAGAATCCTAGAACAACATTGTACTCACAAGATCACAACAAAAAAATGGAGATTTGTCACCCTTCTAAGCTGAAGTTAGTTTGGTCTTGTGGGGAGTAATGTAACCATCCTTCAACCGCTCCTTCTGATGAGAAGATAGACATGGCTTCTTCATCCTGGCATAATCAGAACTAGTCACTTCACGTACTCCATATTCTTCTTCAGAGGAAGATGATCCTGTTGTGCAAAGACAAGTGGACTACTAAATGCTAGCATCCCTATTTGCTCAAAAAAATGAAAGGAAATATTTAAAATAGCACAGATGAAGCACTTCTCAAGGACAATACCACTTTTTCATGACAGTATCTAAACAGTAGCACAACACCAATAGAGATGACAAAGCTCAATCATATGGATGAAATCAGTGGTGAGTACCAACCTTTGTCGAGGCTTATTGTGTAGAGCATACAGATGAAGCACTTCTCCGAACCATCTGTTGCTATCTACGGTGGTGGCCATGCTTACTATATACTCCTCGATTAGTTTAATGTTTCCAACATCTTCTTGTGCAGTTCCACTAAAATATATGGTATCTTCAAAGAAGATCCTGTTTGCACAAATAGAGATAATTACATATTACATTAAGAGTGGCATCAAATCGGTGGCAAAACAATTGCTCGTTCCAGCCATAGCAATAAATTAAGATGCAAAACTATATCATTACTTGTGTCATCACAGTTCAATTGCTTCATTACAGCACCGGAGTTGATTTTGTTTTTCTTCCGCTTGTTCTTCCCTTCATCACTTGGTTCAATAATGCATAAGCTTCGCCTTCAATGTAAGATTTGGCATGTCAATTATGGAGCACAAGTATAGTACTAAACTTAATTTTCTCGATGAAAGTGGCAAAATACAGCCAGCAGTTGTGAAATATCCTTATCTTACCTCAATGGGATATTACGGTGCACATACTGATTGGAAGTCTTGTCTCCATTTGTGCAGTTCACTAAAATCAAGCAACATTATCGCACAAGTAGCACAACATATGAAAGCACACTGCAGAATCATGTGAAAGAAGGCTAATCTTGACCTCTCATGATGCGGAATTCAAACAACTCACAAGAAGAAGATCTGAACCAAATTCGCCTTAACGGATAGGAAGTAAGATCTCCTCTTGTGCAGTTCCACTAAGATCAAGCAATCAAGCAACGTTGTCGGTGTGACATTTTGGTTGAACTGCACAAAACATTCTTAAAACAAAAGTGTTTTGTGCAGTGCAACAAAAGGTCACAATGGCAACGAGGTGAAGTAGACAACCCTGTTTACACAGAGGTGCAAAGGAAACAATTAGTGGTCAATAACGGTGGATGACACAGAAGCCAACAAAAAAAAGCATCTACCTTATCTAAATGGGAAAGAAAGCAAGAAAGTAGCATTTCTCAAACGGTGGCATTGATTAATATTAACATAGAGATTATATTAACAATAAAATTCATGAAACATGTAATTTGCTTTTAACTGTGGCATTGCATCAATTTTCCAGTGACATTATTAGAGGGTGTTTGTTTACAGAGACATTTTGGTGTAGGGACTAAAAAAACTCCGTGTCAGTCCCATCTAAACCAAACAGGAGGGACTTTTAGGAACTAAAAGTGGGCATTTGGGACTAAAGAAAGAAGACCCCGAGGGAGTCTTTTTTGGACTTTTTCCAATAGTTGCCCCTGCCACGCATCGCACCTTGTCTCTATTGGTTC
Organism: Aegilops longissima; assembly: GCA_021605205.1. Lineage (NCBI taxonomy): Eukaryota > Viridiplantae > Streptophyta > Magnoliopsida > Poales > Poaceae > Aegilops > Aegilops longissima. The sequence goes on along the minus strand of CM038677.1, from coordinate 533,737,561 downwards.
ATTACTAGGGGTAACATTGTCTTTTAGCATGTCATTAAATAACCTCTAGTCCATGTTTAGTCCCTGGAACCAAGCATGTAGGGACTAGGGAGTTTTTATCCAAACAGGGCCTTATATTAACAACAGCTAATGAGTTGCACGGGACGGTGGGCCTTTTGACACCATGTGCATCTACCGATGTACTGTGGTCATGCACAGTCTGTTGCAACAAAGAACAAACAACCAAGGAGCATATTTATGTTGGTCCTAGTTTTGTTATCTTTAGACACCTTTCCCTATGTGAGCGCAGCAAATCTAGTCCTGCTCAAACTCTACAGCCTTGTCCCTTCCTTTCCTTTTTGAACTAGTACTTTTGCCCCTTCCTTTCCTCTTTGAACCACGTCCTAGATTTATGCGATACAACTTTCCCCACTACTTTCCCACATTCCTTTCCTCTTTGAACCACGTCCTAGATTCATGCTATACAAATTTGCCCCTTCATTTCCTCTTTGAACCACGTCCCAGATTCATGCTATATACAACTTTTCCCACTACTTTCCTCTTTGAACCACGTCCTAGATTCATGGTATACATGCAGCTAGAGCAATGCATGTGGAGTAAGTAAATTATACCTTAAGGTTCTTGGGGCGTGGTTCGGTGGGCGACGGGACGGCGGCGAAGAAGAAGGGGTCGGAGGCCCTCCCGCGCCGCCGCTGGGTGGAAAGTGAACAGCTGCGCCGGTAGTCCCTCGCCGACACCGACAGCGTTAAGCCTCCTTCCCTTCCCGGCGGACGGATCCTGCCGGCTCTTTGAGCAGCAGTGAGGGGAGAGAGAGGCTAACGAAGTCTTGTTTAGATCTGGAGAGGGCGAGAGAGTGTGAAGAGAGCAACTTCAAGCGCCGAGGCTCCAGCGGAGAGGCGAGAGAGTGTGAAGAGAGCAACTACAAGCGTTGAGGCTCCAGCGTATATATATATCTTTGGAGAGAGTGTGAAGCGTGCAAACCCTAGAAAACATTTTGACCAGTCAAAGAATCCTCCTGGCACAAATTATGCTCAAGTGTAGTTATCGAACCCGAGACCTAAAGTTTGATGAGCGAACAGGCTAACCAGCTACACAACCCTCCCGTCATGTTCAACGAGAGGGAAATAACCTTTTATACATTACTGCATTCGTGTGACAAGCATGTCGTGTTTTGTGTGTGTGTGTGTGTGTGTGTGTGTGTGTGTGTGTGTGTGTGTGTGTGTGGGAGTCATTGGGATTTCAATCAAAATCGTGTCATGTAGCTTTGGTGGTAAGACTATCCACAGTGGTGTAGAAATAATGCAGCCTTAGTCACCTTACCTCTCTCCACGTAGTACGTTGGGTTCCACCAGTCAGAGGGTGAAACAAACAAATTAATAATAAAAATTAAAAGCGCCAGCGGTGTATATTACCTCACACATCTCGCTACTGCTCGGGAACACTGTCCAATTGATCCCTCTATTCGCTCACGTACTATTTTAAGTGAATCCTTATTATAACATGCACACAAATTTTGGGCACTTGTATTCGACTTAAGTCAGTGTGCCACCGTATCTCGTATACTTACTACTCCCTCCGTCTAGGTGTAATAAGTCACGTTAGAAGGTGCAACGGGACTAAGGTGCGTGCGCGCGCGCGCGTGTGTGTGTGTGTGTGTGTGTGTGTGTGTGTGTGTGTGTGTGTGTGTGTGTGTGTGTGTGTGTGTGTGTGTGTGTGCGTGTGTTTAACAGCATGTGTGTGTTAGAGAGAGCGACAGATCGACCTACTCCTACAGAGAGATGTTGTGTAGTGTACGATTTTAGCCGCGAGAGTTGGTGCATCCTCCCGTTTTCGGGCGTGTCCGGTAGGGACATGCGGACAGCTGCCACGCCCGCTCCTGACTAGCCTGGCCCACCCAAAGCCCCTCCATCGCCCGCACGCGCTTCCCGCCAGAAACGGTCAGCGCCGCTCCAAAGAATCGGTGCCGCATTCATGCCCGGGCAGAGCGGACGCGACCTCTCACCGGGCGCAAGAGTGATGGTTGCTTCGTCCGTCCAACTTATCGCTGGGTCTATGTGATTTGACGGCTCATTAGTCTTTATTCTTGAGGTGGTAGGACATTGGATGTCCCACGCCGTGAAAGGAGGTACTACTACTAGATTACAATTTTGTCCATTCTTACAGCGGAGGCGCAAGAGCAATGAAAACACGCAGACTCAGTGATTACATGGCCCACCTCACACTATCACCGTGCGACACCTAACTCTTTACATAGTACTCCCTCCGTTCCTAAAACACGCAGGAACAGCGGTATATCTCTCTGCGCAAAATTATCGATTTCATAGAACTAAAAAATCTATAACCGCATGACAAATGTGGTATCCAAACTAAATAAACTCCCATCATCATTTAGATCATCCCACGTAAGGAAAAAGATCAGCCAACTCCTCTTGCATAATGGGATTGTATTTTTCTTTTGACATGTTAATGGGACTTAAAAGCTCACTTACATGCATGCTACGGTGCATGCTTGCATGCGAACATGTTGATGTGATTTAAAACCCACTCACATGCATGTGCCACGGTATTTCTGCATGCTTGCATGTGGCTTAGTCTTGAGCCTCTCAACGTCTAGATCGACGGCTATTATGGACTGATTTACTTCATCTAATGGCTACATCAATTTTGATGATGTGGCTCAAGGAGAGGATAGAGAATTCCTAGTAGTGGGGGCTAGCTATTACTAGTAGATAAGTCTTTGTAGAGATTCCACTACATACGGAACAAAATGAATGAATCTACACTTAAAATGCATCTATATACATCCGCATGTGGTTCATGGTGAAATCTCTACAAAGACTTATATTTAGGAACAGAGGAAGTACTAGTATAGTACGTAATGTATATCAGCGAGATAAATTTGTACAATGCTATGAAGCTTCCAGCTTCTGTTACATGTATCTTGCATCCAAGGTTGCCCGTTGCAACATTTCATCAATACAAAGGAGACTAACATGCATGCTATTCCATCTCAATGATTGACAGATCATAGCAAATATGTACGCCCTCTGTTCCAAAATAAGTGTCTCAACTTTGTGCAAACTTTAGTACAAAGTTGTACTACTACTAAAGTTGACACTTATTTTGGAACAGAGGCAGCTAAAGAAAAAACGATCCATGCAGTCCCTAGCCCTTGAACCGTGAACCCTGACCATGCTTCAATTTGCTGGCAACGTTCGAGCTTCCTAATAAATGAAGTTTGCAACCTTTTGACCATCGGATCATTTTGTGCAGTTTCACCAAAATCGAGATGAGCATCCCTGTGGCAAAGAAATTGAAGAAGCATGATTAGAATAAGATTACTGGGACTAGTTGATGAGACATAAACTCATCACAAATACAGTACGTAGAAGCCAGTAGAGGTATGTGCGGGGCAAAGAAGTAGAGAAATATCCACAGGGAGTGATGTGGGCAGCTGGAGCAGTGGTGCAAGCTGGGAGTTGTACCTGAGGGACGTAGCTCAACCTTGAGGAGGGAGGCGGGAGGCGGCAACTGCCCACGTCGCGGCAGTGAGCAAGGGACGAAGGCAACCTCACCGGCTTTGTGAGAGAGAACGGCGGGCACCCCTGATCGGGACGTGCCGACAGTGGGTTTTCGCCATCGGCGACGGCCACCGCATCTACACTAAGCATCCACCCCTTCCCCAAGCGAACGTGATCCGTCGGGATGTTAGAGATGTGGCCACAATCGTTTTGTGCGAGAGAGTGTGAAGAGAGAAACCCTAGCAAGCAACCGTGTAGGATGGCCCGTCCTGACTATGTATATAGTGGAGCGGTTTCCTTTTCTCTCCATATGAACCTATCATATTGCGTACGTGCCACTGAAGAAAAAAAACTTTATTTATAAATGACGCGGCACCTACTACTCGTTCTCCTATAACCTTGCGCTTGGCATCTCCAAAATATTAACCTTGCGATTGGCTCTTCGCCTCTTCAGGAAGTTGAGCAATAATGGTAGTGTAGTATATATCGTTCTGGCTATATGAGACCGAATGAATTGCTACACGTCCACCACATGGGCGAGGGAGAGTGCTACATACGGAGCAAAATGAGTGAATCTACACTCTAAAATACGTTTATATACATCAGTGTTTGGAGTATGTACTAGTAGTTCATAATGAAATCTACTAACGGACATATATATTCCAAACAATACGATATAATCTCTATAACCAAGGTAGTAGGGACGAGGAGTAAACGGAGGGAGTAGTAAATTTTTCTCTTCGTCCTGCGAGCCACCGCGCGCATGGGCGAGGGAGCGGGTGTAAGGCGGAGAAAGCTTCACCTCATCCTGCGAGCCACCGCACCCGTGGGCGGGGGAGACGGCATACTAAGCAAGCTTCTCCTCGTTCTGCGAGTTGACGGGACACATCAAAAGTACTCCAGTGTATAGATCCTTGCCTCTAAGGTAGGCCCCACATGGTTTGCCTCTTTTTAACATAACACGTCAAGTCGCAATTTGTTTGTTCACCCGTGGTAGACGATCCTCCCTCCACCAAGTGGACAACCAGTACACGTGCCAAATTACCACGTGGGCTGACTTTTTTGTACAGAAATGAGCTCCACCGTGTACCCGCACGGGTGTGGTTGGTAAAGAGACGGGAGTACGTGCGCCGTGCATGCACCTCTTCTCTTCGTGCACGTCCCCCACCTACGTGGGTGTGAGAGAGAGAGATACAAACCGCGTTCGTGAGTGTTTTTTGTTTTGGGGTGGGGGTTGATTTCGTGAATTATTTGTGGGAATATGTGTCGATGACATCTCAAACAAAATTTTGCATGCAATGTGTGTGAAATGGAGGCCTAACCATATCATACATAGAGGGTCGGGCAATCCACGAGAAGAGAGGGAGGGGTCATAGCTATCAATAGAGTCGAAGAGAGGATCAAGTGGGTGGGTGCGAGATCGATGAAGAGAGCCATCGAAATTGTGTGTGTGTGCAAGTCAAAGATATAGGGCGACTGGCCTACGGAACGTTAGAGGGCACATGTCAAGTTTGTGTGTGGCAGGAGACATGACTCGGCGCGATGTATCGATGTGTGTGGGGGGAGGGGTGGGGAGGGGTAGGCGGAGGCCTAACTATAGAGGTAGAATGACTCGTATATGTGTTGAGAAGGAGAGACCCAGCTATGTCTTGAGGGAGAACGGTCGACATCCATACATAACTGAAGGACGGGAAATATGATGGGACAGAGAGAGAGGAGAGAGAGAGAGGGAGGGATAGGGAGGGAGAGGGGTAGAGTGCTGGATGGGTGATGGAGTTGCTTCTCGAAGATGGTGGGAGAGGCCTACTAGACAAACTGAGGGTGGAACTGCAATGTTATCAATAAGAGTGGGGATGTGTTTCTGTGTGTGCCTGTGTGTGATAGATCTGTCGGGACGCATCCATGGATGATGAAGGGGAACCATGTGTTTGGTAAGCAAACCTAACTAGATCGGTAGATCAATTGTTGTTTGTCGGAGGAAGGGAGAGACACAACTAATGAGGTAGATCGATTGACGTGTGGGTAAAAACGAGTTATAAGGACCTAGCTAGCTATATGTATAGCGAGAGATCGGTCGGTGTCGTCCATTTTTAGAGGCAAATAAGGCCCAGTGAGGCGGATAGACAGAGAGAATGGAGCTAGGAGGTGGTGCGAGAGGCCCAACTACTAGCTAGATAGGGGAGGTGTGCGGTTGTGAGATCGATGAAAAGAGGCGAGAGTTTACACGTGTGTCGACCGTATGAGAGACACGAGGCAAGGACACATAAAGGAGGAGATTGAAGGTGTGTGTGTATGTTGTAGGCAGGCATCATTGGAGAGGTTTATCGATCGATGTGTGTCGGAAAGGAGTTGTGGAGACTCGGGAGAACGACCTAAAGAAAAATGAATGTGCCCGTGGATAGAATGCCGAGGGAGGGGAGGGCGAGGAGGGCGTGTGCATGCACGAGAGAAAGTTAGTGGTAGCTACAAAGGTTAGAGGATTGTGTGGGTGTAAGAGACTAATAAAGATCGTAATTTGATATGAAAGCGGATTCATATATTTTAATAGGAGATCATAGTGTTTTAAACATAGCATGCATGAATATAGCGGTAATACACGTGTTGTGCACATGTTATACCATAATGTGATAATGCATGGCGTTTGCAACTCACAGCTAAATGCCGAACAATCTAAACCATACTATACATCAAACAATCTCACATTTTATTTGAATTTGTGATAATGTGTGGCGTTTGCAGCTTACAACTAAATGTCGAACAATCTAAACAATACTATATATCGAAAATTCTCACATTTTATTTGAATTTGTGGTAATGTGTGGTGTTTGCAACTCACATCTAAATACTTGTAGGCGTAGGGGGCGGGGCACCATACATAATGTGATAAACACATTATACATATGATACATGGTTTAGATTATGAAGATCTAGGTAGAGCTAGAAATGTAATGTGATTTGAAATCAAAATAAAGTGGATTCAAAAAATCTAGTTCGAGTTCATATAGTATACATAGTTCATATGTAACTCGAGACTAATCATGTGGTGTGCTATGAAGATAATACACAAACAATGGTTTAACTTGACAATAACGATGATTGTAGATCTTATTAAAATAGAGAAACGTATTCAAATGCTTTGACTTCACAACAATCACTACTGTAGATCTTATTCAAATAGAGAAACGAATTCAAATTTAGTTCATATTCAAGCGGTGGTATATACGTTTGGAATGCACTAAAACGATCATTTGAGTAGTAAGTTGCATGCATTATACACGTAGCGAATTATTTTAATTGAACATAACATGAATTCAAAGTTTTGAATGACATTTGTAGTGCGCATTGATTTGGTACAGTACACGTTAGGCTTGTCCGGAAATTTCTGTTGGAAATATGCCCTAGAGGCAATAATAAAAGCATTATTATTATATTTCCTTGTTCATGATAAATGTCTTTATTCATGCTATAACTGTATTATCCGGAAATCGTAATACACGTGTGAATACATAGACTACAATACGTCCCTAGTAAGCCTCTAGTAGACTAGCTCGTTGGTCAACAGATAGTCATGGTTTTCGACTATGGACACGGATGTCATTGACAACGGGATCACGTCAGTAGGAGAATGACGTGATGGACAAGACCCAATCCTAAGCATAGCACAAAGATCGTGTAGTTCGTTTTGCTAGAGCTTTTCCAATGTCAAGTGTCTCTTCCTTAGACCGTGAGATCATGTAACTCCCGGATACCGTAGGAATACTTTGGGTGTACCAAACATCACAACGTAACTGGGTGACTATAAAGGTGCATTACAGGTATTTCCGAAAGTGTCTGTTGGGTTGACACGGATCGAGACAGGGATTTGTCACTCCGTATGACGGAGAGATATCACTGGGCCCACTCGGTAGTGCAAACATCATCATAATGAGCTCAAAGTGATCAAGTGTCTGGTCACGGGATCATGCATTATGGTACGAGTAAAGTGACTTGCCGGTAACGAGACTAAACGAGGTATTGGGATACCGACGATCGAGTCTCGGGCAAGTAACATACCGTCGACAAAGGGAATAGAATACGGGTTGCTTGAACCCTTGACATCGTGGTTCATCCGATGACAACATCGAGGAACATGTAGGAGCCAACATGGGTATCCAGATCCCGCTGTTGGTTATTGACTGAGGTCGTCTCGGTCATGTCGCATGTCTCCGAACCCGTAGGGTCTACACATAAGGTTCGGTGGCGCTAGGGTTAATAGGAAGACAAGTATGTGATTACGAATGTTGTTGAGTCCAGGATGAGATCCCGGACGTCACGAGGAGTTCCGAATGGTCCGGAGGTAAAGATTTATATATGGAAAGTGGTTAAATGGACTCGGAAAGTTTGGGGTATACTGGTAATGTACCGGGCCACCGGAGAGTTCCGGAGGTCCACCGGAGGGCCACCCCTCCCGGGGGCCACATGGGCTAAGTGGGAGAGGAGCCAGCCCCTGGTGGGCTGGGCGCACCTCCCACCTAGGCCCATTCGGCTAGGGCATGGGAGGGAAACCCTAAGGGGCGCCCCTGGCTTGGGGGCAAGCCACCTCCCTCCTCCCCTTTGTCGCCGCCCCATCTAGGGTTTCCCTAGATGGCCGGCCCCTGCCCTCTCCTCCTATAAATAGAGGGGTGGGGGAGGGCTGCACACACCATTGAAGGCGCAGCCCTCCCTCCCAACACCTCTCTTTCTCCACGCAAGCTTGGCGAAGCCTCGCCGGGAACTGCCGTACCAACCGCACCACGCCGTCGTGATGCCATTGGGTTGTCTTCCTCAACCTCTCCTTCATCCTTGCTGGATCAAGGCGGAGGAGACGCCATCGTCCCGTCACGTGTGTTGAGCGCGGAGGTGCTGTCCGTTCAGCACTTGGTCATCGGTGATCGGAATCACGTTGGGAACGACTCCATCATCACCACTCCCTCGAACGCTTCCGTACTCGATCTACAAGTGGTATGTAGATGCAAACTCTCTCCCTTGACTCGTTGCTTAGTAGAACTCATAGATGGATCTTGGTGAAACCGTAGGAAAATTTTAATTTTCTGCAACGTTCCCCAACAGTGGCATCATGAGCTAGGTCTATGCGTAGTTCTCTATTGCACGAGTAGAACACAATTTAGTTGTGGGCGTGGATCTTGTCAATTTACTTGACGCTACTAGTCTTATCTTGCTTCCGCGGTATTGTGGGATGAAGCGGCCCGGACCAACCTTACACGTGCGCTTACGTGAGACCGGTTCCACCGACTAACATGCACTAGTTGCATAAGGTGGCTGGCGGGTGTCTGTCTCTCCTACTTTAGTTGGAGCGGATTCGATGAAAAGGGTCCTTATGAAGGGTAAATAGAAGTTGACAAGATCACGTTGTGGTTATTCGTAGGTAAGAAAACGTTCTTGCTAGAACCCAATTGCAGCCACGTAAAAGATGCAACAACAATTAGAGGACGTCTAACTTGTTTTTGCAGCAATTGTCATGTGATGTGATATGGCCAAGTTGTGATGAATGATGAATGACATATTGTGATGTATGAGATCATGTTCTTGTAATAGGAATCACGACTTGCATGTCGATGAGTATGACAACCGCAGGAGCCATAGGAGTTGTCTTTATTTTGTATGACCTGCGTGTCATTGAAGAACGCCATGTAACTTACTTTACTTTATTGCTAAGCGCGTTAGCCATAGAAGTAGAAGTAGTCGTTGGCGTGACAACTTCATGGAGGCACAATGATGGAGATCATGATGATGGAGATCATGGTGTCATGCGGTGACAAGATGATCATGGAGCCTCGAAGATGGAGATCAATGGAGCTTTATGATATTGGCCATATCATGTCACTACTATATAATTGCATGTGATGTTTATTATGTTTATACATCTTGTTTACTTAGAACGACGGTAGTAAATAAGATGATACCTTACAACAATTTCAAGAAGTGTTTCCCTAACGTGCACCGTTGCTAAAGTTCGTCGCTTCTAAGCACCACGTGATGATCGGGTGTGATGGATTCTTACGTTCACATACAACGGGTGTAAGACAGATTTACACATGCGAAAACACTTAGGGTTTACTTGACGAGCCTAGCATGTACGGACATGGCCTCGGAACACGGAGACCGAAAGGTCGAACACGAGTCGTATAGAAGATACGATCAACATGAGAATGTTCACCGATGATGACTAGTCCGTCTCACGTGATGATCGGACACGGCATAGTCGACTCGGATCATGTAACACTTAGATGACTAGAGGGATGTCTAATCTGAGTGGGAGTTCATTTAAATAATTTGATTAGATGAACTTAATTATCATGAACTTAGTCTAAAACTTTTAAATGATATGTCTTGTAGATCAAATGGCCAACGCTCATGTCAACTTGAACTTCAACGCGTTCCTAGAAAACCAAGCTGAAAGATGGCGGCAGCAACTATACGGATGGGTCCGAACTTGAGATCATCCTCATAGCTGCCAGAAACAATGTCCTAGAAGGACCGCTAGGTGGCGCTCCGTCGAGAGAACCAAGACATTATGAATGCTTGGCAGTCTCGTCTTGATGATTACTCCCTCGTTCAAAGCGGCATGCTTTACAGCTTAGAACCGGGCTCCAAAAGCGTTTTGAGCATCACGGAGCATATGAGATGTTCGAGGAGCTGAAACTTGTTTTCCAAGCTCACGCCGGGTCGAGAGATATGACATCTCCGACAAGTTCTATAGTTGTAAGATGGAGGAAAACAGTTCACCGGTGAGCACATCTCAAGATGTCAGGGTTGCACAACCGTATGACCCGGCTGAATATTAACCTCCCCGATGAGGCGGTCATTGACAGGATCCTCGATCGCTCCCACCAAGCTACAAGAGCTTTGTGATGAACTACAACATGCAGGGGATGGTAAAGACCATTCTGAAGTGTTCTCTATCTTCAAGTCACCGAGGTTGAAATCAAGAAAGAACATCAAGTGTTGATGGTCAATAAGACCACTAAGTTCAAGAAGGGCAAGGGCAAGAAGAACTTCAAGAAGGACGGCAAGGAGGTTGCCGCGCCCGTAAGCAAGTTGCCGGAAGAAGTCAAAGAATGGACCCAAACCCGAGACCGAGTGCTTTTATTGCAAGGGAAGGGGTCATTTGGAAGCGGAACTGCCCCAAATACTTAGCGGACAAGAAGGCCGCAACACCAAAGGTATATTTGATATACATGTAATTGATGTGCACTTTAGCGATTACTCGTAGTAACTCCCGGTATTTGATACCGTGTCGTTGCTCATATTTGTAACTCACAGGCAGAGCTGCGGAATAAGCGGAGGCCGGCAAAGGACGAGGTGACGATGCGCGTCGGGAATGGTTCCAGAGTCGATGTGATCGCTGTCGCACGCTACCTCTTCATTTACCTACGGGATTAGTTATGAACCTTAATAATTGTTATTGGGTGCCAAGTTTGAGCATGAATATTGTATCTGGATCTCAGAGCGACCCGACCTCGGGCGGTCAAGCCTCGTGTTTCGTGCCATCCTCGATCAGTATGTTGGCACACACAACATCAATGTATATATCAAAGTGCAATCACATGTATAAATAACGTAAAACTGATATATACCTCATAAGTCACAGCGAAACAAATAGTCGGGTATGGAGTCCCATCAACGCCATCGGCGGGTTGAGTGTAGACCGTAACCTGTATCGTAACTCTTACTCGTCGAAGAAAATCCTGCAACATGATACGTTGCAGCCGTGTAGGTCAGTACATTGAATGTACCGGCAAGATCACAACATGAGAAAACAGATGGTAAAGCTATACTATATGTAATTTGGCTTTGTGGCTCTGGGTCTGAGTTTTGTTTGCGTAAAAGCTGATTTTATTTTCCCTACATCAAAGGAATAAATGAAGTCTGTACCATGGAGTTTTCTATCATGACATGGTTCCGCCAACCGATGTCTCATAGCCCAAAATCTTCATAAGTTGCCCACAATTAAGTTATCAATACGGTGTTGAGAGTTCCGAGATAGATCCAAGTCCAGATGCTCAACTTGTCCGTAACCGGGGACACGGCTAATCGATTAGGTTTAAACCCTCTGCAGAGGTTTGTACACTTTACCCGCAAGATTCGATCCCTCTTTTACGTTCTCGCACTTGAGTGTTTGAGAACAAGATGACGAAACATGGTCTTCCAAAGGGTTCCTCGACCACCGGCGGTACTCATCCCATCCTACCGTAGTTCTACATCTGCTAGTACCGTCCCAGCCAGAGTCACAACTAAGGTCAACCAAGCCAGAGCCCATAATGACTTGTGGTTGCACAGGTAAGCTTCCGGGCATGAAGTATTCTTCCGTCTCTTTGAGTCTGGGTGAAGCTTTCCATAAGATGTCATGGCGCTTCTCCATGCATCCCGCCAACCACTGGTTTCTCCAGGTGCCCACAACCGTCCTTCACCCATGAGTGTGTATTGAATTCTTGTCTTGAGTCTTGAAGTCTTGAGGCCTTGAAATTGCAGTCCTTGCAGATGCCATCATGGAGTTGTCGTCATTGACGTAGAGTCCTCCTTCTTCACACCACTCGAGCACTCATACCAACCCCGTCTACTATAGCGTAGCATAAAACTAAATAACGTCACGGGCTTGGTAACAGGGTGATGGGTGCTTACCTCATGCATACTACTCAACTTCAAGAATCAATAACACTACTGGAGGGGGTTGCAAAGATGCCACTAAGTGCAATAAAACATAGGTATGAAAGCATGGTCAAAGTGAACTTGCCTTGCTGACGATCTTCGAAAACTAAGGACTCGTGGTAGCAAGCTTCGCACTCCGGAAATTCTACCGAGACAAACAATAACCATAATAAGCACATAGCACATGATCACTTAACACAATAGCATAGTAACATAACACACCAAACCAACGAATCAAAACCCAAAGGAAAACTCGAAGAAATCCAACTCAAAGTTTTCCTATTTCAAGCAACAACTAAAATAGCTTTACATAACAAAATTTTCCTAACATAACCTAAGCATGAGTTTATGTTAACTTAACAGAAAAATAATGCATTAAGCAACTAGGAGCAAAAAGAATCAATTTAAAAGCTATTATGAAACTCCTATTAGGCCTAATTCAAGTTCTATTAAGAAAAATAAAATAAAAGTTTTATTTATTATAAATAAAAGTTCATGCTCTAAAGTGACAGAAACTATCCTAGAATAATCAATCACATGTGAAAAAAATTTATTTGCCAATTAAAATAATAGGAAAACAGTAGCTAGTTTAATTAATCAAGAATAACAAGAATCTGATTAAAACTAATTTTTTATTAATCCTAAAATACCCAAATTATTTCCTATGGTTTGGCAATGTCAAAACAAAGTTGGGACAAAAAGAATCATATAAAAATAATTTTCCTAACTCATGTTATAACAGATTTACTATTATGACTAAAACTAAATTAAAGCTATTATAAATAATTTTAGCATAGCTAATTATATTTTCTACAGAAACTATAGAAAATTTGCAAACCAACAAAAAAAGAATCACTCAAAAATATTGAGTAGAATAAAAGATATGAATTTTTCAAATCTGGAACTATTCTGCTAAAACAGAAAAACGAAAATAAAGAAAAACGGCTAAATGGGCCTAACTAACGCACTGCGCGTAATATAGCTAAATGGGCCCTAGGGTTAAACTGAATCGGGCCAGGCTAAATAAAAAGAACCCTACTTAAAATAAACCGTAACGAACCGGACTGAACCGGTTTATTTAAAAAAAAGAACGTACCCCTTCGGGGGGTTCTAATCTAGACCGTCGAGGTTAGATCGGACGGGGGAGGAGAAGTCCGGCGAGTTACCGGTCGGCGACGGCGGCGGAGGCTCGGGCGGCGGTGGTTCCGGTGACTCCGGTGGTTGGGGGCGTCGGCGGAGGTCTCCGTGGGTGCAGCGGGCGAGGAGTTCGGGGTGGGGTCAGGCGAGCCTGGGTGGCGGGGTGGGTCGGGCGGCGGCAATGGCGGCGGCGCCCTCGGGCTCAGCGAGGCCTTGGGGAGAGGGAGAGGTCCGCGAGGGGAAATGGGGTGAGGGGAGGGCTTTTATAGGGCGGGGCGTCGTGGCGCGGGAAGTGAATCGGGAGGATCGGGAGGATCCGGAGATCACGAGATCTCCGTGAGCGGCGACGCCTCGTCTTGTGAGGGGCGAGGGGAGAAGGAGGTGGGGTCCGCTTGTCGTGAGAGGGAGGGCGCGGTTCGGTCGGGTGGCCGACCGGAGGGGTTTCAGCGCGAGGAGGTGCGGCCTGGTTATTGGGCAGCTCGGCCGCTGGTGGGCCGTGGTGGGCTGCCAAGGTGGCGCTGAGAGTGAGCGCCCAGTCTTGGCTGGGCAGTCGGCTGGTAGTGCCTGGGCATTTTCTTTTTCTATTTTAATTCTTTTTGAAAAATAAAAACAGAGAGAAATATAAATATTTATATAAGACATATATATACCAAAATGATCAGGGGAATATTCCCTATCATTTGAACATTTTTCCAGGGGCAAAATCCAAACTTTATAAAAATTCATTTTTTTCCAAATTTCAAATAAAACTCAAATTTGAATTCAAAACTTTTGGCATTGTTTTCTTCTGACATATTTGGAGTGTCATGTTACTCCTCTCATACTTTTTCTCAAGTAGTTGTCAGGCATAGTTTTGAAATGAATTCCACTTGCCAAAATTTGAATTCAAATACCAAAACTCAAAATCTTCTGAAACTCCAAATGGCACTTTCAAATGGCTTTCAATTTGATACCTTTTTAACTTCCAACTCATATTTCATATAATTGAAGGAGTCATTTTATCTTCCCTCATGAAAATCATTGAGTTGCATAAAGCTTTGAATTTGAAATATTCTCAAATGAAATTCAAATCTTTTCAAAACCCTTTTCATTCCAAATGGAAGAAGTCATGTCATCTTCACTCTAGGGTTTGGTGTTGGAATGAACTTGAATTCATTGAGATACAAAAAAGGCAAAGGGGAAAGTTTGGGAAAGTCATTTCATTCCCTCTCATTCAACTTTCAAAAGTTTTCAAATTCCACTCAGTTTCACTCAATCAATCAAACCATCAATCAGACAACAAGCATAGTTATTTATTTAATATAACATTCCAAAATTTAGAATTTTGGGATGTTACAAACCTACACTTAAAAAATGAATCTCGTCCTCGAGATTGAAGAAACTAACAAGAAAAGGTTAGGGGTTGGGGTCTTCTAGTAAATATTTTGGTCGAAGGTCGGGGTGCTACCACACTTAAAAACAAGGTTACGGTTCCAATAAACTCAGATACTTCCTCTGGAGTGCCGACAATGTATGTCTCTTCACATATCTTACAATAGCTCCTTCATTAACGCTCTTCTGTCAGGAGCATAGAATTTTCCTCAAAATCTTGGGTCGGTTCGTCAAAGTTGAAGTTCGTCCGAGACTGAATCTTCTTAGCTGATAGATCCGTGTCCATTCTAGACAACTATCGAAATACTCATGGTGGTCTACAATTTATGGTTTCTCCTGCAGAAACGGGTCTGGGTTGAACCTCACCGTATAACCTACGATTGGCAACGGTTGCCTGTAAAGGGGTTCCATCGTCCTACCATTCTATGGTTTTATGGCTTATCGCGTCGACGCTCTTCTAGAGTTTTCGAGGCTCTCTGATTTTTCCATCAACATATGATAGTTCATGATAGAAGTCTCCGGTATGGGGGCCAATCCATCCCGTACTTGAATCATTACCACATACGTAAACAGTGAATCACATATTCTAACACTTGGGCATACTCACAAGCATTGCCGAATTTCTCTTGTTCTCGAACTGGTTTTTGTGTAAATCCATGGTTTCTGCAAGCTGAACAAACATCTATCGTTACTTCACCACTCTCAGGTTTTTTTGCGTAACCTCCTACGAAACGTATGCTGATTGGATCACTGATTCTTCCAAATTTATTCCTTTATCAAGGTTACATCCGTTCCTTTTCAAAATCCTGGGCCTGTGGGTTATGGCCCACTTCAACACTAGTGCAGCTTTAACTCATCCTTGGAGTAACTCTCTTGTTCCATATTACACATCCTTTAAATCCAGTAGTACTCTGTTTCTTCATCATATCAAAAAGCAAAACTCCAACTTATTTTGTCCAGCTTCCTTCCAGGGACCGTCATGAATAACACATTTCTTCCTTCATTTATCCGGTGGCTTTACAGAGTACTACGACACCAAAGAAAAAGCACTAGTTATCCATAAATCTCATTATTTTCATATCAATCTTTTATTACATCCTTAACCCTTTTTCGTAAATCCAAATTCCAGAAAGTTTATTACAAATTCTGCCACCCACATGGTTCGGTATGGTCATACATTACTTCCAACTTATTCATTTTTCCTCCTTGAGGATTCTTCAGTCCCACTGGAATTGTGCGACATGCGCCTTGAAATCTTCAATCTTCTGTTTCATCGTGGTGGCCTTGAGCTTCACCTCCATCATCTCCGTATGTACTACGCTTAGGTATTCCTGAGTATAACGGAGTCTTGCTTCAAGTATTTCTCCGATCTGGCGTATGGCTTCCATGGCTGCTTCACGAACAGCATCGAAGAAAGTTGCTTGTGGCACACGTGAAATGAAAAAGTACTGCCCCATCATCTTTAGGCAAACTCCTTTCACATGGTGGAGGTGTACCTCCACATACCAAAGTTCCACTCCCTTTTGCATGAAGGGGTAGCCTTTGTAGACTGCATCACCTTCAAGGTGAATATGTTTCATCATGTCCTTCAGGATCTTCGGGTAATCATGATCACTTGTCAGGGTCATGATTGTTTCCGGACCTTTAAGGAAAGACTCGTAAAGGGTCGTCATCTGCAGTTGTGAAACAGAAATGATGCTCAGAATAAGGTACTTATCTCCTGGGGCACACATTCATATTATCCAAACAGAACTTCAAACTCAATTTCCAATATCCAGTTTACGCATCACAACTCACCTTCTTCCATGTTCATCCAGAATATTAATTTCCAAGATAAAATATAACAACTCCTTCAGCATGTGACATTACAACTTTATTGAGTCATGAACTATTACAATCTCTGAGTAATCTATTACATAACTCAACTCATCAAGCTCATGAAAATGAAATTGCTTTCTACTACTCTTATTATCCATATCAAATTTCCAACTATTCAACTCCAGCTTTCATCTTGTCGGGACATTTAATAGCATAATGCCCTGCTTCCTTGCAGCGAAAACAAATGACTTCCGACATGTCTCGGGGCTTCTTTGTGATTATGTGGGCTCCTTGGATTCTTGGCTTCTTTCCCGGACATTTACTAGCGTAATGACCTAAATCCTTGCACCTGTAACAAGTGATATGACTTAGGTCCTTCTCTGCAAAAATTGCGTTGTTCTCGGGTTGCCTTCTTTTCTCTTCCGGATTTCTCTGTAATGATCGAGCTTCTATTTCCGAGGGTCAAACTTCACTTGATGTCGGAAATATCCGATACTCTTTTCTTTCCTTGGTGCAATCTGCGAAAATGCCCTTCTTCTCCACATGAATAGCGGGCATTGGAGTAAAATCTGTTGAGGCCTTCTCCATCCAGGTCTTCAACACTTTCATTCATCACTGGTTCTTTCATAACTTCTGGAGAGCTTCTTTCATTCCTCCTTCCTGCTCCTGAATAGTTTGTTGCACCATGGGGTAAATGTGACACCGAGTCGGGTAGTGGGTGGTTCCTTCACACAAGAAACAAGTCACCCGACTAGTTGGGCATTCCTCACCGGGTGTTTCTCCTCACAATGAGGGCATCCATCCTTGTGTTCCTCCCAGGTGTGTCCTATTTCTCCGCAAATCTTGCAGGCACAAGGTTTCTTCTTGGGTTATCATAGTGCTTCCGGATGAGACGTGATCTCATCGTGGTCTTCTTAATTCCTCCCAAGTTCTTGCTCCATTAAATCCTGTATGGCTTGATGCATTTTCCACCAGGTTGCAGCACTTTCGTAAAATCTTGAAGAGCATATTGGACCTCATACTTCCTTGAAACCAAATTGCTCCCGAAGTGATTTTCCATGTTCTGCATCCATAGCTCTGCCTCCGGCTGAGTCTTCGGTCCAGAGAATATCAGTCCAACTTCATTCATCATCTATGGGGTTCAAAAGTTTTGGGATGAGATATGAGAGAGGTGGGGAGGGATATACACACAATACAAACAATAGTTTTTGAAGAAACAGGTTTTATTTTGGGGCTGTCGGAAAAACATCAAACAAATGACAGCTCACAAATCATCGCATCTAACGTAAGTGTATAACAGGGGTTTGGTCTTCTAAAGGTCGAATAATTCTTCAGATCCTTCAAGTCATCGGAGTCTTCAACTATTGTACTTCAATTCTTCTAATACATGGTGAAATCCTCTTTACTCTGAAGTGGTCATCAGTTCTCCGATATCTAATCCTTCTTGGAGTATCTTCAGTTGATCCTCCGGGTGATCAAAAAGGGAAGGGTATATTCTAACTATTTGAGGTGAGAGTGTCAGAAGAGATGAGAAGTAAGAGTCTTTTTGTAAATAGAGTTTTTGAGATATCCTGTCCTAGGGCTTTCCGGTTTCTAGGGTCACGTCCTTACAGTCAACATGTGCTCGATACCATTTACATAAGCGACCCGACCTCGAACGGTCAAGCCTCGTGTTTCGTGCCATCCACGGATCAAGATCTTTGCACACACAGTACATCAATATATATATCAAAGTGCAATCACATGTATAAATAACGTAAAACTGATATATATACCTCATAAGTCATCAAGAAACAAATAGTCGGGTATGGAGTCCCATCAACGCCATCGGCAGGTTGAGTGTAGACCGTAACCTGTATCGTAACTCTTACTCGTCGAAGAAAATCCTGCAACATGATACGTTGCAGCCGTGTAGGTCAAGACATTGAATGTACCGCAAGATCACAACATGAGAAAACAGATGGTAAAGCTATACTATATGTAATTTGGCTTTGTGGCTCTGGGTCTGAGTTTTGTTTGCGTAAAAGCTGATTTTATTTTCCCTACATCAAAGGAATAAATGAAGTCTGTACCATGGAGTTTTCTATCATGACATGGTTCCGCCAACCGATGTCTCATAGCCCAAAATCTTCATCGTTGCCCACAATTAAGTTATCAATCCGGTGTTGAGAGTTCGAGATAGATCCAAGTCGGATGCTCAACTTGTCCGTAATCGGGACAGGGCTAATCGATTAGGTTTAAACCCTCTGCAGAGGTTTGTACACTTTACCCGCAAGATTCGATCCCTCTTTTTACGTTCTCGCACTTCGAGTGTTTGAGAACAAGATGACCAAACATGGTCTTCCAAAGGGTTCCTCGACCACCGTCCGGTACTCATCCCATCCTACCGTAGTTCTACATCTGCTAGTACCGTCCCCAGCCAGAGTCACAACTAAGGTCAACCAAGCGAGCCCATAATGACTTGCGGTTGCACGGTAAGCTTCCGGCATGAAGTATTCTTCCGTCTCTTTGAGTCTAGGTGAAGCTTTCCAAGATGTCATGGCGCTTCTCCATGCATCCCGCCAACCACCGGTTTCTCCAGGTGCCCGTCAACAAATCCTTCACCCAGTGGTGTGTATTGAATTCTTGTCTTGAGTCTTGAAGTCTTGAGGCCTTGAAATTGCAGTCCTTGCAGATGCCATCATGGAGTTGTCGTCATTGACGTAGAGTCCTCCTTCACACCACTCTCGAGCACTCATACCAACCCCGTCTACTATAGCGTAGCATAAAACTAAATAACGTCCGGGCTTGGTAACAGGTGATGGGTGCTTACCTCATGCATACTACTCAACTTCAAGAATCAATAACACTCTTTGGAGGGGTTGCAAAGATGCCACTAAGTGCAATAAAACATAGGTATGAAAGCATGGTCAAAGTGAACTTGCCTTGCTGACAATCTTCGAAAACTAAGGACTCGTGGTAGCAAGCTTCACACTCCGGAAATTCTACCGAGACAAACAATAACCATAATAAGCACATAGCACATGATCACTTAACACAATAGCATAGTAACATAACACACCAAACCAACGAATCAAAACCCAAAGGAAAACTCGAAGAAATCCAACTCAAAGTTTTTCCTATTTCAAGCAACAACTAAAATAGCTTTACATAACAAAATTTTCCGAACATAACCTAAGCATGAGTTTATGTTAACTTAACAGAAAAATAATGCATTAAGCAAGTAGGAGCAAAAAGAATCAATTTAAAAGCTATTATGAAACTCCTATTAGGCCTAATTCAAGTTCTATTAAGAAAAATAAAATAAAAGTTTTATTTATTATAAATAAAAGTTCATGCTCTAAAGTGACAGAAACTATCCTAGAATAATCAATCACATGTGAAAAATAAATTTATTTGCCAATTAAAATAATAGGAAAACAATAGCTAGTTTAATTAATCAAGAATAAAAAGAATCTGAATAAAACTAATTTTTTATTAATCCTAAAATACCCAAATTATTTCCTATGGTTTGGCAATGTCAAAACAAAGTTGGGACAAAAGAATCATATAAAATAATTTTCCTAACTCATGTTATAACAGATTTACTATTCTGACTAAAACTAAATTAAAGCAATTATAAATAATTTTAGCATAGCTAATTATATTTTATACAGAAACTATAGAAAATTTGCAAACCAACAAAAAAAGAATCACTCAAAAATATTGAGTATAATAAAAGATATGAATTTTTCAAATCTGGAACTATTCTGCTAAAACAGAAAAACGAAAATAAAGAAAAAAGGCTAAATGGGCCTAACTAACGATCGCTACAGTAATATAGCTAAACGGGCCCTAGGGTTAAACTGAATCGGGCCGGCTAAATAAAAGAACCCTACTTAAAATAAATCAGAACGAACCGGACTGAACCGGTTTATTTAAAAAAAAGAACGTACCCCTTCGGGGGGTTCTAATCTAGACCGTCGAGGTTAGATCGGACGGGGGAGGAGAAGTCCGGCGAGTTACCGGTCGGCGACGGCGGCGGTGGTTCCGGCCACTCTGGTGGTCGGGGCGTCAGCGAGGTCTCCGGCGGGTGCAGCGGGCGAGGGGAGTTCGAGGTGGGGTCAGCGAGCTCGGGGTGGCAGGGTGGGTGGGCGGCGGCAATGGCGGCGTGGCGCCTCGGGCTCAGCGAGGCCTTGAGGGAGAGGAGAGGTCCGTGAGGGGAAATGGGGTGAGGGGAGGGCTTTTATAGGGCGGGCGTCGTGGCGGGAAGTGAATCGGGAGGATCGGGAGGATCCGGAGATCACGGATCTCCCATGAAGGGCGGCGCTCGTCTTGTGAGCGAGGGGAGAAGGAGGTGGGGTCCGCTTGTCGTGAGAGGAGGGAGCGGGTTGGTCGGGTGGCCGACCGGAGGGGTTTCAGCCAGGGGGGTGCGGCCTGGTTCATTGGGCAGCTCGGCCGCTGGTGGGCAGTGGTGGGCTGCCAATTGGCGCGGTGAGGTGAGCGCCCAGTCTTGGGTGGGCCAGTCGGCTGGTGGTGCTGGGCATTTTCTTTTTCTATTAATTCTTTTGAAAAATAAAACAGAGAGAAATATAAATATTTATATAAGACATATATATATACCAAAATGATCAGGGGAATATTCCCTATCATTTGAACATTTTTCCAGGGGCAAAATCCAAACTTTATAAAAATTCATTTTTTTCCAAATTTCAAATAAAACTCAAATTTGAATTCAAAACTTTTGGCATTGTTTTCTTGACATATTTGGAGTGTCATGTTACTCCTCTCATACTTTTTCTCAAGTAGTTGTCGGGCATAGTTTTGAAATGAATTCCACTTGCCAAAATTTGAATTCAAATACCAAAACTCAAAATCTTCGAAACTCCAAATGGCACTTTCAAATGGCTTTCAATTTGATACCTTTTTAACTTCCAACTCATATTTCATATAATTGAAGGAGTCATTTTATCTTCCCTCATGAAAATCATTGAGTTGCATAAAGCTTTGAATTTGAAATATTCTCAAATGAAATTCAAATCTTTTCAAAACCCTTTTCATTCCAAATGGAAGAAGTCATGTCATCTTCACTCTAGGGTTTGGTGTTGGAATGAACTTGAATTCATTGAGATCCAAAAAAGGCAAAGGGGAAAGTTTGGGAAAGTCATTTCATTCCCTCTCATTCAACTTTCAAAAGTTTTCAAATCCCACTCAGTTTCACTCAATCAATCAAACCATCAATCAGACAACAAGCATAGTTATTTATTTAATATAACATTCCAAAATTTAGAATTTTGGGATGTTACAATCTCGTTTAATGCGAGATGGCTACTCATTTAAATCCGAGAATAATGGTTGTTCTATTTATATGAGAGATATGTTTTATGGTCATGCTCCGATGGTCAATGGTTTGTTCTTAATGAATCTCGAGCGTAGTATTACACATGTTTATAGCGTGAATACCAAAAGATGTAAAGTTGATAACGATAGTCCCACATACTTGTGGCACTGCTGCCTTGGTCACATTGGTGTCAAGCGCATGAAGAAGCTCCATGCTGATGGACTTTTGGAGTCTTTAGATTATGAATCATTTGACACATGCGAACCATGCCTCATGGGCAAGATGACCAAGACTCCGTTCTCCGGAACAATGGGCGAGCAACCAACTTGTTGGAAATCATACATACCGATGTAAAAGCGGTCCAATGAGCGTTGAGGCTCATGGAGGATATCGTTATGTTCTCACTCTCACGATGACTTGAGTAGATATGGGTATGTCTACTTGATGAAACACAAGTCTGAGACCTTTGAAAAGTTCAAGGAATTTCAGAATGAAGTAGAGAATCAACGTGACCGAAAGATAAAATTCTTACGATCGATCGTGGAGGAGAATATTTAAGTCACGAATTTGGTACACACTTAAGAAAATGTGGAATCGTTTCACAACTAACGCTACCGAACACCTCGGTAGAACGGTGTGTCCGAGCGTCGTGTCGCACTCTATTAGATATGGTGCGGTCTATGATGTCTCTTACCGATTTACCGTTATCATTTTGGGGATACGCTCTAGAGACAGCTACATTCACTTTAAATAGGGCACCGTCTAAGTCCGTTGAGGCGACACCGTATGAATTATGGTTTGGGAAGAAACCTAAGTCGTCGTTTCTAAAAGTTTGGGGATGCGATGCTTATGTCAAGAAACTTCAACCTGAAAAGCTCGAACCCAAGTCGGAAAAATGCGTCTTCATAGGATACCCTAAAGAAACCATTGGGTATACCTTCTACTTAAGATCCGAGGGCAAAATCTTTGTTGCCAAGAACGGAACCTTTACGAAAAGAGTTTCTCTCGAAAGAAGTAAGTGGGAGGAAAGTAGAACTCGATGAAGTACTACCTCTTGAACAGGATAGTAGTGCAGCTCAGGAAAATGTTCTGTGATGCCTACACCAATCAAGAGGAAATTCATGATGATGATCAAGGTACTTGGATCAAGTTGCTCTTGAACCTCGTGGTCCACAAGGACACGTTCCGCACTGCAGTGGTACGGCAACCCTGTCCCGGAAATCATGTTGTTAGACAACGGTGAACCTTGAACTATGAAGAAGCGATGGCGGGCCCAGATTCCAACAAATGGCTAGAAGCCATGAAGTCCGAGATAGAATCCATGTATGAAAACAAAGTGTGGACTTTGACTGACTTGCCCGATGATCGGCGAGCGATAGAAAACAAATGGATCTTTAAGAAGAAGACGGACGCAGATGGCAATGTCACCATCTATAAAGCTCGACTTGTCGCTAAGGGTTATCGGCAAGTTCAAGGGATTGACTACAATTGCCGCATACTATGATTATGAGATATGGCGATGGACGTCAAAACAGCGATCCTTAAAGGATATCTTAAGGAAGAGCTGTATATGATACAGCCGGAGGGTTTTGTCGATCCTAAGAATGTCGACAAAGTATGCAAGCTCCAATGATCCATTTATGGGCTGGTGCAAGCATCTCGGAGTTGGAACATTCGCTTTGATGAAATGATCAAAGCGTTTGGGTTTATGCGACTTATGGAGAAGCCTGCGTTTACAAGAAAGTGAGTGGGAGCTCAGAGCATTTCTCATATTATATGTAGATGACATACTTTTGATGGGAAATGATATAGAATTCTTGGACAACATTAAGGCCTACTTGAACAAGTGTTTTTCAATGAAGGACCTTGGAGAAGCTGCTTATATATTAGGCATCAAGATCTATAGAGATAGATCGAGACGCCTCATAGGTCTTTCACAAAGCACATACCTTGATAAGATTTTGAAGAAGTTCAAAATGGATCAGTCCAAGAAAGGGTTCTTGCCTCAGATTGCAAGGTGTGAAATTGAGCTCAGCTCAATGCCCGACCACGACAAAAGATAAAGAAGAGATGAGTGTCATCCCTATGCCTCAGCCATAGGATCTATTATGTATGCCATGTTGTGTACCGCACCTGATGTAAACCTTGCCGTAAGTTTGGTAGGAAGGTACCAAAGTAATCCCGGCAAGGAACACCGGACAGCGGTCAAGAATATCCTGAAGTACCGAAAAGGACAAAGGACATGTTTCGCGTTTATGGAGGTGACGAAGAGCTCGTCAGAACGGGTTACGTCGACGCTTAGCTTCGACACAGATCCGATGACTCAAAGTCACAGACGGATACGTGTATATGTTGAATGGTGGAGCAATGGCTGGTGTAGCTGCAAGCAAAGCGTCGTGGCGGGATCTACATGTGAAGCGGAGTACATGGCAGCCTCGGAGGCAGCGCATGAAGCAATTTGGGTGAAGGAGTTCATCACCGACCTAGGAGTCATACCCAATGCGTCGGGGCCGATCAAACTCTTCTGTGACAACACTGGAGCTATTTCCCTTGCCAAGGAGCCCAGGTTTCACAAGAAGACCAGGCACATCAAGCGTCGCTTCAACTCCATCCGTGAAAATGTTCAAGATGGAGACATAGAAATTTGTAAAGTGCACACGGATCTGAATGTCGCAGATCCGCTGACTAAATCTCTCTCATGGGCAAAACATGATCAACACCGAACTCTATGGGTGTTCGATTCATCACAATGTAACTAGATTATTGACTCTAGTGCAAGTGGGAGACTGTTGGAAATATGCCCTATAGGCAATAATAAAAGCATTATTATTATATTTCCTTGTTCATGATAAATGTCTTTATTCATGCTATAACCGTATTATCCGGAAATCGTAATACACGTGTGAATACATAGACTACAATCGTCCTAGTAAGCCTCTAGTAGACTAGCTCGTTGGTCAACAGATAGTCATGGTTTTCGACTATGGACATCGGATGTCATTGATAACGGATCACGCCATTAGGAGAATGACGTGATGGACAAGACCCAATCCTAAGCATAGCACAAAGATCGTAGTTCGCTTTGCTAGAGCTTTTCCAATGTCAAGTGTCTCTTCCTTAGACCGTGAGATCGTGTAACTCCGGATACCGTAGGAATACTTTGGGTGTACCAAACGTCACAACGAATCGGGTGACTATAAAGGTGCATTACGGTATTTCCGAAAGTGTCATTGGGTTGACACGGATCGAGACAGGATTTGTCACTCCGTATGACGGAGAGGTATCACTAGGCCCACTCGGTAGTGCATCATCATAATGAGCTCAAAGTGATCAAGTGTCCGGTCACGGGATCATGCATTACGATGCGAGTAAAGTGACTTGCCGTAACGAGACTAAACGAGGTATTGGGATACCGACGATCGAGTCTCGGGCAAGTAACATACCGTCTGACAAAGGGAATAGAATACGGGGTTGCTTGAACCCTTGACATCGTGGTTCATCCGATGACAACATCGAGGAACATGTGGGAGCCAACATGGGTATCCAGATCCCTCTGTTGGTTATTGACCTGAGGTCGTCTTGGTCATGTCTGCATGTCTCCCGAACCCGTAGGGTCTACACACTTAAAGTTCGGTGACGCTAGGGTTAATAGGAAGACAAGTATGTGATTACCGAATGTTGTTCGGAGTCCAGGATGAGATCCCGGACGTCACGAGGAGTTCCGGAATGGTCCGGAGGTAAAGATTTATATATGGAAAGTGGTTAAACGGACTCCGGAAAGTTTCGGGTATACTGTAATGTACCGGGGCCACCGGAGAGTTCCGAGGTCCACTGGAGGGGCCACCTCCCGGGGCCACATGGGCTAAGTGGGAGAGGAGCCAGCCCCGGTGGCTGGGCGCACCTCCCCACCTAGGCCCATGCGGCTAGGGCATGGGAGGGAAACCCAAAGGGGGCGCCCCAGCTTTGGGGGCAAGCCACCCTCCCTCCTCCCCTTGTCACGCCCCCATCTAGGGTTTCCCTAGATGGCCTGCCCCCTGCCCTCTCCTCCTATAAATAGAGGGGTGGGGGAGGCTGCACACACCATTGAAGGCGCAGCCCCTCCCCTCCCCAACACCTCTCTTTCTCCACGCAAGCTTAGCGAAGCCCTGCCGGAGAACTGCCGTACCAACTACACCACGCCGTCGTGCTGCCATTGGAGTTGTCTTCCTCAACCTCTCCTTCATCCTTGCTGGATCAAGACGGAGGAGACGCCATCGTCCCGTACGTGTGTTGAACGCGGAGGTGCTGTCCGTTCAGCACTTGGTCATCGGTGATCGGAATCACGTTGGGAACGACTCCATCATCACCACTCCCTCGAACGCTTCCGTACTCGATCTACAAGTGGTATGTAGATGCAAACTCTCTCCCTTGACTTGTTGCTTAGTAGAACTCATAGATGGATCTTGGTGAAACCGTAGGAAAATTTTAATTTTCTGCAACGTTCCCCAACAATTTCAACCCGCGCCTTGTTAGCCCGAAATATTTAAGATATATCTTTGTCTCGTTGTGCTCCGACAACTCCCTCCATCTCAACCCATGCCTTGCTATTCCGAAATTACAACGCGCGCGAAAACTCCCACCTCATGTGAAATCTTGACACGTGAAATGCCCGTGGTACCTCTGAACCGAAAGAACCGCCTCAAATCGGTGGGGGTACTTTCGTAACTTACCCCACATTTCAGACAAGCGCGTCTCTAAGCCATGGTTCCCCACTGCCATCCCATCCGCCCACCCATTCGTACACCGAGGCCGCGAAAACCCACGACGAAACCCCACACCCTGCTCCGTCCGCCACCCAGCCGGCGCCTCTTCCCCGACGACGTCGTCCACATCAACACCTCGACGTCCCTCACCCACCGTACCGGATGAGGATCCTTCATCGATCTCATTGACCCGCAGGTTCAGCCACCCCGTCCTCCACCTCCAAGGAGCTACCCCGACGTTCCCCACGTCTTTCGCACCACCTCCATTCCCACACCGCCGTCTTCACCTGCACCACTGGAAGAGCATCATCATCACTGTTTCCTCGGATGAAGCTGCGGCCTAATCGGCGCCACCAAAGAGGTTGTACACTAATCGCCGCATTTTCTTCTTGAGTCGATCTCATGGTGCTACCGGCGCTCGGTCCCGAGCCGACACGGCGCGGCTCCATCCACGGCGGCGTCGCCGGCCACTTCCTCCACGGTGTCGTTCTCTCGGCGACAACGTCCACATCAGTAGGAGTTGCTGTTGCTTTAGCTCTTGCTCGCGCTGCTGCTCTGCTCTTGCTCTCGGTCCCCTGCTGCTCTTGCTATTGCTCTTGCTCATGCTTCTGCTCTCGCTCTTGCTCTTGCTTGCTATGCTGCTCTGATTTAGCTACACTTCAGTCGACTGAATCGACTTTTGGGTCGACCGATTTTTGGGGTGGGGGCTCGCGGGTGAAGGAAGAACCAGCAGAACAGAAGGGGGCTCAAAGAGGTACCCCACTATCTATCTTAGGGTTCGTGATGGGGCGGTGGTCATGTGGCGGGCGGTGGCGTGGGAATCACGGAGAAAAAGCTCGCACGGGGGGCTAGAGGGATGGCAAGCGGCGGCGGACCGACGGTGGGGAGTGTTTTTGGGGGCGGCGGGCGGCCTTCCGTCATGGCGTGGCGGGGGCTGCTGTTTGGCGGTGGTGGTGGCGGCTCGAGGGGGTGGAAGTTGAAGATGAACCGCAGGCCCTTGATTTCGTATCCAACAGCTGCAAAATCGATGACCAGATATGAAAAGTCACGACCGACGTAGCCTCACCTTGCTAGTGCGTTCAGTTTCGACAGCAAAATTCAGTTTCGACGACAAAATTTAGTTTCGGCGCTTAAGTTCAGTTTGACGCTTAAGTTCAGTTTCGACGCTTAAGTTCAGTTTCGACGCTTAAGTTCAGAGATGAGCGGCTGATGTATTTTACATCTAGCACTTTGTGGTTATGTATTTTACGTCATGTATTGGAGATGCTATTAGAATTCCACTCAGGTTAACGTTGTTCGTTGTCTCTCTTGTCCTGCTTCAGCCTCGGCGTCGTACAACTCACGGAGCTGCTCCAACGATTTAAACCTTCCATCACAGCGAGCAAGACCTCGGCTCCATCTCCAGACGCCTAAGATCTTCTTCCCTCCTCCGACAAAGAAAGTCAGCCGAGCATCCTCACCAGCCAACCCAATCATGCTGAGATCGACATGGCTTCGCCAAAGAGGTTGTACACTTGTTGCATCTCTTTTTTACTCTACATGTTATATATATATTGTCCACTGAGCACACGGATTTGTTCCTTTGGTGTCTCCTTGAAAGAAAAAACATAGGAGTTTTAATTTTCACTTGTCCTCCTTTTCAAATTCCTATTCATGAAGCACAAGACTAAGAGATAGTAGCATAATAGCATTATAACCGTACATTTTCTTGTGGTTTGACTTAATCTCACCATGCTTCTTTGCATCCTGTGATCTTCCAATTGTTGTGAATCAAACACCCAGATTGGCGTAAATCCTGTGTTTTAAATTCTCTGCTTTGCACGTGCATTCCTATCATATTCCTGTCTATTTCCTATCCCTGCATTGTTGGAATCCTCCAATTCAAACGAGCCCTTACAGAATTACTTCTCTTACAGATAGTTGTCAAAGAAAACCTTGCGTGGTTTGTCCCGCTCCTGCTGCGTCATCGTCCAGCCCAGCTCAGCTGCTCCAACGACAGAAGGGTCCAGCACAGCAGGGATCCGGCCTCCAGACTGTCTTTCTCCGCCTCAGATCTTCTTCCCCTCCGCTGGCAGCCATGAAAACTGCATTACCATCATCAACCGAGCAGATGACCTCGAGGACTACACGGGTCCGCAAGAGAGGTCACACTCTTTCGTGTCTGCTTACGCTATGCATCGCTTAATATTACATGCTACTTTATCGTCCTGTTCACCGATTAGACTCGAGTCACCCAAACTAATGGTCAAACTTGAGTTTTAAATGGTTGTGGGGTACATATCGGGCCGCTATCAATAGTATCTATCTACTATCTGGTTAATCTCCGGTGTCTACTATGAGTTTCATGTTGGGTGGAAACAAACAAGAAAGAAGCCATTATCTGTATTTTTAACTGAAGCCATTATCTGTCTGCTATTATTGGTTTTGGGTCTATCCACAGTTTGCTACCATCACTCGGATTTCTGCATGCACTCCTTACATAATCTCACTATGTTTTATTCCTATGCATGACAGTTATTGTAAACAATGGAACTGAACATGTAGAGCAAAAGAGACGAGCCTTGCGTGGCAATAAAACTTCACGCAGACGTCGCTCCATGGTAGGCGCAAAGGCAGCCCCCCCCCCTCCATGCATTTTGGATTGTAATCGAGAGGAAGATATCTGTTCTGAGGGGGATTCAGAAGGAGAAGACAACTCCTATTTTCCCCCTGAGGTCTTCGCTCTAACTTGGCATGCTGATGTTGGTTATATCATGCATATGGTGTCTTGCATTGCTTACTTTATACATCAAATATGCCATCTGCTTAGTTTATACATCCTTTGTGCGAATGCCATCTGTTTAGTTTATTCATCTTTTATGTGAATTATGCAACGCCATCTTGTTTAGCCAGGCATCATATATGTGAATTTTGCAATGCGATCCTGCTTAGCCAGTCATCTTATATGAAAATTATATCAGGCCATCCTTTTTTCGTTACATATTACATTTGTCAACAATGTTAGTACATTCAATCGCTCTTCATGTGCATCAGCCATTTGACACGGTGATGGCAAATTCTAGAGTGAAAACAAGGTCTTGAGAGCAGACTATGCTATCTCGACGAAGCGCATATCTCGCTGGTTACGGATAGCTCCTCGGAGGAGGATTCGTAGATAGATGAACAGTCCTATTCCTCCCCGAGGTGTATTCTCTAACTTGGCAGGGTTATGTTGCTCATATCGTGCGTATGGTGTCTCGCATTGCTATGCCATTTGATTAGTTTAGACATGCTTTGTGTGAAAGCCACATGCTCAAAGTCTAATTACCATATATGTGAATTATGCATTGCCATCTTGTTGCAAGACATTATATATGTGAATTATACAATGCTATCTTGTTGGAAAGGCATTATATATGTGAATTATGCAATGCCATGTTGTTTAGCCAATCATTATGTATGTGAATTATATCATGCTATCATTTTTTTGTATTACGTGTTCCATTTGTCGACAACGTTTGTATGTTCAACTACTCTTCCTGTGCATCAGCCATTTGAAGCGGTGATGGAAGTATCTGGAGGGAAAACAAGGTATTCAGAGCAGACAATGCTACGTGCTGAAGCAGACATCTTGCTGGTTACAGAGAGCTCCTTAGGAGGATTCAGAGACTGATGACCAGTCCTATTTCCCCCCCGAGGTCTATGCTCAAACTTGGCAGGGTTATATTACCCATGTCATGCATGTTGTCTTGCATTGCTTAGTTTTTACATCATATATGGATTGCCATCTGCTTACTTGCTTACTATATAAATCATATATTTGAATTATATCATGCCATCATGTTTACATAGTACATACACATCATCTATCTGAATTATGGCATGGCAACCCATTTAATAAAGACATCATATAGTTATATCATCTCATCCTATTTAGTGTTTACGGTCATCATATTTTGAATTATGGCATTCTATCCGTGAATGTATGTGAATTATGGCATGCCAACCTATTTAATAAACACATTATATAGTTATGTCATGTCATCTTGTTTACATAGTCTCATATTTTGAACTATGTCTTTCCATCTTTTTTAGTTAGCATCATAATGTGAAATTGTGTCATGCTATCCTGTTTAGTTAGCCATCATATATGTGAAATTGTGTCATGGTATCCTGTTTGGTTAGACAACATAAATATGAATTATTTCATGCCCTCTTTTATTCCCCACTATCCATTGCACCTGTCTATCATACAATGTCTATACTTTCAATTACTTTTCTTGTTTATCAGCCATTTGAATTGGAGAGTGTGATGGCAGTATCTAAGGGAGTAAGAACACGGTCTTCAGAAAAGATAGTGCTACCAGTTGATGCAGATAGAACCACGGTTGTCGGTGTCAAAACCGGCGGATCTCGGGTAGGGGGTCCCGAACTGTGCGTCTAGGCGGATGGTAACAGGAGACAAGGGACACGATGTTTTTACCCAGGTTCGGGCCCTCTCGATGGAGGTAATACCCTACTCCTGCTTGATTAATATTGATGATATGGGTAGTACAAGAGTAGATCTACCACGAGATCAAGGAGGCTAAACCCTAGAAGCTAGCCTATGGTATGATTGTTGTTCGTCCTATGGACTAAAACCCTCCGGTTTATATAGACACCAGATAGGTTAGGGTTACACAGAGTCGGTTACAATGGTAGGAGACCTACATATCCGTATCGCCAAGCTTGCCTTCCACGCCAAGGAAAGTCCCATCTGGACACGGGACGAAGTCTTCAATCTTGTATCTTCATAGTCTTGGAGTCCGGCTGTGATGATAGTCCGGCTATCCGGACACCCCTAGTCCAGACTCCTCAAGAGCTCCCTAACCAGGCTTCAATGACGACAAGTCCGGGCGCGATATTGTCTTCGCATTGCAAGGCGGGTTCCTCCTCCGAATACTCCATAGAAGGTTTTGAACACCAGGATAGTGTCCGCTCGCAAAACAAGTTCCACATACCACCGTAGAGAGAATAACTTTTGCACAGATCTGCTGACGTATTCATGGCGTGACATCACACCACGGCCAGCCTTTATATGAATCATTTTTTCCTGCTCCACCTTAGCGCTTTAGCGAGGAGGTTTCCCTGGCACGTCTTATCAAAGCATAGATCGTGCCCCCTTATTCCGGGATTCTCATCAATACGGACGTGGGTAACCCATCCGCGCCATTTATTACGGCGCTTGGAGATAAGCGAGTTTTACCAGGCTGGTGGGGGACGCATAGCTTCGTCCGTCCATATAAGGGGATAAGGATCCACCATTTCACCTACGCCTTCTTCCTCCTTTGCTCATCCATTTCCGCGCACTCGAGCTCCAGCGCCCAAGTCCGCACATCCCATCTCAACCTTTCTCCAACCATGTCAGGAGCGGGAGGCAGGTGGATGGCCTCCTCCGTCACGGAGGGGCACATCACAAGACTGCGGGAGGCCGGATACTTGTCCGGCGATATCGCGCACAGGCTGCCCGACGAGGGGCAGCTCATTCCAACCCCCAGGCCCCATGAGAGGGTGGTATTTCTCCCCCACTTCCTCTGCGGACTAGGTTTTCCACTTCACCCATTTGTCCAGGGGCTCATGTTCTACTACGGCCTAGACTTCCACGACCTGGCCCCGAATTTCATCCTCAACATCTCGGCGTTTATCGTCATGTGCAAGGCCTTCCTCTGCATCCAGCCCCACTTCGGCTTATGGCTGAAGATCTTCAACGTCCGGCCGAAGGTAGTGGGCGGCCGTCAAGGAGTCTTGGGCGCCATGGTTGGCAAGATAGCCAAAGTCCTATGGCTCGAGGGCTCCTTTGTGGAGACAATAAAGGGGTGGCAATCGGGGTGGTTCTATGTCACCGAGCCACGCGACCCCGAATGGGTGGCAGTCCCCGAATTCAGATCTGGCTTCCCCACATGGCTCTCGTCATGGAAAGAGACGGGCCTGACTTGGGGGAATTCGGACGAGACATCCGGACTCCAAACATGCGTCCGAAACCTGGTGGGCAAGAATCTCAGGCTTGTCAACGTAATCCAGGTGATGCTCATCCGCCGGATCCTCCCATGCCAACAACGGGCCTTCAAGTTATGGGAGTTCGATCCGGCACAGCACTCGACTCTAAAAAGGCTCTTCGACACTACGTACGAAGACGCCTGGAAGGGGTTGTTCAAGGCGCCGAGGTCCCTCATCCGCCATCAAGATCGCGGATACAGCTCGCAACGCCCAGCCGGGCGAGGTAAGTTATTTTGCCCTTTACGGGACTCTTTTTCATAGATTGACTCTATGTGGGATCTAAAACTCCCTAATCTTTGACAGATCGGTGAA
The DNA here is from genome assembly GCA_021605205.1 of Aegilops longissima. NCBI lineage: Eukaryota > Viridiplantae > Streptophyta > Magnoliopsida > Poales > Poaceae > Aegilops > Aegilops longissima. The sequence goes on along the minus strand of CM038677.1, from coordinate 533,704,637 downwards.
GACGTCCCGGACAGATCAACTGTCCGGCTCCTTTGCCGGAAGACCCAGCGGACACCAATTGACGGGGCTGCTGGCTCCGGCACCCCATGTGGTGCCGGAGAAGAAGGCCAAGAAGGAGGCCACGGGAACTCGAAGGAGCTCCCGACGCCAGGTGTTGTCAGATTCTGAAGCAGAATCTTCTCCTGAGGACGAGGAGGAGGAAAAAGAAGCTTCTCCCCCAGCGGGGGAGGAGAGGAAAAGGAAGGCCGTCCCAGCTGGGGAGGCCGGAGGGTCCAAGAAGGGAAGAACCCTTCCTCCGGACTTCTCCACCAACGTCGACAGCGACGAGGAGGATTGGCCGACAAGGGCCAAGCCCCTGGCGAGATCGTAAGTGTCCGGATGCCCATGGCTTTTTCATTATTGCATAGTGTTCTCTAATGTCGAACAATCATGCAGCCCGCCCAAGAGCGGTCTAGCCGCTTCGACGAGCGGGTCCCTAGGTTCGTCGGAAATGGAGAGTACTTCGCTTCCGACCGCCTCCTCGCCTCACACTGCGGACGACGCCGAGGTGGTGCCCCAAGGGGGGCCTGGTCAAGAGGAGGTGGCACAGGAGGCGCCACAAGGTGACCTCCCGGATTCCAGGCGCGTGGGGGGCAAGACCCCCAGGGGCTCTAAGCCCAACCCTTGTCCGGACTCCATGCCGGAACCTTCAGTGGTTCTGGAGTCCGGCAAGCGGTCCCTTCGTAAGAAGGGTAAGACGCCGGTGTCCTCCGTCCAACCGAAGGCACCGGAAAGCATCGAGGCGCTTGACAGCCCATCCATCGAGGAGCACCGCCTTTGTTATGAGTGCGGTGATCCGACAGTTCAGTCCGCCAAGAGCGGGCTGACAAGCCTATACCAGCCTTCCGGCGGGCTTTGAGGTAAGTTTAGAATGTGTAAAAATATTACCGCATAGACAGTAGCCCCTGATGCTTAGTTCGGTGTTCGGAAAGAAAAGCCGGACTAAGAATCTAAAAAGATATACGCAGGAGTCTAACATAAGGATGTCAATATGGGAATGCAGGTTGCGCTGCGACCTCTGCCGACCGATCATGGAGGTCAATGCATCAAGGTAACCTCGAGCTGTCCAAGAACGAGCTCGGACAAGCCAAGAAGCAGCTCGAGGACAAGGAAGGTAAATAATACCTTATTAAGAAAAATACCTTATAGAAAAGGTTTTGGTTGCCAAAAAATAAATGGAATAACATGGGTACTGCAGGGGCCACGAACGAGGTGGCGACCCTAAAGGAAGCGGTGTCCGTGGCCGAAAACAAAGCGGCTGCGGAACGCACCGAGCGAGAGAAGGGGAGGCGCAGCTGGCCAAAGAGCGGCAAGAGCTCCAAGCTCGTGGAAAAACACGAGAGTTTGGAGCGTGACTCAAGACTCGAGAGTCCGAGCTCGCCTCGCTCTTGAGAGTGCCAAAGCTGCTAAGGCCGAGGCCCAAAAAGCCCTCCAAGAAATTGAATCAGTAAAGAAGATAGCGGCGGGTAAGGCATTCTTTATGCAAATCAAGCATGTGAAAGTGAATTACCTATTACTTACCCGGATTCGGAGCTCTCCAGGAGCATTCGCAGGATTGCCTCGTAGTGTATCGGATGCTGCCGCGTTCTACCGCGCCAAGGAGGGGAGCTCGACGGAAAAGGTGTTCTGGTCTCAGTATACTGAGGCCGGACATCCGGTGCCCTTGAGCGACTAGCTGAAGCAGCTGGTCGAGCTCCACAAGGTCGCCGAACAGGTCATGAAGGGCCTTATAGCGCTGCTGTGGCCATTGGAGTCCATGCCTGGGAGCTACTTCGGCTTGGTGCAGCGGCTGGTGGACGCCTGTCCACGAATTGAAGTCATCAAGCGCTCCGTCTGCATCGTAGGTGTCCGTCGGGCCCTTGCCCGTGCTAAAGTGCACTCGGGCAAGCTGGATGCAGAGAAGCTTGTGACGGACGGGCCATCGAAGGGCAAGGAGCATCGCACGCCCGAAATGTACTATGAGGGCCTCCTGAAGGGTGCTCGCCGAATAGCGGATGAGTGCTCCAAAGATGTAATTTTTGAATAGACTCGCATTTGTTATCCCATGACGCTGAAAACTTGTTCATATGCGCTACATAACGCTTGTTAATTTAAAATATTACCTTCATGCGGCCGTTTATCAAATTTGAGAGATGGCAAGTCGTTGGCTTCAGCCCCATGCCACAGTACTAGGGTGTTCGGGATAAACTTGAGCACTCTTGTTCCCATTCTTGGGTCCATCTAGGAGGCGCCAATGCAACGAACAAGGCAACCGGACTTATAATGCTTGAACACTCTCACTTAGCCATAGAATTCTATAATTTTAAATTTCGTGAAGCCCCTAGTATTCGGAAGACCGAAGTTCGGGTGCTATCCACGCCTTGGCGGACAACTCCGGTTCCTCGCTCTAAGCGGCATAAGTCTTTAGGGACCCGAAAAACCTCTCGAACAGCGATCGCTCTCGCCCTATCATGACGGTCAGTTTTAGCTTTCTCCAGAGGTGCTCGACCCAGCTCAACTGGGGGACAATCGCAGTGGTTCTCCGGTGCTACCTTAGCCGATATAACGGAACGTAAGGTACCAAAACACGGGAGCCGGGCAAACCCAACTATTGACCCAAGACATGATTCGGAGTCGATTCATATAATGCTATAAGTTCGGGGTGCCGCACTTGTGAAAGTGTTCGGACTTATCACACCATAATTTTGGGGTACTTAAGCCCCTGGTGTATTGGCCGTACCAAAGTGTACGGGTGCAACATGTCACGAAATGAACATATATATAGATAAAAAATAGTACAATAATAGGCAAAAGCTATCCATTGTTTATTCAAAAATGTACTGCGATGAAAGCAGAACGATACAAATAGTGCGATAAGCAAGGAATGGGACTATCTAACATGTCCCCCTCCAGGGGTAAGCTGCGGGATGGTATGTAAAACAGGTATAATGCTCGTAATAGGGACCACCTGAACATTCGACGTAGCTTTCTGCTTCCCTGGCTGTTGCATCGTGAGTTCGGCGATTCTAGTGCCGGACAAGACTTCTAGAGAACGGAGTCTTGAGAGTGAGAAAAAGGAAGAAAAAAGAAAAAAGAAAAAGGAATAACACAATCGGGAGCCCCTGGTGCGGTCGAGCCGCATTCTTGGCGTGCCGTGGTCGTGCCCCTCCCCATATGCCCATGGTATCTCCAGAACGTAGTTATGTACGCGTAGTACTGTCTTCGCAACTTCGCGAGGGCTGGGGTTGGGGCGGATTACTACGCGATGCTTGAATCGTGCCAGCGGTCTTGTTGTAGGTTACTCGGGCGCGCTTGGCGTTGTCCGGAAGTTTAGTGGCCGGACTCGAGAATTGCCGCGAGAGGCTGCTTTGCACCTCCGCCGCGAGGGCCGCCGTGTGCTCCTCCGTTCGGAGAGAGCGTTCGGTGTTTCCATTGACCGTGATTACTCCTCGAGGGCCTGGCATTTTGAGGTTGAGGTATGCGTAGTGCGGCACTGCATTGAACTTTGCAAATGCGGTTCGTCCGAGTAGTGCATGATAGCCGCTGCACAACGGGACTATGTCGAAGATTAACTCTTCGCTTCGGAAGTTATCCGGGGATCCGAAGACCACTTCGAGTGTAACTGAGCCTGTACAATTGGCCTCTACACCCGGTATGACGCCTTTAAAGGTCGTCTTTGTAGGTTTAATCCTTGAGGGGTCTATGCCCATTTTGCGCACTGTATCCTGATAAAGCAGGTTCAGGAAGCTACCGCCGTCCATCAGGACTCTGGTGAGGTGAAATCCGTCAATAATTGGGTCAAGAACCAATGCGGCGAAACCGCCGTGATGGATGCTAGTGGGGTGGTCCCTTCGATCGAAGGCGATCGGGCAGGAAGACCATGGGTTGAACTTTGGGGCGACTGGCTCCATCGCATATACGTCCCTTAGTGCACGCTTCCGCTCCCGTTTGTGTATATGGGTTGCGTATATCATGTTCACCGTCCGCACTTGTGTGAGAAAACCCTTCTGTCCTCTATTGTTCGGTGACCGGGGCTCTTCCTCGTCGTCGCTATGCAGCCCCTTGTCATTGAGTTCGGCACTTAACTTGCCTGCTTGCTTGAACACCCAACAATCCTTGTTGGTGTGATTGGCTGGTTTTTCGGGGGTGCCATGTATCTGGCACAAGCGGTCGAGTATTCGGTCCAAGTTGGACGGGCCCTGGGTATTTCTTTTGAATGGCTTCTTCCGCTGACCGGGTTTAGAGCCTCTGAATCCGGCATTGACGGCCGTATCTTCAGCATTATCGCCGTTAATGCGGCGCTTGTTCTTGTTGCGACGCGACCTGCCATTGTTGTCCTTGGTATCCGAACTATCAGGGTGTTTGGCCAAGTTGTTGCTTCGAGCTAGCCAGCTGTCCTCTCCCGCACAAACGCGAGTCATGAGGGTTGTGAGGGCTGCCATAGATTTCGGCTTTTCCTGTCCTAGGTGCCGGGCAAGCCACTCGACGCGGATGTTATGTTTGAAGGCTGCAAGGGCCTCTGCATCCGGACAGTCAATTATTTGATTTTTCTTTGTTAGGAACCGTGTCCAGAATTGCCTGGCCGATTCTTCTGGCTGCTAAATTATGTGGCTAAGGTCATCGGCGTCTGGTGGTCGCACATATGTGCCCTGGAAGTTATCAAGAAATGCGGCTTCCAGGTCCTCCCAACAACCAATTGATTCTGCTGGCAAGCTGTTAAGCCAATGCCGAGCTGGTCCTTTAAGCTTGAGGGGGAGGTATTTGATGGCGTGTAGATCATCACCGCGGGCCATGTGGATATGGAGGAGATAATCCTCGATCCAAACCGCAGGATCTGTGGTACCATCGTATGATTCGATGTTTACGGGTTAAAATCCCTCAGGGATTTGATGATCCATTACTTCGTCTGTGAAGCATAGTGGGTGTGCGGCACCTCTGTATTGGGCTATATCACGACGCAGCTCGGATGAGCTTTGTCTTTTGTGTTCGGCCCTGCCGGAGTTTCTGTATCCGGCGTGACGGTAATCATCCCGCGCCGTTGGGTGCCCACGCGATCCGTAGATCGATCTTGTATGTTTTGCCTTATCTTCCAATATATCTCGCAAGTCCGGCGCGTTTTCCCGTGCCCTGGTACTTTTTGAACGGCGTCGGGGTACGGCTTGAACGGAGGGTCTAGAGGCCTCTCTATCGCGGCCACGAGGTGGCCGGTCTGCCATGTCGTACGCTGGTGACTTGGGTGCTTCCTCCTCTAATCGAGGCAACGGCCTGCGTTTGGGGTAGCTTTTGGAGGGGCGCTCGAGTTCATACACTTCGGCTGCGAGGACTTCAGTCCATCTGTCAGCTAGCAGGTCTTGATCAGCTCTAAGCTGTTGCTGCTTTTTCTTGAGGCTGTTTGCCGTGGCTATAAGCCTGCGTTTGAAACGCTCCTGTTCGGCCGGATCCTCGAGCACGACAAATTCATCGTCGTCGAGGCTTGCCTCATCTTCGGAGGGAGGCGCATAATTATCGTCCTCGACCTCTCTTTACTGCCGCCCGTCGTGCGGACTTGCTTCTCCCTCCTCCCGCGCTGAGTCCTGCTGGAGGGGTTTTCTTCGCACCGTCGGGTGTTATTATCTCCGTGCGGAATCACCGCTTTTGCTGTGGCGGGATTTAGAGCGGCGCCACGACGTCGGCGCTTGGTTGCTTCTTGAGGGGTCATCCTCCGTTGTTCCATCGCCGTTCCCATCTTTTGGGATGTCCACCATGTATATGTCGATGACGAGGTGGCCTTCCAAAGCCACAGGGCGTTGGGTCTTGGTCGTCTCCGGCATCATCGTCCATACCGTCGATGTCTTCGGAGTCGAAGTCGAGCATGTCGGTTAAATCATCGATAGTGGCTACAAAGTGGGTGGTGGGTGGGCGTTGAATTTCTCCATCCTCCGCATCCCAACCTTCCTGACCGTAATATGGCCAGGGCTCTCAGGATAAGGAGAGAGACTTTAGTGAATTCAGGATGTCACCAAAGGGCGAGTGCTGAAAGATGTCCGCGGCGGTGAACTCCATGACCGGCGCCCAATCGGATTCGATTGGTAGGTGTGCGGAGGGTTCGGAGTCCGGAGAGGAGTCCGGCACCTTGGAGTCACGGTCTTCGCTGGGGACAGGGATAGAGTTCGGCTCAATCGCCGTAGAGATCGTAGCCCCGAGGCGTGTCCAACCACTCGCCCTCGATCGGGAATCCGGCTCCGGATTGAGGGTCGGGCGGATGTTTGGTGCGGCCTCGAGGCAATCGCTCGGCTGCGAGCTAGATCATGCCCATCGAGACAAGTCTGGCACGCTTGGCTGCGGCTCGAATCCATCAAAGATCAAGTCTCTGCGGATATCGGCCATGTAGTTCAAACTTCCAAATCTGACTGATGGCGGGGGCGAAGCTTCGATCTGCTCCAGATGGCCAGCGAATTGGCCCGCAGCAAAGCCGCCAATCGAAGATCTGTCCGGGAGAAAGGTCTCACCACAGGTGTGTCGTTGTTGATGATCGAAGGAGCCATCGGGCCTAAGGATGACGACACGAGGAACTCTCAATGAAAGCACCAATGTCGGTGTCAAACCGGCGGATCTCGGTAGGGGGTCCCGAATCAGGCGTCTAGGCGGATGGTAACAGAGACAAGGGACACGATGTTTTACCCAGGTTCGGGCCCTCTTGATGGAGGTAATACCCTACTCCTGCTTGATTAATATTGATGATATGGGTAGTACAAGAGTAGATCTACCACGAGATCAAGGAGGCTAAACCCTAGAAGCTAGCCTATGGTATGATTGTTGTTCGTCCTATGGACTAAAACCCTCCGGTTTATATAGACACCGGATAGGTTAGGGTTACACGGAGTCGGTTACAATGGTAGGAGATCTACATATCCGTATCGCCAAGCTTGCCTTCCACGCCAAGGAAAGTCCCATCCGGACACGGGACGAAGTCTTCAATCTTGTATCTTCATAGTCTTGGAGTCCGGCCATGATGATAGTCCGGCTATCCGGACACCCCCTAGTCCAGGACTCCCTCAACGGTTGTACTTGCCCAAGCACCAGATCCACCACACATAACCCAGACTCTCGTAGATTGTACCCCTACCCAGTTGGACAGAGAATCAGCTACACCCCTTCTAACCCCAACCCCGGCAGATAGTAACCCAGTTCCAATTGACACAACACCGTCTCCACCACAGAGCACCCAAACACGAGCAGTTAGTAAGGGAACTACAGTGCCCAAAGCACGAGGACCACCACTCCAAATCCCAACTCAACGCTTAAAGGAGAAGAAGATTTGTTCTCAGGTCAGGTTCTGTAGCTATGGTTCATACTCCTTTGCTCTTGCATTACTGTATTTACTCATACCAACTATTTACAAATTTGAAGGATGGAATTGAAACTCCAATGGCGCAACAGGTATGTTTTAAACCTGTTTCTTCAACTGGTTTGCTGTTGTAACCTGCTCTATGTTGATTTCAGTTTCAACTGAATAAACAGTTATGTTCTCATGTCATGCACATTACAAGTGTTGTTATTTCTCTATAGTTACCCACACTTATATTCTGTCTATTCTGCTTTGTCTTGAACAAATATTATTTGAACTGTGTCTCTATCTTGATTTGGCAACAAAAACTAGAATGATATAGACCATAAAGTGACCATGGTACATAGATATATGTTTGTTTCATGTTGTTATCCTGTCCACTTTACTACTGAACTCATTTACCAAAATGAGTTTCATATACAACATGGTAAACATGTGATGTGTCCGCTTGTTTCTCTTTTAGAATGCGGACAAAATATTGGAGAACAATGACGCGTTATCCAATGGTAAAGGAAGTAATGCGATAAGGTTCAAGATAGTGAGACATCCTGTTGGTCTCCAAGAAAGCTGATAAAACTATCTTGACGACAAAGAGGGAACCCAAAAGTCCTGTCTTGATGTAGTGTTCGAGTTCTCGCCACTCATCACTGGCACAAGCTCTTCAACTCGCTGCTGAATCAGTTTGTCTTCTTGAGTCTCAACTTCAAGTTGAAAGACATCGATCGATGTCTTTGCGACAGAAGTCAAGGACCGAGGAAGTCCCCGAATTCAGATGCATATTTTCCGGTGCAACGACAAGTTACCGGAGGATTTCAGCGCCAAACAAGAGAAAGTTAATAAGCTTGCTAAGCATCTTGCCGATTATGGGTACCTGTGATATTGTTTCTTGAGATCTTCAAGTGGTTTCAGTTCTGGATTTGTTTTGTTCTGCGGCGTTTATTTGCGCTGATCGCCAACTTTGACAACCAGTGTATGTGATATGCTGCTTTGTTCCCTATATTTGCACTGGTGGCGAACTTTGATGCCCAGTGGATGTAATATGTGTAATAGCCGTGATAGCCTAGCGTAAGTTGCTTGCTTATTTGTTTCATTATTGTCTTGTTTATTTGTTTTCTTGTAGTCAGTGCAGTTCTTTTTCCGCGGTTTGCTAATGGCCGCAATAACCTATTTTTTAAAACTAGGCCACGTTAACCATGGGATACATATTTACTGCAGTTAACATGGGCCTCCTACGGGCCGTAGAAACAATGGGCCTTCTACGGGCCGTAGAAACAATGGGCCTTCTACGATGCATAGAAGCAATGGGCCTTATATGGGCCGTAGACACAATGGGCCTTCTACGGGTCGTATCATCAATGGGCCTTCTACGGGCCGTATGATCGGTTGGCCAAACATGGGCTAATAACAGACCACATTATGGCCGTAAATGGGCTAGAGTTGAAATCGTCCGTTCATGGGCCGACCATAACGGGTCGTCGTTAATCGGCCGTATTTGATACGCTATGAAAACGGCCCAACGTTTTAACGGGCCACAAACGGGCCGACTGTAACCACGGTCTGAATTTGGCACACAAGCAGAAAATGACAGTAACGGGTCGTAAGTAACCAAATGCTGGAAATGAGCCCAAGAATAAATGGGCCCTGAGAAGGCCGAAAGATAACATGGGCTGGAAACGGCCCAACGGAATAATGGGCCGTTAATGGGTATAAAGTGATACACTGTTCATTACGGGCCAGTTTTACCACGGGCCGTTAAGGGGCCGAGGGTTACTAAGGGCCTCATATGGTCTGAAAGACGTCATGGGCCATACATGGGCTAGTAGTTAAAATGGGCTGGAATTATATTGGATGGCCCAGATGACGCTACTGGGCCTAATTCGGATAGGCTGTAAACGGGCCCTAGGTCGGGCTGTAAATGGGCTATATGCGAACAGGCCGTTAACAGGCTTGCCGTGGGCCGGCCCGCCACCTTTTGACCAAGTCAAATGGGCCGGCCTTTTCACATGAATGGGCCTTTGTTGGGCCGTGCCACATGTCGACGTATCATAGACGCTTTGGGTCCAATGAGTGGATGACATCTGTCCCAACGTTGAGCCGACACGTGTTTCCTCCAGCCAATGATGATTTTACATGTGGAAAATCCCCATTGGTCGGGGCTGTTAATTGGTTATCGGATCCAAAACCGGACCCGATAGCTTAACGGCATTCCTTACGGTGGATGCCACGTGTCGGTCACCCTTGACGAAAGCACTTCTGTGATGCGCGATTTATCATCATGGAAGTGGACACTTCCGTGATGATAATTTTGGTAATGTCATGCAACACTTCTACGACAACACAGGTATGACTATCTTGATTCTATCATAAATTTGTCATGGATGTACATGCATGACAGAAAACGTGACCTACTGTGACAAACACGTATCATCACGGAAGTGTATTTTTTTGTAGTGATGGAACGGGAAGTAAAGATTGCAAAGTAAAAGAAATAGGAAACTGAAATTGTAGATCGGAAACTTATACGTTGTAAAATAGACCCTGGGGCCATAGGTTTCACTAGAGGCTTCTCTCGAGATCGGAAACTTATATGTTGTAAAATAGACCCGGGGACCTATTTTTTAAAACTAGGCCACAATAACCATGGGCTAATATTTACTGTAGTGACACTGGGCCTCCTACTGGCCGTAGAAACAGTGGGCCTTCTACGGGCCATAGAAACAATGGGCCTTCTATGGGTCGTAGAAACAATGGGCCTTCTGCGGGCCGTATCATCAATGGGCCTTATACGGGTCGTATGATCGATTGGCCAAACATGGGCCAAACAGACCGCATTATGGCCGTAAACGGGCTAGAGTTGGAATCGTCCGTTCATGGGCCGACCATAACGGGCCATCGTTAATAGGCCGCATTTGATGATGCTATGAAAACGGCCCAACGTATTAACGGACCACAAACGGTCCGACTGTAACCACAGGCTGAATTTGGCCTACAAGCAGAAAACGACAGTAACGGGCCGTAAGTTAACGAATGCTGGAAATGAGCCCAAGAATAAATGGGCTCTGAGAAGGCCGAAAGATAACATGGACTGGAAACGGCCCAACGGAAGAACGGGCCGTTAATGGGTATAAAGTGATACACTGCTCATTACGGGCCAGTTTCACCACGGGCCGCTAATGGGTGTAAAGTGATACACTGTTCATTACGGGCGCCAAAGACATGCCGTTAATAGGCCAAGAGTTACATAGGGCCTCATATGGGCCAAAGACGCGTCATGGGCCATACATGGGCCGGCGTGAAACGGGTTGGAATCATATTGGATGGCCCAGATGACGCCATCGGGCCTAATTCGGATAGGGTGTAACGGGCCTTGGGTTAGCGGGCTGTAAATGGGCTATATGCGAACAGCCGTTAACGAGGCTTTCCATGGGCCGCCCGCCACCTTTTGACCAAGTAAAACGGGCCGCCTTTTCACGTGAATGGGCCTCTGTTGGGCGTGCCACGGTCGATGTATCATAGGCGCCTTCATCCAATGAGTGGATGACATCTGTCCCAACGATGAGCCGACACGTGTTTCCTCCGACCAATGATGATTTTACACGTGGAAATCCCCATTGGTCGGGTCATTAATGGGTTATCGGATCCAAAACCCGACCCGATAGCTTAACGGCGTTCGTTACGGTGGATGCCACGTGTCGGTCACCCTTGACGAAAAGCACTTCGTGGACGCACGATTTATCGTCATGGAAGTGGACACTTCGTGATGATAATTTTGGTAATGTCATGGAACACTTCTCTGACGACAAAGACGGTATGACTATCTTGATTCGCTCATAAATTTTTCATGGATGTACATGCATGACAAAAATGCGACCTACTGTGACAAACACGTATCATCATGGAAGTGTATTTTTTTGTAGTGGATGACGTTATGAAAACAGCCCAACGGATTAACTGGCCACAAACGGGCCGACTGTAACCACAGACTGAATTTGGCCCACAAGCGGAACAGGCTAGTAACGGACCATAAGTATTCGAATGCTGGAAATGAGCCCAAGAATAAATGGGCCCTTAGAAGGCCAAAATATAACACGCGCTCGAAACGGCCCAATGGAATAATGGGCCATTAATGGAAAGCGATATACTGTTCATTATGGACCAATTTCACCACGGGTCGTTAATGGGCCAAGGGTTACAAAGGGCCTCATACGGGCCGAAAGATGTCATGTGCCATACATGGGTCGGAAGTTACAACGGTCTGGAATCATATTGGATGGCCCAGATGACGCTACTGGTCCTAATTTGGATAGGCCATAACGGGCCTTGAGTTAGCGGGCTGTAAATGGGCTATATGCAAACAGGCCGTTAACAGGCTTTTCGTGGGTCGGCCCGCTACCTTTTGACAAAGTCAAACAGGCCAGCCTTTTCACCTGAATGGGCCACTGTTGGGCCATGCCACATTTCGAATATCATAGGCGCCTCCTGTCCAATGAGTGGATGACATCTGTCCCAACGCTGAGCCGACATGTGGTTCCTCTGGCCATTGAGAATTTTACACGTGGAAATCCCCATTGGTCCAGGCTATTAACGGGTTATCGGATCCAAACCGGAACCCAGTAGTTTAGTTATAAAAGAAAACTACAAAAAAATGGAATTAAGTTTGTCTCATACGCTTCATCTTTTTAATATTTTTCGTGAGCATGATGGAAAGGAAAATTGTGCCAAAGTGTTAGAAGAAGAATGCATTAAAATGTTTGGCACTAAATCTTTGAATGATGAGCATGATTGCAATGTTGTTAGTATGAACTCCTTGAATATCCATGGTACTAATGATGATTGCACTAGTTATGATGAAAATGTCTCCTATAAACATGTCAATTTTTGTGGAGTACATTGGGTTTGCAAGTACACACCAAATAGGGAAGATAGATATTGCAAGAGGCATAGGTACTTAGAAACTAAATTGTTGCAAGAAAGTCTTGATGATTGCGCTGAAAGATTCAATATTTTTCGTGCCCCTTGTGAACTTTGCAATGAACATGGTCATTTAAAGCTCCAATGCTATTTGTTTCATGATCAAGTCGTGTCCAAATATTGTGATAATTTGACTACCCTTGAGCATCATAAAGAGCTTAGCCTTCTTTTGGGGTATGAAGAAATGAAACGTATAACTGAGGGTATTCCAAAATTTAATCTTGATAGAATTCTTGATTTTGATCTAGAGAACATTTATATGTATTGTGCGGTGAATTGCATTGAAAATCCTTATATTGCCAATTACATAAAGAAAAGAAAACAAATAGAAGATGAAGAGAATGCTAACGAAGGGGAAGAGACTTCCCAATACCCTCCTATTATTTCTTATGATGATTCAGGTAACGAGGAGGAGCCTTCTATTCAACCAATCTCATTAATAAGGAGCTCCAAAAAGAGGATTGAACCCACACATGAGGTGAAGAAGAAGAAAAGAAAAAGGAAGAGAGGTAAAAAGGTATCTCTCCCAAATAAAGTTGCTCCTATTATTGTTGCACCTCATGAAAATGAATCAAAAATAATTATGGAAGATAATGATACTTCTTATGATCTTGAAAATCTTTTTGGCACTTTCTTGGAAGAATATGATAATAATGTTTGCTATACTATTGGTGCTATCAATACTATTAATGATGAGAGTGATTATGCTTACGATATGAAAAGGCTCAAGCTTGGGGAAGCTATGTTTAATGAGGATGACATATTTGAGAATATATTTGCTGAAATTAATGTTTGTCCCAAGCTTGGGGATGCTATGTTTAATAATGATGATATTTTTAGCCTTCCATGTTTTGATATGCAAAGTTGTTATGATGATAGCATGCCTTCTACCTATGATGATTATATTGATGAAAGTGGATTTGGAGAGGTCATGACTTTATTTAGTGATGTGTCCACTATCTTGGAAGAGGTTTCAATTGATTATGATGAGAACAAAGTTGCTACTTATGATGATTATTGTGATGAAACTTATGCTATAAAAAGTATTGATGACTATATTTATAAAACTTGTCATGATTATGAGTACCCTTTCTCTGAACATTACTCTTTTAATATGGAAACAATTTATAGTATTCAAGTCTCTTATGATACTCCAACTATTCCGAATGAAAAGAATTTTGCTTATGTGGAGAGTAATAAAATTTCTATGCTAGTAGATCATGAAAATAATGCTTTAGGTGCTGGTTATATTGTTGAATTCATTCATGATGATACTGAAAAGTATTATGAGGGAGGAGTATATGCTTGTAGGAATTGCAATAATATCAAGTTTCCTCTCTTTGTGCTTAAAGTTTTGAAGTTATGCTTGTTTTGCCTTCCTATGCTAGTTGACTATTGTTCCCATAAGTTGTTTGCTCACAAATCCCTATGCATAGGAAGTGGGTTAGACTTAAATGTGCTAGTCATATTCTTCATGATGATCTCTTTATGTTTCAATTCTTATGTCTTATGTGAGCATCATTGAAATCGTCATGCCTAGCTAGGGGTGTTAAACGATAGCGCTTGTTGGGAGGCAACCCAATTTTATTTTAGTTTCTTGCTTTTTGGTTCTGTTTAGGAATAAATAATCCATCTAGCTTCTGTTTAGATGTGGTTTTATGTTTTAATTAGTGTTTGTGCCAAGTAGAACCTTTGTGAAGACTTGGGTGAAGTCTTTATGATCATGCTGTAAAAAACAAAAACTTTAGCGCTCACGAGACTAGCTTCAACTTTTTACTAGAGAGTGCTATTTAGTTGATTATTTTTGCAGATTATTACTAGATAAATTCATCAGGTCCACCAATTTATTTTAGAATTTTTGGAGTTCCATAAGTTTGCGTTAGTTACAGATTACTACAGACTGTTCTGTTTTTGACAGATTCTGTTTTTCGTGTGTTGTTTGCTTATTTTGATGAATCTATGGCTAGTAAAATAGTTTATAAACCATAGAGAAGTTGGAATACAGTAGGTTTAACACCAACATAAATAAATAATGAGTTTATTACAGTAACTTGAAGTGGTGTTTTGTTTTCTTTCGCTTACGGAGCTTACAAGTTTTCTGTTAAGTTTTGTGTTGTGAAGTTTTCAAGTTTTGGGTAAAGATTCGATGGACTATGGAATAAGGAGTGGCAAGAGCCTAAGCTTTGGGATGCACAAGGCACCCCAAGGTAATATCCAAGGACAACCAAGAGCCTAAGCTTGGGGATGCCCCGGATGGCATCCCCTCTTTCGTCTTCGTTCATCGGTAACTTTACTTGGAGCTATATTTTTATTCACCACATGATATGTGTTTTGCTTGGAGCGTAATTTTTTGTTAGTATTTGCTTGCTGTTATTTAGAATAGTGTTTTGGATCTCTAGTTTCAATAAAAATTTCAAGGATAGCCTTCACCATGCTTATTTTGCAAGCATACATGTTGCTGTTTCAAAACAGAAAGTTTACCGCTGTTGCAAAAATTCCCTAGAAAAGTCAGAATGTGATAAAATGATGAAACCTTAAGCATATTAAGCTCTGATAAATTTACTACAGTGTGAAGTTTCTTTCATAATTTTTGGAGTTAGGGAAGTATGATGAATCTTGCATTATTTAGAGACTGTACAGTTTTGACAGATTGTTGTTATGATTGCATTGTTTGCATATGTTTGCTTGTTTATTGATTCTATTTGAGGATAGGAGTATTAAATATGCAGAGACATTTAGTATGCAATGTTGAATAATAATTTTAATGATTTGTTACAGTAGCAGATGATAAGGTTTTGCATAGGTTTATACTAACTTATCTCACGAGTTCTTGTTGAGTTTGGTGCGGATGAAGCTTTCGAGATTTAGGAAACCGAAATATAAAAGGAATTAAGGAGACACAAAACCTCAAGCTTGGGTATGCCCAAGGCACCCCAAGATATTATTTCAAGAAGTCTCAAGCATCTAAGCTTGGGGATGCCCGGTAGGCATCCCACCTTTCTTCTTCAACAACTATCGGTTAGTATCGGTTGAACCTAAGTTTTTGCTTCTTCACATGAGTTGTGCTATCCTTGCAATGTAGTTTTATTTAGCTTTGCTTGCTGTTTGAATAAGGTATCAAGATCTTAAATTATTAAATGGGAGAGTCTTCACATAGTTGCATAATTATCTGACTACTCATTGATCTTCACTTATATCTTTCGGAGTAGTTTGTTTTTGCTCTAGTACTTCACTTATATCTTTTAGAGCACGGTGGTGGTTTTGTTTTATAGAAACTATTATTCTATCATGCTTCACTTAGATTATTTTGAGAGTCTTAAATAGCATGGTAATTTGCTTAAATAATCCTAATATGCTTGGTATTCAAGAATAGTAAAAACTTTCTTATGAGTGTGTTAAATACTAAGAAAAGTTTGATGCTTGATAATTGTTTTGAGATATGGAGGTAGTAATATTAGAGTCATGCTAGTTGGGTAGTTGTGAATTTGAGAAATACTTGTGTTAAAGTTTGTGATTCCCGTAGCATGCACGTATGGTGAACCGTTATGTGATGAAGTCGGAGCATGATTTATTTATTGATTGTCTTCCTTATGAGTGGCGGTCGGGGACGAGCGATGGTCTTTTCCTACCAATCTATCCCCCTAGGAACATGCGCATAATACTTTGCTTTGATAACTTCTAGATTTTTGCAATAAGTATATGAGTTCTTCATGACTAATGTTGAGTCCATGGATTATGCGCACTTTTCTTCCTTCCACCATTGCTAGCCTCTCTAATACCGCGCACTTTTCACCGGTATCATACACCCACGATATACCTTCCTCAAAACAGCCATCATACCTACCTATTATGGCATTTCCATAGCCATTCCGAGATATATTGCCATGCAACTTACCACCGTTCCGTTTATTATGACACGCTCCATCATTGTCATATTGCTTTGCATGATCATGTAGTTGACATCGTATTTGTGGCAAAGCCACCGTTCATAATTCTTTCATACATGTCACTCATGAGTCATTGCACATCCCGGTACACCGCCGGAGGCATTCATATAGAGTCATGTCTTGTTCTAAGAATCGAGTTGTAAATGTTGAGTTGTAAGAAAAATAAAAAGTGTGATGATCATCATTTTTAGAGCATTGTCCTAAGTGAGGAAAGGATGATGGAGACTATGATTCCCCCACAAGTCGGGATGAGACTCCGGACGAAAAAAAGGCCATAAAAAAAGAAAAGGCCCAAATAAAAAAATGAGAGAAAAAGAGAGAAGGGACAATGTTACTATCCTTTTACCACACTTGTGCTTCAAAGTAGCACCATGATCTTCATGATAGAGAGTCTCCCATTTTGTCACTTTCATATACTAGTGGGAATTTTTCATTATAAAACTTGTCTTGTATATTCCAATGATGGGCTTCCTCAAAATGCCCTAGGTCTTCGTGAGCAAGCAAGTTGGATGCACACCCACTTAGTTTCTTTTTGAGCTTTCATACACTTATAGCTCTAGTGCATCCGTTGCATGGCAATCCCTACTCACTCACATTGATATCTATTGATGGGCATCTCCATAGCCCATTGATACGCCTAGTTGATGTGAGACTATCTTCTCCTTTTTGTCTTCTCCACAACCACCATTCTATTCCACATATAGTGCTATATCCATGGCTCACGCTCATGTATTGCGTGAAGGTTGAAAAAGTTTTGAGAATGTGAAAAGTATGAAACAATTGCTTGGCTTGTCATCGGGGTTGTGCATGATTTAAATACTTTGTGTGGTGAAGATAGAGCATAGCAAGACTATATAATTTTTCTGGGATAACTTTCTTTGGCCATGTTATTTTGAGAGGACATAATTGCTTAGTTAGTATGCTTGAAGTATTATTATTTTTATGTCGATATTAAACTTTTGTCTTGAATCTTTCGGATCTGAATATTCATATCACAAGTAAGAAGAATTACATTGAAATTATGCCAACTAGCATTCCACATAAAAAATTATCTTTTTTATCATTTACCTACTCGAGGACGAGCAGGAATTAAGCTTGGGGATGCTTGATACGTCTCCAACATATCTATAATTTTTATTGCTCCATGCTATATTATCTACTGTTTTACACAATATTGGGCTTTATTATCCACTTTTATATTATTTTTGGGACTAACATATTAACCGGAGGCCCAGCCCAGATTTGTTGTTTTATGCCTATTTCAGTGTTTCGAAGAAAAGGAATATCAAACGGGGTCGAAACGGAACGAAATCAACTGGAGAAGTTATTTTTGGAAGGAAACCTACCGGATGGACTTGGACCCCACGTCAGGAGCAAAGGGAGGTGCTCACGAGGGCGGGGGCGCGCCCAACTCCCTAGGGCGCGCCCCCTGCCTCGTGGGGCCCCCGAAGCTCCACCGATGTATTTCCTGCACCCATATATACTCACGTACACCAAAACTTCCAGAACAGAGATTAGATCGGGAGTTCCACCGCCGCAAGCCTCTGTAGCCACCAAAACCCAATCGGGACCCTGTTCCGGCACCCTGCCGGAGGGGGGAACCCTCGCCGGTGGCCATCTTCATCATCTCGGCGCTCTCCATGACGAGGAGGGAGTAGTTCACCCTCGGGGCTGAGGGTATGTACCAGTAGCTATGTGGTTGATCTCTCTCTCTCTCTCGTGTTCTTGATTTGGCACGGTCTTGATGTATCGCGAGCTTTGCTATTATAGTTGGATCTTATGTTGCTTCTCCCCGTCTACTCTCTTGTAATGGATTGAGTTTTCCCTTTGAAGTAATCTTATCGGATTGAGTCTTTAATGACTTGAGAACACTTGATGTATGTCTTGCCATGCGTATTTGTGGTGACAATGGGATATCACGGGATTCACTTGATGTATGTTTTGGTGGTCAACTTGCGGGTTCCGCCCATGAACCTATGCATAGGGGTTGACACATGTTTTTCGTCGTGATTCTCCGGTAGAAACTTTGGGCACTCTTTGAGGTTCTTTGTGTTGGATTGAATAGATGAATCTAAGATTTTGTGATGCATATCGTATAATCATACCCATGGATACTTGAGGTGACACTGGAGTATCTAGGTAACATTAGGGTTTTGGTTGATTTGTGTCTTAAGGTGTTATTCTAGTACGAACTCTAGGGCTGTTTGTGACACTTATAGGAATAGCCCAACGGATTGATTGGAAAGAATAACTTTGAGGTGGTTTCGTACCCTACCATAATCTCTCATTTGTTCTCCGCTATTAGCGACTTTGGAGTGACTCTTTGTTGCATGTTGAGGGATAGTTATATGATCCAATTATGTTATTATTGTTGAGAGAACTTGCACTAGTGAAAGTTCGAACCCTAGGCCTTGTTTCAACTCATTGCAATACCGTTTACGCTCACTTTTACCACTTGTTACCTTGCTGTTTTTATATTTTCAGATTACAAAAACCTATATCTACCGTCCATATTGCACTTGTATCACCATGTCTTCGCCGAACTAGTGCACTTATACAATTTACCATTGTATTGGGTGTGTTGGGGACACAAGAGACTCTTTGTTATTTGGTTGCAGGGTTGCTTGAGAGAGACCATCTTCATCCTACGCCTCCCACGGATTGATAAACCTTAGGTCATCCACTTGAGGGAAATTTGCTACTATCCTACAAACCTGTGCACTTGGAGGCCCAACAACGTCTACAAGAAGAAGGTTGTGTAGTAGACATCAGTAGGCGGTGGTGGAGTGTATATATAGTCATCACCAAAGATCTAGCTGTTACAAACTTTATGCACAACTCGGTGACACGGAAAGTGAATCTCGGTGGGACCGAACAGTGTAAAAGATTTGAACGCTAGACGTTTCGGTGAGACTGGATGAATCCACTCGATGAAACCGATATGTGATGACCTAAGAATATTCCTAATCTCGGTAATTCTGATCACTTCAACTCGGTAATTCTGAAGTGAACATGACGGGTTACAGAAACTTGGTCACTGTACTTCCATGAGACTGAATGTCATCTCGGTAGAACCGGGTTTCTAGGGTTTGGCTTATGGCTCTACCTAGTGTATCTTGGTGGGTCCGGATCGGAGTGTTTTGATGGCACTGAGATTTGACTTAGGGTTTTAGACAGATTGGATATGGAGAAAGTGGTTTAGGGTTTTGGAGCAATATCTTCAACCACTTGAGCAAATGACTCATAATCAAAACCTCATCCCATTTTAATAGTATTGGCTTTCCTATGGACTCAATGTGATCTTTGATCACTTAACCAAAAATGTAGAGTCTTGAAGCTTTTGCCAATGTATGTCCTTGGCATTTTTAGGGGTCCACAATCACATATCCTTGCCATGCCAACGTTGAACTTTCCTGAAATCATCTTTGAATAGGCATTAGTTCAATGACATATATGTTGTTATTAATTATCAAAACCACACGGAGATTAGTTGCACTTTTCAGCGTGTTTGGCAGAAGCCGGTGTCATCCCCATCAGCCCATACCTTGTTATCCTTGTTCGAGGCTTGAACGGGATCTTCCAC
This sequence comes from Aegilops longissima, assembly GCA_021605205.1. Taxonomy (NCBI): domain Eukaryota; kingdom Viridiplantae; phylum Streptophyta; class Magnoliopsida; order Poales; family Poaceae; genus Aegilops; species Aegilops longissima. The sequence continues at coordinate 533,684,791 of CM038677.1, read as the reverse complement.
ATCCCATCGAGGTCCTTCCCCCCTAAAGAAGCTTCGGATTGTCATGTCCTTGCTTGCCGATGCATACCTCCACAATGGAAATGCTCGGGCTTGAAGGGGCTAGATCCCGTGATGGAGCATCACGTGGACCATGTCCACCAGGGCGATGCACTCATTAATGACAGCCTTTATTCGGCGCTGGAGTGCTGCCACTTCCTCCTGATTCCCCCAGTCGAGTTTCTTGGCGGTCCAGGAGTGCAACCTCTTCAAGGTCGTGGCCGAGTGGGCCGGGCCGCCCTCCTGGTCCTCCGATGGCACGCCTACCATGTAAAACCATTCTTCTTTCCATTGGTTCACTGTTTCCATGAATTTGCCCTTCGGGCAGTCAATGTTGTTGAGCTTGCTGACCGTAGCCCCTCAGCATTCCGTGAGATTGGGATTATTGCTTTGTGGTTTGACACAAAACAGCTTCAACCAAAGCCCAAATTGGGGCTTGATGCAGAGGAAGGCTTCACAGAAAGTGATGTATGTGGCTATGTGGTGGATGGAGTTGGGGCCATATGATGGAACTGGAGCTCGTAGAAATACAACATGCCTCACAAAAAGGGGTGTGGGGAAAAGCCCGGACCTCAGATGATGTGGGAAACAAAGACAACCCGCTCGCCCTCCCGAGGTGTTGGAATCCGGGAAGCCGAGTAGATCTCGTTGCCGACTAGGGGGGGGGGGGGCAGCATTTAACCTCACCCTGGGGTGGGAGATAGCCGGTCGCGTTGTCAGCGGTGATGACGGAGGGCATCCATAGCCCCCTCTTGCTTGCGACCTTCTCATCCCCCGTCTGAGCGGCGGTACCTTTCCCCTTGCCGACCATCTCTTAAAGATGGAGGGGATGAGGTCTGGAGACTAGAAGCGGAGTGTGTCACTGATATCTTCGCGCTAGAGCTTGAGAATTCTAGACAATGGATCAAGGAAGGAATCATGGGATGAAGTAGATCCATTTTGTCTCCTTTTATAAGTTGGTAAAAATACCAAGGGGCACCACGCCGTGCTGTAAATCCGTCGGTTCCCAATGCGACATGCATAGTTTGAGGGATGTTAGTTGATGATGTCGCTCAAAATCTAGAGCACGATCTCTTTATTGATGGGATGTGCCAATAAAAACGGCCTTGGGCCATAGTAAACTCAGCATAATAACTACTGATGGGACCTTTCGACTCTACAGTATGCGACAACAATTCGATTTCCGGTCAAAGGTTGTCAGAACACTACTTAATCGGTCTGCCATGCTGACATTAAAAAACTTTGCTGCTAAGCTATCTAAAGCTCAACAAGGGTCCTCGGATCCAGCCAAGAGTAAAAACTCATCTCGGGGAATTTGGGTTGGACCTCCTCGAGCCCCCAAAGTATCTAACAGTTTGACTCAAATAAAAATAAAACATGGTTGCAATTGAGGAAGGTGTTGAAGAAGAGGAGCCGAATAAATCTACAAAAAATGCCAAATCCAAGGGAGTCCTCAGACATGGAATCAAGATACATCAAGTTTGTCGAACTCGCCTACGAAGCCTGAGACATGAAGACAACGCCATACTGAGGAGTTCTATGTCCTTGGCTTGAAGACCAGTTTAGGGGCTACTGACGATGTCCTGGACTAGGGGGTGCTAACCACGTCGGCCCCATTGTGGTGGGCCGGGCCGAGGACCCTTGGATCATGAACAAATGGGCCAAGACTGCCCTGCTCTTCGACGTTGTCGGTGTCAAAACCGGCGGATCTCGGGTAGGGGGTCCCGAACTGTGCGTCTAGGCGGATGGTAACAGGAGACAAGGGACACGATGTTTTTACCCAGGTTCGGGCCCTCTCGATGGAGGTAATACCCTACTCCTGCTTGATTAATATTGATGGTATGGGTAGTACAAGAGTAGATCTACCACGAGATCAAGGAGGCTAAACCCTAGAAGCTAGCCTATGGTATGATTGTTGTTCGTCCTACGGACTAAAACCCTTCGGTTTATATAGACACCGGATAGGGTTAGGGTTACACAGAGTCGGTTACAATGGTAGGAGATCTACATATCCGTATCGCCAAGCTTGCCTTCCACGCCAAGGAAAGTCCCATCCGGACACGGGACGAAGTCTTCAATCTTGTATCTTCATAGTCCAGGAGTCCGGCCAACGGTGATAGTTCGGCTATGCGATAAGCAAGGGATGGGACTATTTAACATGTCCCCCTCCAGGGGTAAGCTGCGGGATGGTATGTAAAATAGGTATACTGCTCGTAATAGAGACCACCTCGACACTCGACGCAGTTTTCTGCTTCCCTGGCTGTTGCATCGTGTATTCGGCGCGAATGCCAGACAGGGCTTCTGGAGAATAGAGTCCTGAAAGTAAAAGGAAGAAAAAGAAAAAAAAGGAATGACACAAACGGGAGCCCCTAGTGCGGTCTAGCCGCATTCTGGGCGTGCCGTGGTCGTGGCCCGTCCCCTATGCCCATGGTGCTTCAGAGCGCAATTACGTGCGCGTAGTACTGGCTTCGCGAGTTCGCGAGGGCTGGGGTTGGGGCTGCATTACTACGCTTGTTCGGAACGTGCCAGGCGGTCTTTTTGTAGGTTACTCCGGGCGTGCTTGACAGTGTCCGATTGTTTATTGGCCGGACTGGAGAATTGCCTTAAGAGGCTGTTCTGCACTTCCGCCGCGTGGGCCGCCGTGTGCTCCTCCGTTCGGAGAGAGCGTTCGGTGTTTCCATTGACCGTGATTACTCCTGAGGGCCTGACATCTTGAGCTTGAGGTATGCGTAGTGCGGCACCGCATTGAACTTTGCAAATGCGGTTCGTCCAAGCTGTGCGTGATAGCCGCTGCGGAACGGGACTATGTCGAAGATTAACTCTTCGCTTCGGAAGTTATCCGGGGATCCGAAGACCACTTCGAGTGTAACTGAGCCTATACAATTGGCCTCTACACCTGGTATGACGCCTTTAAAGGTCGTCTTTGTGGGTTTAATCCTTGAGGGGTCTATGCCCATTTTGCGCACTGTATCCTGATAAATCAGGTTCAGGCTGCTACCGCCGTCCATCAGGACTCTGGTGAGGTGAAATCCGTCAATAATTGGGTCAAGAACCAATGCGGCGAAACCGCCGTGACGGACGCTAGTGGGGCGGTCCCTTCGATCGAAGGTGATCGGGCAGGAAGATCATGGGTTGAACTTCGGGGCGACTGGCTCCATCGCGTATACGTCCCTTAGTGCGCGCTTCCGCTCCCTTTTGGGTATGTGGGTTGCGTATATCATGTTCACCGTCCGCACTTGTGTGGGAAAGCCCTTATGTCCTCTATTGTTCGGCGGCCGGGGCTCTTCCTCGTCATCGCTATGCAGCCCCTTGTCGTTGTTTTCGGCGCTTAGCTTGCCTACTTGCTTGAACACCCAACAATCCCTGTTGGTGTGGTTGGCTAGTTTTCGGGGTGCCATGTATCCGCACAAGCGGTCGAGTATTCGGTCCAAGTTGGACGGCCCTGGTATTTCTTTTGAATGGCTTCTTCCACGACCGGGTTTAGAGCCTCTAAATCCGGCATTCTTCGTCGTATCTTCAGCATTATCACCGTTAATGCGGCGTTTATGCTTGTTGCGATCGACCTGCCATTGCTGTCCTTGGTATCCGAACTACCGGGGTGTTTGGCTAAGTTGTTGCTTCGAGCTAGCGTTGTCCTCTCCCGCAAAAGCGGGTCATGAGTGTGGTGAGGGCTGCCATGGATTTCGGCTTTTCTGTCCTAGGTGTCGGGCTAGCCACTCGTCGCGGATGTTGTGTTTGAAGGCTGCTAAGCGCCTCGCATCCGGACGGTCGGCGATCTGATTTTTCTTTGTTAGGAACCGCGTCCGTAATTGTCGGCGATTCTTCCGCTGCTGAATTATATGGCTAAGGTCATCGACGTCTGGTGGTCGCACATATGTGCCCTGGAAGTTATCAAGGAATGCGGCTTCCAAGTCCTCCCAACAACCGATTGACTCTACTGGCAAGCTGTTGAGCCAATGCCGAGCTGGTCTTTTAAGCTTGAGTGGGAGGTATTTGATGGCATGTAGATCATCACCACGGGCCATGTGGATATGGAGGAGATAGTCCTCGATCCAGACCGCAGGATCGGTGGTACCATCGTATGATTCGATGTTTACGGGTTTGAAGCCCTCAGGGATTTGATGATCCATTACTTCATCTGTGAAGCATAGTGGGTGTGCGGCGCCTCTGTATTGGGCCATATCACGACGTAGCTCATATGAGCTTTGTCTACTGTGTTCGGCCCGGCCGGGTTTGCTGTATCTGGCGTGACGGTAATCATCCCGAGTCGTTGGGCGCCCACGCGATCTGTAGATCGATCTTGTATGCTTTGCCTTATCCTCCAATATATCTCGCAAGTTCGGCACGTTTTCCCGTGCCTTGGTACTTTTGAGCGGCGTCGGGCGTGGCTTGAGCGGAGGGCCGAGAGGCTTCTCCGTGTGCCACGGGTGGCCGGTCTGCCATGTCGTCTTGCTGGTGGCGTGGGTAATTCTTCCTCGATCGAGGCAACAGCCTGCGTTTGGGGTAGCTTTTGGAGGCGTTTGAGTTCATACTCTTGGCTGCAAGGACTTGATCCATCCGCCGCCTAGCAGGTCTTGGTCAGCTCTAAGTCGTTGCTGCTTTTTCTTGAGGCTGCTTGCTGTGGCCATGAGCCTGCCTTTAAAACGCTCTTGTTCGACGGGTCCTCACACACGACGAATTAAATCGTCGTCGAGGCTTGCCTCGTCTTCGGAGGGGGCATAATTATCGTCCTCTACCTCTCTTTCTGCCGCCTTCGTGCGGACTTGCTTCTCCCCTCCCGCGCCGAGTCCTGCTGGAGGGGTCGTCTTCAACACTTGTCAGGGTATTATTGTCTCCCGTGTCGGAATCGCCGTTTTTATTGTGGTGGGATTTAGAGCGGCGCCGCTGACGTCGGCGCTTGGGTTGTTTCTTGGAGGGGTCATCCTCTGCCGTTCCCTCGCCATTCCCATCTTTTGGGATGTCCACCATGTATATGTCATATGACGAGGTGGCCTTCTAGTGCCCCGTGGGCGCTGGCTCTTGATCGTCTCCGGCACCGTCGTCCATACCGTCGATGTCTTCGGAGTCGAAGTCGAGCATGTCGGTTAAATCATCGACAGTGGTTACAAAGTGGGTGGTGGGTGGGCGTTGAATTTCTTCGTCGTCCGAATCCCAACCTTCCTGACCATAGTTTGGCCGGGGCTCTCCTGACAAAGAGAGATACTTTAATGAGTTCAGGATATCGCCAAAGGGCGAGTGCTGAAAGATGTCCGTGGCGGTGAACTCCATAACGGCGCCCGATCGGATTCGACCGGTAGAGGCGCCGCGAGGTTCGAGTCCGAAAGGAGTCCGGCACCGGGAGTCACGAGGTTCGCAGCGACGGGATGGTGTTCGCTCAATCGCCGTGGAGATTTCAGCCCCGAGGCGGTGTCCAACCAACCGTCCTCGATCGGCGAAACCGCCCGGATTAAGGGTCGGAGCGGATCTTGGTGCGACCTCGGTATTGTTCGGCGGCGAGCTAGATCGTACCCATCGAGACGGTCGGGCGCGCTCGGCTGTGGTTTGAATCCGTCGAAGATCAAATCTCCGCGGACATCGGCCTTATAGTTCAGGCTTCAAATCGACCCGCTGGCGGGCGTAGCTTTCAATCTGCTCTAGATGGCCTAGCGAATTGGCGGCAGCGCAAAGCCGCCCGAATCTGAAGATCTGTCCGGGAGAAAAGTCTCACCTGGATCGCGCCGTTCTTGATGATTGAAGGAGCCATCGGGCCTATAGGTGACGACACGAGGAACTCTCAATGAAAGCACCAATGTCGGTGTCAAAACTGGCGGATCTCGGGTAGGGGTCCCGAATCATGCGTCTAGGCGGATGGTAATAGGATACAAGGGACACGATGTTTTTACCCAGGTTCAGGCCCTCTCGATGGAGGTAATACCCTACTCCTGCTTGATTAATATTGATGGTATGGGTAGTACAAGATTAGATCTACCACGAGATAAAGGAGGCTAAACCCTAGAAGCTAGCCTATGGTATGATTGTTGTTCGTCCTACGGACTAAAACCCTTCGGTTTATATAGACACCGGATAGGGTTAGGGTTACACAGAGTCGGTTACAATGGTAGGAGATCTACATATCCGTATCGCCAAGCTTGCCTTCCACGCCAAGGAAAGTCCCATCCGGACACGGGACGAAGTCTTCAATCTTGTATCTTCATAGTCCAGGAGTCCGGCCAACGGTGATAGTTCGGCTATCCGGACACCCCCTAATCCAGGACTCCCTCAGACGTGCTTAAGATGGAATCCTCTAAAGACTTGGCGCATACTCTAAGACACATTTGAGTCTTTGGCATGTTTATCCCTAGATGTAACCGACTTCATGTAAACCCTAGGTACCCTTGATCCCTGTATAAGCCGAGGGGTTTAGAGCATAGGCTAGAGAATTAGACATTCGCATTCAGTCTCGAGGTAGATATTCATGTACTTTGTACTCCAGCACAATCAATACAACAAAAGCAAGACACAGGGTTTTACCTCTTCGAGAGGGCCTGAACCTAGGTAAACATTTTCTCCCTTGTTCCTCCTGTTACCATCTATCTAAGATCACCGACTCAGGCCCCCTACCCGAGATTTACCAGATTTAGCTTTGACAGCTGGCACTAAAGTGTTAGTGGATATAACACAACCTGGTCTTATCATCCATGTGGCCTTACCAAAGGAGATCCTTTAGTAGACTAATAATCAAAGTTAGTTTACTTTCAAGTTCTTGCATGACCTAACACTTAGAAAAATTAATGTACCTACTCTAGCTATATAATAAGTCCTTAAGCACTGGGATTTCCTTTTCTGACTATATTCCTAAGCTTATAATTACTAAACTACATCCAATAATTTGAGGTAAGTGCATTATTTCCATGCATGGTTTGCTGAACGTGTGGTTGACGAGATGCAGATTACTCCTCATTCCAAATTCATTGGCAAGACTTGAAGCATGTCATAAAATTGTTCATAGCCTTCACTTCCCTACCAAGCATTTCAAGGCTGGACACAAATGGGGATATGTGTGCCAGTGGTGCATACCTACGATATGATCAATTGTATCATTTCACAAAAAGCTGGTACACAATCTGTTATGTTGTATATGCTCTTCAAAACTATTGCTTCATGCATTGTTACAATTGTTTTATTTGTCTTGCAACAGATAATGCCGCCTATATTTGTTCCTAGATTGATTCCGTGTTCTAGTCCAATTACACTAGCTATTGGTGAGAACAAGAAAGTGATGGTGATGTACTTCATTCCCCTAGAAATAAAGGCATTCTCATTGATAGGTGGTTGACTGTGATGGTAATCCATCCACATTTGAAAATTAGAGTCAATGTTATGCTCATGCTCTACGAAGGCATTGAAGGCCTTCTTCCGTTCATTGATGGCATTCTGCCTTGCAAATTCTTGGCAATGCTTTCCTCAAATCCTGGTTGTTAAGTATTGTGTGTTAAGCACCTCTTGAGTAGAGAGGTCGTGCTTTAGATATGCTATCTATCTTTGTGCAAAGGGCGTAGTGGATAAACACGTTCCCTGTGATGTGCTTCACTTTTGCGATGTGTTTGACCGTGTTGTTTCCCCAAGGAAAGCAAAACCAATTCAGGTAAGCTAAACCAATTGCATAGGCTAACATTGTGCTGTCAGATGGAGCTTCTTTATGATGGTTTGTTTATCTTTTCAGCAGCGTTCATTAGAGTCTATTTGATATGGTTTGCTTTTCTTCTTTGTTGTTTATTCATAGTCATGTATGAAATCAGACACCTTCAATTGTATGATGCAGTATGTTGTTCATTCCGCATACTATCACATAGGTTAATGATGCAGTTGGAGTAGACTCGGTCGTACCATTGCTCCGCTTCATGGTTGTAGTTGGTCGTTGCGCCAATGACGCAACAGGTCATACAGAAGTTATAAAACCGCAAGACACACAGTTGTATTATGTTCACCACACCTACGTTATGTTTTATGGAGAGATGTCACATGTGAAATTATGGATCATAGTCCATTCATATTAATTGTTGCCAACCTCACTCTCTCCTTTCATTCAATGTTCACAATCTGAATTGTTACTCTATACCGTTGCAATTATCACTTGCTACCACATGTTATATTAATCATCCTAACTGCCAAGGCTGTTGAGACTAACAATCTCATTAGTTTCGTTGGGACCAAGACAAGTGTAGTTGTGTGGAGGTATTGATCATTAACTGCCATTCAAGCACTTCTACTGGTTTGATAAACCTTATGGTCATTCACTTGAGGGAAATTTCTTCCTACCTACAAATCTTTGCACCCGAGGGTGCAACAACTTCCTATAATAGCGAAGATACTTATCATGCTAGATGCAAGAGATGTTGTATGATTATTCCGAATATCCCGAGTTTGTACACCAGGAAGTGCCCTAGCAACGCCTCTTTGGATTGGAGCCCCACCATCGTCACGTTGTTCCGCCATTGTAGAATATTCGGCTCCAGTATGTGAGCCTATGAGATGTTCAATAAATAATGTACATATTGTTGTTGCACGAATCGTGCCGCATTTGCCTCGCTAAGCGTTGTAATATCAATACATGTCGAACCCCTGTATTCTTATGTGATGTAATATATTGTAGTTCAGCATGGTGCCAAGTTGCACTTCGTACCAGAAAACGTTCATCGTTGGGCTAGCACACAGGGCTTCTGATTCGTTGAATCGGGGTACCACAAATCTCATATGAAGTGGACCAACTAATATAGCTTGCTTCAAACCTGAGCGGCTTTGTGAGCCTGTGGTGGTGTTTTGGGGAGGTTTCACCTTTTTTTTCCTTCCTTTCCCTTTTTCATATTTTTTATGTAACGATATTATGTTAATTTTTTGTTTTATCTTCCATTTTTACCTTTATACTTTTTTAGCTTGACATTTTTTTAAATACATGTTGAATATTTTTTTAATACACCTTCAACCTTTTTTAATACATATGAAACATTTGTAAATACGCATTGAACATCTTTTAAATACACGGTAAAAATTTAAAATAGACGGTGAACAATTTAAATAGCCAGTGATCTTTTTTAAATATGTTGTGAAAATTCTAAATACAAATTGATTATTATTTAAATAAACGATGATCACCATGCAAACACATGATGAACATTTTTCTAAGCTGAATCTTTTTAACACATGTGATCTTATTTTAATATATGATGAACTTTTTAAAATACATGATTGAAATTTTATAATAAACATCTGAACATTTCTTAAAATGCATGATGAGCATTTTTAGTCACACAAAGAATATCTTTCAAAAATATTTAAAATAACTTTTAGAAAATATAAGAACAATCTTATATATGTTCCCAACCTATTTGTTAGAACATAAAAAAACAGATTTTGTTTAAGAAAACCCAGAAGAGAAAAAAAGAGAATATGTAGCATATGTGCGTACACAATAGCGGTGCCGTTAAGGTAACCCCAGCTTTTCGCCTACTCTTTTTTTAAAACTTTATATCTCGCCTACTCTGAGATATAAATGTTCCTCCAATTTTCTTTCTTGAATCCATTTTAGCCCTTTTTTCGAAACTGGCTTTCACAAATTTTGTACGGTTTATTTTCTGGTAGTTGGTTTTCGTCTGTTTTCTTTTTCTGGTTTTTCTTCTTTATATCTTTTTTATGCTTCCTTTTCCTATTGTTTGTTTTTTGTTTTTCTCCTTCTTCCTTGTGTTTATCCTCGTTTTCCTTTTATTTCTTCTATACCAGGTTTTCTGTTCTTTTTCCCATTTTTTCTATTTTCTCATTTATAGTTCTTTGTTTCTTCCGATTCTTTTCCATCATGCAGTACTAAATAAATTATTTGTTGTGTAATTGAAATGGTAATAGGGTGTTAAAAATGTTCATCATTTTATCGTGTAAAAAATGTTTTCTAGGCATTATAAAATATTTCATGGTTTATTAAAATTGCTCCTTGGGTATTTAAAAATGTTCAAAATGTACTAGAAATTTTTGTCGAGCATTAAAAGTGTTATAGTGTGTTTAAGAAATAATTATCCTGTATTCAAAAAGTTCATCATGTACTTAAAATGTTTGTCGCGTACTAAAACTTGTTTGCCATGCTAACAAAGTGTTTGCAGTGTATTAAAAATATAGTTTATGATGTATTAAAATGTTCGTCAAGTATTCATTATTTACTGAGCACTTAATTTTATATTCTTATTTTTACTTTTCCTTATTTTTAACTGTGATTTTTTTATTTTGTTTTCATCCTGTGGTTACTTTCTATCTTCATTTATAAAAATATGTTCATAGTGCTTTCTGAAAATGTTCATTGTGTATGTAAAAAGGGTTCATATCGTATTAAAAATATCTGTCACATTTTTACAAACTTTTCGCCGTATATTATTATTTCTCCATCATGTACCTTAAGGAGGTTGTTCGTCTATTGTTCACCGTGGATTAAGAAAATTTTCAACTACGTGACTTCAAAATTGTTTGCCTTGTATCTGAATTGTCATGGTACATTTTAAAAATTGACAAGTGTATTCTAAAGAGTGCATATTGTACGTTGAAAAATGTTAGTTAAAAAAAGTGCAAGCATGTTTTTATACACATAATTTTTGATTATTTCATAAATACAGGATAAACAATTTTTAATAAGGGTTGAGCATTTTTTAGTTTACAATGAACATTTTTCTGAAACACAATGAACGTTTTCTTAATACTCGAGGAAGATTCTCTTAAATCTATTTATAACTTTGAGTTACATAAACATTTTAAATACATGGTGAATATATTTTCAGTTTATGATAAGCATTTCTGTAAAATACGCATTGAATAATTTTAAGACTTTAATGAAGTGAAAATCTCTCTCTTTATCTCTATCTCAACAAAAGATACAAGTGGAAAAAAGGAAGGAAAACGAAAAATTAAAAAGAAGAAAACACTAGTAATGTAAAAGAGAGAAACACAAGTGGAGTACTTGAGTGACATACAAACATGCATACAAGATGCGCCTAGGTTTCCTCCAGAGAAAAAGATTCCTGCCTCGCTTATCGAGAAGAACAACAAAATAGAAGTAGCAAGAAGCGATGAAATGGGCCGGCCCAGTAATCAAATAATGCTGGCCTATTCATTATTTAGTGTTTATGGTGTGGTGTATTAAAAATGTTCGTCGAGTATTCATTACTTAGTGTTCGGGACTCGCAACAGTCAATACATAGTCGCCTTGAGTGGGGGAGGAGCCCTATTCAGCGCCTTAAGCACCCGTTTGTCAAACTGCTCGGTCATGCAGGTTTGTTTGCTCGTTTTGACCGGGTTCTGTGTAGTTAACCAGATGATATGCACTATTACGACATTGGAAAAGTTTGTGAAATTGAAAAACTTCATGAATTCGAAAAAATATAATGAATTTGAAAAGTTCACAGATTCGGGAAAAATCATGGATTTTAGAAAAACTGGGCAATTTGGATTTCTTTTGCAAATTTGAAAATAGTTCATGGAACTGAAAAAATAGCGATTTCTAAAATGTTCACAAACTTGAAAAAAGTCACAGATTTTGAAAAAAGTTCATGAAATCAGAAATAACGTAACTGGAAAAGATAGAAAATTAAAAAAGGTTTGCAAATTTAAAAAAAATCACGAGCATTAGTATAGTTTGTGAATTTGGAAAATGTTATCAAAATAAAAAAAGTTCATAAATATGATCAAATTTGGTTAAAGTTCACTAATAAAGTAAGCAAAAAACTAGAAAAGTTCACGGTTTTTAAAAAAGTTCATGAAATTTGAAAAGGTTCACTAAAAAAAGTTAGCACAAAGATGAAATGGAAGTTTGTAGATTTGAAAAAAGTTCAAGATTTTTTTAAAGTTCACAAAGTTGAAAAAATCACAAATTTGGGAAAAGTTCTTGTTTGGAATAGTTCACAAATTTTGGAAAAGTTCACGCATTTGAAAAAATCAGAACAGAATGAAAAAGTCAAAAAGAAAACGAAAAAACTTTAAACTAAACCTGGTTCAGATAAAAGAAAAAAGAAAGAAAAACGGCTCTATGGTTTAGTATCAAAGGAAGGCATGGTGGTGTGCTGTTGACGAGCTACCCTTTAACGGGCGCTTAAGACGCCAAATAGGTGCCAGCCCCGGTGTCTATATTTCTCTTATTGCAAACGTGGCTCCACTTCGCCTCAAGCGCTTGCTGTTTTATCGTCTTAGGGGGCTGGCCTAGTCAAGCGGTTTTGGGATGGTTTGGAAGCAGCAGTTCGTGAAACATTCACCAGTTTTGGAAAAATTCCATGGGGTTTTATCTTTTCTTTTACTGTGTTTTTCTCTATGGGTTTCATCAGTTTTTCTTCCTATTTTCTTGTCTTTTTATCTCAAATACATGTTGTACATTTTTTGTACATAGACGAATCATTTTTTAAATAGGTATGAAACATTTTCCTAAAAAGTACGCAGACATTCTTTACGTTGTATAAAGGTATTTCAAGAAGAGAATTTTTTTTAAAATGCGACAAACATATTTTGAATTGTTTGCTATTTTTTGAAAATTATACAGTTTTTAACAATATACAATTTTTTCCAAAATATCATGAACATTATTTTAAAACTTGAACCTTTTAAAAATGCCTACAATAGTTTTTTTTAAATATCAGTAACAATTTTTGAATGGTACCCTACTTTTTGAAAATTATAGAATTTTCTATTGTATATATAATTTCTAAAAATATCATGAAAATTGTTTTTAAACGCGTGCACATTTAAAAAATGCATAGAACATTTTTGAATGGAATGAAACAATTGTTTTTAATTACACAAATTTTGCGTTGCATAATTTTTCTTATAATGTCAAACATGTTTTTGGAACGCATGGACATTTACTAAATGTCAAGAACATTTCTAAAAAGTTGTGAAAATATTTTTTCTTCTTATAAACATTTGTAATGTGCGTTGAGTAGTTTTTAGAATCGAGTAAGCAAAATTTTGAAATATAAATTACATTAAAGAAAAATGAACGAATCAACACAGATGTAACAAAGCAACACATACGTATCCTCCTAGTAGGCCGACCCATTTAAAGCATCCCTTGAGGCGACGTCTCGTGTTCGATCTCGCTACAGACGAGACAAACCCGCGTCACAGCCATGCCGCTTTGTTTCTCTCTTTCTCTGAACTGGGCGAAGCGTAGCCAGGTTGAGCCCAATCTCTCTCCTTTTTCCCTAATGGGCCTGAGCTAGTTGCGCTTCAGCCCATCCAGGCATGCCGGCCTGCTAGCACCTAAGAGGTTTCTGATGGTAATTTTTACCTCGGATTGCTTGAGGTGTAATAAACGGGGAGCTCCTGTTCGGCGCCTTAAGCGCCCGAACAGGTAGCTGGCGCTCGCTACAGCTTTTTTGTTAGGCCGGCCCGCGAAGAGAAAACGTAACGAACAAAAATCTACAGAAAGACAAAAAAAATGTAGCTGCTTCAGTAATCGAATTCGCATCGCTCGCGATGTCAAGCCTTGTTCGAGCTTAGCTGACCACCACAACAATTGGACCGTTGTGATTTTAGTATCGCTAACTGTGCATGAACTAGTATGGCCGCGCTACTTATTTATCATTTAGATTTTTTTAAAAAGCATGAATTTAAAATCGTTCATTGATTTTGTAACAAAGGTTCACCAACTTAAAAAAAGTTCATCGATTTTGACAAATAGTTCATCATTTTTGAAGAAAAGTTCACAAACTTAAAAAATTTCACCGATTTTGGGAAAACTTTATGAATAAGTTTAAAAAGTTCATCATTAAAAAAAAGGTTCATCATTTTCAAAAAAAAGTTCATCGGTTTTGAAAAAAGTTCATCAATTTTGAAAAAAAATCATCAAGTTTGAAAAAGTAGTTCATCTATTTTCAAAAATGTTCACAAATTTGATGGAACAATTCATCAATTTTAGAAAAGTTCATCGGATTTGGGAAAAGTTCATCGATTTTTTTATCAAATTTGAAAAAAGTTCATTGATTTTAGAAAATGTGGATAGATTTGAAAAAAACATCGAACAAGGAAGAAGGAAAAATAAAAAAAAACAGAGAATCAAAAACAAAAAACAGAAAAAAGAAAAAAAAAGAAAAAAAAGGAAAGAAAAGCTGATAAGGAAAAAAGTGATGGAACTTAGGTCTAGTTTGGTTTGCGTCCTGGGAAAGTCTCGCCTGGCCTGGGACGTCCCTGGAGGTTGCCTGTAAGTTGTTTGGTTCAGGTCCTCGAGATGCCTGGTATAGCCTAGCTTGGGTTTGCATGCAAGTGATTAGCCTGGACAGTGAAGCCTGGGAGATAGTTAGCCTGGGCCAGGCGTAAGAATTGGAGCGCCTGGCGAACACTGCAGCTGCTCGGGCTCCTTTAATTCTTTAATTATAGACACCGTTCTTCGTACATGGGCTCATGAGCTGAATTTTTTATTCATAGTGAAGTATCCAGGCAGGGTAGTAACCAAACGCCTCTCATCCAAAGTTGCTTGACCAGGCAGCAAAACAACCAGGAAATGTGTCCACGCCAGGCAGCGCTATTGCCCAGGCATGTAGCCGTGAACACCAACCAAACTGGCCTTTAGTGCATCAAGGTCTTGTGTGGGGTGGTTACCACAGTGCGCCCTGAACCAGAGAATCCTTTGGTTCGATTCCCGGATATCGATGAATTTTTGCGCTTTCAATACGCAAATGAAAGAGCTAAATGGGCCGAGCCCAGCTAAAGCCGCTGTACGCATCAGTTTACAAAAATAGTAGTAAAAATTAGCGCCTGCTTTGCCTAATAAACGATAATAAGAATGCACAACAGACTAGGCACTAATGCATGACCATTAAGGAGGTCGAAACACAAAGGTATAGGTCTTTGCAGAGCGAGTTCTCTCATGGACGGCCTGACATAAATGGGGAGGCACACATGCCGGCGTCGATGACAATATTTTTATATCTCGGTCGCCATCTCTAGCTATGCACTCCACATGATAATTTGTGTATCAATATGAATGTTAAGCAATAAAGCTTCGACTATTTCTCTCAAAAAAACTAGCGATCACAATCCATGGAAGTAATAGGATTCATGATATATGATATGTATTTTTTTCTTCTAAAATAAGGGAGGAATCAGAAGGTCTCATAAAGCTAGCGTTATATTTGCTATATTGTTACAACAATTCACAAAGGACCATGAAAGAAACAAAACCACAACCAAGTCCTTTTTTTGCAAACGAAGCTTCCATCGACATCGCTAGGGCACAAATGAAGCAATTGATTCCTACAACCTCCAATGACCATGTCGAAGACACTCCCACCATAGTCTATGACCACACTGTGTTGACGTTGGGCAAGGGGAAGAGGCCTCGATGTGGAGGTTGAAGAATGGTGTGTTAGCCATCCAAGCTGCTTATCAGCAATTTCTTGTCATATCTTATGAATCTCAACTCCATCGGTAGAGGTCGACGCACTAAACAAAGAGAATGAAGCTCATAGATGCTAACTCTTAACTCATAGTACACATAAAAAAATTAAACTCATTTGAAGAACGTTTATTTTCCATTTATAAAATAGTCCAAATTAATTAATTAATGCCTATGCAATGTAAATGATGCACAATCATTATACAAGGCAATATATATCTGGGGTATTATTCCCGGGCTGATAGTGGGATAGACTACAAAGGAAAAAGGGACACTTCTCCCAAATTTTAGTTTCCTTGACAATTTTAAGCTTTTGTATTAATCTATCGAGCACCGTACACATGCAAGTCTACAAGAGTACCAGCAGTGGAAAAATAAAGACATGCAAGTGTAAGCAACAAGGTAGAGTTAGAGAGATACAAACATAGATTGACTCGGTGAAGATTTTCCCCTGGTTCGAGAATAGTTGGTTCTATCTTACATGAAGGCTTCAATCCACTAAGGATCTAATATCACAAGGATCACAGTTGCGAGATCCCACTGGGTACAGTCCACGGAGGACACTCGCCCACGAAGGGTCCACAACCAACCTATTTCATCATGGCTTATGCCCACGAAGGACTATCCTCACTATGGGTAGATCTTCACAAACCTCTGAACCCTTACAAACTTCTTGGTTTCTGCACAAGCTTGAAGACTCCCAAGCACACCCAGCGAGACCAGGAGGCGCACACCCGCCAAGAATAACAAGATGGAGGTTGCTTGGTGATGAATGTCTTGCTCTTGTGTTTCAAATATCCTCAACACTCAAAACTCTCACAAGATCTGACTTTTGGATTGGAGAGGTAGGAGCGGAAAAGCAAGAGGGGATTAGATCTCAAAGGATTGACTTGGATTCCTGGTGTAGAAAGCCCTTTGAATAAGCACAAAGGAGGTGGAGTTCTCTCTCAGAACATATATGATGTCAGTGCAATTTTCTTTGAGTGAACATGTGGGATAGTAGGGCATAAATAGGCTGGATAAGAAATTTGACCATCACCAATTTTATTACACAACTTGAAAGCTCTGGAGTTATCAGCTCGAAGGCTCTGACATGTACATAAAGCGTCAACTTTCAAATGACCCAGTCAGTCCAAATCGAAGCGGCTCGGAGGCTCCGAGGTACATACCTTGGCAGTCTCACATTCTCCATGACCACTTAGGAAATTTCGGTCGGAGAGCTTTAGAAATTCGGAGAGGGAAACATAAGGTTTGCCAGGTGCTTCGACAGTTCCGAGCGGAATAGTTGGCACACTTGAAAAGACAGGCTTTTGCAACAACTATATCTGGTGAACTACTTGACGGCTCCGACTTGAAGAGCTCAACAACTTTGAAGTATGAAAGTTGGGTAGGTATAGTGGAGAAATCTGGGCTTTTGGGGGCTTTTGGAAGTTGATCTTTAAACACTCAAAGAAAAAAGTCATCATAATATGCTTATCCCCTTTTGATAGTATCAACATGCCTATGGACTCAATGTGATCACTTAAATGAAATGAAGAATCCTTGGGCTTGGCCAACACATGTCTTCATGTAAAATTATGGGGTCACCCTTCCATTTCCTATATTGCAACCTGAAGAACTTCCCTGAGAAGAAGTTGTAATAGGCATTAGTTCCTTGAGATATATTGACATTAATTATGAAAATCCACCTAGGGGATGAGATGCACTTTCACAGGCACCGCGAGAGGGCGAGGATGAAGCGCCGAGGCGACCACAACCTTCTTCTTATTCGCCACTCACGCCGTGTTGTTCACCGCATTGGCCGACAGCCGACTCTCAAGTTTGCTGATCGGCTGGGCAAAGGGCAGTCGGGAGGTTGTGGCAGCGCAATAGTGGCGACAGCCGCCGCCGACGAATCGCTGTCGATGATGTTCTTGCCTTGCCGCCGGCGTTTTAGTGGTTGTGACACCTAATTTGTGGCCGAAGGTGGGTCTCCAATGCTGACGGTGGTGGCCAGAGGTGCGGCAGGGGTGGGGCTTTCCATCCTGCCGGACATCGGGGCCGGGACGGCCTGCAATGTCGGGGTTGGGCGGAAAAGCTTCGCACAAGTGGGAGGCAGCGCAAAACAGTTGCGGCTGGATGATAGGTTTTAGGGGAAAAAGTCATTTCCAAGAACGGGATTGTTGATTCTCAGTCGACTAAGACTTAACTAAGTCTTAGTCGATGGTCCCTGGCAAAAAAAGTCTTAGTCGATGCTATATTCGTAGGATCTTATGTTGTGATCCGTGCAAAATTTTCCTTTTCTTTTTCTTTTTTCTTTCTTACATGTTATATCACTTGAATTAGACTTGGTTAAGTCTGAGTGAGACCTAGACACATCCCCCTCTTGCTTAGAGCATCTCCAGCCGTTGGCCCCCCAAGACGCATAAAAATCGCCCCTGGAGGCGAGCCGGCGATACAATCGGCGCTGGGGCGGTTTTGCGCCCAGTCGTCGCCCCCAGCTCGCCCCCAGGCGCCGATATTGGCCTACTTTTCAGCCCCATTTCGGCGAATAAAGGGCCCATATGGGCGAGAATAGGCCCATATTCGGCATGGTTCGCCGTTGCTCGGCGTTCAATTATCAACATAATTTTTTATCACATATTTCATCACAGAAAAATCGAATACTTCAACAAAATAGTACAACAACAAATAGTTCAATACAAATTATATAGTTCAACAAATAATAACTCATATTTCATCACACGTCGCGCCCGGCGTCGCCCTTGAGCCTCCATAGGTGCTCTATCAGATCTTGCTGTAGTTGATGGCCTTTTGTGGGTCTCGGATCTCTGACGATATCTTGAGATAGGTAGTCCAGGTTGCCGGTAGCTGGTGATCAAGTTCGGCTAGAGGACCCTGCCTGTAGTATGGTTCAGTGTTAAACACTAGGTCTTCTTGCTCGCTCTCGATGATCATGTTGTGCAAGATGACACAGCAAGTCATAATCTCCCACATTTGATCTTTCGACCAGGTCT
This sequence comes from Aegilops longissima, assembly GCA_021605205.1. Lineage (NCBI taxonomy): Eukaryota > Viridiplantae > Streptophyta > Magnoliopsida > Poales > Poaceae > Aegilops > Aegilops longissima. The sequence goes on along the minus strand of CM038677.1, from coordinate 533,666,365 downwards.
GAGCGGGGTACCGGACAACAGCAAATCGAGATTGGAGCACATCAAATGCCCGCTCGACATCCTTCCTGCAAGCCTCCCAAATCTTCACAAACCAGGCGTTCTTGCCTCCTGGCACAGGGTTTGAGATCGTCTTCACAAATGTCAACCATCTCGGATAGATGTCATGTCACGCCCAATATGCGACCCTATCCAAAAGGAACTCGACGGTCCCACCAAGGATAGACCCGCATATTGAAACGCTTTTGCAAGGTGGATATCATTACATCAACATTACATAATAGAAGGGGATACATACAAAGGCACAAATGCCACAAGAATACATCAACATCATATACAAGAACAACATCCGACTACGGATGAAACATAAACAGAAGCTCAAACGACATCCACCCTGCTAGCCCAGGCTGCCGACCTGGAACCTATCCCCTGATCGAAGAAGAAGCAGACGAAGAACTCCAAAACAAGCAAACATCGCTCTCACGTCATGATCATCGCAAACCTTTACCTGCAACTGGTGGTGTAGTAATCCGTGAGCCACAAGGACTCAGCAATCCCATTACCATGGGTATCAAGACTAGCAAAGCTTAATGGGTAAGGAAGGAGTAAAGTGGTGAGGTTGCAGCAGCGACTAAGCTTATATATGGTGGCTAACATACGCAAATGAGAGCGAGAAGAGAAACAAAGGAACGGTCGTCAACTAGTAATGATCAAGAAGTGATCCTGAACTCCTACTTACGTCAGACATAACCCAGAAACCGTGTTCTCCTCTCGATCAACCCGAAAAGAGACACTCACGATTCGCTTTACGGTTGGTGTATTTTAGAAGAGTTTGCTTCAAGTTTACTACAACCGGATATTAACAAATTCCCATTTGCCACATAACCGCAGGCACGGCTCTCGAAAGTTTAAACCCTGCAGGGTGTCCCAACAGCCCATGATAAGCTCTCGCGATCAACGAAGGATATTCCTTCTCACCGGAAGACCCGATCAGTCTCGGAATCCGGCTACAAGACATTCGACAACAATAAAACAAGACCAGCAAAGCCGCCGGATGTGCCGACAAATCTCGATAGGAGCTGCACATATCTCGGTCTCGGGGCACACCGGATAGGTCAGCCTCGAGTAAAACCAGCCCTCGAGTTGCCCGTGGTGGCCCCTTGATCTGCCCGTTTGGACCAACACTCGAAGGAGCACCGCCCGGGGGCTAAAATAAAGATGACCCTTGGGCTCTGAAACCCAAGGGAAAAGGGCATATGTGAGGCAAATGGTAAAACCAATGTTGGGCCTTCTTTGGAGGAGTCTTATTCAAAGCGAACTGTCAAGGGGTCCCATAAATCACCCGACCGCGTTAGGGACGCAAAATCCGGGAACATAATACCGATATGACGGAAACTAGGGCGGCAAGAGTGGAACAAAACACCAGGCATAAGGCCGAGCCTTCCACCCTTTACCAAGTATATAGATGCATTAATTAAATAAGATATATTGTGATATCCCAACAAGTAAACATGTTCCAACAAGGAACAACATCTCCATGTTCCCACAAGGAACAAACTTCATCTTCACCTGCAACTAACAACGCTATAAGAGGGGCTGAGCAAAGCGGTAACATAGTCAAACAACGGTTTGCTAGGAAGGGTGTAAAAGGTTAGAGTTTCATGGCAATTTGGGATGGCTTGATAAACAGGTGATAGGTAGCGCAGCATAGGATAGAACGAAGCAACTAGCATAGCAATGATAGTAATGAGATCCAAGGTGACAGTCATCTTGCCTGAAATCCCGCAAGGAAGAAGAACGAGTCCATGAAGAAGATGAAGCCACGAAGACGAACCAAGCGTGAGCGAGCGAATCCTCACGATCGCATAGCGAAGCAGGAACTATCGAGAAGAAGCACACAACATAGTAAACACACCACACATGAACAAGACATGATGCACAACAAGCATGATGCATGACAAGGCTAGATGAGGCTACTCATGGAAAGAGATGATGCAAACAAGAACAACACATCAAAGCAAGTTTAAATGAGGCCGGGAACAACATAGAACAACTCCGGTAAGCCCTCATATGCAAATTTTGAAATTGGTTCAGATCTGATTAACTTTATGTTCAAGTTGTTAAACAGCAAGTTAAGATTCACCACGATGATCTACACGAAATTCTAGTCAAGTTACATATAAAGTTCATTTAATTCGGAGCTACGGCCTAGAAGATATGAGCAAAACAAGATAAGCATGGCATCGATGCAAAATGCATACAAACATCAAGCAAACACCTCAAAACAAGGATGCAACATGATAGTATGAAACTACATGCAAAATCAAGCAAGTTTCATATAGAGCACACTCAAAAGCAGAACAGCAGTTCAACACATACACTCTATACAAGTTTAAAGGACAAGCTGTCCAAAACAGCAAGTAGGCATATTGCAAGCATCAAAACACTATGCTACAGCATCTCAACATGATAACAAAAGGCATAGGCATGATGTACAGGTAAAGCATGACAAAACATGAACACTGAGCTATCTCCAGAAATCACGAGAACATGCTCAAACACACATGGCAAGATGGCAAATAATAACAGTTTCAGACTTATCAGGAAATAACATCAGGTTACAATGTTTAGAGCTATCAAACAACATGTTACAGGAACTTATCATGGCAAACAAAGGCATGGCAGGACACTACTAAATGCATATAACAAAAGTCCCTTAGTGACCATAAGCCAAAAGGGATCAGAAAATACAGTTGCAAGCATGTGAATATAGCAAAAACATAAACAGATTCAGACTTAGTGCAAAACTGGAGCATGGCATAAACAGATAACAAGTAGGCATGTTGGTGAGCTTGAACCACTCACCACAGAGCAGTACATGGCATGGCAAGGCAACTCACAGTAAGAAGACATGGCATAGAAGCTATACATGGCAAGCACAACATCATAGCATACACGGATCAACTACAACAACCTTGGCAAAATTGAATAACATGTAAACAATCTGCCAGGAACATTTTATAGCAAAAGTAGAGCTCGATTGACTCAAGCTATGGCACTCCATAATTGCAAAAAAGGGCATGGATGGATAGAGAATAACCATAAGTTCAAAACATCCTTACTGAAGTATCTCAAAATAAGCATGGATCTCTCGGTAGCATCAAGTTTACATGGCATAAAAATATCAGCAAAACAGGGGCTGAAATCAGCAACATCATGAAGCCTAGTTTGCATGCTTGTGCTAGTCACCACAGAGATCACAAAAATACATGGCATACACCCCTGTAAAGATGGCATGGTATATTACAAAACACATGTAGGACTCAAGTTCATAGGGTGCACACATCAATCATGGCAAAAATGACAAAAGTGCATGTTCTGATAAGAATCTGAAACTAACATCACATAGCCCTCTTCTAACAGCATTTCTGGCATCAAGATGAGCTCAAATGAAAATGATGCAGTGAGATGAAATGATGTACTCGTCGAGGCGAACAATTTGACATATTACACGCACGAAACGGAGCTACGGATGCAGAGTTATGATGCGATGAAAATGGCTAAAAATATGCAACTATTCGGGACTTAGTGATGAAAACGACCTCGGGGAATCGGGACGGAGCGGTGCAGGACGAGGAGATCCGGGGACGAGGCAACCGTTTGGATGGTCGGACTGGTGGATCTGGTCCACCCGACCAGATCCGGATCCGGCGGACTCGGCGAGGCGCTCTCGCGACGGGCGGCCTTGGCGAGGTTGAGCAGCGACGGCGGGTCCGGCGAGGCAGGCACTTCGAGACTCTGGCGGCCGGGCGAGGAGCTCGGGAGGCGCGAGGAGGCGGCCCGTGGCGCTGGAGGCCGGCGAAGCGGCGGCGGCGCGGCGCATCCGGCGAGTGGCGGTGAGGCAGGGCGCAGCCTGGTGGTCTGTGAGCGCGCGAGTGGGCGACGGGGGCGCCGTGGCGGAGGAGGCCGGACGGGGGCGGCGGAGGCTCCCGGCGCAGTGTGCGGCGGCGGCCCGGCGAGGGAGGCTCGGCGGCGAGCACCGGTCGGGCGGCGGCGGCGAACGGCGGCGGCGCGTTCGTCCGGCGGCGGCGGGTCGGGCGGCGGGCCTCCATGGGCCCAGCGGCGGCGGCGGGCGCCGGAGCGACATGTGTTGCGCCCTGGTTGGTCCGGGGCGATGAGCGGACGTGTCCGGCCCAAATCAGACACGTCCGGCGGCGCGGAGAGGAGCGGGGCTAGGGTTAGGGGTGATTTGATCCGGAATTTTCGGGGGGAGGCTACATTTATAGGTAGAGGGAGCTAGGAGAGTCCAAATGAGGTGCGGTTTTCGCCCACACGATCGTGATCAAACGACCGAGAGCATGGAAGGGAGTTAGGTGGGTTTTGGGCCACTTTGGAAGGGTGTTGGGCTGCAAGGAGAAGGGGGCTTTTGCGGTTACCCGGTTAACCGTTGGAGTACCAAACGACCTCCAAATGGCACGAAACTTGACAGGCGGTCTACCGGTGCTATACCAAGGCCGCTTGGCAAACCTCGGTCCATTCCGAGACCGTTTAACACCCGCACACGAAAAGAGGTAAAAGGGAGCGCTGGGGGACATAGGAGTGCCGGATTGCAAAACGGACAACGGGGAAAATGCTCGGATGCCAGAGACGAACACGTATGCAAATGTGATGCACATGATGACATGATATGAAATGCAGATGATGACATGGCAAAGTGCAACACGCAAGCAAATGACATGGCAACGAGGGCGAATAACTGGCGGACACCTGGCGCATCGAATCCGGGGCGTTACAACACTCCTCCACTAACAAGAGATCTCGTCCCGAGATCTTAGGACCGAGACGGAAGGGAAAAGGGATCAGATGAAACAAGAAACGCAAGAGAAGAAGCAAGGAATCGAGAGCACACAAGAAGAAGAGAGAAACGACGAGAATGACGTGAATCGAAAGCTCACTGACTCAGATAGACTATGAAAGCACTCGTTCTAACCGGAGTGGTTAGAATAAGAAAAGAAACGAATAAGACTGAAAGGATTTAGGCAGCACATCGGTTGAACAAGGAAAGAATAGAACATGAGCTTCAGAAGATGGAATGACACTTGACGAGATAAACAACGCAATGCCTCCGAAAGAATTGAAAGAATTTGAATGAAAAGAACTTGGAAGGAAGGATTGAGTGGATTTGTTGAGAAAAATCAACAACGAGAGAATAAGCTTGTCGTGGACTTATGGATAACATCTCAAGATCATAAGGTGATAACTGGCCACAAACGGAAAAGATTGAATAGCTGAGAAGAACGAAGAGATGCAAAACTCCACTTCAAAAGAATACGGAGAATTAATTGCACTTCGAGACGCGAGAAGAAAATATACTTGAACTCCTTGAGCAAGAATCTTGATGAACTCTTGAAGAATGAATTAAATCATGAAGAACCACCATGAAGGACTCCGGTAACAAAAGGTGATGAGATAGAATGAAGGAAGAAAGAATAAGATGAGCCTGCGATGAATTAGATGGAGGATTCCGACGAAATGACCGAGGAAATTATTGAACTCCGGAAAAGAAAAGATGAAAACACTTGGAAGTGGAATTTATTCCTCAAGAACAAACTCCGAAGAAAAAGATTAATCACTTTGATGAAATAAGAATAAGATTTATTGTATGCTTATCCTCATCCAATATAATTGATGACAACCGGATTTGGCATAATACTTATTCTCGTTGAAAAAGGATTAATGTTGGGGAACGTTGCAGAAAATTAAAATTTTTCCTACGGTTTCACCAAGATCCATCTATGAGTTCATCTAAGCAACGAGTCAAGGGAGTGAGTTTGCATCTACATACCACTTGTAGATCGCGTACGGAAGCGTTCGAGGGAGCGGTGATGATGGAGTCGTACTCAACGTGATTCCGATCACCGATGACCAAGTGCTGAACGGACAACACCTCCGCGTTCAACACACGTACGGTACGGGTGACGTCTCCTTCGTCTTGATCCAGCAAGGAGGAATGAGAGGTTGAGGAAGACAGCTCCACCGGCAGCACGACGGCGTGATGATGGTGGAGAAGCAGTACTCCGACAGGGCTTCGCCGAGCACACAACGGAGGAGGAGAGGTGTTGGGGAGGGGAGGGCTGCGCCTTGGCTTGGGTGTGCAGCTGCCCTCCCCTCACCCCTCTATTTATAGGGGGAAGGGAGAAGGGGGCCGGCCCCTCTAGATGCATCTAGAGGGGGCGGCGGGGAGGGGGCTTGCCCCCAAGCAAGGCGCCCCTTAGGGTTCCCCTCAACCCTAGGCGCATGGGCCCAAGGGGAGGGGGTGCGCCCAACCCACCAGGGGCTGGCCCCTTCCCACGCAGCCCAAGTGGCCCCCCGGGAGGGGTGGCCCCTCCTGGTGGTCCTCCGGAACCTTTCCGGTGACCACAGTACAATACCGATATGCCCCAACTTTTCCGGTGTCCGCTTGACAACTTCCCATATATAAATCTTTACCTGCGGACCCTTCCGAAACTCCTCGTGATGTCCGGGATCTCATCCGGACTCAACAACATTCGTAATCACATACAAGTCTTCCTAATAACCCTAGCGTCACCGAACCTTAAGTGTGTAGACCCTACGGGTTCGGAGACATCTGACATGACCGAGACGCTCTAGGTCAATAACCAACAGCGGATCTGGATACCCATGTTGGCTCCTACATGCTCCTCGATGATGTCATCGGATGAACCACGATGTCGAGGATTCAAGCAACCCGTATACTATTCCCTTTGTCGACGGTATGTTACTTGCCCGAGACTCGATCGTCGGTATCCCAATACCTCGTTCAGTCTCAAGCTTCGAAAGTCACTTTACTCGTCACAGTAATGCATGATCCGTGACCAGACACTTGGTCACTTTGAGCTCATTATGATGATGCACTACCGAGTGGGCCCAGTGATACCTCTCCGTAATACGGAGTGACAAATCCCTGTCTCGATCCGTGTCAACCCAACAGACACTTTCGGAGATACATGTAATGCACCTTTATAGTCACCCAGTTACGTTGTGACGTTTGGAACACCCAAAGCATTCCTACGGTATCCGGGAGTTACACGATCTCATGGTCTAAGGAATAGATACTTGACATTGAGAAAGCTCTAGCAAAACGAACTACACGATCTTGTGCCATGCTTAGGATTGGGTCTTGTCCATCACGTCATTCTCCTAATGACGTGATCCCGTCATCAACGACATCCAATGTCCATAGTCAGGAAACCATGACTATCTATTGACCAACAAGCTAGTCAACTAGAGGCTCACTAGGGACGTGTTGTGGTCTATGTATTCACACATGTATTACGATTTCCGAATAATACAATTATAGCATGAATAAAAGACAATTATCATGAACAAGGAAATATAATAATAATGCTTTTATTATTGCCTCTAGGGCATATTTCCAACAGTCTCCCACTTGCACTAGAGTCAATAATCTAGTTACATTGTGATGAATCGAACACCCATAGAGTTCTGGTGCTGATCATGTTTTGCCCGCGGAAGAGGTTTAGTCAACGGATTTGCGACATTCAGATCCGTATGCACTTTACAAATTTCTATGTCTCCATCCTGAACATTTTCACGGATGGAGTTGAAGCGATGCTTGATGTGCTGGTCTTCTTGTGAAACCTGGGCTCCTTGGCAAGTGCAATAGCTCCAAAGTTGTCACGAGAAGAGTTTGATCGGCCCGATGCATTGGGTATGACTCCTAGGTCGGTGATGAACTCCTTCACCCAAATTTCTTCATGCGCTGCCTCCGAGGCTGCCATGTACTCCGCTTCACATGTAGATCCCACCACGACGCTCGCTTGCAGCTGCACCACCATCTTGCTCCACCATTCAACATATACACGTATCCGGTTTGTGACTTAGAGTCATCCAGATCTCGTGTCGAAGCTAGCGTCGATGTAACCCTTCTGACGAGCTCTTCGTCACCTCCATAAATGAGAAACATGTCCTTTGTCCTTTTCGGTACTTCAGGATATTCTTGACCGCTGTCCGGTGTTCCTTGCGGGATTACTTTGGTATCTACCTACCAAACTTACGGCAAGGTTTACATCAGTCCGTACACAAAGATGGCATACATAATAGATCCTATGGCGAAGCATAGGGGATGACACTCATCTCTTCTTTATCTTTTGCCGTGGTCGGGCATTGAGTCACACCTTGCAATCTGAGCAAGAACCCTTTCTTGGACTGATCCATTTTGAACTTCTTCAAAATCTTATCAAGGTATGTGCTTTGTGAAAGACCTATGAGGCGCCTCGATCTATCTATATAGATCTTGATGCCTAATATATAAGCAGCTTCTCCAAGGTCCTTCATTGAAAACACTTATTCAAGTAGGCCTTAATGCTGTCCAAGAATTCTATATCATTTCCCATCAAAAGTATGTCATCTACATATAATATGAGAAATGCTCTGAGCTCCCACTCACTTTCTTGTAAACGCAGGCTTCTCCATAAGTCTGCATAAACCCAAACGCTTTGATCATCTCATCAAAGCGAATGTTCCAACTCCGAGATGCTTGCACCAGCCCATAAATGGATCGCTGGAGCTTGCATACTTTGTCGACATTCTTAGGATCGACAAAACCCTCCATTGCATCATATACAGCTCTTCCTTAAGATAACCGTTAAGGAACGCTGTTTTGACGTCCATCTGCCATATCTCATAATCATAGTATGCGGCAATTGCTAACATGATTCGGACGGACTTAAGCTTCGCCACGGAGAGAAAGTCTCATCGTAGTCAATCCCTTGAACTTGCCGATAACCCTTAGCGACAAGTCGAGCTTTATAGATGGTGACATTACCATCCGCGTCCGTCTTCTTCTTAAAGATCCATTTGTTTTCTATCGCTCGCGATCATCGAACAAGTCGGTCAAAGTCCATACTTTGTTTTCATACATGGATTCTATCTCAGATTTCATGGCTTCTAGCCATTTGTTGGAATCTGGGTCTGCCATTCTTCTTCATAGTTCAAGGTTCACCGTTGTCTAACAACATGATTTCCGGACAGGGTTGCCGTACCACTGCAGTGCGGAACGTGTCCTAGTGGACCTCTGAGTTCAAGAGCAACTTGATCCAAGTACCTTGATCATCATCATTAATTTCCTCTTGCTGGTGTAGGCATCACAGAACATTTTCTGAGCTGCACTACTATCCTGTTCAAGAGGTAGTACTTCATCAAGTTCTACTTTCCTCCCACTTACTTCTTTCGAGAGAAACTCTTTTTCCAGAAAGGATCCGTTCTTGGCAACAAAGATCTTGCCCTCGGATCTTAAGTAGAAGGTATACCCTATGGTTTCCTTAGGGTATCCTATGAAGACGCATTTTTCCGACTTGGGTTCGAGCTTTTCAGGTTGAAGTTTCTTGACATAAGCATCGCATCCCCAAACTTTTAGAAACGACAGCTTAGGTTTCTTCCCAAACCATAATTCATACGGTGTCGTCTCAACGGATTTAGACGGTGCCCTATTTAAAGTGAATGTAGCTGTCTCTAGAGCGTATCCCCAAAATGATAGCGGTAAATCGGTAAGAGACATCATAGACCGCACCATATCTAATAGAGTGCGATTACGACGTTCGGACACACCGTTATGCTGAGGTGTTCCAGGCGGCGTGAGTTGTGAAACGATTCCACATTTTCTTAAGTGTGTACCAAATTCGTGACTTAAATATTCTCCTCCACGATCCGATCGTAAGAATTTTATCTTTCGGTCACGTTGATTCTCTACTTCATTCTGAAACTCCTTGAACTTTTCAAAGGTCTCGGACTTTTGTTTCATCAAGTAGACATACCCATATCTACTCAAGTCATCTGTGAGAGTGAGAACATAACGATATCCTCCATGAGCCTCAACGCTCATTGGACCGCACACATCGGTATGTATGATTTCCAACAAGTTGGTTGCTCGCTCCATTGTTCCGAGAACGGAGTCTTGGTCATCTTGCCCATGAGGCATGGTTCGCATGTGTCAAATGATTCATAATCTAGAGACTCCAAAAGTCCATCGACATGGAGCTTCTTCATGCGCTTGACACCAATGTGACCAAAGGCGGCAAGTGCCACAAGTATGTGGGACTATCGTTATCAACTTTACATCTTTTGGTATTCACACTATGAATATGTGTAATATTATGCTCGAGATTCATTAAGAATAAACCATTGACCATTGGAGCATGACCATAAAACATATCTCTCATATAAATAGAACAACCATTATTCTCGGATTTAAATGAGTAGCCATCTCGCATTAAACGAGATCCGCACACAATGTTCATGCTCAAACTTGGCACCAAATAACAATTATTAAGGTTCAAAACTAATCCGTAGGTAAATGTAGAGGTAGCGTGCGACGGCGATCACATCGACTCGGAACCATTCCCGACGCGCGCCGTCACCTCGCCCTTCGCCAGATCTCCGCTTATTCCGCAGCTCCTGCTGTGAGTTACAAATATGAGCAACGGCACCGTATCAAATACCGGGAGTTACTACGAGTATCTGGTAAGGTACACATCAATTACATGTATATCAAATATACCTTTGGTGTTGCCGGCCTTCTTGTCCGCTAAGTATTTGGGGCAGTTCCGCTTCGAGGACCCTCCCTTGCAATAAAAGCACTCGGTCTCGGGTTTGGGTCCATTCTTTGACTTCTTCCCGACAACTGGCTTACCGGGCGCGGCAACCTCCTTGCCGTCCTTCTTGAAGTTCTTCTTACCCTTGCCCTTCTTAAACTTAGTGGTCTTATTGACCATCAACACTTGATGTTCTTTCTTGATTTCAACCTCTGCTGACTTCAGATTGAAAATACTTCAGAATGGTCTTCACCATCCCCGCATGTTGTAGTTCATCACGAAGCTCTTGTAGCTTGGTGGGAGCGATCAAGGATTCTGTCAATGACCGCCTCGTCCGGAGGTTAATCTCCAATTGGGACAGGCGGCTGTGCAACCAGACATTTTGAGTATGTGCTCACCGACGAACTGTTTTCCTCCATCTTACAACTATAGAACTTGTCGGAGACTTCATATCTCTCGACCGGGCATGAGCTTGGAAAACTAGTTTCAGCTCTTGAACATCTCATATGCTCCGTGTTGCTCAAAACGCTTTTGGAGCCCCGGTTCTAAGTGTAAAGCATGCCGCACCGAACGAGGGAGTAATCATCGATGCGTGCTCGCCAAGCGTTCAAATCGTCTTGCAGTCTTTGGGAGAGCAGGTGGGTCACCTAACGGTGCTTCTAGGACATATGCCTTCTTGGCAGCTATGAGGATGATCCTCGTGTTCGGACCCATCCGTATAGTTGCTGCCATCATCTTTCAGCTTGGTTTTCTCTAGGAACGCCTTGAAGTTCATGTTGACATGAGCGTTGGCCATTTGATCACTTGACATATTTTGCAAAAAGTTTTAGACTAAGTTCATGATAATTGAGTTCATCTTAATCAAATTATTGAATGAACTCCCACTCAGATTTGACATCCCTCTAGTCATCTAAGTGTTACACGATCCGAGTCGACTAGGCCGTGTCCGATCATCACGTGAGACGGACTAGTCATCGTCGGTGAACATTCTCATGTTGATCGTATCTTCTATACGACTCGTGTTCGACCTTTCGGTCTCCGTGTTCCGAGGCCATGTCTGTACATGCTAGGCTCGTCAAGTTAACCCTAAGTATTTTGCGTGTGTAAATCTGTCTTACACCCGTTGTATGTGAACGTAAGAATCCATCACACCCGATCATCACGTGGTGCTTAGAAGCGACGAACTTTAGCAACGGTGCACAGTTAGGGGGGAACACTTCTTGAAATTGTTGTAAGGGATCATCTTATTTACTACCGTCGTTCTAAGTAAACAAGATGCATAAAACATAATAAGCATCACATGCAATTATATAAAGTAGTGACATGATATGGCCAATATCACATAGCTCCTTTGATCTTCATCTTCGGGGCTCCATGATCATCTTGTCACCGGCATGACACCATGATCTCCATCATCGTGTCTTCATGAAGTTGTCACGCCAATGACTACTTCTACTTCTATGACTAACGTTTTTAGTAATAAAGTAAAGTAGTTTACATGGCGTTCTTCAATGACACGCAGGTCATACAAAAATAAAGACAACTCCTATGGCTCCTGCCGGTTGTCATACTCATCGACATGCAAGTCGTGATTCCTATTACAAGAACATGATCTCATACATCACAATATGTCATTCATCATTCATCACAACTTGGCCATATCACATCACATGACAATTGCTGCAAAAACAAGTTAGACGTCCTCTAATTGTTGTTGCATCTTTTACGTGGCTGCAATTGGGTTTTAGCAAGAACGTTTTCTTACCTACGAATAACCACAACGTGATTTTGTCAACTTCTATTTACCCTTCATAAGGACCCTTTTCATCGAATCCGCTCCAACTAAAGTGGGAGAGACAGACACCCGCCAGCCACCTTATGCAACTAGTGCATGTTAGTCGGTGGAACCGGTCTCACGTAAGCATACGTGTAAGGTTGGTCCGGGCCGCTTCATCCCACAATACCGCGGAAGCAAGATAAGACTAGTAGCGGCAAGCAAGTTGACAAGATCTACGCCCACAACTAAATTGTGTTCTACTCGTGCAATAGAGAACTACGCATAGACCTAGCTCATGATGCCACTTTGTTGGGGAGCGTTGCAGAAAATTAAAATTTTTCCTACGGTTTCACCAAGATCCATCTATGAGTTCATCTAAACAACGAGTCAAGGGAGTGAGTTTGCATCTACATACCACTTGTAGATCGCGTGCAGGCGTTCGAGGGAGCGGTGATGATGGAGTCGTACTCAACGTGATTCGATCACCGATGACCAAGTGCTGAGCGGACAGCACCTCCGCGTTCAACACACGTGCAGTGCGGGTGGCGTCTCCTTCGTCTTGATCCAGCAAGGAGGAAGGAGAGGTTGAGGAAGACAGCTCCACCGGCAGCACGACGGCGTGATGATGGTGGAGAAGCGATCTCAAGCAGAGGCTTCGCCGAGCACACAACGGAGGAGGAGAGGTGTTGGGAAGGGGAGGGCTGCGCCTTGGCTTGGGTGTGCAGCTGCCTTCCCCTCACCCCTCTATTTATAGGGGGAAGGGAGAAGGGGCGGCCTCTAGATGCATCTAGAGGGGGGGCGGCGGACCAAGGGAGGGGGGCTTGCCCCCAAGCAAGGGCGCCCCCTTAGGGTTCCCCAAACCCTAGGCGCATGGGCCCAAGGGAGGGTGCGCCCAGCCACCAGGCTGGCCCCTTCCCACGCAGCCAAGTGGCCCCCGGGAGGTGGCCCCTCCGTGGTCCTCCGGAACCTTCCGGTGACCACAGTACAATACCGATATGCCCGAAACTTTTCCGTGTCCGTTTGACAACTTCCATGTATAAATCTTTACCTCCGGACCCTTCCGAACTCCTCGTGACGTCCGGGATCTCATCCGGACTCGAACAACATTCGGTAATCACATACAAGTCTTCCTAATAACCCTAGCGTCACCGAACCTTAAGTGTAGACCCTACGGGTTCGGAGACATCTGAACATGACCGAGGCGCTCTAGGTCAATAACCAACAGCGGGATCTGGATACCCATGTTGGCTCCTACATGCTCCTCGATGATGTCATCGGATGAACCACGATGTCGAGGATTCAAGCAACCCGTATACTATTCCCTTTGTCGACGGTATGTTACTTGCGAGAGACTCGATCGTCGGTATCCCAATACCTCGTTCAGTCTCGTTCTTGGCAAGTCACTTTACTCGTACCGTAATGCATGATCCCGTGACCGGACACTTGGTCACTTTGAGCTCATTATGATGATGCACTACCGAGTGGGCCCAGTGATACCTCTCCGTGTCTGGAGTGACAAATCCTGTCTCGATCCGTGTCAACCCAATGACACTTTCGGAGATACCTGTAATGCACCTTTATAGTCACCCGATTACGTTGTGACGTTTGGTACACCAAAGCATTCCTACGGTATCCGGGAGTTACACGATCTCATGGTCTAAGGAATAGATACTTGACATTGAGAAAGCTCTAGCAAAACGAACTACACGATCTTGTGCCATGCTTAGGATTGGGTCTTGTCCATCACGTCATTCTCCTAATGACGTGATCCCGTCATCAACGACATCCAATGTCCATAGTCAGGAAACCATGATTATCTATTGACCAACGAGCTAGTCAACTAGAGGCTCACTAGGGACGTATTGTGGTCTATGTATTCACACATGTATTACGATTTCCGGATAATACAATTATAGCATGAATAAAAGACAATTATCATGAACAAGGAAATATAATAATAATGCTTTTATTATTGCCTCTAGGGCATATTTCCAACAATTAAGGGGAAACATCGCACAAAACTTGAGAAAGTCTTCATGAACCACCGGTAGGATTTGAGAGAACGAATGGATTAAAATGATAATCAAGGAAAAAGAATCTTGAACGAACCACCGTAAGAATTTGGAAATGACTGATGAAAGAGAATGGATCACCGGGAAGAATTAGAAAAGCACGAAGATACTTGAGGGAATTTAGAAAAAAGAGATCGAAGAGATCGCGAACTGATTAACGAATGCTTGAACGCAGCACCGGAAGAATATTGAGACGAACGAAGGGGCACGAATAAGGAATAATTGGAGAACGAATTTGAAAAACTTAGAATGGAGAGATATTCCGAAAAGATGGCCTCCGGATGATCGAGACGGAAAACAACTCCTGAAATACTCCGGATGGATAAGAAAAGAATCTCTGACAAACGGAATAATTCGAGAGGATAATATGAAGCTTGAACCACGAATCTTCGAGAGAACGGACAAGATTTAGAAGGAACTCTACTTCGTTCTTCAAATGACGACGAGAAACACCACCAAAATTGTTGAGGTACTCCGGAAGAATGCAAAAGAGGAAGGGTTGAGCCAATAATGAAAAGAATTTGAAAGAGATCTTGGAAAAGGCATGTGACTGATGGAATCCATTCTTACGTCACACTTGAAAAGAATTGGGAATAACTCCGGGAAAATTAGAAGAGTCAGGTAAGATCCTGGGAAAAGACCTGTGGGTTAGGGCCCACTGAAGAGATAACACCGTTGGAAAGGGATGTTGAACAGATAAATGATGCACCAGAACAATTGAAATATTTAAATGAGGTGATAACCTCGAATTAATTAGAACACGATTTAATCTCTGATAGGTCTTCGAACTCCGGAATGATAAATGGCGAGAGGCGAGCGAGCAAAGAGAACACTTCAAGGAAAAGAATATGATTAACCCGAAAAACTTGAATTGAGTGCACGGAAAAGAAAGAGATGAAGAATGACGAACTAGACGAGAATTCACGGTTGAAATAATTGAGGAATGTGAAGAGGCTCCACACGAATGGAATTGATGGTCGGAAGAAACTCGAATCATGGGAATAATAGGGTGGGAGGCGGAAAACAAAGACAACTTGGAAGGGAAACCGACGAATATCTTGAAGAGAAAACACCAGTTGAAATCATTGAGGAAAGAAAGCAAAGACTTTGCACGAGTAGGATGGATACTCGATTACGGACTCCGGTTCCGAGAGGAAGAAGGGAGGGCGGGTGGGAAAAACAAGGACAACTGAGGATTGAACTTGCAAAAACGGAGAGGGTCGAATCACTTTGACGAGATATGCACCGGATGAAAAGAGCTGAGGAACAACGATCGGAAAACCAACTGCGTGATCCTAAAGAAAGTTTGAAAGGAAAAAGGAGTAATTCAAAACACCTACATCAAGCTTCCTTACCAGAGCGACGAAGGGGCAGAGGAGTAAAAAGAATTCCTACTCTCCGATATAGCTAGACTCCGAAAACAGTTTTTCTTCTAGACTCAACAACGGCCAAACTACATGATCAATCAAGGGGGCTCCTAGGGTCGGTCGAGGCTCTGATACCAACTTGTCACGCCCAATATGCGACCCTATCCAAAAGGAACTCGACGGTCCCACCAAGGATAGACCCGCATATTGAAACGCTTTTGCAAGGTGGATATCATTACATCAACATTACATAATAGAAGGGGATACATACAAAGGCACAAATGCCACAAGAATACATCAACATCATATGCAAGAACAACGTCCGACTACGGATGAAACATAAACAGAAGCTCAAACGACATCCACCCTGCTAGCCCAGGCTGCCGACCTGGAACCTATCTCCTGATCGAAGAAGAAGCAGACGAAGAACTCCAAAACAAGCAAACATCGCTCTCACGTCATGATCATCGCAAACCTGTACCTGCAACTGGTGGTGTAGTAATCTATGAGCCACGAGGACTCAGCAATCCCATTACCATGGGTATCAAGACTAGCAAAGCTTAATGGGTAAGGAAGGAGTAAAGTGGTGAGGTTGCAGCAGCGACTAAGCTTATATATGGTGGCTAACATACGCAAATGAGAGCGAGAAGAGAAACAAAGGAACGGTCGTCAACTAGTAATGATCAAGAAGTGATCCTGAACTCCTACTTACGTCGACATAACCCGAAACCGTGTTATCCTCTCGATCAACCCGAAAAGAGACACTCACGTTACGCATGGGGTTGGTGTATTTTAGAAGAGTTTGCTTCAAGTTTACTACAACCGGATATTAACAAATTCCCATCTGCCACATAACCGCGGCACGGCTCTCGAAAGTTTAAACCTGCGGGGGTGTCCCAACAAGCCCATGATAAGCTCTCGCGATCAACGAAGGATATTCCTTCTCCCGGGAAGACCCGATCGGTCTCGGAATCCGGCTACAAGACATTTCGACAGCAATAAAACAAGACCAGCAAAGCCGCCGGATGTGCCGACAAATCGATAGGAGCTGCACATATCTCGGTCTCGGGCACACCGGATAGGTCAGCCTCGAGTAAAACCATCCTCGAGTTGCCCGTGGTGGCCCCTTGATCTGCCGTTTGGACCAACACTCGAAGGAGCACCGCCGGGGGCTAAAATAAAGATGACCCTTGGGCTCCGAAACCCAAGGGAAAAAGGGCATAGGTGAGGCAAATGGTAAAACCAATGTTGGGCCTTCTTTGGAGGAGTCTTATTCAAAGCGAACTGTCAAGGGGTCACATAAATCACCCGACCGCGTTAGGGACGCAAAATCCGGGAACATAATACCGATATGACGGAAACTAGGGCGGCAAGAGTGGAACAAAACACCAGGCATAAGGCCGAGCCTTCCACCCTTTACCAAGTATATAGGTGCATTAATTAAATAAGATATATTGTGATATCTCAACAAGTAAACATGTTCCAACAAGGAACAATATCTCCATGTTCCCACAAGGAACAAACTTCATCTTCACCTGCAACTAACAACGCTATAAGAGGGGCTGAGCAAAGCGGTAACATAGCCAAACAACGGTTTGCTAGGAAGGGTGTAAAAGGTTAGAGTTTCATGGCAATTTGGGATGGCTTGATAAACAGGTGATAGGTAGCGCAGCACAGCAATAGAACGAAGCAACTAGCATAGCAATGATAGTAATGAGATCCAAGGTGATGGTCATCTTGCCTGAAATCCCGCAAGGAAGAAGAACGAGTCCATGAAGAAGATGAAGCCACGAAGACGAACCAAGCGTAGACGAACGAATCCTCACGATCGCAACGAAACGGGAACTATCGAGAAGAAGCACACAACATAGTAAACACACCACACATGAACAAGACATGATGCACAACAAGCATGATGCATGACAAGGCTAGATGAGGCTACTCATGGCAAGAGATGATGCAAACAAGAACAACACATCAAAGCAAGTTTAAATAAGGCCGGGAACAACATAGAACAACTCCGGTAAGCCCTCATATGCAAATTTCGAAATTGGTCCAGATCTGATTAACTTTATGTTTAAGTTGTTAAACATCAAGTTAAGATGCACCACGATGATCTACACGAAATTCTAGTCAAGTTACATATAAAGTTCATTTAATTCGGAGCTACGGCCTAGAAGATATGAGCAAAACAAGATAAGCATGGCATCGATGCAAAATGCATACAAACATCAAGCAAACACCTCAAAACAAGGATGCAACATGATAGTATGAAACTATATGCAAAATCAAGCAAGTTTCATATAGAGCACACTCAAAACGGAGCAACGGTTCAACACATACACTCTATACAAGTTTAAAGGACAAGCTGTCCAAAACAACAAGTAGGCATATTGCAAGCATCAAAACACTATGCTACAGCATCTCAACATGATAACAAAAGGCATGGGCATGATGTACAGGTAAAGCATGACAAAACATGAACACTGAGGTATCTCCAGAAATCAATAGAACATGCTCAAACACTCATGACAAGATGGCAAATAATAACAGTTTCAGACTTATCAGGAAATAACATCAGGTTACAATGTTTAGAGCTATCAAACAACATGTTACAGGAACTTATCATGGCAAACAAAGGCATGGAATGACACTAATAAATGCATATAACAAAAGCCCCTTAGTGACCATAAGCCAAAAGGGATCAGAAAATACAGTTGCAAGCATGTGAATATAGCAAAAACATAAACAGATTCAGACTTAGTGCAAAACTGGAGCATGGCATAAACAGATAACAAGTAAGCATGTTGGTGAGCTTGAACCACTCACCACAGAGCAATACATGGCATGTCAAGGCAACTCACAGTAAGAAGACATGGCATAGAAGCTATACATGGCAAGCACAACATCATAGCATACACGAATCAACTACAACAACCTTGGCAAAATTGAATAACATGTAAACAATCTGCCAGGAACATTTTATAGCAAAAGTAGAGCTCGATTTACTCAAGCTATGACACTCCATAATTGCAAACAAGGGCATGGATGGATAGAGAATAACCATAAGTTCAAAACATCCTTACTGAAGTATCTCAAAATAAGCATGGATCTCTCGGTAGCATCAAGTTTACATGGCACAAAAATATCAGCAAAACAGGGTCTGAAATCAGCAACATCATGAAGCCTAGTTTGCATGCTTGTGCTAGTCACCACAGAGATCACAAAAATACATGGCATACACCCCTGTAAAGATGGCATGGCATATTACAAAACACATGTAGGACTCAAGTTCATAGGGTGCACACATCAATCATGGCAAAAATGACAAAAGTGCATGTTCTGATAAGAATATGAAACTAACATCACATAGCCCTCTTCTAACAGCATTTCTGGCATCAAGATGAGCTCAAATGAAAATGATGCAATGAGTTGAAATGTTGTACTCGTCGAGGCGAACAATTTGACATATTACACGTACGAAACAGAGCTACAGATGCAGAGTTATGATGCGATGAAAATGGCTAAAAATATGCAACTATTCGGGACTTAGTGATGAAAACGACCTCGGGGAATCGGGACGGAGCGGTGCAGGACGAGGAGATCCGGGGACGAGGCAACCGTTTGGATGGTCGAACTGGTGGATCTGGTCCACCCGACCAGATCCGGATCCGAGCGGACTCGGCGGGGGCGCTCTCCGCGACGGCCGCAGGCGAGGTTGAGCAGGCGACGGCGGGTCCGGCGAGGACGGGCACTCGGGCTCTGGCGGCGGCGAGGAGCTCGGAGGCGCGGAGGAGGCGGCCCGTGGCGCGGGAGGCCGGGCGAGCGGGCGGCGGCGCTGGGCGCGCGCCCCGGCGAGGTGGCGGCGAGCCGGGCGCGTTCGCGGCGGCGCGCGGCGGCGGCAATGGCAGACGGCGCCGCCAAGCGGAGGAGGCCGGACGCTGGCGCGCGGAGGCTCCGGCGGGCGGCGGCGCGGCGCCGGCGAGGGAGGCTCCGGCTCCGACGAGCACCGGCCGGCGGCGGCGGCGAACGGCGGCGGGCGCGTGGTCCGGGCGGCGGCGGACGGGCCGAAGGGCCTCGGGCCGGGCCCAGGGCGGGCGGCGGGCGCCGCGGCGACACGTGTCGCGCCCTGGTTGGTCCGGGGCGATGAGCGGACGTGTCCGGCCCAAATCGGACACGTCCGTGGCCTGCGAGAGGAGCGGGGCTAGGGTTAGGGGTGATTTGATCCCGAATTTTCGGGGGGGGGGGGGCTACATTTATAGGTAGAGGGAGCTAGGAGAGTCCAAATGAGGTGCGGTTTTCGCCCACACGATCGTGATCGAACGACCGAGAGCATGGAGGGGAGTTAGGTGGGTTTTGGGCCACTTTGGAAGGGTGTTGGGCTGCAAGGAGAAAGGGGCTTTTGCGGTTACCCGGTTAACTGTTGGAGTACCAAACGACCTCCAAATGGCACGAAACTTGACAGGCGGTCTACCGGTGCTATACCAAGGCCGCTTGGCAAATCTCGGTCCATTCCGAGACCGTTTAACATCCGCACACGAAAAGAGGTAAAAGGGAGCGCCGGGGGACATAGGAGTGCCGGATTGCAAAACGGACAACGGGGAAAATGCTCGGATGCCAGAGACGAACACGTATGCAAATGCGATGCACATGATGACATGATATGAAATGCAGATGATGACATGGCAAAGTGCAACACGCAAGCAAATGACATGGCAACGAGGGCGAATAACTGGCGGACACCTGGCGCATCGAATCCGGGGCGTTACATGCCATCAGCTAGATAGTACCCCTTGTTGTAGTGCCGCCCATTGATCTCGAAGTTCACCGGAGGAGAATGACCTTCAACAAGCTTGGCAAAGACAGGAGAGCACTGCAGCACGTTGATGTCATTGTGAGTTCTGGCATACCAAAGAAGGAGTGCCAAATCCAGAGGTCCTGTGGCCACCGCCTCAAGTACCACAATCGCAACCGCTTTTAGCGCTTTTGTACATCCCCTGCCAAGCAAATGGGCAATTCTTCCATTTCAATGCATGCGATCGATGCTTCCAAGCATCCCAGAAATCCTCTTGTTGCATTACGTGCTAGGATCCGGCGGTGTATTCCGCATTGGGTGTTCTCAAGTATTGCGGTCCAAACACCGCCACCACCGCCGACGAACTTGTAGAAACACTCTATCTTTGGTGGACTCGGCCATGCGCCCATAGTTGTCGAGTGAATCACGGGAGCTTCAGATGCAAGCATCCTCATCGCTGTCGTGCACTTCGGATCGAGGTGAATCCAAGTTTGCGGTGCAATCCATCTTGCACTTGAAGTAGTTGTCGAACTCCGGATGGAATTCACAATCTGGGAAGAGCTTTCGCTCATCCGATAACGGCGCCGAAATGTTTTGTCGCCGTGAAGTGGAGCATCGGCGAAGTAGTCGGAGTAGAGCATGCAGTAGCCTTCAAGCGATGCCGGTTTTTTGCTTTCACCCGCCCCGGCGCCGAGCCACCTCGCTGCGGCTTTTCATTGCTCGCCAACAGCTGGGCGAGGGCGGCGAGCACCATAAGATGCTCTTCTTCCTGGACGTCGGCCTCGGCTTCCTCCTCCAGCAGCGCGGCGAGCGCTTCCTCGTCATCCGAGTCCATCGCCGAGGCATGCAAATCGTCGAACACCTTGCGCCCAGTGGGCGTTCGCCCGCCGCTAAACTGCCCCTTCGCGGCCGGAAACGGCGGTCGAAAACGCCCAGCTGCTGTTGGAGGGGCTGCCGCGGCGAACCTCTGCTATTTTTCCGGCGGGGAATGGCTATCTAGCGGTGAAGGGCGGCGAGCGGCGCCGAGATATAGCTAGTGGCGGCCGAGGGCGCGGGAGGTGGAAGGCGAGTCGGGGAAGAAAATTTTGACTTTTCACCTGACAGTATGGGCCAGCCGCGCTTTTCCCTTGCGCCGGAGCCCCCAATCGCCCACCAGTGCGCCGGGTTCGGCCTGCGGCCGTCGGGCGAAAAAAAAGCCAAACCGGCGCTTTTCGTCATCCTGGAGGCGTGACTGGAACGTTTTTTTAGCGCCGACGTTGAAAAAGTGGACTGGGAAGGACTGTTGGGGACATGGCTAGGGATGCTCTTAACACGCATCTCTCGCCGACTTGTGGATCCGGCCACAGCCTGCCTTTCGAAGCAAAATTGCCACCCTTTTCTCCTCCCAAAGCAACCAGTCACACATCCAAAGTCAAAAGTAGTGCGCCTCAAAGCTTCACCTGTAATTTTCTAAACCCCGGATTAAATTGTGAGCCACCGTTTTGACATGCATGTCAGATGCAGATGCACAATGAACTGAAGTAGCACGTACACTGGGTAGCAGTTTCCGGCTGCGATAATGCGGAAACAGCGTAGCGTAGCAAGGGGAGCATCGCCAATCTCGAGGAACACTACTAGACTGCTAGAGCTAGTAGTTGCCGATCTTCAGGCCGCGAGCGCGCAGCAAGTGTGGTCATGCACGGGGCAAAGCACCGGATCACCACCACCTCGCAGCAGCAGCAGCTCGGCGCGGCGATGGGAGGCGGCATGGACAGCCACGGGCACCGACCGGCGCGGTCGGCGCTTCGGCACGCCAAGCTGAAGATGCTCTTCGTCGTCATCGCCACCAACCTCGTCTCGGTGTACCTCTTCTCCGGCGCGTCGCTGTCACTCAACATGCCCGCCTCCGCGCCGAGCATCCACCTCTGGGATTCCACGGCGCTCCTCCGGGACCTCAACGCCACCCGCGACGCGCTCTCGCTGGCACGAGCGGAGCTGGCCTTCCTCCGGGGGCAGTGCGGGACGTCTTCGCTCCTCCTCGAGTCCGTGCTCGCCAAGCTCGGCGCCGTCCACGGCGATACGCCGGCGGTCCAGGACTTCAATGGCTGGCCCGAGGAGCCCTCGGGCGAGCTCAAGATGGCCATCGAGCCCCACCGGCTCCCCCTCGGCTACTCTGTCAACTTCGGCACCGACGAGCTCTTCCCGGGCCTGGGCTTCGCGTGCCGCAACTTCCAGGAGGAGCTCACGCAGTACATGACGTACAACGCCAGCGCCGAGTGCCCCGACGACGAGGCCCTCGCACTGCAGCTCATGCTCAAGGGGTGCGAGCCGCTGCCGCGCCGGCGCTGCCGGCCGCGATCCCCGGCGAGGTACGTCCAGCCGAAGCCGCTCCCGACGAGCCTCTGGTCAATCCCGGCCGACACGACCGTGAACTGGTCCCCGTACACGTGCAAGAACTACACCTGCCTCGTGGAGCGCGCGCACAGCAGGGGCGGTTCGTACGACTGCAAGGACTGCTTCGACCTAGCGGGCAAGGAGCGGCGGCGGTGGCTGACCGACAACGGCGGCCCCGGGTTCAGCATCGACGGCGTGCTGGGGTCCAGGCCGCCTGGCACGGTGCGCATCGGCCTGGACATCGGCGGCGGGACCGGCACCTTCGCGGCGCGGATGCGCGAGCGCAACGTGACCGTGGTGACCACGACTCTGGACTTGGACGCGCCCTTCAACCGGTTCGTGGCGTCGCGCGGGCTGGTGCCGCTGCATATCAGCCTCGTGCAGAGGCTTCCATTCGCCGACGGCGTGCTGGACATCGTGCACTCCATGCACGTGCTCACCAACTCGGTGCCTGCCGCCGTGCTCGAGTTCGCGTTCTTCGATATCTACCGGGTGCTCCGGCCCGGCGGCGTCTTCTGGCTCGACCACTTCTTCTGCCTCGGCCCGCAGCTCAACGCCACGTACGTGCCAATCCTCGACCGGGTCGGCTTCCGGCGGCTCCGGTGGAAGGCCAGCCGGAAGCTTGATCTGGGCGCGGAGAGGAATGAGTGGTACGTCTCGGCGTTGCTCGAGAAGCCCATGACATGATCGCGCCTTGTGTGTCACGTTGGTAATTTGTTTCTTGACCGCCTGTTGTGAAACATGGTTAAGATAATTACGTGTGAGCATATAGATTGTGGCAAGTTTTACATGGTTTCTGAAAGATTCACAGACAAATAATCTAGTGCAATTGTTGAATAATAACACTTCCTGCTACGTAGCACGGGTAGCAGCGTAATTCATGTCAGACGTTATTACCAGGAGAACTGCAACAGATGCAGCACATGTGAATGCATTCTTGTATCTATTGTCAGGGACAGATATACCGAAGTCTCACCAAATCAGTACAGAACTGTGTATAACATTTTTTTTTGAGGGAAGAACTGTGTATAACATAGTACCTACTGGCTTCGCTGTGTGTTGTACTCAGTAAGCAGCATCAGCTCTGTTTACTGATCAGCCAAAAAAGAAGCAGCTTGATTTCGATCAAAAATCTGCCTCTACAAACGCTCGCTGTCAGATACCGAGCTCATGGCTGACGAATTCACATGATCAGCCACAACTCTGAAAGCACAAGAGATCATACGACCCAAAACCATACAAGAACAGAGTAGCTACACAGGAATCACTGCCGACATAGGCGACAACTGACATGAAGCAACCAAACAAGACAGTAACTGAAAGGGAATGCCATAACAGCATTTATAACTCCGACAAATAAAACTATGATAAATGTTAGGCTCAGTTTCAACACTGATGGAAATCCCAGAGATATAACAGCACAAGTTCAACATACCAACCAAAGCAAATGAGAGAACTAATGATATATGTTTGGACAGGCTAGTGTCGGTACATCCACCACATAAAAACAACAAATTGTCCAGTTCCTGAGCAAGATGGATTTTTCTATGATCCAACATAACGACCAACATGCAAAATCAAGTGCCAATATGCAGGATTACATGTCTTGAAGGCAGTAAAGGATCTGAAAAGGCTGAAACCATACCAAACAGGCAAACTATCACATGCTTAGCAGCCTTCAAGCCATGATCTTGGCCGACCTCATGTAAAGACTGTCCACGACCTTTCCGACATTTGAAATGGTTTCTAGTGTAGCAGGGAAGATGGCCTCTGTCTTCTGATCCTCAAAGATAATGAGACAACCAGCACCTTGATCCAAAGTACCAGCAAATTTCTTGTCTAGAATCATCTCGACAGCTTCTTCTCAACATCATCAACTGCCAATTCAATCATCTGTGCAACATGCCCAATCTCCACTCTCGAGTAGGGCTCAATCAACCTGCACAGATTCTGCTCCAGGAGGGTATCATACAGAGAGGAAAGATGCCTGTGAACAATAGGGTCCTCCTCAAGCTGGGCTTTGAAATCATGGAGGGCAGTTTCAAAGTACTTGAGAGATCTTTTAGAGTAGGCATCAGCTACAGCTTTCATAGCATCAACATCCGGACCAACATACTTTAGGCTAGCCTTAGATGAGATTATTCCAGCAACATCATCAGCTTGGTTAACCATTATCTTGCACAAGAGCATGTACTTCAAGCTGAAGATAGCTCTTGGGTCATCCAGTGCATTGAAAGCTTCAAATGCTTCAAAGAAGTAGCTGTAAGCAGTTTTGTAATCCTTTTCTTCTGCGTGAAGGATTCCACTCTGCAGATCAATAGTGCCCTGCTGAGCTGGTGGAACATAGATGGCATTCGCCGCTGTCCTTGCAGCAGTCAACGAAGCTTTGGCCTTTGGCAGGTTTCTCAGAGAGAAGTGGAGTTTGCTCTCCAACAGGTCTATGTCCACAAGGAGCAACTTGTCATCAAGTCTCCTGACTTCCTTAATAAGACCAGTAAGGAGAGTCAGGGCTTCAGTGTACTCCTGATTCTCTAGCAGAAGTGCCGCTAACCTTGCCTCCACACGCTGCCTAAGGAACGTACGCTTCTCTGCACGGGTCCATTCCACCATCTCTTTGCACAGCGAGATCTGGAGATCAGATGTTCCAGGAATCTTGGAAACAGCATCAATGATTCCACGGACAATTTTTGCAGTCTTGGCCTTGGGAATCAGTGAGAAAAACGGCCTGAGTTGGGTCAAAAGGTTTCGCAGCTCCTCAGCTCTGCTCTCTTCAGTGAGGTAATTTGTAAGGTTAGTAACTGCAAGTTCTTTTGTTCTCAGTGCATCTGCAGAAGAAGATGGGTCTTGAATCACACGGTAAAGGATCGAAATTGACTCTGAAGCATCCTTAGCCTCCTGAGCCATTGCAATTGACTCAGTAGTAGCAGGAAGGTATGATGACTCCATTGAAGAAGACATGGCCACACGCTGAACTGACAGTAAAATAAACATAAGCTACTTAGTATTATATAAAATATTTAAGTAAATTAGAATTTTCTAGAACAAAGGTATGGGGATGTCAAAGTAACACAAGGAACTAGATAATGCGGAGTGCACGCATGAATTTCCTACACAATGCCTCCAACTAACAGAGGAAAAAAGGAAACATATCGGCATGCATGAATTTCCAATCAATACATATGCCTTCTTCTGAAAGCAAGGAAAATAAAGTTTAGCAATTATCTAAGATAGGTCTATCACTATCTGGAATATCTAAGCGGGCACATGATCTTGACATTTACAAATTCAGCCACATTAACAAAGAATCATCTGGGGTGTTAAGTTGGAATAAATCAAAATTGAGATGCTGCCCAATCCAGCATATCATGGTAAAACGAGTGGTACAGGTGCCTCTTATAACTCAGTAGAATTGAACCTAGGTCGTAACAAGAATTCCTAACCCTAATTACCATAAGTCCATAACCAGAACCCTAAACCCTAATCTCAGAATAAACAGCCAAGACAGTGGAAAACCATGCTGCCCTTAGCGAGATCCAATATCTCTACTCTAACAAAGCACACAGGCTTGCAGTACACACCAGGTCGAGCTAACAGCTGATCTCTGCGTAGTAGTACTAACAAAGACCACTCAGGCCGCAACAGTGAAATCCAGAAGAAACTACCCACCAAAGCACAGATTTATTTATTTTTGCGTCAGATTGCTAAGGCGATGGGAAATCATACACTAAAACACTCGGAATAATCCAGGGAAGTTAGGGTTCGTTACCAACAGAAGGAAGCGATCCGAGCACGGATGGATCTGTCCAGTAGGGCGGAGGAGGACGAAGACGAGTGGGAGAGGGGGGATTCCCTCGAGGTGGCGTGCCTCCGGGGACGGAGAGCAGGAGGCGTGTTCCGGCCTTCCGGGGGAGAGCTCGGCGGTGTTGGCGTGAGAAATCTGAGGGAGACGAACGGGGAAGCCAGTCGAGCTAACGAAGGGAGAGGGTGCGAGATAAGAGCGGGCCGAATCAGGTACAGCCTACAGGATTGCTGGGCTTACTAGTACCAAGGCCATGTAAGCCCAAGGATTGCATGCAGGCGACTATTTAGAAGCCTACAATAGCGGGAGCTTTTTACTCAACAATAAATAAATTTCGCTCAAAAAACAATAAATAAATAGCGGAAGCTATAGTAATGCTCAAAAATGAAAAACAGCGTGAGCTATATCAGGTGTGAACAATGTTGTTTCAATAAGTTTAACACACATCCAAAAATTGTCTTTTTGCCACGAGCTTCTCGAATGACCAAACTTCACCAAATTTTGCACGGACATCACGCACATAAGCATATTGCACAACACAAAAATTTGGATTTTTTTGTAATTTTTACTATTTCATTTTTTTTTACTGTTGAACACCTAGACTTATCTGAGCCTGGGCTCGCTTCACGCGAGATGGTAGCTTCTCTCGCCTGAAGCGTGGTGCGAGCGGGCTGGACCATCACTGTAGCAGCGCATCTGTCTTTTTTGTGCTCTGGGTCTGTTTTTTGTTTGTTTTCACTGTTCTGGCTGTTTTTTTCTGTCTTGTGTTCTCTTTTGTCTTTCACCGTCTCTAGGTCGTGTTTTGTGTTTTTTTTCTTTTTTTACGGGGTTTCTTTGGCTTTTTTACTTCATCAATTTTCTTCTGTTTTTTCCTTTCTTCTTCTTTGTACCTTGTTTTTTCTCCTTTTTTTACAAGTTGGTTTATTTGTTTTTTTCTTGGTTTCTTCGTCGCTATTCCTTTTGTTTTTTTGTCAGTTTTCATTGAATTTTTTTCTTACTTTTCTTTGGTTTTTCCTTTGTTTTTCTTGGTTTTCACTATTTTCCAAATATACACTCAACATTTGTTTTAAATACAAGTTCTGAACACTTATTTTAATGCATGTTCAACTTTTTAAAATATACGGTGAACATTTTTAATAGAAATAGATTTTTCACACACAATGTACATTTTTATATACATTAGAAGCATTATACGGTGAACTTTTTAATAGGAATAACTATTTTCACACACAATGTACATTATATATATATATATATATATATATATATATATATATATATATATATATATATATATATTAGAAACATACATATATGTATATAACATTTTTAAATACAGAATTAACTTTTTTAAATAAAGGTGAGGGAACCGAAAATGCGTCTCCGCCCCGGCATGAGACCGCCGGTACTGATGGAAGATCCAATCTGGAGTCGGTCTCCGGCTGACACAGGCCATGCCTAGCGCGCCAACTGATGGTGCAGAAATCCGTCAATGCCCTCGGTAGGGTGGAAAGTGTATCTGAAAGTACCAGAGGAGAGTTCGCACACAGATTGTACCCAGGTTTGGGTCCTCATGATTGAGGTAACACACTACTCCTCCTGTTTTTGTTTTAAATTGATGTGAGATTACCTCGTGAGACTATGTTACAAGCGGGTGATGATAATGACTACCGAGGTCTATCTCCGATGGAGTAGATCCCTCGAGCTATGTAACACCCCGATAATCATGCTACAGTAACTCCTGCTAATGACTGCCAAGTTATCACAATTAATTTGCTAATCATCACTTTGTCCCAAATCAATCTCAAATTCAAATTGCATGTCAAATTATTTCCTCAAATTTTAAAAGGTCAAAATGTTCGTTGGGTTGCAAATATTCTCTAAGTAATTAGCATATAAGAACCAACCTTTTATAAGATACTTAAATGCCCTAAAACAAATAAAACAGGGTCAAAGCAGTAATTTAAAATGCTTTTTCCAGATTAAAAAAATTCCAAAACCTTTAAGTAACTCCCAAACCTTTTGTGCGAGCGTCTAATTTAGCAACACTATTTATGGACCAAGTTTCACATTTTATAACACTAGTTTGCTATTAAAAATAAAGTCCAAACATAAAGAATAAAAGTTATACAAAATAAATAGAAAAGAAAAAGGGACAAAAGCCCCTGTGCTGTCGGCCTAGTCTACAGGCTGGCGTGGCCCATTTTGGGCGGCCTTCCCCTACCTCCCACCAGCGACAGGGAAAGGCCGCCATGGCCGTCGGCGCCCCCTCCCCCTGCCCTATTTAGGGCCCTTCTTGAAACCCTAGATCGAGCTCTCTCTCCCCCAACACATCCCTAGCCCCTCTTGCTCGCTCTTGAGCACCTCCGAGCGGGCTCGTTGCTCCCACCTCGCCGTCGTTGATACATCTCCAACATATCTATAATTTTTTATTGTTCCATGATGTTGTTTTATCATTCTTGGATGTTTTATATTCATTTTATAGCAACTTTATATCATTTTTTGGGACTAACCTATTGACATAGTGCCCAGTGCCAGTTGTTGTTTTTTGCTTGTTTTTTTACTTCGAAGAATATCAGTACCAAACGGAGTCCAAATGCAGCGAAACTTTTTGTAGATTTTTTCTGGACCAGAAGACACCTTGTGGGCCAAGAAAGTACCAGAGGGGAGGCTCGTGGGGAGCACAACCCACCAAGGCATGCCCAGGAGCCCAGGCGCACCCAGGGGGTTGTGCCCCCCACGTAGCACCCTACACCGCCTCTTCGCCCTATAAATTCTCAAATATTCCAGAAACCCTAGGGAGTCGATGAAACACAATTCCAGCCGCCGCAAGTTCCAGAACAATGAGATCAAATCTAACACCATCACGGAGGGGTTCATCATCCTCATTGGTGCCTCTCTGATGATGCGTGAGTAGTCCACCATAGACCTAAGGGTACGTAGGCAGTAGCTAGATGGCTTCCGCTCTCTCTTTTGATTCTCAATACAATGGTCTCTTGGAGATATATTTGATGTAACTCTTTTTGCGATGTGTTTGTTGGGATCCGATGAACTTTGAGTTTATGATCAGATCTATATCCATGAATATTATTTGAGTCTTCTTTGATCCCTTATATGCATGATTATTTATAGCCTCGTATTTCTTCTTTGAATCTTTGGTTTAGTTAGGCCAACTATATTGATTTTTCTTGCCATGGGAAGAGGTGCTGTGTGATGGGTTCGATCTTACGGTGTTCTTTCCCAGTGACAGAAGGGGCAGCAAGACACACATGTATAGTTGCTATTAAGCATAACAAGATGGGGGCTATTTCTACATGAATAGATCCCGTCTACATCATGTCATCGTTCTTATTGCATTACTTCGTTTCTCCATGAACTTACTACACTAGATGCATGTTGGATAGCGGTCGATGTGTGCAATAATAGTAGTAGATGCAGGTAGGAGTCGGTCTACTAATCTTGGACGTGCTGCCTATGTATTGATCATTGTCTTGGATATCGTCATAATTATTCAATCTTCTATCAATTCCCAACAGCAATTTGTTTACCCACCGTGTGCTATTCGAGAGAAGCCAGTAGTGAAATCTACGCCCGCCGGGTCTATTCTTTATCATATTTGCTTTGAGATCTATTTTTATTCGCTTTTATTTTCAGATCTATTATTCAAAAAACTCAAAAATACCTTGCTGCACTTTTTTATTACTTATTTTATTTCGCGTTTTATCAAGAGCTATTTATCCAATCTATCACAATTATTCTCCCATCAACTTGCCAATTTTTGGCGCCGTTACCTAGGAGGGATTGACATCCCCTCTTACGTGTTGGGTTGCAAGGATTTGTTCTTTGTGTGCAGGTACCGTTTACATAGTGTTGCTTGGTTCTCCTACTGGATTGATACCTTGGTTTCATAACTGAGGGAAATACCTATCATAGTTGTATTGCATGATCCCTTCCTCTTTTGGGGAAATACTGGCGTAGTTTCAAGCGACATCGAAAGGAATTTCTGGCGCCGTTGCCGGGGAGGGATTGACAACCCCTCCTACGCGTTGGGTTGCAAGTATTTGTTCTTTGTGTGCAGGTACCGTTTACATAGTGTTGCTTGGTTCTCCTACTGGATTGATACCTTGGTTTCATAACTGGGGGAAATACTTACCGTAGCTATACTGCATCATCCCTTCCTCTTTGGGGAAATACCGACGCAGTTTCAAGCGACATCAAAAGGAATTTTTGGCGTCCTTGCCGGGGAGACATCAACATCTATCACTTACTTAGTCACAAATCTCATCTCCTTGCAGTTTACATTATTTGCCATTTGCCTCTCATTTTCATCTCCCCCACTTCTAAAACGTTTTTGTGAAAAGCAAAAAAATATTTGCCTTTTTATTTGCCTTCTTTTTCATTTGCCCTTTTCTCGTTCGATCTTTTGTTTGCCTCTTTGCTTGTGTTGCCATGTGTCTTCTATTTTCTTGCATCTTTGCTTGCTAAAAATCTATCGATATGGATCCTCATCTACTTGCTAATCTTTTTAAAAGATAACCAATTGATAGTGAATTGTGTTCACTAGATTATTTTTATGAAGTTTTGCTTGAGATTCATGAATCTGAAAATTGTGATGAAGTGTTAAACAAAGAAATTTATAAAGTGATTCATGATAGCTCCTTGAATGAAAAGAATGATTGCAATGATGTTATTATAAACTCTACTAATGTCAATTGTGTTAGTGATATGCAAAACCCCAAGCTTGGGGATGCTTGTTTTGTTATGTCCACTACATATTGCAATGATCATGATTGAGGTGATAATGATCCTTATGATCTTGAAAATTTATTTAAGCCTCATGATGAATATGATTGCGATAATATTGAAAGTGGGTTCGGAAGAGTGTCAACTCTAGTTAAAAATAATCCCACATATTTGAAGAGTGTTCAATATTGTGAATTTTTGATAAAAGTGGGCTTGGAGAGGTCATGACTTTAGATGATGTTAATCCCACTATTTTGGAAGATTATAAAACTTTTATGCATGTGTATCATGAAGAGAAAATTTTATATGATAGCTATATTGTTGAATTTGATTATGATCCTACATGTAATTATTATGAGAGAGCAAAATATGGTTGTAGAAATTTTCATGTTACTAAACTACCTCTCTTTATGTTGAGATTGCTATTGTTTCTTTCTTCTTCCTTGCATATGATAGTTTTCGCTTGTCTTGATAATTTGTTTGCTTATGAAATGCCTATGCATAGGAAGTATGTTAGACTTAAACTTGCTTTTCACATGCTACATGATTCTCTCTTCGTGTTTCAATTGTTATCTTTCATGTGAGCATCATTAAAATTATGAATGCCTAGCTAGGGGCATAAAACGATAGCGCTTGTTGGGAGGAAACCCAATGAATAAATTTTATTTTTGCCTTTTTTTATTTTTGTTCTTGAGTGATTGCACAATTATGCTACTGTTATGATTGTATTTTTATGTTTTAATTAGTGTTTGTGCCAAGTAAAGCCTTTGGGATCATGTTTGGTGATAGTTGATTTGATCTTGTTGAAAAACAGAAAGTTTTGCGCCCAGTATCAGAATTGTTAATAATCATAGAAGCGCGATATAAATTCTGGATTTTTTACACAAGATTGATATACAAATTTCCTACGTTTTCCTAAGTTTTTAGAATTTTTGGTGTTACAGAAGTATGGACAAAGCCAGATTACTACAGACTGTTCTGTTTTTGACAATTCTGTTTTCGTTGCATTGTGTGTTTATTTTGATGAATCTATGGATTGTATCGGGGGAGTATAAGCCATGGTAAAGTTGGAATACAGTAGGTATAATGCAATAACAAAATATGACTGGGTTTGCAACAATACTTATAGTAGTGATTTGCTTTATTATACTAACGGATCTCACAAAGGTTTTGTTAAGTTTTGTGTGATTGAAGTTTTCAAGTTTTGGGTGAGATCACGATGGATGAAGAAATAAGGAGTGAAAAGAGCCTAAGCTTGGGGATGCCCCATGGCACCCCAAGATAATATTCAAGGATAACCAAGCAACTAAGCTTGGAGATGCCCCTGAAGGCATCCCCTCTTTCTTCTAATGACCATCGATATTTTACTTGGATCTATATTTTTATTCATCACATATTATGAGTTTTGCTTGGAGCATCTTGTATTATACGATTCTTTGCTTATTTTGCTTTTTAGTTTGTCACAAGTATCCTTGCTGGACACACATATTTGAGAGAGCCAAAATTATGCTATGATTTGTTAGAATTGCTCTTTATGCTTCACTTAAATTTTTTGAGCTATGGAATTGCTCTAGTGCTTCACTTATATCTTTTTGAACATGATGTGCTTTAATATTTTTGAAGAAATGCTCTCATGCTTCACTTAGATTCATTTGAGAGTTAGTAAATTTTTGAAGAAATTCTCTCATGCCTCACTTATATTATTTCGAGAGACGGAAATTTTTGTGCTCATGTTCTTCACTTAAATTTGTTTGAGCTATTCAAAAGCAATTGCAATATATGAAATCAATCCCAAAGTGATAGATATTCAAGAGGGATATAATAAAAACTTTCATGAAGATCATTGGACAAAATAAACTTGATTCTTCGTAATAGTTTTGAGATATGAAGATACTAATATATGAGTCATGTTGGTGAGTAATTATGCTTCAGTAATAATATTGGTGTTAAGGTTTGTGATTCCGTATGCAAGCACGAAAGCCAATAGCTATGCAATGAAATTACATCCTACTTATGGTGCATTATTCGGTGTTAGTTATGCTTAATGCTCACTTATGTGATTTTTCATTTCTTGGTTGGTTGCTTGTCAATCTATTTGCTAGCCTCCACTTGTACTAAGTAGAAATACTACTTGTGCATCCAAAATCTTTAAACCCAGTTTTGCCATATGAGTCCACCATACCTACCTATATGCAGTATTTCCGTGCCGTTCGAAGCAAATTTGTATGTGCCATCTCTAATTTTCAAAATGAATTTCCTTTTTGTGTGCTCGTACTGCTCATGAAGCGGCAGGGGTGACCAATATTTTCCATGATAGATGTGTTATTCTCAAGATGAGTGTTTATTCACTTGTCATTGCACGAGAGTACGGCGGTAATAGGGATGCCCAGTCCTGAAATGAAAAAAGAAATTTACTTTATGTTGTCAAATAATAAATTCCTTGGAAAGTGTTGGTATCAAGGCACCTGTGGATACGGCTAGCCATGGATTGTGAAAGAATGGTGGAAAAAGGAATAAACTTTATTTTATGTTTGAGAACCGCCTATGATATATCTAGCATGGAAAGTGTTGGGAATTACTCGGTCGTTTTCATTGACGGGAAAAGTATGCCTCTCAAATTTTTTTATCTCTCAATTTAAGCTTTGAGCTCTGACACCTCTACAAGTCTCTACTTCCCT
This sequence comes from Aegilops longissima, assembly GCA_021605205.1. NCBI lineage: Eukaryota > Viridiplantae > Streptophyta > Magnoliopsida > Poales > Poaceae > Aegilops > Aegilops longissima. Next base: position 533,632,151 of record CM038677.1, on the reverse strand, counting down.
CTACGATGGGCCTATCTATTTACTTTATGTAATTTTTATTTTTATTTTTATTTGAGTCTCCATCTTCTCTTATAAAGCACCAACTAGGGAGCATTATGATCATACTTGAGCATTGGATGTAGCTAATATGCGAGTGTGTTTCATGAATGGATCAATGGTTGAGCATGATGCTAGGATAACTTTCTTTAGTGTTTGATATTTCGAAAGACATGGTTGCTTGTTGATATGCTTGAGTATTGAAATCTTCATGTCAAAACTAGACTATTGCTTTGAACCATATAAAAGTCCAAATGTCCATGCTACAAAAGAAAAGAATATGTGATGAACATGATAGGCAACATTCCACATAAAAAATTCTGTTTTTATCATTTACCTATTCGAGTACGAGCAGGAATTAAGCTTGGGGATGCTGATACGTCTCCAACGTATCGATAATTTTTTATTGTTCCATGTCGTTATATTATCATTCTTGGATGTTTTATATCCATTTTATAGCAACTTTATATCATTCTTGGGACTAACCTATTGACATAGTGCCCCAGTGCCGGTTGCTATTTTTTTTCTTGTTTTTCACTTCGCAGAATATCAGTACCAAACGGAGTCCAAACGCAGCAAAACTTTTTGGAGATTTTTTCTGGACCAGAAGACACCTTGTGGGCCAAGAAAATAAGAGAAGGGAGGCCCCGTCGGGAGCACAACCCACCAGGGCGCGCCTAGGGTGGTTGTGCCAAAATGTTTGTTGGGTTGCAAATATTCTCTGAGTAATTAGCATATTAGAACCAACCTTTTATAAGATATTTAAATTCCCTAAAATAATTAAAACAGGGTCAAAGCTGTAATTTAAAATGCTTTTCCAAATTAAAAAAATTCCAAAACCTTTAAGTAACTCCCAAACCTTTTTGTGGCTGTGTCTAATTCAGCAACACTATTTATGGACCAAGTTTCACATTTTATAACAATAATTTGCTATTAAAACTAAATTCAAAACAAAAAGAATAAAAGTTATAGAAAAGAAATAGAAAAGAAAAAGGGACAAAAGCCCCTGTGCTTCCGGCCCAGTCTACAGCTGGCGTGGCCCATTTTGGGAGGCCTTCCCCTACCTCCCACCAGCGACAGGGAAAGGCCGTCATGGCCACCAGCGCCGCATGCCACCCGGCGCCCCCTTCCACTGCCCTATTTAGGGCCCTTCTCAAAACCCTAGATCGAGTTCCCCCCCCCCACATCCCTAGCCCCTCTTGCTCGCTCCCGAGCATCTCCGAGCGGGCTCGTTGCTCCCACCTCGCCGTCGTTGATATGTCTCCAACATATCTATAATTTTTTATTGTTCCATGCTATTATATTATCATTCTTGGATGTTTATATTCATTTTATAGCAACTTTATATAATTTTTTGGGACTAAACTATTGACATAGTGCCCGATGCCAGTTGCTGTTTTTTGCTTGTTTTTTACTTCGTAGAATATCAGTACCAAACAGAGTCCAAATGCAGCGAAACTTTTTGGAGATTTTTTCTGGACCAGAAGACACCTTGCGGGCCAAGAAAGTACCAGAGCGGAGGCCCGTGGGGAGCACAACCCACCAGGGCGCGCCCAGGAGGCCAGGCCCACACAGGCGGGTTGTGCCCCCCACGTAGCCCCCCTGCACCGCCTCTTCACCCTATAAATTCCCAAATATTCCAGAAACCCCAGGGGATTCAATGAAACACAATTCCAGCCGCCGAAAGTTTCAGAACCACGAGATCCAATCTAACACCATCACTAAGGGGTTCATCATCCTCATTGGTGCCTCTTCGATGATGCCTAAGTAGTCCACCATAGACCTAAGGGTCCGTAGGCAGTAGCTAGATGGCTTCCTCTCTCTCTTTTGATTCTCAATACAATGGTCTCTTGGAGATCTATTTGATGTAAATTTTTTTGTAGTGCATTTGTTGGGATCTGATGAACTTTGAGTTTATGATCGGATCTATATCCATGAATATTATTTGAGTCTTCTTTGATCTCTTATATGCATGATTATTTATAGCCTCATATTTCTTCTTTGAATCTTTGGTTTAGTTAGGCCAACTAGATTGATTTTTCCTGACATGGGAAGAGGTGCTTTGTGATGGGTTCGATCTTGTGGTGTTCTTTCCGAGTGACAGAAGGGGCAACAAGAAACGCATGTATCATTGCTATTATGCATAAGAAGGTGGGGTATTCCTACATGAATATATCCCATCTACATCATGTCATGTTCTTATTGCATTACTCCGTTTCTCCTCTTAATACACTAGATGCATGCTGGATAACAGTCGATGTGTGGAGTAATAGTAGGGTGTGTTTGGTTCAAGGACGAATTGGAATGGAATTTCATGGTTCCATTCCACTGGAATGGGTCGGTTCCGTCCTTGTGTTTGGTAGGGGCAATTTCACAGGAATGGAATGGTTACATTTTAATGTTTTGTTTCTGAGATGGAATGGAATGAATTTGTTGATCGCACCACTCAAATTATTGAGTTTGGCATCAAATGTACAAACAAGATACATGTAATAAAAAATGTCAGTTGTGATTAGGATAATACAAGGCATCCACCCACCAATGGTTCCCAAATCAAGCTTGTTATGATAGCTACAAGTGAGATCAATCATTGCCGTCGCCGCTTGTAGCTACTTGCTAAGTCGCCGGCCAGCGCCAGAAATTCGGCACCGAGGGGCTTGCGAGGTGCAGCCGCTCGTTGTATTCCAGCTTCAGCTAGCGGAGACCTGCAGCGGTCTGGCATGGAGCATGGGCAAGGGGGTCGGTAGGCCAAGCGAAGCTCTGGTATGTGATAGAGAGAGGCATTACCGGAGAGTGAGAGACGAGGAGACGCGGTGCCAGAGAAGGGGAGAAGAAGGGCGCATAACGAGAGGGAGTGGCTGCGTTGGGATTGGGTTCGGAGACGAGGGAGTCGTGGGGAGACAAGAGATGCAAGGCGTTCCGCATGATTCCTCCAAATCAGAGGTACGAGCGCGTTCCGTATCTCACGCGAATATTCTGTTCGAGGGAATGGGTAGGTTCCAATTCTTCGCTGCTACCGAACACAGGAATCAGGCCTAGGAACGTAATGGACCCGTTACATTCCACCCCATGACCTGAACTAAACACACCCGTAGTAGATGCAGACAGGAATCGGTCTACTAATCATTGCCTTGGATATCGTCATAATTATTCGATCTTCTATCAATTTCCCAACAGTAATTTGTTTACCCACCGTGTGCTATTTCTCGAGAGAAGCCACTAGTGAAATCTACGACCCCCGGGTCTATTCTTTATCATATTTTCTTTGAGATCTGTTTTTTTATTCGCTTTTATTTTCAGATCTATTATTCCAAAAACCCAAAAATACCTTGCTCCACTTTTTTATTGCTTATTTTACTTCGCGTTTTACCGAGAGCTATTTATCCAATCTATCACAATTAGTCTCCCGTCAACTTGCCAATTTTTGGCGCCGTTACCTAGGAGGGATTAACAACCCCTCTTAGGCATTGGGTTGCAAGTATTTGTTCTTTGTGTGCAGGTACTGTTTACATAGTGTTGCTTGGTTCTCCTACTGGATTGATACCTTGGTTTCATAACTGAGGGAAATACCTACCGTAGCTGTATTGCATCATCCCTTCCTCTTTGGGGAAATACCGACATAGTTTCAAGCTACATCAGTCGTCGCACCCACCAAGCTCCTGGAGCCCTTGGAGCATGTCCATGGCCTACGTCGTGCAGCTCTCCGTCGGCTACTACTGCGGATTGAACCCCGGGAGCCTCTCCAACGACGCGTGCATCCACTTCCTCATCGTCGGCCACCACACGTCGCCGCGTCGATCCGCCGCCTTCCAGCAACCCCGGCAGCCCCAAACAGCTTGTCGACCACCGCTGTGAGCCCCCTCCTCTCTGCAACCCCCCTTGAGCTCGAACTCGTGTTCTTGCGTGCGCCTCATCGTAGCCATAGCCCCGCCATCGCCGCACTTTGTTATAGCGTGGCCAACACCCACGCTTGCCAATTCTAAGCGCGGCATCGCTCTCCAGGAGCTCCCAGGAACACAACGCCGCTATCTGTTCGCCTTGCCACGCTCTGCAGCCCCGCCAACGTCCACCTCGAGCTCTGGCCGTCGCCGCTCGTCGCTGCTGTGCTCTGCTCCGGCCTCCTCCGCCATTGCTATTTGCTCTGTTGGGTGCGGGCGAGCTCCAGCTTCGCGTAAAACGCACCGGCGCCGGCTCCCTTCGCACGTAGCATGATTCCGGCGAAGTTCCAGCCGTCGCCGCCGTGTTCTACCTCGCTGGCGTGCCCCAACCATTCAAACACACACGTGGACCGTCGGCAGGTGGACCCCGCCCATTTAGCCACTAACAGCCGCTAATCACCCACTGACACGTGGGCCTGACCGTAGAGTTTAGGGTTAAAATTTAAAAAATCTAATTAACCTAATGCCACTAACAGTAAGCCCCACTGGCTAATTAAACTCAATTAAACCTGGTTTTATTACCCACTTTCACTAAATACTGGGTCCCACTTGACCTAGTTGACCGGTCAACCTGCTGACTGGGCTAGCCCCTGTCAATGACAGGTGGGACCAGTTGACCCCAGTTGACCTGCTGAATTAGCAGGCTAGCCCCACCTGTCAGCCTGTGTGTGCACTGTTGTGTACACTCTACTGGGTGAGCATAGCATTTAACTTTTGATATTTCAAATTAATAGTAATTCCAGAATTTCAGAATAATGTTTAAAACTTTGAAAATTAATATAAAATAATCTACAACTCAAATCAAAATAATTTACATATGAAAAATGATTAGAAAAATATGAGGAATCCGAATATGCACTCCGTTCATCTGTCACATGCCCGTAGCATAGCGAACATGGATCCGTCCCCTCCGTTTCATCTATCCGAAAAATTTCTAACATCGGGAAAACATTCCCGGATGTTTTCCCCATTCACCTGTATCGCGTAGTACTGCATTAGGTCACCCCTAGCACAGCGTTTGCCATGTCATGCTTTGTGATGCATTTGTTTGCTCTGTTATTTATTGTGTCCAACCTCCATTACTTATTTTCCTGTAGACTGATACTTCTCCATCGTATCTATAATTTTTGATTGTTCCATGCCAATATTATTCAACTTTCATATACTTTTGGCAACTTTTTATACTATTTTTGGGACTAACATATTGATCCAGTGCCCAGTGCCAGTTCCTGTTTGTTGCATGTTTTATGTTCGCAAAAACCCCATATCAAACAGAGTCCAAACAGGATAAAAATGGACGGAGAATATTTTTGGAATATTTGGGAAATATGGGAAGAAGAATCAATGCGAGACGGTGCCCGAGGTGGCCACGAGGCAGGGGGCGCGCCTGTCCCCTGGGCGCGCCCCTGAACCTCGTGGGTCCCTCGTAAGGCGGTTGCTGCTATTCTTTGGCCGCAAGAAAGCTAATTTTCAGAAAAAAAAATCTCGGCGAAGGTTTCAGTCCAATCGGAGTTACAGATCTCCGGATATATAATAAATGGTGAAAGGGCAGAATACCGGAACGTAGAAACAGAGAGAGACAGAGAGACAGATCCAATCTCGGAGGGGCTCTCACCCCTCCCATGCCATGGAGGCCAAGGACCAAAGGGGAAACCCTTCTCCCATCTAGGGAGGAGGTCAAGGAAGAAGAAGAAGAAGGGGGCCCCTCTCCCCCTCTCTTCCGGTGGCGCCGGAACGCTGCCGTGGCCACCATCATCTTCACCGCGATCTTCACCAACACCTCCGCCATCTTCACCAACATCTCCATCACCTTCCCCCTCTATCTACAGCGTTCCACTCTCCCACAACCCGCTGTACCCTCTACTTGAACATGGTGCTTTATGCTTCATATTATTATCCAATGATGTGTTGCCATCCTATGATGTCTGAGTAGATTTTTGTTGTCCTATCGGTGATTGGTGAATTGCTATGATTGATTTAATTTGCTTGTGGTTATGTTGCTGTCCTTTGGTGCCCATCATATGAGCGCGCGCGTGGATCACACCATAGGGTTAGTTGTATGTCGATAGGACTGTGTATTGGAGGGCAAGAGTGACATAAGCTTCTACCTAGCATAGAAATTGATGCATACGGGACAGAAGGGGGACCAATATATCTTAATGCTATGGTTGGGTTTTACCTTAATGACCGTTAGTAGTTGCGGACGCTTGCTAATAGTTCCAATCATAAGTGCATAGAATTCCAAGTCAGGGATGACATGCTAGCACTGGCCTCTCCCACATAAAATTTGCTATCGGTCTAGTAAAGTAGTCAATTGCTTAGGGACAATTTTGCAACTCCTACCACCACTTTTCCACACTCACTATACTAACTTTACTTGTGTCTTCATCTAAACATCCCCTACTTTTTATTTGCATGCTCTTTATATTCTTGCAAACCTATCCAACAACACCTACAAAGTACTTCTAGTTTTATACTTGTTTTAGGTAAAGGAACGTCAAGCATGCGTAGAGTTGTATCGGTGGTCGATAGAACTTGAGGGAGTATTTGTTCTATCTTTAGCTCCTCATTGGGTTCGACACTCTTACTTATCGAAAGAGGCTACAATTGATCTCCTGTACTTGTGGGTTATCAAGACCTTTTTCTGGCGCCGTTGCCGGGGAGCCATAGCGTGGGGTGAATATTCTCGTGTGGTCTTGTTTGCTTTATCACTAAGTAATTTTTATTTGTTGTTCTTAGTTGTTCTTTATCTTTAGTTATGGATATGGAACACGAAATCACAAAAAAATAGGTTCACTTGCTACTCATGGAGAAGGGGAACCTCCTAATTAAAACCCTCGATGCTCGTTATGTGACAGATATTATGTACCACTTCGATAATCCTGAGAAAACCCCATTCAATCTGGTAATGGGAGACACATTGGATCAACGTGAATACTTTAGGGATTATCGCTTGACTCAAAAAGGGAAACTATTATGGGATCAAATTTATATGTTGAAGTGGTATGCTAGGCAACTATGCTTGAGATATGATTATACTTGTTGCTCTAGGATGAAGGCTCCACACCTTCCCTTTTATGCAAATTTAATGATAATAAAACCTTGGCTTCTTATGCTAATTGTATATATAATTACTATGATGTGGAACAAATAGAAGAATTTGTTGCTTTTATGGGTGCTTATGAAATTGAATCTTTGTTCAAAGAGTTTGAAGATCTTTATGATGCTGTTTATATACCTGAAAATTTAGCTATCCTTAAATATTGCTATGAGAATTATGAATTCAATTCCGATATTGATGAATTTATTGAGAAAGTCTCCGCTGTCCAAGACGAGACTAATATTTTGCAGGAACCTATGGAAGAAGAAATTGATGAAACTGTGAGCTCATTGGATGAAAAAGATGAGGAGGAGAGCGAAGAACAAAAGGAGGAAGATCGGATTGATCACCCGTGCCCACCTTCTAATGAGAGTAACTCTTCAACTCATACATTGTTTAATTTCCCTTCGTGCTTAACGAAGGATGAATGCTATGATGATTGTTATAATCCCGTTCATTCTCTTGAAATATCCCTTTTTGATGATGCTTGCTATGCTTGTGGCCAAGATGCCAATATGAATTATGCTTATGGAGATGAACTTTCTATAGTTCCTTATGTTAAACATGAAATTGTCGCTATTGCACCCATGCATGATAGTCCTATTATCTTTTTGAATTCTCTCGACTACACTATATCGGAGAAGTTTGCACTTATTAAGTATTATATTGATGGGTTGCGTTTTACTACTACACATGATGATTTTGATAGATATAATATGCATGTGCTTGCTGCTCCTACTTGCAATTATTATGAGAGAGGAACTATATCTCCACCTCTCTATGTTCCGCACACGATAAAATTGCAAGAAACTGATTATACTATGCATTGGCCTTTACTAGGTGTGCATGAATTGTTCTCTTATGACATGCCGATGCATAGGAAGAGAGTTAGACTTCGTTATTGCTTGATATATGTTACTTTGTGCTCACTACTAAATGCTAAATCATTGTTAATTAAAATTGGCTTTGATATACCTTGGGATTCGGGTGGATCCATTACTTGAGCACTATATGCATAGCTTAATGGCTTTAAAGAAAGCGCTGCCAGGGAGACAACCCGGAAGTTTTAGAGAGTCATTTATTTCTGTTGTGTGCATTTATATAGTTTAAAAACAAAAAATAAAGAGGGGAACCCAAAACTTTTCAAAAAGGAAAGTGAAAGTGAGAGAGACAAGCATTGTTGACGTGGGAGAGCTCCTTTGTCAGGACCCCGATTCCAAGTCACATCGATCTAGCCGGTAACACCTCATATCACTTTGCGGCCTCACGCATGGTATTCCCATGGGTGTCGCCTTACCATGGTCCGGGACCGTTTGCGTCTTTTGGCTCACGTATATGATAGTGTCGCTAGCATCCATATGACAAAGAACCCGGGCCGACATGGCTAGTCGTGAACCCAAAGCGGCACTAACCCACGGGGACAGGCATACATGAATCACATCGAGCATGTCGATTGCCAGCGTGTGAATCCGGCTGTAGCACTGGCTAACAGGACTCGGGAACCCGGATCAGTAGCAGGCTAGGCAGACTCGGATGTCACCGCGTGACATTTTCCAAGGGATGTATACGAGAACGGTGAAGCACATGCCGGCCACCAAGTGTCTGAGCGGTAGTCTTTGGGCTAGCAGGACTCCGGTGAACCGGGCTGTAGCGGACTACTATGGCTCAAGGAAGCACTAGACTACATTTCCCCATAAGAGAGGCTGCCAAGGATAAACAACTAGATTGTCGGATCCCACACATACCAAGCATTTCAACCATACACACAATATGCTCGATATGTGTAGATACAACATGGCATCACAACATAACTCTACGACTCAAGTATTTATTCATTAGGCTCCGAGGAGCGAGAGAGTGGGATTGTATCGGAATGAACAAGGGGTTTTTTGCTTGCGTGGCACTTTGGAAGATAATATAGTTCTTCATCGGTGTCATCGAACTCATCGTCGGTACATCGTCTACTGAGAGGGGACAAACACCGACAAACAAAGGAGAAACACAATCAATGCCATGCAACAATATGATGCATGAAGATGACATGGCAATATTCTGTTGATTGGCCTAATGCATCTAGCAGCAAGTTAAATGGGGTTGGTTTGAACACTAGGTTCAATTTCAAACTCCATATGTGAGAGTTTAAATGCCATTTAATTGATTTGACCTGATCAGCAGGTATAAGTTGTTCTAACATGCATGAAAATGGCACAGATGGATAGATTGCATTTTTCTGATCATTTTTCATATATAAAGTATTTCATTCTGAGCTACGGTTGATTTTCTATGATTTTTAGAAGTTTTGGTTATTTTCTGGAATTAAATAAATCAAATAGATTTATTTAAAATCCAGAAAAGCATTACTGCGTCAGCCTGACGTCAGAATGATGTCATCAGGTCAACAGCGTCGGCCCAGGTCAAACCTGACGCCGGGACCCACTGGTCAGTGACTAGGCTAATTAACAGAGACTGTTAGTGCTAATTTAATCCTAACTAAAAGTGTTTAGTGGGCGTGGGCCCGCATGTCAGTGACCCTGGGGTTAATTAGCAGGGTCATTAGCCCCTAATGACGGCGCCACATCGACATCGCCGGATTAAGCGCCGACAACCATATCCCGCGGCAGAGTCTCGCCGGAGTTGCTCGGGCTCGCGCTACAGGCGATGGTTTCGAGCGCGGTTTGCGGCTATGGGTTGTTGGCAGTGCGGCGCATCCGGCGGTGGCCGCGTGGTGTGCTGTGGGTGTGTGTAGCAGCGGCGGCGACGAGCCGGGCGGCCGTCGGAGTTCGGAGGTGCTTCGAGACGGCGCTACGAGGCGCGACAGGACAGGTGAGTGGGTGCGTTCGGCTCCTGGGGGATCGCTAAGCACGAGGGTGGGCTCAGACGCAAGCGGCGGCGGCTAGAACGGCGACGACGACATGCGCGGCGGAGCCGAGCTTTCGGGCGCAAGTGGCACGGCGGCTACGGCGTGCGAGAGGGAAAACAGATGGAGTGAGAAGAGTCAGTGGCTCACGTGCGGTTGCGACGGCCGTCGAAGTGGGCTCGGGGAGGCGTCGGAGGAGACGTACGGGCGGCGGCGATCTCCGGTGGCCGACGAGGGGAACGATGATGTTGGCGGCGTCCAGGGGCTTCCGGCGTCTTGAGGATCGGTGAGGAGGAAGAGGGCATCTGGGCGGAGCTCGTAGACTGCTCGGGGTGTCATCGGGATGGCGGTGGTCGCGGCAACGGCGAACGGCGGCGATGGGCGGGTTCGGTGGCGTAGTAGGGAGATATCAGAGGAGGGAGAGAGGTCCAGGGAGAGAGGAGAGGGGCCAGGGGCTGCGTGGCATCGCCTGGTGCATCGAGGAGGAGCCAGGCAGGCTGGGAGGGAGGAGGTGGAGGCCTCGGGCGCGCTGGCGTCGACACGCCTCGCCATCGGCAGAGGTGGAAGAAGACCAAGGCGCCCCTGGTGGGCTGGGCCGATTCTGCTGGGCCACCAGGTAAGTGGGCCTCAGGTAAGCGTCAGGTAAGTGCACCAGGTTGGTTCTTTCTCTCTCTCTCTTCTATTTAAGTTTTTCTATTTATTTTGTTTTGTTTTGATTTGATTCACAACCCAAATCATTTAGTAGCTTCTGAAAATATTTATGTGGCTTGATGCAATATATTCAAAGCCACTCATAGGTTTTTTACAGAATTGTTGGACATGCAATTCTTTTATAGAAGAATGAAATCCAACTCAAATATTTATTGATTTAAATCCAAATGGCCAAAATAATTCCTCAAAAATGTTCCATATTTTTTGGTTTGGACCAAAACCCTTGCCAAGAATATTAAACATCATTGAAGAGCATTTTGGAAACATTGGATGCATTTTCCAGGGTTATTTGCCCTTCTTTTAGTTAAAATTTTGAGGCTTTCAAATTTCCTCAATTCAAGTTTCAAAAAAAATTTAAACATGATGCAAGCAAGATGCAAACACTAGGCAGCACGAGAAGCTAGGGATGTGACAACTCACCCCTACTAAACAAGAATCTCGTCCCGAGATTCAAGCGTAGGGTAAGATGAAGGAGGGGGGGGAGACGCAAGTTAAGACAAACTTCACGCTCCAGGTTGCACCTCATAAGAACGTTGATTCGATCACCATCTTTATCTCGAAGTCTTGCTCCAGGAACTCCTACCAACATGACAACGAGAAGGAAAAGAAGCTCTAGAAGGATCAATCTTCTCGAAGATCGAGCAACTCAGGATCAACTCACGGAATGAGACATAGAAACATCTCACAAGCTGAGACGCAAAACATGCATCAGGAGGGACGGAAGAAGCAATTTGACGAGGGTTTCAGAATAGCGAGGAAGAATTGCCATGATTCCATAACGGGGCACCTTAGGGAAGGTGACTCGTAGAATTATTCCCTCAAGTGGCAAAAAGAAATTACTTTTGATACATAGATCATTGGAACTCTTTTCACCAGCCTGAGGCAATTTACGAACGATCGTTTGAAGGAGTGCGAGGGAATGGAATACCTAGAATAGAATGGATGATGTGGACTACCTTGTTGAAGACAACACAAAGGATGATTTGCTTATCATTGGAGGTGGAGGGAACCCATGGTAAGTCCACTTTTGAAGATGACATTGGACAGCAACACCGAGAAGGGCAGCCCATGGAGGATTGGCACAATGGCGGTGCAAGCTGGGAACAAGATGCAACTGTTGGGAATGTTCCAACCATCATATCTGCCTGAGATTCAGATCCGATTGATAATAGGATACTTCAGACTCAGCATGTCTGAAAAGAAAGTTTGCAACACAAATCGACGATATGACGTTGCGAGATTCGCGGGATATGAACTACGATAGCAAGCTCCAAAACATGAGCTGGTTCTGCTACAAGCATGTGAACACACTATCCTAGACAATCATGATCACATGGTAGTCTTACAACAAAACACTACCGAATTCTGGTTAGGAACCATCAACAAGGATATCGAAGTCCTTGCGTAAGTCTAGCTCTTAAGAAGAAACTTCTTCCCCTTGAACAAATCAATCAGTGGCTTGGTGTGCTAGGGATACATATAGAATGAAGGTTGCAAGTCTCCAAACCATAGAATACTTCACACATGTGCATGACTGACTTGGGATGATTCCAAAGGAAGCAAAAACAAACTTTCTCGGATCCACGGCGACAACTTACATCAAATGCACGTGAATTAGAGGAAGTCACTCCTTTCATCCAAACATAGGCTTCATGAACGAAACACGAAAATAATGCTTACAAAGTTTCCAACACTAGGTTGATGTTCAACATGAATCATGGGGGAGACAAAATGCTGCTGTTGGGCTTAACAACAATTCATCGGAATTTCCATATCACTGGACTTCCACCATCATGTGAACACGGTGATAGCATTGGTCAGACCAAAAGATGTAATGGTGTATGCTCGAGGGATCAACCACGAGTAAGACAACATTACAAACATCGTTGGTTCTGATTTGACTTGACGATAGCCCATACTCGAGTCAAAGTTTCATAAGATAATAGGTTCAACAACTGATCACGAGGACCAATCGATGAAGATATCATCTTTATTCAACACACACTCAAAAGGATATCCCTTAAAACAAGCTAAGTCGGACAAGCTTTTATCTTCCAACTGTCCAAGTTGTTGTTTTGCTCAACCAACTAGCTCAGGGGTATCCAACACAGATTCTTGGAGAATGGGTGGTTCACCAGAAACCAACTTGATCACGAGCTCAACATAACAGTCAGGGGACAACCTGGTAATACTTCCCAGAAGATATTCGGAAATCACGAACCACAGGTATGTTGCTAAGATCGAGAACAATCTTGCTTTTGAGGGCAAGATGATATGATCAAAAGAGTGAGGGATTGACACAAACCTAACTCATTGATCAAAGAGTGCACTAGAAATAAGGACTAGGTAGCACGATCAGTCTTAGGATGATGATTCAATAACCAGCATGCTAAGAATGAGAGTATTGCCCATTAACCACCAAGCAACAGAGTTGCTAGGAGTATTGATTTCGCACATCACAGTACACCTGTCGGCATTCCAGTTGCAACAACACGGGACCGAGGAATGAATAATGATGGTGAGAAGTATCACTGCGTTAAGAATTCATAAGAGGTGGTGCAATTCTCATGACACTCTTGACATAAAGATGGTAACACTCCAAGGTAGAACAGAGCAAAAGCTGGATTGGCATTTTGATCTGCGGAATACAACTACTTTGACCACTCCAAGAAATGGAGGAGGTGCTGGAGTTTGTTTCTCGTAGTCATTCCAAAACAGAATGGCTTGACGGACTACAAGAATAATGGGCATCGATGAGTACGAGTGCACGACTACTCTTGACTATCAATTGATAGATGAAGTTCAGGAAACAACTAAAGAGGCACAACTCAAAGGAACGTATGATTTTCTGAGTTGTGGATGCATAGATTCATATGTCGAACCAAGTTCAACAGGTTTCTTCCGGATAATCCATGCGGAGAGGTAGAATTGGCAGAGTCACAATGTAGAATGGAGAATTCATCAAGAGCACTCTTGTTGTGATATTTTGGTTCAAAAGAACTTCTGCCATAAGCAGTTCATGGTATTTGGAAGAAGGAAATACCACAGACCTCGAGGATTATCGCAAAGGTTACTAATATCCTAAAGGAACGAGCAAACACTATCAACAGAAGGTAAGTAGGGTGAATCTTGGGTCAAGAACCCAGGAGTAGAATACCTACTACTAAGTGGCATCACGGGATGCTTTCGAGAATGATGGCCAGAATCATCACACCGGGAACACAAAACACGGCTATATTGCTAGGTGATACTCTAAGACACCTAGGGTCATAATAATAACTCCAACATATATGTCGAGGCAATAGAGTACCTCGACTGACTGGTTAGTGTGCTTATTCTGACCAAAAGGACATCGGAAACGGAAAGAAAGGATTTGCAATGCATCAGACTATTTAGAGACCTGGGATGACTCGGACAGCATAACGGCTGTAAATGCTCAAAATGATTTGAGACATTCTGCAAAAATGGTGGCATGACCACTCAACATCACAATATCAAGGTTCTGAAACCATCTATGAACACACGGAAGTAGTAGAAACTGAACTGGGGCGTAAAACCAACAATCTTAAAAGTCTATGGATTAGTAACACGTCATCCTGATAGATAGATGAGAAGGCCTAGTTCTTAATCCCCGTAGAAAAGAAGAGGATGACTCAGATCAGAAGGCCATGAGGTATAAGGAGTAAAAAGAGCCTTACGATCCCTTCCACAAAAATTTCCCTTACATAACTAAAGCATTTTTAGACACAACTTCGACCAGTTTGGCTTGGTAATCCTACAGGCAGTCAGGCTCTGATACCAAAGCTATCAGGACCCCGATTCCAAGTCACATCGATCTAGCCGGTAACACCTCATATCACTTTGCGGCCTCACGCACGGTATTCCACGGTGTCGCCTTACCATGTCCGGGACCGTTTGCATCTTTTGGCTCACGTATATGATAGTGTCGCTAGCATCCATATGACAAAGAACCGGGCCGACATGGCTAGTCGTGAACCCAAAGCGGCACTAACCCATGGGGACAGGCATACATGAATCACATCGAGCATGTCGATCGACATGTGAATCCGGCTGTAGCACTGGGCTAACAGGACTCAGGAACCCGGGCTGTAGCAGCTAGGCAGGACTCGGATGTCACCGCGTGACATTTCCCCAAAGGGACGACACAGAACGAAGTGAAACACATGCCGCCATCAAGTGTCCCGAGCGGTAGTCTTTGGGCTAGCGGGACTCGTGAACCGGGCAGAAGCGGACTACTATGGCTCAAGGAAGCACTAGACTACATTTCCCCATAAGAGAGGCTGCCAAGGATAAACAACTAGATTGTCGGATCCCACACATACCAAGCATTTCAACCATACACACAATATGCTCGATATGTGTAGATACAACATGGCATCACAACATAACTCTACGACTCAAGTATTTATTCATTAGGCTCCGAGGAGCGAGAGAGTGGGATTGTATCGGAATGAACAAGGGGGTTTTGCTTGCCTGGCACTTCTGAAGATAATATAGTTCTTCATCGGTGTCATCGAACTCATCGCCGGTACGTAGTCTACTGAGAGGGGAGAAACACCGACAAACAAAGGAGAAACACAATCAATGCCATGCAACAATATGATGCATGAAGATGACATGGCAATATGCTGTTGATTGGCCTAATGCATCTAGCAGCAAGTTAAATGGGGTTGGTTTGGACACTAGGTTCAAATTCAAACTCCATATGTGAGAGTTTAAATGCCATTTAATTGATTTGACCTGATCAGCAGGTATAAGTTGTTCTAACATGCATGAAAATGTTACAGATGGATAGATTGGATTTTTCTGATCATTTTTCATATATAAATTATTTCATTCTGAGCTACGGTTGATTTTCTATGATTTTTAGAAGTTTTGGTTATTTTCTAGAATTAAATAAATCAAATAGATTTATTTAAAATCCAGAAAAGCATTACTGCGTCAGCCTGACGTCGGAATGACGTCATCGTCAGAATGACGTCATCAGGTCAACAACATCGGCCCAGGTCAAACCTGACGCCGGGACCCACTGGTCAGTGACTAGGCTAATTAACAGAGACTGTTAGTGCTAATTTAATCCTAACTAAAAGTGTTTAGTGGGCGTGGGCCCGCATGTCAGTTACCCTGGGGTTAATTAGCAGGGTCATTAGCCCCTAATGACGGTGCCACATCGACATCGCCGGATTAAGCGCCGGCGACCATATCCCGCGGCAGAGGCTCGCCGGAGTTGCTCGGGCTCGCGCTACAGGCGACGGTTTCGAGTGCGGTTTGCGGCTATGGGTTGCTGGCAGTGCGGCGCATCCGGTGGTGGCCACGTGGTGTGCTGTGGGTGTGTGTAGCACCGGTGGCAACGAGCCGAGCGGCCGCCGGAGTTCGGAGGTGCTTCGAGACAGCGCTACGAGGCGCGGCAGGACAGGTGAGTGGGTGCGTTCGGCTCCTGGGGGATCGCTGAGCAGGAGGGTGGGCTCGGACGCAAGCGACGGCGGCTAGAATGGCGACGACGACATGCGCGGCGGAGCCGAGCTTTCGGGCGCAAGTGGCGCGGCGACTACGACGTGCGAGAGGGAAAACGGATGGAGTGAGAAGAGTCAGTGGCTCACGGCGGTTGCGACGGCCGTCGAAGTGGGCTCGGGGAGGCGTCGGAGGCGACGTACGGGCGGCGGCGATCTCCGGTGGCCGACGAGTGGAACGGCGATGTTGGCGGCGTCCAGGGGCTTCTGGCGTCTTGAGGATTGGTGAGGAGGAAGAGGGCATCGGGGCGGAGCTCGTAGACTGCTCGGGGTGTCGTCGGGACGGCGGTGGTCGCGGCAACGGCGAACGGCGGCGATGGGCGGGTTCGGTGGCGTAGTAGGGAGAGAGCAGAGGAGGGAGAGAGGTCCAGGGAGAGAGGAGAGGGGCCAGGGGCTGCGTGGCGTCGCCTGGTGCATCGAGGAGGAGCCAGGCAGGCTGGGAGGGAGGAGGTGGAGGCCTCGGGCGCGCTGGCGTCGACACGCCTCTGCCTACTGGCAGAGGTGGAAGAAGACCAAGGCGCCCCTGGTGGGCTGGGCCGATTCTGCTGGGCCACCAGGTAAGTGGGCCTCAGGTAAGCATCAGGTAAGTGGACCAGGTTGGTTCTTTCTCTCTCTCTTCTATTTAAGTTTTTCTATTTATTTTGTTTTGTTTTGATTTGATTCACAGCCCAAATCATTTAGTAGCTTCTGAAAATATTTATGTGGCTTGATGCAATATATTCATAGCCACTCATAGGTTTTTTCAGAATTGTTGGACCTGCAATTCTTTTATAGAAGAATTAAATCCAACTCAAATATTTATTTATTTAAATCCAAATGGCCAAAATAATTCCTAAAAAATGTTCCATATTTTTTGGTTTGGACCAAAACCCTTGCCAAGAATATTAAACATCATTGAAGAGCATTTTGGAAACAGTGGATGCATTTTCCAGGGTTATTTGCCCTTCTTTTAGTTAAATTTTTGAGGCTTTCAAATTTCCTCAATTCAAGTTTCAGAAAAAAAATTTAAACATGATGCAAGCAAGATGCAAACACTAGGCAACACCAGAAGCTAGGGATGTGACATCCTTGAACTTTGTTCATACTCACGGAAACTTTGTGAATCTTGATTACAGAAAATTTTCAACAAAAATAATTATCCCCTTGTAAAATTCCATTGTATTATAAAAATAATGTGCCAAGGTTTGCCTTTAGGATGTTTACAATGCTTGTTGGTTTGTGCGGTGCAGGACATAAACTTTGGCTGTAGTGCGCGATTTTACATTTTTTATTGGAACGTCAAATGGTTCTGAAACTTTTTGCACTGTCTTTCTATACAAATTGTTTATTGTTCCTAATTTTGGTAGAATTTTGGAGTACCAGAGGTCTGGTGAATGTTCAGATTATTATAGACTGTTCTGTTTTAGACAGATTCTATTTTTGATGCATAGTTTGCTTGTTTTGATGAAACTATCAATTTATATCAGTGGATTAAGCCATGGAAAAGTTATATTACAGTAGCTACAATGCAAAAACAAAATATGAATTGGTTTTCAACAGTACTTAGAATGGTGATTTGCTTTATTATACTAACGGATCTTACCGAGTTTTCTATTGAAGTTTTGTGTGGATGAAGTGTTCGAAGATCGAGGAGGTCTTGATATGAGAAGAAGGAAGAGAGGCAAGAGCTCAAGCTTGGGGATGCCCAAGGCACCCCAAGTAAATATTCAATGAGACTCGAGCATCTAAGCTTGGGGATGCCCCGGAAGGCATCCCATCTTTCTTGAACAAATATCGGTATGTTTTCGGATTCGTTTCGTTCATGCGATATGTGCAAATCCTGGAGCGTCTTTTGCATTTAGTTTTCATTTTTATTTTATGCACCATGCTGGTATGAGATAGTCCTTGGTTGATTTATAGAATGCTCTTTGCACTTCACTTATATCTTTTTAGTATGGCTTTATAGAATGCTTCATGTGCTTCATTTATATCATTTGAAGTTTGGATTGCCTGTTTCTCTTCACATAGAAAACCGCCATTTGTAGAATGCTCTTTTGCTTCACTTATATTTGTTAGAGCGCGGGAATATCTTTTGTAGAAAGAATTAAACTCTCTTGCTTCACTTATATCTATTTAGAGAGTTGACAGGAATTGGTCATTCACATGGTTAGTCATAAAATCCAACATAAAACTTGTAGATCAATGAATATGATATGTTTGATTCCTTGCAATAGTTTTGCGATATAAAGATGGTGATATTGGAGTCATGCTAGTGGGTAGTTGTGGATTGTAGAAATACTTGTGTTGAAGTTTGTGATTCCCGTAGCATGCACGTATGGTGAACCGTTATGTGATGAAGTCGGAGCATGATTTATTCATTGATTGCCTTCCTTATGAGTGGCGGTCGGGGACGAGCGATGGTCTTTTCCTACCAATCTATCCCCCTAGGAGCATGCGCATAGTACTTTGTTTCAATGACTAATAGATTTTTGCAATAAGTATGTGAGTTCTTTATGACTAATGTTGAGTCCATGGATTATACGCACTCTCACCCTTCCATCATTGCTAGCTTCTTCGGTACCGTGCATTGCCCTTTCTCACCTCGAGAGTTGGTGCAAACTTCGCCGGTGCATTCAAACCCCGTGATACGATACACTCTATCACACATAAGCCTCATTATATCTTCCTCAAAACAGCCACCATACCTACCTATCATGGCATTTCCATAGCCATTCCTAGATATATTGCCATGCAACTTCCATCATCATCATATACATGACTTGATCATTCATTATCATATTGCTTTGCATGATCGTAAGATAGCTAGCATGATATTTTCATGGCTTGTCCGTTTTTTTGATATCTTTGCTACGCTAGATCATTGCACATCCCGGTACACCGCCGGAGGCATTCATATAGAGTCATATCTTTGTTCTAGACATCGAGTTGTAAGTAAATAAAAGTGTGATGATCATCATTATTAGAACATTGTCCCATATGAGGTTATCAAAATAAAAGAGGCCAAAGAAGCCCAAATAAAAAACAGAGAGGCCAAAGAAGCCCACCAAAAAAACGAAAAAAATAAAAAAATGAGAGAAAAGAGAGAAGGGACAATGTTACTATCCTTTTACCACATTTTTTTTGACAGAAAGACTGTAAGGGAACCCCTTACAGTATAATTGGTGCAACAAACCCAAATTGCAAGTACCATGCCTTGAACCTGGGTGGGTGGGAAGGCATCAGCCCCTTCCCACCACTAGGCTATGCCTTAGTCTGCCCTTTTACCACACTTGTGCTTCAGAGTAGCACCATGTTCTTCATATAGAGAGTCTCTTGAGTTATCACTTTCATATACTATTGGGAATTTTCATTATAGAACTTGGCTTGTATATTCCGATGATGGGGTTCCTCAAATGCCCGAGGTCTTCATGAGAAAGCAAGTTGGATGCACACCCACTTAGTTTCCCGTTTGAGCTTTCATACACTTATAGCTCTTAGTGCATCCGTTGCATGGCAATCCCTACTCCTCACATTGACATCAATTGATGGGCATCTCCATAGCCCGTTGATTAGCCCCGTCGATGTGAGACTTTCTCCTTTTTTTCTCTTCTCCACACAACCTCCACCATCATATTCTATTCCACCTATAGTGCTATGTCCATGGCTCATGCTCATGTATTGCGTGAAAGTTGAAAAGGTTTGAGAACATCAAAAGTATGAAACAATTGCTTGGCCTGTCATCGGGGTTGTGCATGATTTGAATATTTTGTTGGTGAAGATGGAGCATAGCTAGACCATATGATTTTGTAGGGATAACTTTCTTTGGCCATGGTATTTTGAAAAGACATGATTGCTTTATTAGTATGCTTGAAGTATTATTGTCTTAATGTCAAAAGATAGACTATTGCTTTGAATCACTCGTGTCTTAATATTCATGCCATGATTAGATACATGATCAAAATTATGCTAGGTAGCATTCCACATCAAAAATTATCTTTTTTATCATTTACCTACTCGAGGACGAGCAGGAATTAAGCTTGGGGATGCTGATACGTCTCCGTCATATCTATAATTTTTGATTGTTCCATGCCAATATTATTCAACTTTCATATACTTTTGGCAACTTTTTATACTATTTTTGGGACTAACATATTGATCCAAAGGCTCAATGCCGTTCTGTTTGTTGCATGTTATATGTTTCGTAGAAACCCCATATCAAACGGAGTCCAAACGGGATAAAAACGGACGGAGAATATTTTTGGAATATTTGGGAAATATGGGAAGAAGAATCAACGTGAGACGATGCCCGATGTGCCCACGAGGCAGGGGGCGCGCCCCTGACCCTCGTGGGCCCCTCGTAAGGCAGTTGCTGCTATTCTTTTGCCGCAAGAAAGCTAATTTTCGGAAAAAAATCTCGGTGAAGGTTTCAGTCCAATCGGAGTTACGGATCTCCGGATATATAAGAAACGGTGAAAGGGTAGAATACCAGAACGCAGAAACAGAGAGAGACAGAGAGACAGATACAATCTCGGAGGGGCTCTCGCCCCTCCCATGCCATGGAGGCCAAGGACCAGAGGGGAAACCCTTCTCCCATCTAGGGAGGAGGTCAAGGAAGAAGAAGAAGAAGAAGAAGAAGAAGAAGAAGAAGAAGAAGAAGGGGCCCTCTTCCTCTCTCTTTCGGTGGCGCCGGAACGCTGCCGTGGCCACCATCATCTTCACCGCGATCTTCACCAACACCTCCGCCATCTTCACCAACATCTCCATCACCTTCCCCCCTCTATCTACAGCGGTCCACTCTCCCGCAACCCGCTGTACCCTCTACTTGAACATGGTGCTTTATGCTTCATATTATTATCCAATGATGTGTTGCCATCCTATGATGTCTGAGTAGATTTTCGTTGTCCTATCGGTGATTGGTGAATTGCTATGATTTATTTAATTTGCTTGTGGTTATGTTGTTGTCCTTTGGTGCCCATGATATGAGCGCGTGTGTGTATCACACCATAGGGTTAGTTGTATGTTGACAGGACTGTGTATTGGACGACAAGAGTGACAGAAGCTTCTACCTAGCATAGTAATTGATGCATACGGGATTGAAGGGGGACCAATATATCTTAATGCTATGATTGGGTTTTACCTTAATGAACGTTAGTAGCTGCGGACGCTCACTACAAAAAAAATACACTTCCGTGATGATACATGTTTGTCACAGTAGGTCGCGTTTTTTGTCATGCATGTACATCCATGACAAATTTATGACAGAATCAAGATAGTCATACCTGTGTTGTCGTAGAAGTGTTCCATGACATTACCAAAATTATCATCATGGAAGTGTCCACTTCCATGACGATAATTTGCGCGTCACAGAAGTGCTTTCGTCAAGGGTGACCGACACGTGGCATCCACCGTAACGGAACACTGTTAAGCTATCGGGTCGGGTTTTGGATCCGATAACCCGTTAACAGCCCCGACCAATGTGGATTTTCCACGTGTAAAATCATCATTGGCTAGAGGAAACACATGTCGGCTCATTGTCGGGACAGATGTCATCCACTCACTGGACAGAAGGCGCCTATGATTGAAAGCACAAGTGCTCCCTAGGTGGTTTTGGTAATTAATGTCAACATATCTCTTGTTGGACTAACACTTTTATCTAGTATGTTTCAGATAAGTTCAACAATGGAGTGATATGGACTAAAGGATGTGGGAACTCCTTCAAGATGCTAAGGACAAAGGATTGGCTCAAGCTTCAAGCTCAAGACTCTTCATTTTACATTTTAGTGATCCAAGATCACATTGAGTCTATAGGAAAAGCCAATACTATCAAGGAGGGATGAGGTGTTGCTTAATGAGCCTCTTGCTTCATGTGCTTAGTGATATGCTCCAAATACCCTCAACTACTTTCCCACTTCCACACATATGTCCTAAAACCTAAAAGTCAAACTCGGCCCCACTGATTCTTTCTATCCGGCGCCACCGAGTTTGGATGTCTTAGCCACTGCCACAAACCCTAGGCAAATCGGTCTCACCGATAGGGATCTCGGTCTCACCAAGATGGGATTGTCTCTCCGTGTATGTCCATTATCAAAATCGGTCTCACCGAGTTTGAGAATCGGTACTACCGAGATTACAATGCAAACTCTCTGGTTAACTTATTACCAAAATCGGTCCCACCGAGTTCGAGTAATCGGTCCAACCGAGTTTGCCTGACCAACTCTCTGGTTAGCTAATTACCAAAATCGGTCTCACCGAGTTTGTGTAATCGGTCTCACCGAGATTACGTTATGCCCTAACCCTAACCATATCGGTCCTACCGAGATGCAAGTCAGTCCCACCTAAAACCCTAACGGTCACTAGGTTTACTAAAATTGGTCTGATCGAGTTTGTTGATTCGGTCCCACAGAGATTGATAAATTGTGTGTAACGGTTAGATTTTGTGTGGAGGCTATATATACCCCTCCACCTCTTCTTCATTCGTGGAGAGAGCCATCAGACTGAACCTACACTTCCAGCATCCTATTTCTAAGAGAGAACTACCTACTCATGTGTTGAGGCCAAGATATTCCATTCCTACCATATGAGTCTTGACCTCTAGCCTTCCCCAAGTTGCTTTCCACTCAAATCTTCTTTCCACCAGATCCAAATCCTATGAGAGAGTTGAGTGTTGGGGAGACTATCATTTGAAGCACAAGAGCAAGGAGTTCATCATCAACACACCATTTGTTACTTCTTGGAGAGTGGTGTCTCCTAGATTGGCTAGGTGTCACTTGGGAGCCTCCGACAAGATTGTGGAGTTGAACCAAGGAGTTTGTAAGGGCAAGGAGATCGCCTACTTCATGAAGATCTACCGCTAGTGAGGCAAGTCCTTCGTGGGCGACAGCCATGGTGGGATAGACAAGGTTGCTACTTCGTGGACCCTTCGTGGGTGGAGCCCTCCGTGGACTCGCGCAACCGTTACCCTACGTGGGTTGAAGTCTCCACCGACGTGGAAGTACGATAGCACCACCTATCGGAACCACGACAAAAACATCCGTGTCTCCAATTGCGTTTGAATCCTCCAAACCCTTCCCTTTACTTTCTTGCAAGTTGCATGCTTTACTTTCCGCTGCTCATACACTCTTTGCATGCTTGCTTGTTATGTATTGAAAAAGTTAAACTTGTGCCTAAACTCCACTTAAATCTTAATAAGGTTAAAAACTGCAACTTTGGTACTTAGTGTCTAATCACCCCCCTCTAGACACCTCTTCTCAAGATCCTACAAGTGGTATCAGAGCATTGGTCTCCCTTGCCTTGGTTTAATCACCATTGGAGGAAGATGGATGTCGGTGCGGAGACGACACCTATGGGATCACAAGAATCCCTACTACGGTTGCGGGGCGCGGGGTCGTGAGAAGAGCAGATCAAACAGATAGCACACGGGTTCTTTTATCCAGGTTCGGGCCGCGAGGTGCGTAAAACCCTACTCCTGCTTTGGTGGTTAGCTTATTTGCGTTCCTGAGCTAGCTATGTGGCGTGAGGAGCTCCAAAAAGCTGAATCCCCCTCTTGGTCGCCTTGGGCCTCCTTTTATAGGGAAAGGGGTTGCCACAGTGGCGTCTGGGAGGTGGATGGTCTGATCATACGAGTTTATCCCTCGCATTACATGACAAGGCGCCATAAATGCGTCTTGCTTAGGTGTCCTTGCTTTACCGTGGACGGGGGAGAGCCCAGTCTCGTCCATCGCCGCTTCCTCTCGCGTTGACACGCGCCCTGGCCAGCAGTGCCTGTGGTGCCATGTAGGCAGGCAGGCAGCTGAGATGGCGCCGTGGTGGGTCTCCAAGAAGGTTCGCTCATTGCCACGCAGGTTCCTGCCCAACTGGTTGGGTCGGCTGTTGTGTGATGGAGGCTTGATTGGTGCGGGTCTGATGGTGGCCCCACGGGTGTCCTTGGCAGGGGCTTTGCCGCAGCCCCGGCAAGGGCCTTGTCGGGGCCCCGGCAAGGGTCTTGCCCCGGCGCCCATTGTCATCCCCGGCAAGGCTCTGGCCGGGGGCCTCGTGGTCCTCCCTGGCCAGGATCCCGCCAAGGGTCGTCATCCTTGATACTATGTATCTGATCTTTGAATGTCTTCACAAAGATCTGCATGCCACCACGGGGATGTCTCCCGAATCCTTGCCCCATGGGGTAGTGGACTCAAGGGTGATTCGCTCCGTGGGTGTGGGGCGAGCTGCCCGGCAAGGGTCTTGCGGGTTTGCTAAACTGCCCCGGCAAGGATCTTGCCGGGAGTCCGCTCTGTCCCTTTGCTCTTCTTGGTCTTGGTCTGGCGTTTGTTCTGTTCCTCTTGGCGTTGGCCTTACCTTGGCTCACCTCCTCGCCTCGCTTCGGTGTGGCGGCGTCAAGTGGCTCGGACTGCCCGTGCCGCTTATAGGGTGCAAAAGCATACCCCTCTTTTGTACACCGACAGAGCCCCCGGGCCTGGGCCACACGTAAGCGCAATCACGTCGTTGGGCTGGGCCCAAAAACGGTGCGCGGGCAGGTGGAGTAGTTTTTTACCGCGGTAAGTTTCTTCGCGCGCTGCGCTTCCCATTCCTCCCGCGCGTGGCTCGGCGTGGGGAGGCGCGCGTGACGTGGGCGGCATGCGTGGGGCTGAGCCCTGCGCGCATGCGTCACGTCGTAGTTAATGTGAAAGGAGGCAGTTTGCGCCTTCCCCATAAACGGAGGGAGGCGTGGAGGCGCGACCCATTCACTGAACGGGGTCGGGGCGTGGTCTTCAAGGCGTCCACTCCCCACGATCACGGGGCGGGGAGAGGTCGCCTCACCCGTCGCCTCAGTCCCGCATGCCCGCTACGTGGTTCTCATGCGAGCGGGGTGGCGAACGGTGGAGGCAGGAAGCCGGGCCGTCGTGGGCCGGGGTAACGGGTTGGTCCCAGTTCCCTGCGCCTTCCGCGCCTTGATTGGCTGAGCGGGGCGGCCGTGTCCCCACCCCGTTCCTTTATAAGGAGCGGGGGGGGGTAACGGCATCCCGCACTCTTCCATCTTCTCCTTCCTTCAGCTTCTGCTCCCCCTCCGTCCATCCGCCATGGAGAGAGGGAATCCTGGTTCTTCAACGGTGGCGGCAAGGGTCGCCGCTCGACAACGCGTCCTTCCTTCTCCTTCACCCGTGGTGGCAGATCCAGCCGTGAGGGGAAGGGGGAGGGGGCGAGGCCGTGGGCGAGGCCGAGGTGCTCAGGGAAGAGGAGAATGGGGTGGCGCGCCGGTCCCGCCTTCGCCAGTAGTTCCTCCTCCCACGGAGGGCCATGTTGGTGATGATCCTTGCGAGTTCTTCGTCAGGCTGCGCCGACCACCTCATTGTCGCCTCCGTCTCCCAACTCCATTCGCGAGCGAGATGGAGCTGGATCCGCCGGAGTCATTGCGGTTGCACATGTGGGGCTGTTGGATCAGTGGTACGCGAGTTCGCGTCGACTTTCCAGCCCCTCAAGTGATGTACCTTGGTCGAGGGTGGAAGACGTTCACCCACATCCACCGCTTGACGGCGGGGCTCACTCTCCATTTCAAGCTGATGGAGGGCGGCCTCCTCTCCGTCAAGGTCTTCGGGTGCTTCGGGACTCGGGCAAGGTGCTGCGTGGAGAGCTCTTCTGATAGCGAAGGCTCCTCCTCGGGCGGGAGTGGCAAGGAGGACAGCGTCAGGGACAACGAGGGTAGCAGGCGACAGGATGACGGGTCCGACTAGGTGTCGGGCGCCGCTCTGTGCGGCACCGGCGATCCCATCATCCGTGTCGCCGGCTTCCTGAACTTCTCGGCGTCGTCTCCTTGGGCGCCTGGCGTTGGGAGGCTGCGGAAGAGGAAGAGGGCGGGCGGCGAGGCCGCCAAATCGGAGCACGCAGGCACCGACGCCTTCGACGCGTGCTAACGTCCTGCTGCCTCGTCTTCGAGCTCTGCTTCCGGCGCCGCCATCACCATCCAGCCTTCGGACGGCCACCGAGATGTTCCCTTGGTGTCTTCTGCCGCTCGTAGCTCGTCTAGGCGCCCCTTTTGCCCTTTTCGCCTCCTTGACCTGCCTCCTGAAGAGAGGGGCAAGAGAGGGGTTACGGACATCTTATCTCTTTTTAGTTTGTAAGCCTTCGGGCCTTAGCTGAATTTGAAACTTGTAATCCCATCATTCATGTTTTTCATCCCCTATGGACTGTACCTGAGTGGAATGTTTTTAATGAAAAAGGGATGCTTGCCGGGTTATTTGTTTGCGGGTAGAACCCATGACAAGGAGTAATCCTTGATATCCATAAGATAAACATTTCCTTGCCCGGCAACATGCCCCGCCGTCTTCCCACTTCGCTCGACCTTTCTCACGCTTTTGGCGGAGGCAGGGATGAGGTGGGTTCGGGCTCCTCGTTTCATCCCTTTGCTGCCGCGACTACGACCAAACCTGGCCCCAGGAACGGGCCCTAGGGCCTAGAGTTTCAGGGGAGCACGGTAGCTCTGGGAAAAAACGAGGTTTCACATACCTCAGTCCATAAGGAAATGCATGACAAGGGATGAAATACTTATCTGACGTTGTAGCCCCCGGCAACTCTGGTTTGCCATGAGTGAATCTCTGTACTTGCAGCCCCCGGTAATACTGGCTTGCCGGGGTCTGGATACTGGTCCGTCCCTTCTTTTCTTTTTCGTCCTCAAGTGATCCGGCAAGGATATCTGTGAGTCCTGCGATCCAAAGAAGACAAAAGGACGGCAAAGAGACGCACACTCAACCTCTAAGCTAGGGGTTAGTCGTTGCTGAGCACTATCAACCCTAACCAAGGACGAGACTCGACCTAGCATGCATGCTATAACTTAGGCGCCCCGCTTCATTTATTTATGCTCGAGTCTGCGCTGGCTTTGTACAAAGGGTTACATGCATCATCGGCAATGCTTGCACAAAAGGTGGCTTGCCGGGGGGCCCGGCGAGCCGCGCCTTACGGGTAAAACTTGCGAAGATGCTCAATGTTCTAGGAGTTGCTCACCGGAACGACATCTTCGGTCTCCAGGCGGGCTGCGCCAGGCCTAGTGACTCGTATTACCCGATAAGGGCTTTCCCACTTTGGCGTCAACTTGTTGGAATTCTTGGCCGATTGAACGCTCCGAAGGACAAGGTCGCCTTCCTCAAGGCTTCGGGCATGAACCTTGCGGCTATGGTAGCGGCGCAAGGCTTGCTGGTAGCGTGCTGCTCTCATAGCCGCCCGAAGACGATCTTCCTCAAGGAGCATTGTGTCATCTTGCCGCAGTTGCTCTTGCTCGAGCTCATCATAAGCGAGCACTCGAGGTGACCCATATATGAGTTCAGTGGGGAGAACTGCTTCTGCCCCGTATACCAGGGCAAAAGGTGTCTGGCCGGTGGCTCGATTTGGCGTCGTCCTGATCGACCAAAGAACCGCCGGCAACTCATCAATCCAGCGCCTTCCACTCTTGTGCAGCCTGTCAAAGGTCTTGGTCCTTAATCCTTGCAGTACTTCAGCGTTTGCCCTCTCAGCTTGACCATTGCTTGCGGGTGAGCAGCGGAGGCAAATGACTCTGCTGCCGAGGTCTTGGGTATATTGCATGAAGGTGCGGCTTGTGAGCGTAATGCCGTTATCGGTGATAACTCTGTTAGATGCGCGAAATGGCACACTAGTCCCTGAAGAACTTTGACGGCTGACTGAGCTATGACCTTCCTCACTGCCTCCACCTTCGGCCACTTTGTGAACTTGTCGATGGCAACATACAAGTACTCAAAGCCCCGTGGCGCTGGGGAAAGGGCCCATATGTCGAGCCCCAGCATCGAGAAGGGCGGGAGAGAGGAATGGTTTGGAGGGCTTGAGCTGGCTGATGAAGCTTCTTTGAATGGGCCCGACACGCTTCACACCGGTGACTAGTGTCGTCGGCGTCTGGAGGGGTGGGCCAAAAGCCTTGCTGAAACACCTTGCCCGGCAAGGGCCCTTGACCCAATGTGGGATCCACATACGCCTTGTGTATCTCGCCAACAGCCCCATCCTTCCTCCCGAGGGATACACTTCAATTTCACACCATTCGGCCTCTTTACATGCAGAACATCGTCGATTTAACTGGTACATGGTGGAAGCGACGGGCTACTTTTTCCGCTTCTTCCTGCTCCTCGGGAAGTTCCCTGTTGGAGGAATCGAGCGGTAGGCTGTGCTCACGCTTGAGCACAGGGCTCGGCGGCGAGGACTAAGGCATCTCCTCCGCCGTAGGGGCGGTTGCTTGACGGCAAGAGCTTGACGCTCGCCGAGCCATCCGTCCTGGCGGGCTCAATATCCCCAGCAACATCCTTGCCGCGGCTCCGGGAGCTCGGCGGAAAAGTACTTACCGAGCCCTGATTCCTCCTCTTATTCTGCTCTGTTGATGGATCAGCGGATGGCTGAGTTAGCTGAAGCACAAAGGTACCTGGCTCCACAGGTAGCTTGAGGGCAGCGCGTTTTGACAGGTAGTCGGTGATATCATTCTCCGCTCGGGGAACATGTTCAGCCTGTATCCCGTCGAAACGCTCTTCCAGATTTCTCACTTCATCGACGTAGGCCTTCATCAACGGGCTCTGGTAATCCTTGTTGACTTGCTTGACGGCGAGCTGTGAGTCTCCCCTGACGATGAGTTTCCTGATTCCGAGGTCCGCCGCGATCCTAAGACCGGCCAAAAGCCCTTCGTACTCCGCCGTATTGTTTGTTGACACCTCCCTGGGGAAGTGCATCTGGATCACGTATTTGAGGTGCTCTCCGGTTAAATAGCGACAAGCGATCGCCAGCCCCGCGCCTTGTAAGGAAAAGCTCCATCAAAGCACGTGATCAATCGCAACTTGCCTCTTTGCCGGGGAGGGCAGTCTCTTGGGTTTCTTCGTCAGGTGTTGCGGTCCATTCTGCAATGAACTCCGCTAGGACTCGGCTCTGAATCGTCGAAGTACTTTTAAACTTGAGGCCAAAGCTAGATAGCTCCAGTGCCCATTCCACAATTCTTCCCGTTGCATCTGGATTGTGCAATATCCGTTGCAGAGGGAAGCGAGTGACGACAGTGATCTCGTGCGCCTGGAAGTAGTGACGCAGCTTCCTCGAGGCCATAAGGAGGCCGAAGAGCAGCTTCTGCACGCCGGAGTACCTTGATCTAGCCCCCTGCAGGAGGGAACTTACAAAGTAGACCGGGTGCTGCACCATTTTCTTCTTCGACGGCACTTCAACTGGCTGTGTCGTCCCTGCATTGGTGGTGTCGGGCTCCACCGCTGCCATCTCCTCGTCGTCAACCTCTCTCTGCGCCACCAGTGCGGCGCTGACCACTTGGTCCGTTGCCGCCAGGTATAGCAGCAACGGTTCTTGTGGCCTGAGCGCAACTAGTATCGGCGCGGAAGAGAGGTATTTCTTCAAACCTTTCAATGCTACTTCGGCTTCTGGCGTCCACTCGATTGGGCCCGCCTTTTTCAGGATCTTAAAAAAGGGAAGGCGCGGCGCTCGTGAACTTGAAATGAACCTGCCCATGGCGGCGACGCAACCAGCAAGACGACGCACATCCTTGATTCGCTTGGGTGCTTCAATCTGCTCTATAGCTTTGATTTTGTCCGGATTGGCTTCTATTCCACGCTGTGACACCAAGAACCCGAGAAGCTTGCCGGACGGGACGCCGAAGACACACTTCTCAGGGTTCAACTTGAGATTGATCTTGCGCAGGTTTGCAAATGTTACTTGCAAATCCGGTATGAGGGTTGTCCTGTCCTTGGTTTCGACCACTATGTCATCCATATAAGCTTCCATATTCCTATGGAGCTGGGGTTCAAAACCAATCTGGACCGCCCTTGCAAACGTCGAACCAGCACTCTTCAACCCGAAAGGCATCCGCATGAAACAATACGTACCACATGGGGTGATAAATGCTGTCTTCTCTTCGTCTTCCCTTGTCATGAAGATCTAGTGGTAGCCGGAGTAGGCATCGAGGAATGACAGCAGATCACACCCAGCCGTGGAGTCAACAATCTGGTCGATGCGCGGTAACGGGAAGGGGTCTTTAGAGCAAGCCTTATTGATGTCTGTGTAATCAATACACAGTCTCCACTTCCCATTTGCCTTGTGCACCACGACCGGATTGGCCAACCACGTTGGATGGAGCACTCCTCTTACCAAACCCGCTGCTTCTAGTTTCCGGATCTCTTCTGTGATGAACTCTTGTCATTCCAAAGCTTGCTTTCTGACCTTCTGCTTGACGGGCCACGCATGAGGGCAGATAGCGAGGTGGTGCTCAATCACCTCCCTGGGAACACCGGGGATGTCGGAAGCTTGCCATGCAAACACATCGACATTCGCCCGCAGGAAGGTGACGAGCGCGTCTTCCTATTTGTCGTCGAGGGTGGAGCTTATGATAAAAGCTCCTCCCGTGCAAATCCTCGATGTGAAACCTTCTTGGTCCCCGGCGGCATGGCCCTGGGCTTCTTGTTTCCGCCGGTGGAGCTCTCTGGCACGTCCTCGACGGCAGCGCTACACTCAAAAGAGGTGCGCTTGCCGGAGTGGGTGTCCGAGGCCTCACCGGTCTTCTTCTTCTTCTTCGCTCCCGGGGTCCCAGCGGCAGGAGCAAGTGCCCTAGCGGCGGCAGCTGCTGCAACCGCTTGCTAGTATAGTTGGTCAACACAAATCAACGCATCTTTCTTGTCGGAGGGGATGGTGATGATCGTCATAGGTCCCGGCATCTTCAGGGTGTTGTAGGCGTAGTGTGACGCCGCCATGAACTTGGCCAGCGCTGGGCGGCCAAGGATCCCGTTGTAGGACAAGGGGATCTTGGCAACATCGAACACGATCCTTTCCGTCCTGAAGTTCAGGTTGCTTCCAAAAGTCACGGGCAGCGTGACCTTTCCCTTGGGTTGGCTTCTTCCCGGGTTGACCCCCTGAAACGTGCCCGTCTCCTCGAGGTCTCCATCAGGAATCTGCAGTTTCTCGATCACGGCAGGCGAGATCAGGTTCAGACTGGCCCCGCCATCGACTAGCATCTTCGTTACCTTGAGGTTGCGTATTGTTGGTGAAACCAACAATGGCAAGCACCCGACCGCAGTGGTGCGATCAGGGTGGTCCTCAGTGTCAAAGATGATAGGTGTGCTGGACCATTTCAGCGGCCTTTGGGCATCAAATGACGGCTCTGCCGCTGTAATCTCTCGCGCCCACTGTTTAAGCCGGCGGTGAGAAGTATGCAGCGGCCTTGCCCGTCGGCCTTACATGGCATCTGTAGCTTTCTGAAACTCTTGGTCACCGGATTCGTCGTCCTCTTCGCGATCGTCGTCTTCTGGCTTTCTGTCACGGCCCCGGGCGGGCCTCTCCTGTTGCTTATCCTTGCCGCGACGGTCTGCCTGGCCGTCACGCTTCTTGCCGGACCCCTCAGTACCGTCTGGGCCCTTCTCCTTGTCTCGCCTCTCGTACTCAGCCTTCTGCTTCTCAGCGAGGAGCTCAACCTGTCGGCAGTCCTGGAGAGCATGGCCTTTGGTGCGATGGATCTTGCAGTATCGCTTGTCGGAGTTTCCTGGCTTCGCAGCCCCCAAGGCCAGCGGGCGACACATCCGGCAACCTCGTTGCCGGGGTCGTCTGCCTTGGTTTTCTTGGTGGAGCCGGCGTCATCAGATCCCTCGACGGCAAGCACGGCTTTTCCTTTGCGCTTCCTGTTGCGGCGCCGGCCTTTCTTCGCCGGGGCGGCAATATCCTCATCCGAGGAGTCGGTTTCCACACCGGCAACTTCGCCGGGGTACTTCCTTCCCTCCTCAGCCCGGGCACATTTGTCATCAAGAACGTAGAGTTCTGCCACATCTCTCACCTTGTTCATCGCCAGCTGTTCGCGCATCTTGCGATTACGCATGTTCTGATGGAACGCACTGATGATGGCGGCAGGGTGAACATCAGGGATATTGTACTGTACCCGGCTGAACCTCTGAATATACTTGCGGAGACTCTCGCCTCCCTTCTGGGGAATGACGTGCAAGTCGCTTGCTTGGCCATGGGCTTGGTGGCCTCCAGTAAAGGCGCCCACGAACTCATGGCATAAATCCGACCAGGAGGAAATAGAGTCTACCGGCAAGTGCATCAACCACGACATGGCGTTGGGTTTAAGAGCCAACGGGAAGTAATTCGCAAGCACCTTATCGTCGCGGGCTCCGGAAGCTTGCACCGTGATGGTGTAGACGCTGAGGAACTCGGACGGGTGGGTCTTGCCACTGTACTTTTCGCCCACATCGGGTTTAAAGGTGCGGTGAGTGGGCCACTGGAACTGCCGCAACTCACTGGTAAAAGCCGGGCAGCCTACCTCGTAGGGTAAGCCCCCAAGGCTCCCCGATGCCGGGTGGCTCACAGCAGGCCCCGCTCGCCTGTCTGATTGGTGGCGCGCTCCGCGCCGGCGCTCGATAGTGGTTCGAGCGTCTTCATGTTCTCGTTCCCGAAGAACTTGGCGCTGGTCACGGTGGGCCCGCGGGTCGGACGATGCTACGGAGATCTCGTCGCCCGTAATGTCGCGACGGGCTGGCGTCCGCGGTACCGGGCGAGGAGGAGGCGAGTGCACTGTGGTTGCGGCGCCACCGGCTCTCCCGCCACTGGTGCGCGGGACTCCGTCGGAGCGTCGTCCCGGGGGCTCCACCGGACTTGGTTCGTATTTGTTGGCCATCGCAACAAGGCTTCGAATAGTGGCTCTCCATTCGTCGAGTTTCCCCGTAGTGGGAGGAAAATCGAGGAGCAATCTAACGCTGTGAGAGCTTCGCTGGCGTTGGTGGCAGTGAAACCTGGATGGATCACGATGCGCTTTGACTTCTGACCATGTCAGAAGGAGCTCTATCACGATCCCGCGGTCGCACGCCACCTTCTCCAGCGCCTCAGCGAGCGGGCAGGTCTTCTGAATCCTGGGAGTGGCGCTCGGGGCTCTTTCCGTGGCGACGCCCGGGGTCCTTGGCGTGATTACGCCGTCCATCGCGCGTCGCTTGAGAAGAACGCGCCGTCGGCGCCGGCGTGGGAGTCTTGGAAGCCCTCGCGTCACCCGCGAGTGGGGTGGCAGCGATCTTGGAAGGCCCCGCGCCACTCGCGGAGAGCCTGGCTCCATCTTTGGATTTGGCGGCGTGCGGCCCGTTGCCAGGCGCACGAACATCGCCGCCTCCCAAACTTCGGCTGCTGGGATGGTGTTGGTGTTCGCGAACGGCGCCCCTGGTCCTTTCTGCGACCGCTCCGCTGCTCGCCCGCGTCGGGACGGGACGCCCGGCTTCTGACGGGCCAACCACCACCGTCGTCTTCTTCTTGGGCGCCATGACGATGAAGAAGCATCGAACTAACTGCTAGAGCCGATTCTCACAACTGTGCCCCCTACCTGGCGCGCCAAAGATGTCGGTGCAGAGACGACACCTATGGGATCACAAGAATCCCTACTACGGTTGCGGGGCGCGGGGTCGTGAGAAGAGCAGATCAAACAGATAGCACACGGGTTCTCTTATCCAGGTTCGGGCCGCGAGGTGCGTAAAACCCTACTCCTGCTTCGGTGGTTAGCTTATTTGCATTCCTGAGCTAGCTATGGGGCGTGAGGAGCTCCAAAAAGCTGAATCCCCCTCTTGGTCGCCTTGGGCCTCCTTTTATAGGGAAAGGGGTTGCCATAGTGGTGTACCGGAGGTGGACAGGGTACATTCATACGAGTTTATCCCTCGCATTACATGACAAGGCGCCATAAATGCGTCTTGCTTAGGTGTCCTTGCTTTACCGGGGACGGGGGAAAGCCCAGTTTCGTCCACCGCCGCTTCCTCTCGCGTTGACACGTGCCCTGGCCAACGGTGCCTGTGGTGCCATGTAGGCAGGCAGGCAGCTGAGGTGGCGCCGTGGTGAGTCTCCACGAAGGTTCGCTCGTCGCCACGCAGGTGCCTGCCCAACTGGTTGGGTCGGCAGCTGTGTGATGGAGGCTTGATTGGTGCGGGTCTGATGGTGGCCCCATGGGTGTCCTTGGCAGGGGCTTTGCCGCAGCCCCAGCAAGGGTCTTGCCGCAGCCCCGGTGTCGGTGTCAAAACCGGCGGATCTCGGGTAGGGGGGTCCCGAACTGTGCGTCTAGGCGGATGGTAACAGGAGACAAGGGACACGATGTTTTTACCCAGGTTCGGGCCCTCTCGATGGAGGTAATACCCTACTCCTGCTTGATTAATATTGATATATGGGTAGTACAAGAGTAGATCTACCACGAGATTAGAGAGGCTAAACCCTAGAAGCTAGCCTATGGTATGATTGTTGTTCGTCCTATGGACTAAAACCCTTCGATTTATATAGACACCGAATAGGGTTAGGGTTACACAAAGTCGGTTACAATGGTAGGAGATCTACATATCCGTATCGCCAAGCTTGCCTTCCACGCCAAGGAAAGTCCCATCCGGACACGGGACGAATTCTTCAATCTTGTATCTTCATAGTCCAGGAGTCCGGCCAACGGTGATAGTTCGCTATCCGGACACCCCTAATCCAGACTCCTCAAGAGCTCCTGAACCAGGCTTCAATGACGATTTAGTCCGGGCGCGATATTGTCTTCGCATTGCAAGGCGGGTTCTTCTTCCGAATACTTCATAGAAGACTTTGAACACAAGGATAGTGTCCGGCTCTGCAAAACAAGTTCCACATACTACCGTAGAGAGAATAACCTTTGCACAGATCTGCTGATGTATTCCGCGGCGTGACATCACACCACGGCCAGGCCTTTATACGAATCGTTTTTTACTGTTCCACCTTAGCACGTTTAGCGAGGTAGTTTCCTTGGCACGTCTTATCAAAGTGGAGATCGTGCCCCCTTATTCCAGGATTCCCATCAATACGGACATGGGTAACCCATCCGCGCCATTGATTACGGCGCTTGGGAGATAAGCGAGTTTTACCAGTCATGGGGACGATAGCTTCATTCCGTCCATATAAGGATAAGGATCCACCTTTTCACCAACGCCTTCTTCCTCCTTTGCTCATCCATTTCACAGACTCGAGCTCCAGCGCCTAAGTCCGCACACCCCACCTCAACCTTCTCCAACTATGTCCTGAGCGGAGGCGGTGGATGGCCTCCTTCGTTACGGAGGGGCACATCAAAAAGTTGCGGAAGGCCGGATACTTGTCCAGCGACATTGCGCACCGGCTCCCCGATGAGGGGCAGCTCATTCCAACCCCCAGGCCCCATGAGAGGGTGGTGTTTCTCACCCACTTCCTCCGCGGACTAGGTTTTCCACTTCACCCATTTTTCCGGGGGCTCATGTTCTACTATGGCCTGGACTTCCACGATCTGGCCCCGGATTTCATCCTCAACATCTCGGCGCTCATCGTCAGGTGCGTAGGCCTTCCTCTCAGATCCAGCCCCACTTCGGCTTATGGCTGAAGATCTTCAATGTCAGGTCAAGGTAGTGGGCGGGCGCAAGCGGAGTGCGGAGGCGCCATGGTTGGCAAGATGGCCAAAGTCCTATGGCTCGAGGGCCCTTTGTGGAGACCATAAAGGGGTGGCAATCGGGTGGTTCTACATCACCGAGCCGCGACTCTCAATGGGCGGCGGCCCCGAATTCCGATCTGGCTTCCCCACACGGCTCACATCATGGAAAGAGATGGGCCAGACGTGGGGGGATTCAGATGAGCTGTCCGGACTCCAAACTTGCGTCCAAAACCTGGTGGACAAGAATCTCAGGCTTGTCAATGTAATCCAGGTGATGCTCATCCGCGGATTCTCCCATGCCAACAACGGGCCTTCAAATTGTGGGAGTTTGATCCGCATAGCACCCAATCAAAAGGCTCTTCGACACTACGCACGAAGACGCTCGAAGGTGCTGTTCAAGGGCGCCGAGGTTCTACATCCGCCACCAAGATCGCGGATTCAGCTCAAGCGTCAAGCCAGCGAGGTAAGTTATTTTACCCTTTATGGGACTCTTGTTTTTCATAGATTGACTCTATGTGGATCTAAACTCCCTAACCTTTGACAGATCGGTTGAAGACGTCCGGACAGATTAACTGTCCGCCCTTTGCCAGAAGACCCAGCAGACGCCCGATTGACAGGGCTGCTGGCTCCGGCACCTCACGTGGTACCGGAGAAGAAGGCCAAGAAGAAGGCCACGGGAACTCAAAGGAGCTCCCGGCGCCAGGTGCTGTCGGACTCATCGCCTGACGAACCTGAGGCGGAATCCTCCCCTGAGGAGGAGGAGGAGGAAAAGGAAGCCTCTCCCCCAGCGGGGGGAGAGAAGAAAAGGAAGGCTGCCCCAACTGGGGAGGCCGGAGGGTCCAAGAAGGGAAGGACCCTTCCTCCGGACTTCTCCACCAACGCCGACAACGACGAGGAGGAGGGCCAACAAGGGCCAAGCCCTCGGCGAGATCGTAAGTGTCCGGATACCCATGGCTTTTTTTTCATTGCATAGTGTTCTCTAATGCCGAATAATCATGCAGCCCGCCCAAGGATCCAGCTCGCCGCTGGCCGAGCGGGTCCCAATTCGCCGGCGGGAGAGTACTTCACTTCCGGCCGCCTCCTCACCTCACGCCATCGACGACGCCGAGGTGGGGCCCCAAGGGGGGCCTGGTCGAGAGGAGGTGGTGCAGGAGGCGCTGCAAGGCAGCCTCCCGGACTCCAGGCGCGAGGGGAGCGAGACCCCTAGGGGCTCTAAGCCTGACCCTTGTCCGGACTCCATACCGGAACCTTCAGCGGTTCCGAGTCCGCAAGCGCCCCTTCAGTAGGAAGGGGTAGACGCCGGTGTCCTCCGTCAAACCGGAGGCACCGGATAGCTTACTGGAGGCGCTTAACAGCGCCTCCATCGAGGAGGAGAACCGCATTGTTATGAGTGTGGTGATCCAGAAAGTTCAGTCCGCCAAGAGCGGGCTGACTGAAGCCTGTACCAGCCTTCTAACAGGCTTTGAGGTAAGCTTAGAGTATGTAAAAATATTACCGCATAGACAGTAGCCCCTGATGCTTAGTTTGGTGTTCGGAAAGAAAAGCCGGACTGAGGATCTAAAGGGATATACGCAGGAGTCTAACATAAGTATGTCGATATGGGAATGCAGGCTGCGCCTGCTGACCTCGCCGACCGATCATGGAGGTCAATGCATTGAAGAAGAGCCTCGAGCAGTCCGAGAACGAGCTCGGCCTTGCCAAGAAGCAGCTCGAGGACAAGGAAGGTAAGTAATACCTTATTAAAGAAATACCTTATAGAAAGGATTTGGTTGCAAAAATGACAGGACTAACATAGGTATTGTAGGGGCCACGAACGAGGTGGCGACCACAAGGAAGCGTGTCCGTGGCCGAAGGGAAGCGGCATGAGCGCACCGAGCGAGAGAAGCAGGAGGCGCGGGTGGCGGAGGTGCGACAAGAGCTCCTGCTCTCGTGGAAAACACGAGAATTTGGGCGTGACTCAAGACTCGAGAGTCCGAGCTCGCCTCGGCTCTTGAGAGTGCTAAAGCCGCTAAGGCGAAGCCCAAAAGCCCTCCAGGAAATTGAAGCATTAAAGAAGATAGCGGCGTAAGGCATTCTTTATGCAAAGCAAGCATGTGAAAGTGAATTACCTATTACTTACCCGAATCCGAGCTCTCCAGAGCATTCACAGATCTGCCCGTGACCGTGGTCTGATGCTGCCGTGTTCTACCGCGCAAAGGAGGGGAGCTCGACGGAAAAGGTGTTCTGGTCTCAAGATGTCGAGGCGGACATCCGTGCCGAGACGACCAGTGAAGCAGCTGGTCGAGCTCCACAAGGTCACCGAACAGGCCATGAAGGGCCTCATAATTGGATGTGGCCATTGGAAGCCATGCACGGAGCTACTTGGGCTAGTGCGGTAGCTGGTGGACGCCTGTCCATGGATTGAAGTCATCAAGCGCTCCGCCTGCATTGAAGGTGCCTGTCGGGCCCTTGCCTGCTAAAGTGCACCGGGGCAAGCTGGATGTGGAGAAGCTTGTGACGGACGGGCCACCGAAGGGCAAGGAGCATCGCAAGCCCGAAATGTACTACGAGGGCGCCTCAAGGGTGCCCACCAGATAGCGGTGAATGCTCCAAAGATGTAATTTTGAATAGACTCACATTTGTTATCCTGTACGCTGAAAACTTGTTCATATGCGCTAAGCAACGCTTGTGAATTTAAAATATTACCTTCTGTGCGACAGTTTATCAATTTTGAGAGATGGCAAGTTCTTGGCTTCAGCCCCCATGCCACGAGTGCTGGGTTGTTCGGGATAAACTTGAGCGCTCTTGTTCCCATTCTTGGGTCCTTCGAGGGAGGCGCTCAACGCAACGAACAAGGCAACCGGACTTATAGTGCTTGAACACTCTCACTTAGCCATTGAATTCTATAATTTTAAATTTCGGCGAAGCCCCTAGTATTCGAAAGACCGAGTTCGGGGCGCTATCCACGCCTTGGCCGGACAATGCCGACTCCTCGCTCTAAGCGGCATAAGTCTTTAGGGACCCAAAAAAACCTCTCGAACAGCGACCGGCTCTCGCCCTATCATGACGGTCAGTTTTAGCTTTCTCCACTGAGGTGCTCAACCCACCTCAACCGGGGCACAATCGCAGTGGTTCTCCTAGCGCTACCTTAGCCGATATAACGGAACGTAAGGTACCAAAACATGGGAGTCGGGCAAACCCAACTATTGACCCAAGACATGATTCGGAGCCGATGCATATAATGCTATAAGTTCGGGGTGCCGCACTTGTGAAAGTGTTCGGACTTATCACACCATATTTTTGGGGTACTTAAGCCCCTGGTGTATTGGCTGTACCAAATTGTACGGTTGCACAATGTCATAAATGAACATATATAATGGGAAAGAATGCAATAATAGGCAAGAGCTATGTATTGGTTATTCAAAAGAAACTGCAAATAAAAGCAGAACGATACAGATTGTGCGATAAGCAAGGGATGGGACTATTTAACATGTCCCCCTCCAGGGGTAAGCTGCGGGATGGTATGTAAAACAGGTATAATGCTCATAGTAGAGACCACCCGACACTCGACGTAGCTACGCTTCCTGGATGTTGCATCGTGAGTTCGGCAATTCTAGTGCCGGACAGGACTTCCGGAAAACGGAGTCCCGAAGTAAGAAAAAAGGAAGAAAGAAAAGAATGACACAATCGGAGCCCCCAGTGCGGTTGAGCCGCATTCAGGCGCCGTGGTCGTGCCCTCCCCTTATGCCCGTGGTATCTCAGAGCGTAGTTATGTACGCGTAATCGGCTTCGCAGCCGCGAGGGCTGGGGTTGGGGCGGATTGCTGGCGATGCTCGGATCGTGCCAGGCGGTCTTGTTGTAGGTTACCCCGGGCGCGCTTGACGGTGGCCGGACGTTTAATAGCCGGGCTCGAGAATTGCTGTGAGAGGCTGCTTTGCACCTCCGCCGCGAGGTCCGCCGTGTGCTCCTCCGTTCGAGAGAGCGTTGTGTTTCCGCTTGACCGTGATTACTCCTCGAGGGCCTGCATCTTGAGCTTGAGGTATGCATAGTGCGGCACCGCATTGAACTTTGCAATGCGGTTCGTCCAAGCGAAGGCGTGATAGCCGCTGCGAACGGGACTATATCGAAGATTAACTCTTCGCCGGAAGTTATCCGGGATCCAAGACCACTTGAGTGTAATCGAGCCTGTACAATTGGCCTCTACACCTGTATTACGCCTTTAAAGGTCGTCTTTGTGGGTTTAATACTTGAGGGGTCTATGCCCATTTTGCGCACTGTATCCTGATAAAGCAGGTTCAGGCTGCTACCGCCATCCATCAGGACTCTAGTGAGGTGAAATCCGTCGATGATTGGGTCAAGAACCAATGCGGCGAATCCGCCGTGACGGATGCTAGTGGGGTGGTCCCTTCGACCAAAGGTGATCGGGCAGGAAGACCATGGGTTGAACTTTGGGGCGACTGGCTCCATCGCGTATACGTCCCTTAGTGCGCGCTTCCGCTTCCTTTTGGGTATGTGGGTTGCGTATATCATGTTCACCGTCCGCACTTGTGTGGGAAAGCCCTTCTATCCTCTATTGTTCGGCGGCCGGGGCTCTTCCTCGTCATCGCTATGCAGCCCCTTGCATTGTTTTCGATGCTTAGCTTGCCTGCTTGCTTGAACACCCAACAATCCCTGTTGGTGTGGTTGGCTGGTTTTTCGGGGGTGCCATGTATCTGGCACAAGCAATCGAGTATTCGGTCCAAGTTGGGCGGGACCCTGGTATTTCTTTTGAATGGCTTCTTCCGCTGACCGGTTTAGAGCCTCAATCCGCATTTATCGTCGATCTTCAGCATTATCACCGCACGCGGCGTTTATGCTTATTGCGCGCGACCTGCCATTGATGTCCTTGGTATCCGAACTATCAGGGTGTTTGGCCAAGTTGTTGCTTCGAGCTAGCCAACTGTCCTCTCCCGCGCAAAAGCAGGTCATGAGTGTGGTGAGGGCTGCCATGGATTTCGGCTTTTCCTGTCCTAGGTGCCGGGCTAGCCACTCGTCGCGGATGTTGTGTTTGAAGGCTGCTAGCGCCTCTGCATCCGGACAGTCAACGATTTGATTTTTCTTGGTTAGGAACCGTGTCCAGAATTGTCTGGCCGATTCTTCTGGCTGCTGAATTATGTGGCTGAGGTCATTGGCGTCTGGTGGTCGCACATATGTGCCCTGGAAGTTATCAAGGAATGCGGCTTTCGTGTCCTCCCAACAACCAATTGATTCTGGCCGGCAAGCTGTTAAGCCAATGCCGAGCTGGTCCTTTAAGCTTGAGTGGGAGGTATTTGATGGCGTGTAGATCATCACCGCGGGCCATGTGGATATGGAGGAGGTAGTCCTCGATCCAAACCGCAGGATCTGTTGTGCCATCGTATGATTCGATGTTTACGGGTTTGAAACCCTCGGGATTTGATGATCCATCACTTCCTGCATGAAGCATAGTGGGTGTCGGCGCCTCAGATTATTATATCACGACGCAGCTCAAATGAGCTTTGTCTACTGTGTTCGGCCTGGCCGGAGTTGCTGTATCCGGTGTGACGGTTATCATCACGTGTCGTGGGGCGCCCACGCGATCCGTAGATCGATCTTGTTTGCCTTGCCTTGTCCTCCAATATGTCTCGTAGGTCTGGCGCGTTTCCCCGTGCCTTGGTCGAGCGGCGCCGGGGTGCGGCTTGAATGGAGGGTCTAGAGGCCTCTTTGTCGCGGCCACGGGGTGGCCGGTCGGCCGCATCATGCGCTGGTGATGTAGGTTTGGGTGCTGCTTCCTCTAATTGGAGTAGCAGCCTGCGTTTTGGGTAGCTTTTGGAGGGGCGTTCGAGTTCATACTCTTCGGCTGCAAGGACTTCACCATCCGCTGCCTAGCAAGTCTTGGTCAGCTCTAAGCTGCTGCTGCTTTTTCTTGAGGCTGCTTGCCGTGGCCATAAGTCTGCGTTTGAAACGCTCCTGTTCGGCGGGATCCTCAGGCACGACAAATTCGTCATCGTCGAGGCTTGCCTCATCTTCGGAGGGGGCGCATAATTATCGTCCTCTACCTCTCTTTCTGCCGCATTGTCGTGCGGACTTGCTTCTCCCTCCTCCTGTGCTGAGTCTTGCTGGAGGGGGTCGTCTTCGGCACTGCCCGGGGTATTATTGTCTCCTCGTGCGGAATCGCCGTTTTACTATGGCGGATTTAGAGTGGCGCCCGACGCCGTCGGCGCTTGGGTTGTTTCTTGGAGGGTCATCCTCCGCCGCTCCATCGCCATTCCCATCTTTTGGGATGTCCACCATGTATATGTCATATGACGAGGTGGCCTTCCAAAGCCCTGTGGGCGCTGGCTCTTGATCGTCTCCCAGCATCGCCGTCCATACCGCCGATGTCTTGAGTCGAAGTCGAGCATGTCGGTTAAATCATCGACAGTGGCTACAAAGTGGGTGGTGGGTGGGCGTTGAATTTCTTCGTCGTCCGAATCCCAACCTTCCTGACCATAGTTCGGCCAGGGCTCCCCTGACAAAGAGAGAGACTTTAATGAGTTCAGGATATCGCCAAAGGACGAGTGCTGAAAGATGTCCGTGGCGGTGAACTCCATAACCGGCGCCCAGTCGGATTCGACTGGCAGGGGCGCGGGAGGTTCGGAGTCCGGAAAGGAGTCCGGCACCTGGGAGTCACGAGCTTTGCAAAGGACAGGGATGGTGTTCGGCTCAATCGTCGTAGAGATTTCAGCCCCCGAGGCGGTGTCCAACCAACCGTCCTCGATCGGCGAAACCGGCTCCGGATTAAGGGTCGGAGCAGGCACTGGTGCGGCCTCCAGGGCACTGTTCGGCGGCAGAGCTAGATCGTACCCATCGAGACAAAGGCGGCACGCTCGGCTGTGGCTCAATCCTCAAGATCAAGTCTCCGCGACATCGGCCGATAGTTCAAGCTTCCAAATCTGACCGATGGCCAGGGCGAGCTTTCGATCCGCTCCGGATGGCATAGCGAATTGCCCGCAGGCAAAGCCGCCGAATACGAAGATCTGTCCGGGAGAAAAGTCTCACCGGGACTGCGTCAAGCTTGATGATTGAAGGAGCCATCGGGCCTATAGGTGACGACACGAGGAACTCTCAATGAAAGCACCAATGTCGGTGTCAAACCGGCGGATCTCGTAGTAGGGGTCCTGAATCGTGCGCCTAGGCGGATGGTAACAGGAGACAAGGGACACGATGTTTTTACCTGTGTTCGGCCTCTCGATGGAGGTAATACCCTACTCCTGCTTGATTAATATTGATGATATGGGTAGTACAAGAGTAGATCTACCATGAGATCGAGAGGCTAAACCCTAGAAGCTAGCCTATGGTATGATTGTTGTTCGTCCTACGGACTAAAACCCTTCGGTTTATATAGACATCGAATAGGGTTAGGGTTACACAGAGTCGGTTACAATGGAAGGAGATATACATATCCGTATCGCCAAGCTTGCCTTCCACGCCAACGAAAGTCCCATCCGGACACGGGACGAAGTCTTCAATCTTGTATCTTCATAGTCCAGGAGTCCGGCCAACGGTGATAGTTCGGCTATCCGGACACCCCCTAATCCAGGACTCCCTCACCCGGCAAGGGCCTTGTCGGGGCCCCGGCAAGGGTCTTGCCGCGGCGCCCACTATCATCCCCGACAAGGCTCTGGCCGGGGGCCTCGTGGTCCTCCCTGGCCAGGATCCCGCCAAGGGTCGTCATCCTTGATACTATGTATCTGATCTTTGAATGTCTTCACAAAGATCTGCATGCCACCACGGGGATGTCTCCCGAATCCTTGCCCCATGGGGTAGTGGACTCAAGGGTGATTCGCTCCGTAGGTGTGGGGCGAGCTGCCCCGGCAAGGGTCTTGCCGGGTTTGCTAGAACTGCCCCCGGCAAGGATCTTGCCGGGGGAGTCCGCTCCGTCCCCTTTGCTCTTTGCGGTCTTGGTCTTGGCGTTTGTTCTGTTCCTCTTGAGCGTTGGCCTTACCTTGGCTCACCTCCCTCGCCTCGCTCAGTGTGGCGGCGTCCGTGGCTCGGACTGCCCGTGCACAGTTATAGGGGTGCAAAAGGCATACCCCTCTTTTTGTACACCAACAATGGATGAGTCTACTTTGGGGAGTCTTAGTCATAGAGTGCCTGTTCTTGATGGAGAGTATTTTCATGAGTGGAAAAATGAGATGCTTGTAA
The DNA here is from genome assembly GCA_021605205.1 of Aegilops longissima. NCBI lineage: Eukaryota > Viridiplantae > Streptophyta > Magnoliopsida > Poales > Poaceae > Aegilops > Aegilops longissima. Next base: position 533,588,467 of record CM038677.1, on the reverse strand, counting down.
TTTTCAATCAATATCATTTGAACAAGTACATTGCTAGCCCTTGTGCACCTCATGTTGATCCTATGCATCCTACCCTTGATGAATCTATTGACATGACTAGGAATCTTAGAACTGTTAATCTTATCACTTGAGGCTTGCCTAGAAACTTGATTAGAATCTTGCCTACTCTTGAGTGTGCCTACACTATATGGAAATTTCTTGAGGAACGTTTTCCAAATTATTCCTTGAAAAATCTAGATGAAATTCTCTATAATTCTATTGCTTTGAGTAAGATGAATACTAGTGATCCTATGTTTGGTGATCGTCTATTTGAACTTACCGACCTTATGCGTGCCAAAGGAGATGTTGGTATTATTAGTGATATTATTTCCAAAGCTATAAGAATTCATAAGCAAGATCTTTGTCAAACTCACTCTAATGAATTACCCTCTCTAGGACTTGATCCACCACATGACGATGTTGAACATGGATACCATGATGAGGATGATGATAGTGAATTCGATCTTGATGATGCAATGAGACACTTTGGTGTTATGGCAAATCTTTGAGGATATGTGTCAGGAGGAAAGGAATGGGTTCTTGATAGTGGATGTACCGATCACATGACCGAAGATAAAGACATGTTTCGTGAGCTTGCTGAAAATGATAGTCCTCGAAAGTTTGTCACTTTCGGTGACAACTCAAAGGGTAAGGTGGTTGGCCTCGGTAAGGTGGCCATCTCACATGATAGCTCCATTCAGAATGTCATGCTCTTTGAATCTCTTGGTTACAACCTACTTTCGGTATCTAGACTTGCTGATTTCGGTTTCAATGTCCTATTTACTGAAATTGATTGCCAAGTGTTTCGTCGAGACAATCATAAAATGGTCTTTACCGGTGTGCGTAGAGGTGATCTATATATGGTTGATTTCACTAAAAAGGCTCAACCTAAAACTTGCTTCATTGCTAAATCCTCAAAAGGTTGGTTATGGCATAGACGATTAGGTCACGTTGGCATGAGAAACCTTGACAAGATTATTAAAGGGAATCATATCCTTGGAGTTAACGATGTCATATTTGATAAGGATAGACTATGCAGTGCTTGTCAAGCAGGTAAGAAGGTTGGAGGAAGGCATCCCATGAAGAACATTATGACCACAAAGAGGCCACTCGAGCTACTTCACATGGATCTCTTTGGTCCCAACTCCTACAAGAGTCTCGGTGGAAATTCTTTTGGTTTAGTTATAGTCGATGATTTTTCAAGATTTACGTGGGTGTTCTTTCTCGATGATAAATCGCAGGTCCAAAAGATCTTCAAAAACTTCACTAGAAAGGCCCAAAATCAATTTGAAGTGAAGATCAAGAAGGTTCGCAGCAACAACGGAACGGAGTTCAAGAGCGCACATGTGGACACCTTTCTTGACGAAGAAGGGATTTCACACGAGTTCTCGGCTACGTACACACCTCAACAAAATGGAGTTGTTGAGAGGAAGAACCGGACGCTCATCGAAATGGTGAGAACGATGCTTGATGAGTACAAGACACCGAAGCACTTTTGGGTAGAAGCGGTTGAGACAGCTTGTCATGCAACAAATCGCTTGTATCTTCACAAGCTACTCGGCAAGACGACATACGAGCTCCTCACCGGTAACAAACCCCAAGTTGGATACTTTCGAGTATTCGGCTCAAAGTGCTACATTCTTGATAAGCATCATCGTTCTAAATTTGCTCCTAAGTCTCATGAAGGTTTCCTACTAGGTTATGGCTCAAACTCTCACACTTACCGTGTCTACAACAATTTCACCTGAAAGGTTGAAGAGACGGTAGATGTGAAGTTTGATGAATCTAACGGCTCGCAAATAGAGCAATTGCCAATTGATGTAGGAGACAAAGACCCTTCAGAAGCAATCCAAGACTTGTCTATTGGCAAGGTCCGTCCAACGGAGGTGAAGGAGAGTATCTCGTCTATTCAAGTGGAAGCTTCTCCTTCACGACAAGGTGAACCAAGAGTTGATACGGAAGCATCCACAAGTGGGACACACCAAGATGAAGAAAACGAGGAAGTACATCACGAAAGTCAACAACCTCCTTCTCCACCACGACAAGAGAACGACAACGCCAACAATGAAGAAGGCCAAGAAGAAGAACAAGATGAAGAAGATGTTCAACGAAGACCCAAGCAAAAGCTTTCACGAGTTCGAGCAAGAATTGCTAAAGACCATCCCGTCGAGCAAATCTACAATGATATTCAAACCGGGAGAATTACTCGCTCTAAAACTCGTTTAGCTAACTTTTGTGAAAACTATTATTTCATCTCTAGAATTGAACCTATGAATGTTGAAGAAGCATTGGAAGATCCGGATTGGATAAATGCTATGTATGAAGAGCTACACAACTTTGAGAGGAATCAAGTTTGGACATTGGTTGAGAAGCCCGACAACAACCACAACATCATCGGTACCAAATGGGTGTTTCGCAACAAGCAAGATGAAGATGGACAAGTAGTTCGCAACAAATCACGTCTCGTCGCCCAAGGCTACACACAAGTCGAAGGTATGGACTATGATGATACTTATGCTCCCGTTGCTAGACTTGAGTCCATTCGCATCTTACTTGCCTATGCTAATCATCATGATATCACCTTGTACCAAATGGACATTAAAAGTGCTTTTCTAAATGGTGAAATAGAGGAGGAAGTTTATGTTAAGCAACCTCTCGCCTTTGTCAATCCTAAGAAACCCAATCATGTTTACAAACTTCACAAAGCTCTTTATGGTCTTAAACAAGCTCCTAGAGCATGGTATAAATGCTTGACCAAGTTTCTTCTTGAAAAAGGCTTTGAAATTGGGAAAATTGATTCCACACTTTTTACTAAAAGGGTTAATGGAGAATTATTTGTATGCCAAATTTATGTTGATGATATCATATTTGGACCAACTAACCCTCATTTTAGTGAAAAGTTTGGAAAGCTAATGTCAGAGAAGTTTGAGATGTCAATGATGAGTGAACTCAAATTCTTTCTTGGGTTGCAAATCAAGCAAACTAAGGAAGGTACCTTTGTATCTCAAACGAAGTACACCAAGGACTTATTCAAGAAGTTCAATATGCAAGAATGCAAAGGTATGTCTACACCCATGCCTACTAGTGGACATCTTGACTTAACCAAAGATGATGAACCGATTGATCAAAAGGTTTATCGCTCTATGACTGGTTCATTGTTATATCTATGTGCTTCACGTCCCGATATTATGCTAAGCGTATGCATGTGTGCACGATATCAAGCTGCTCCTAAAGAATGTCATCTTAAGGCCGTGAAAAGGATAGTGAGATACTTAATCCATACACCAAATTTTGGCATTTGGTATCCTAAGAGGGCCTCTTTCGATCTTGTTGGCTACTCCGACTCGGACTATGCCGGAGACAAGGTTGATAGAAAGTCCACTTCGGGTACTTGTCAATTTCTTGGTAGATCTCTTGTGTCTTGGTCCTCCAAGAAACAAAACTCGGTATCCTTATCCACTGCCGAAGCGGAATACATTGCCGCTGGTTCATGTTGTGCTCAATTACTTTGGATGACCCAAACTCTTAAAGACTATGGGATATATGTGAAACATGTTCCATTGCTTTGTGACAATGAAAGTGCTATCAAAATTGGTCATAATCCCGTGCAACATTCTCGAACTAAGCATATTGAAGTTCATCATCATTTCATTCAAGATCATGTTGCTAAGGGTGACATTGATCTTAAGCATGTTCGCACCGAAAAGCAATTAGCGGATATATTCACTAAACCTCTTGATGAGAAAGTGTTTTGCAGGTTAAGAGGAGAATTGAACATCATTGATGCTTCAAACTTGGAGTAGAAACTCCATTGGATACATGCAAGACATGAGCTTATGCCTAATCCTTGATATCTCTCCTATGATGGAAATCTTATGTCTTGGATATATTTTTATCTTGCATGTTATCTAACCCATGTAGGTACTTGGTTGAATCAAATTCCATGAGGTTGTAACCTACTCATATCTTGAGCAATCTCTACATCACCAAGTCTCTACACAAGGTGGTTGAAGCCAAGGAAGCACAAAACCATTTAAACATATCCTTTGACAAATTCTATGTTGAGCTTCATGATTGTCATTGTTGGATACACAAGTGCCCTTCCTTGCACGAACTAACCCATGTAGGTAGATGGACTCAAATTCCAAGTGGTGCTCCAAATTCTTGATGAGCTACATCAACCTTGAGCAACCCACACAAGTTCAACTACATGGACGACACCACCAACCAAGGTATGTTATTCCATCTTAGAGAAGCTTTACTCCAAGTCATGAGTTAAAGCAACTCGACAAGATGTGAATACATCAAGATGCTTAAACTAAAAATGGCAACCCCATTTTGAGCTTAAACGATGAGTATGACCTATGATCAAGTGATCTCACTTGACTCCTAAGTCAATATACTCTAACATATGTGACTTTGTCGCCGACCATCTCTAGATGAAGTTCTCTTGTGTTCTTTTATGAGTTTTTGCATTTGTCTCATGCATATGTGTTTCCCCTTTCAAAAAAAAAACTTCATCTAGATTTCTTTCTGTTTGCTCTGCATTTTCTGCATTCCAATTCATTGCAAATATTTCAGTTAATTCCTTGCAAATATTTGTGAGATCTTATTAGTCAAGTGAGCTGAGGTGACAAGTGTTTCTCTACGATGAACTCGGTTACACCAAGTTGTTATTTTCGGTCCAACAGAAAACTTTCGGTACCACCGAAGCATACCACTCGGTGCCACCGATTTTACAACGGGAAAACAGTTTGCCACTTATTCTGTGTTTCTTTTGATCCAGCTCCACTCAATGAATCTTGTCCTCTACAAGCATCACATTTTTATCATTGCTTTAGGTTGTGACTCAAGGATCAAACCCATTCACGACAAATTTCAGTGGGGGAGAGAGAGCTCAAATTTTTTATCAAGCCCTTCTTGGAAATTGATGTCAAAGGGGAGAGATCACATCAAAGCTTATCACATCAGAGAAAGAGATCACATCAGAGAAGGAGAGAGATCCTTCAGGGGGAGAGAGATCTCCATGGGGAGAGAATACTAGATAAAAGTATTTCTCAAGGATCCCAGATGCTTGGTGTTCAAGAGGAGAGATGCCACATGTCTTCTTGAGGGGAAAGACATGTTCATATGTGCTTATCTTCATTAGCTTGCATTAGCTCTGTTCATTTATATCTTTCTGCTATGATTTTCTTTTCTATTCCCTATCTTCTCCCAGTATCCCATGCTAGATTCAGGGGGAGCAAGACATCTAAGGGAAATAAATCATCTAAATTCATTGCATATCTTTACTCTTGGGGACATGTCTAATCCAATGTAGTACTTAGTACTCACTCTCTACATGTCAACCCAGTCTTGGTATTCTTGTGGTTTCTTGTGTTTGCTCTGGCTAGTAGGTGCATCTGTGTTATCTAACCTTGTTTACACAGGTTCATTCCATCCTAAGCCAACTCAAGACTACCAGGTAAGTATATGCATCACAATCATGTGTATGAGGAATTCTTGCTGATGTACATACTGTTTGCAAGAAGGACTCATGGGCATGAAGGTATTTTCCTTAATATTCTTTGCTCTGATGCATATGGCCAAGATACATGTAACACATTGCCTGCTCTATCATGGTTATGCTATCACATGCTTCTATATTCCATATTCACATGATTGCATACATGTAGGGGGAGCCTATGCCTGTTACATGTCTTTCCAAAGCTTTACTTGATATTCTTTATATCTACATCTAAAGCTTTGATGTATGTTGTCATCAATTACCAAAAAGGGGGAGATTGAAAGAACAAGTGCTCCCTAGGTGGTTTTGGTAATTAATGTCAACATATCTCGGGGGCGCCTCAGCCGCCTCCCCCTCAAGAAGGTGCCCTGGCCCCAAGGCGCCCTGGCCCCTAGGCGGAACCCCGCCTCGTCCGGCGCCAAACAAGAGAAGAGCAGAGCTGTCAAGAGGTCCCTCGCCCCAAGAAGCTGCCCGAGTGCTCCCACCACCGCTCATCACGACCACGCTCCTGCTCCCAAGATGCTAAGACCCAGCTGCTCCCAGTGCAGCAGCATGGGGACCCGCATAGACCAGGCTCTTCGTCACCAAAGGCCTCCTGGCTACAAGAGATGCCGCGCGCCTTCACCACCGAGCTGTGCAGCATCGCGTGGCCCGGCAAGTTCAAGCCAGACCTGCCTCCTCGCTACGACGGCACGGCCGACCCTGCGGAGTTCCTCCAGCTCTACGAGCTGGGCATCGAAGCCGCCAACGGGGACGAGAAGGTCATGGCGAACTGGTTTCCCATGGCACTCAAGGACGGAGCCCGCACCTGGCTCATGAACCTGGCTCCTGGCACGATCTCCTCCTGGGACGAGATGCGCACCCGCTTCATCGCCAACTTCCAAGGTACTCGCGACCGACCTCCTGCCGTGAGCGACATGCACCGCATCAAGCAGCAACCAGGGGAGACCCTGTAGAAGTACATCCAGCGCTTCAACAACGCATGCCTCAAGATTCCCGAGGTGACTGAGGAGGCCATCATCTCTGCCTTCTCCGACGGTGTGCGTGACGTCAAGATGAAGGAGGAGCTGGCGATGCATGAAGATCTGTGCACTTCCTTGGAGCTGTTCAACTTGGCGACCACTGCGCGCCAGGGCTGAGGAAGGGCGCCTTTCCCTCCTCGAGCTGCCAGCCGCAGACGCAGAAGAGAAGAAATCCACGGCCAAGGACGCGAAGCGCAAGGGGGCTGCCGTGCTCGCGGCAGAACCAGACACCAAGCGGGGCAGAGATCGGCCCGAGTCTTCCAAGGGAAGCCGGTACTGTGTGTAGCACGACCTCCGAGCCGTGCGAGAAGGGAGGATCGGCCGACGCCCCAACCGCAACGATCGAGGCAACGGCCGAAGAGGAGGAAGGAACGCAGGACGCTGGGAAGACCGTGGCCCTCGCCAAGGGTGGCGCGACCGACCTTGCGAGGATCGCTGGCAGGATCAGCCTCGCGAGGGAGACTGGAGGGATCAGCCTCGCGAGGGAGACTGGAGGGATCAGCCTCGCGAGGGAGACTGGAGGGATCAGCCTCGCGAAGTGAATGCAGTCCTCCCCAAGCTCGAAGCCACGCGCCCTCTCAGGTGGTCAGCATGCGCCATCATGTTTAGCTCAGCAGATCAGCTCAAGTCTTGCTGCCACAGCCGGAGTCCTCCCATGCTTTGTTCCCCAATCATCAAGAACGTGCAAGTCACCAGACCCTCATCGACGGCGGAGCAGGGCTCAACGTCCTGTCCGTAGAGACATTCAACAATCTCCAAGTGCCTTACAATCAGCTTCAGCCAACCAAGCCCTTCTCCGGAGTCACCGATGGCTCCACGGTCCCAATTGGGCAGGTCCGCCTCCCTGTCACCTTCGGGGCGCGCGACAACTACCGCACCGAGCTCATCGACTTTGATGTCGCCCACATTCACCTGCCATACAATGCCATCCTTGGGTACCCAGCTCTGGCCAAGTTCATGGCTGTGACTCATCACAACTACAACATCCTCAAGATGCCAGGAAGTGGCGGAGTTATCACGGTGCCTTGTGAAGAGAGAGACGCAGTGTGCTCCCTGGAGCGAGCCTTTCAAGCCGCATCACTTGAAGACCCAGATCGCAGGAGCGTGAGGCCCCGAGACCGCCTCCCAAGAAGAAGAAGACATCGCCAGGGCCCGACCCCTCGGGAGGCAGGCCCCTCAGGGTCCGCGCCTGCTTAGGGGGCACCTCCTTCTGTCGCATAGGAAGGCGCGCCCGGCGCCCTCCTCAAGCGAGGCTCGGAGGCTCTCTCATGGAGGGCCACCGACCTTGCTAAGGTCACGAGGGAGGCACTTGGGCACCACTTGGAGGGCATGCTTTAAAGCACGTTTCCCTCAGGAAGGAGCAAGGCAAGGAGGGCCAAACTCTCAGGAGTTCATCAGTCAGATCACGCAGGAGTTGCAGGAGTCAAGAGTCATGAGTGGCAGCCGCCGCTTACCCGCCGTAGCTCCCCATCCAGGCGAGGATGGTGGGCTGCGATCTGCCTCGACATCCCAGGGCTCAACCGAGCCTCCTCCCACGAGCCGGCCCTCACGCTGGGCGGCGCTGAGGTCCACCCCACAGCCTACGTTTGCATGCCTTACGGCCTGCGGAACGCGACCGCCACGTACCAGCGCCTCATGAGGAGCATCCTGGAGGCTCAAGAGGCCAGGCGTTCCGCAGTCCTGGCGGAGATGGAGATGGTCCACGAGGAACCACCAGTGCCTCCGGAGCCTCCCGAGGCTCCTGGGCCTGGGGGCCGTGAAGGTCGGCTTCCGCAGCCCACGACGTCCGCTACTTCGACATCCTTTCATCCTCAACGTTATCAGGTGACATCCTTCAAGTTTCATTTCCAGCTGGGAGTGCCCCCCAGGGCTGCATTATTCCCAGGCCGCGTGGGTCCGTCCCTGCGGCGTGTATCCCTTTTACTTCATGTTCCTAGCTTACCTTGTTGGGCGCCCTGGCTGCATCATCCCAAAGTCGCCGGGCCTGACCCAGTGACATGTACCCAATTCTCTTATGCTTATTTCCGGTCATCGCTCACCCATCATGATTGTTATTTGATGCATGTCCACGCACCCTTCTTCCTTCATGTCGCCGCTTGCACGTTAAGAAATTTTGAGCATCGCGACTTAGGGCTCCTACCGCTTCCAGCCTCACCCTCTGCCTTGTCCACGCATCGTGACTCGCATACCAGCGACGATCGAGACCCGCTTGAGGGCGGGACCCGAGGACGAGAGCGCCTGATCTAACCAAATCTGCAGGAACACATCACAAGTTAAGTCTCAGTGCAAAGAACCCGCTTTGAGGTAGGGCCCACATGAGTCCCACGCTGGCTCACGGGTGCCGAGATACACCTCGCCGTGCCCTACCGTGCTCGCCGGATTTCGGGTTCCGCGGACCCTTAAGGTTCAACTCGGGTGCACGCGGAGATCCAACCTCCACCACCTCGCACCTCGCCCGAATCGCAAGGACCTAAACTACTAAGAAGAACAACACAAGAGACACAAGATTTATACTGGTTCATGCCACCATCGTGGGTGTAATACCCTACCCAAAGGTGTGGTGTGGTGGATTGCCTCGGGGCTGATGAAGAATAAGATAGGAAGAACAGCCTCGGCAAGGGTCTCTGTTTTGGCGGGTGTGATGAACTGCTAAGTGGTGTCCTGTCGCTCTAGCTTGAGGATCGGGTCTCTATCTCCCTCTGATCCCAAAATGCCTGCTTGGGGGGAGAGGATTCGATCCTCTACTATGGTGGCTAGCTCTACTTATATAGACGGAGGCCCCGGCCTCTTCCCAAATATTGAGCGGGAAGGGCGCCAACAATTGGCCATTTTGAAGGGGAACAACGGTACACTTATCCTCGACTAAAGTTGGTCCTCGCCGCCAAAGGCTCGTGATGACGCTCGCTTGGGCTCCATGATGACTGCATTCTGCCGTTGGGGCTGGTCTTGGTCTTGTTGCAATCAAACGGATGCCTTTGCTTGATGCTCGTCGCGCTTGCTCTCTTTGCACCAAAGAGGAAAGAAGGACGCTGGCGCCGGGCTGGCGCCTCGACCGGTGCCCTTGGTCGTCATGGCTTGTGTCATGGGCACCTCGCGAGGTACCCTGCCTTGAACTCTTCGCCTCGTGAGCCAGCCCGACGAGGCCGTGGCTCGAGGAAGCTCTCGGTCGTCCGCCAGCATGAGGCTTGGCCCCTCGCGAGGGTCTTGAGTTTGTGCTGATGAAGATGGGCCATCTTGGGGCCTCCTTTGAGCCACGCCGCCGCAGGCCGTGGGCAGGCAAGTCTGGGACCCCTGCCTCCTGCAACGCCGACAAGAGCCTCTGGGCCCACTGGCGCCAACTTGGCCGAGCAGAGGCGAAGGGCAAGTGCGAATTCATTGCGGCCCTAACAGCCTGCGCCCTGGGCGAGTGTGGCGGTTGATTGGGCGTGGTGACCTTTTCCCGCCTCCTTATTTCGCGGCCTTTGCTAGGCGGACACGCCGCTGCACACATTTGTTCCCCTCTTCGCGCTTGTGCGCCATTCTTCCTTCTCTCGAACTCCAGCTTCCATTTCCAATCCAATCTCAATCCCCCCTTCCCTTTCGATCGCCATGGTCTCACGAAGAAGGGAAAGGGAAGAAACCCGCGCCGCTTCGCCGCCGCGCGGCCCTCCTCTTCGAATTCGCGGGTCATACTCAACTGAGGGCTTGGGCAAGGTCAGTTCGACTCTGCCACCTCCTTCAATCGAATGCGGGAGGATCGATGGCCTGGCCCGCGTTCCACTTCGCCATCGACAGGATAGTCACCGAGGTCCGTATTTCACGACGCCTAGGGCGGACTGGTTCCCCCTTCTCTGATTTCTTCAATGCCGCTTTCATTATCGAGATCCACATGATGCATCCGGGTCCTGAGTCCATTACTCTTCTCTCGGTCTTTGCCTTCGCTTAGAGGCAATGATGGGCATCCTTCCCTCGCTTGCCTTGCTGCGCCACTTCTTCTCTCCGCGCCTTTGTCGACCCCACTCAATGCTCGGTGCGTGAGCTTCGTCACCGCTACGAGACAGCGGCCTCAGGATTGACTTCAGCCTGCCTCCGCCCATGGCTGAGTTCCGCGAGAGGTGGTTGTATCGTGGATGTGGGGTGCCCAGCCCTCGCTATCTGAGCCGACCTCCCTGCTGTCCCCAATTCAGGCCGGGGCCAGAGACGCTGAGCCTCGACTCATCTTTGTCCGGCGCCGCTTGCTCCTCGAGGTCGCTTGTCAGGATAAAGGCCCATGGTGGTGAAGGAGTTCCCTGATCGCGCAGATTGCTCCTCTCCAAAGACCATTCCCACCGGATGTGGGCCTTGGCGGCCTGGCGATCGATGAGGCTCCAGAAGAAGACCCGACGCCTCAAGCGCTAAGGAAAGTGCTCCCGTCCCGATCATGCGATCCTAACCCGGTGACATCCGCACGAAGGGGCCCTACTGCACCTCTGCCAGTATCAGGTGATCTGTGAACCAGATGCCAATCTTCGATGAATGGGGCTGCGCCCCGCTGGTCTCCTGTGGGCCTCATGAGAATCCAGTGGTGGTGACAGCCTTCCATCGGCCAAGGCTCCTCCTCAAGTGGCGGAGCAGGAGGCACGAGCCAGCAGAGGCTGAAGGGACCCCGCTGTGGTGATAGCTACCGGGCGATGCTCGTGAAGGGGCATCTCGAGGCTCATGCCGCAGCGGCCGAGGGCGGCAGGCAGCCGCCCGCGCCTGCCGCTAGAGCCCCCCGAGGCCCCTCGCCGCTTCTCTGGTGAGGCGACTAGCAGCGTTAGGCCGACGCCCGACGCAAGCCCCTTGATGCTTCTCCCTCACGGGAGGCTGATCCTCGCGCCAAATCTTGGGTCGCTTCAAGATGAACTTCGAGGCCCTCCGAAGAGAAGGGAGGCCTCGGGCGATGATTACCCTTGTCGCTCGCTGGGAGCGTGAGGGAAGTACTCTCACACCGATGAGTAAGCATTCTCCTTCCCAGCCTCCCGATTCTTCTGCTGCTTGTTCTGATCCCTGCCCTGCAGGCCCCTTCCTGCCGAGCTCATGGAGACGGGTGAGGAGCCGTCCCCCTCGGCTTCGTCCCCTCCCCAGCCCTCGAGTGCTCCAAGCAGTGGAGCTCTTGTGGTGAGGGCGATTGGGGAGGTGAGCCGTCCCGAGGTGCGCCCGGGTCTCCCTCCGCGATCCTTCCTCGCGAGCCTTCCCGAGGCATAGCTAGCTGTCAGTGGGCTTCTCGCCTGGTCGTGGACGGCGATTGGCCGAGGCGCTTCGCGCCCTTTGTCCTGGGATGGGCTGGCTCTGTGCGGGCTTGGCGCGGCGCTCGGCCGCCGCGGGGCAGCCCCAAATTTCCCCCCGGAGGGGGAGGTTGATTCGGTTCCCTGCCGCCTGTCTGGGCGGTCGATAGTGTGGAGGACGGCGCGAGCGCGTTCGAGCGCCGCGCCTTCACCAAGGATTTCTTCAAAGGGCGGCCGACGCGGTGAGCCTTCTTGGTGAAGAGCTTGTCGACGAAGACGCGCGCCTTGAGGCTTTGGAGGCTCGCGCCGCCGCAGAGAGGCGCGAGCTGAGGGCGCTGCCGCTTGCGCATTGCCAGTGCGAGCTTGATGACGAAGAGGCTACAGATCGCTGGCAGCCTCGGGAGGCCTGTTCTCGCCGCCGAGGAGGCCCGGCAGCCGACAAAGGCGAGAGGCGGTGGAGGAGCGGCACGGAAGCCCCGCCCGTGCCACTCGTTGAGGAGTAAGCGAGCTGCGCGAGGCAGCCCTTGCATCGATGAAGGTGGCCTCTGCGACCGGCGGAGCTCAGAGGCGTGAAGAGGCGCCAACGCTGAAGCCGCCAACGCTACGGCGAGCACGAAGCGCTTGAGACGAGGGAGCGCTTACACGGGGAGAGGACGAGGTTGCAGCACGGGAAGCCCGCGGCTATGGAGGAGGTCTGACGCCGAAGCGGCGGCGGCGCGCTGCCGAACCTCGAGCGCGAAGTTTGAGGAGCTGTTGGGGTTGATCAAGGCCGAGGCCGAGGGCAGGACTGCTGCCTTGAGGGCTAAATCGGAGGAGGCGACGCGGCGAGACGATGCTTCGGGCCGCCGAGGTGGTGCAGAGGAGTCCACCACCTTCGTGCCGAGGCACCTTCTTCGCCAGCCGGTGGAGGAGGCCGCTATTATGCCGCTGTATCGCGGACGAGATGCGCGCCGACGAATCTTGGAGCACGAGCACCGTCCCATGCTCGCCACGCTCCGGGAAAGAGCTAACGTAGCCTTGGATAATATCTGCGAGGCAGCAGTAGGCCAGCCGCACGTGGTTAACTACGCCGGCAACCTTCAGTTCTTCACTGACGTGGTGGCGCTGTTGAGGCGCGGCCGGTCGTGGCCGACAGTTGGTGGAGGAGAGGAGCCGCTGCTTTCGGGCGCGCTTTCTCGCCTTTCAGCCATCTCCGGACATGGACCTCACTTCGATTTTGACGCAGCCATCGCCTCAGCTCCCAGCCGTCCCGGCAACTCCGGCGACCGGGTGGAAGACAACATGGATGCCTCGTCCGGCCTTCGCCGGACGACGATGGCGTGGTCGTGGCCGCCGATGAGGGCGGTGTGGTGAACGGCCCAGACGCCACCGACGATCACGCAGACAGCGACAGCGAGGCCAGCGACGCCAGCAACGGCTCGGGAGGTGCTCCTGAGGATGCATTGGGGGATTTGTTCGACTGATCATGTATTGTCCTTGTTCCACTACCCTGCATGAATAGGACTCGGGCTTTGGCCTGATGGAGGTGAGAGCATTTTGGGAGGGGGAGCCCCTCATGTAAGACTTGTGTTCTTCGTATTAGCTGGTGTTACATCGCCCATACGCCCGTGCCAAGTGGTTGGCTAAGCAGCGCGCAAGTTGGATGGTTTACCTTTGTTTCGTATGAGCCTCGAGATAGCCTGTGGGAGGCAGCGGCGATCCGAGTGTCTATCGATTGAACCAGAGGACCTGCAGCAAAAACCTCCGGAGAGGACGCCAAGGCGACAGTGGCTGGGCTGTGCGCGAGCTTGGCCTGGCCCGGCTCGCGAGGGGCTCGCGAGGGGAGGCAGCTGAGGTGGAGTTGTAACCGAAACGCGAGAGATTTGCTCGAACAAGACTAAGCACCCCTTCCCCGAATACACGCAAATCTTCAAGCTCAAATTCAACTTAAATCCAATAGGGAAAACGACAGCCTGGGGGAAACCAAATGAAAGGTAAAAGGTCAATCCGCACCTAGTCTAGTCTTGGACGCCTTTCTCACCAGCATGAGCTAAGTGCTTGCTATCGGGCGAGGGAGGGAGCCCTGTGGCCCGAGGCCGCACCCTGAGACTGGGCGGTACAGCCCCACTCATTATTACGTGAGAGTGTCACGGGCGGGCGAGCTTCACAGCACCGGACTTCTTCACACAGTACCGCCTTGTTTATATCGCCAGACGAGGGCCCCGCCAAGCGCCACATTCTAGTGCCACCAACGACGACCGAAACCAGGACGCCGCCGGTGGGGTAGAGCGTCGCCAGCCAGTTCTCTGACGACCACGGTCCTCCGCTGTGGGCAGGCCCCGAGGCACCTCCCCAACAGAGGGCCTACTCCGAGAACGCCTTTGTTCAACGCCGTGGTGGTGATGTCGATCTCGCCTCTCCGCAGCTCCTCGCGCCTCCCGAGGGGTAGGAGATCGCGGAGCGGGCAGCCGCCGTCAGGGCGACTGTACCTCCCGCGACCAATGGTTAGCGATGTTTGCTTTGAGGAAGTAACGGTACCCGATAATCGCCGCTTCGCATGACCAAGTGGACTGTCTCGAGACTCTCGAAGAGCTGCTGCCGCGCCTCACCCCCAGATTGGGCTGAGGAGCGAGTCTTGTTCTCCTCATGCGGGTGCCCTTGGTCCATCATGTGGGCACGATTCTTCCGCGCCATCCCGGGCCACGCCAGTGCTGAGCGTGCCTTGCTGCTCGCTGGCGCGCCTGCGCCGTGGGTGGTGGCGCGCGGTCCACCAGGCCATGAGTTGCGCCCAAGGCTTTCTTCTCCGCTGGGCGGGCGGGGCAACCCCGGCCGCCGCCCGACGCTGACAGCTTCACGGTGTTGGAGTAGCTTGAGCCCGCGGGCACGCGTGGAGCCCCCAGACGGGCCGCCTCGGCCCGAGGTGGGAGTTGGGTGCAGGGGTGAGCCTCGAGGCGGGCGGCCTGAGCTCCGCCACTCGCCCAAAGAGCACGTCAGCGGCTGCTCTCCAAGAGCCTGCACCGCAGCAGCTCTCGGCCACCGTGAGCGCGCCTCGAGTTCGCCGCTGCCCCGCGGGTGTACGTGATGTGGTCATGTGTGGTTGGAGGCTCTTGCTGCCGATCGCTACCGGCCACGGTGTGAGAGCTGTCAAGGCCTGTCCGCTGCCGCTCATGTTCGCAGCGCCTCGCGGACCGCGAGGTTCCTGGGCACGGGTCGCCCGAGGCGAAGCTTTCATGGGCGGGCCACGCCGCCCAAGGGTCGGGTTGCCCGCTTGATCGCCGGGTCATGGCGATGACGACGCGACGGACACGAGGTGGCAGAAGGCGGATTCCGCGCAAGACTTACCAGCGCCGCTAAATGTCGGATTTCGGGTTCCGCACCCTTAAGGTTCAATTTGAGGCGCGCGGAGATCCAGCCTCCACCGCTGCACTCGCCAATCGCAAGGACCTAAACTACTAAGAAGAACAGCACAAGAGACACAAGATTTATATTGGTTCAAGCCACCATCGTGGTGTAATACCCTACCCAAAGGTGTGGTGTGGTGGATTGCCTCTGGGCTGATGAAGAATAAGATGGAAGAACAGCCTCGCGAGGGTCTGTTCTTGGCGGGTGTGATGAACTGCTAAGTGGTGTCCCGTTGCTCTAGCTTGAGGATCGGGTCTCTATCTCCCTCTGATCCCAAAATGCCTTCCTAGGGGGAGAGGATTCGATCCTCTACTATGGTGGCTAGCTCTATTTATATAGATGGAGGCCCTGGGCCTCTTCCCAAATATTGAGCGGGAAGGGCGCCAACAATTGGCCATTTTGAAGGGGAACAGCGGGTACACTTATCCTGACTAAAGTTGGTCCTCGCCTGCCAAAGGCTCTGGTGATGACGCCTGCTTGGGCTCCACGATGACTGCATTCCTGCCGTTGGGGCTGGTCTTGGTCTTGTTGCACCAAAACGGATGCCTTTGCTTGATGCTCGCCGCCGCTTTGCTCTTTTGCACCAAAGAGGAAAGAAGGACGCCAGGGCTGGCGCCTCGATCGGGCGCCTTTGGTCGCCATGGTTATGCCATGGGCACCTCGCGAGGTACCCTGCTTTGAACTCTCCGCCTCCTCATGAGCCACCCGACGAGGCCGCGGCTCGAGGAAGCCCTGGTCGCCCGCCTCATGAGGCTTGGCCCCTCGCGAGGGTCTTGAGTTTGCTGATGAAGATGGGCCATCCTGGCCTCCTTGAGCCATGCCGCAGGCCGCAGTGCAAGTCCTGGGACCCCTGCTCCTGCATGCCGACAATGCCAGCCATGTGTCGGGCGGGTTAGACGCCTGGGCTCCTCCGAGGGGAGCCCTCCCACGCACCAAGGAAGCACCATGCTCTGCGCTGACTGACAACACTGCCGAGGAGCGGCTATGCCCGTACACATACGGAAGCACTATGCTCCGCGCCGGTGATAAACAACTGAGGGTGGCCCCCGGCGGTATCAACCTCAGGGAGCCCAGAGCTCAGTGTCTGCCCTTATCGCAACGCCTCCCCTCGGGAGTGCCGCGCGAGGGGGGCTGGGCACGGGGGCTACGCCTGGGTCACGCCCACACGCACGCCACCCAGCTAGGCCCCTCGGGCCTGGTTCGTCGCACATCTCTCCCCGAGCGGAGCCAAGGTACGAAGGCCATTTGAGCTGCCAAGGGGACTCGAAAGGCCGCGACTCAGAGCCTAACTGGTCACGAGCCCTCACCCTTAGTTCCGGAAGGCTAACGGTTGAGGTATGCGCGGGCCGGGCTCTGCAGACGAGAATGGTAGATTCACCCACACATCTCACCTCCCACTTGCTGTTCAGGCGCTAAGGGGGACTCCCGAGCATCGCGACTCAGAGCCTAACTTGTCACATAGCCCTCACTCCTTGGTCCCATCCTGGTTTCCGGTCGGGCTTACAGCCGCTGAGGTATGCGTAATGGGCTCACGGGCGAGAACATAAGCAAGTAGGAAGGAGAAGCGCAAATCTCAAGGAATTCAAAAGAAAATATTACAATCCATAACTCACATCGCAACACCAAACACAGTTTAAACGCCCCGAGGCATGATGCATGTTGCGTGTCGAAAGCGTAACAGAGCCACGACGGAGTCACTTGTTGGCGTGGAGCTGCGCTGAGCGGGTTCGCCTCGTGAAGCCCTGTGACAGGCAGCGCCGCTTGGAGACTCAGGAGGGGTGCCCGCCCTGTAACGCTGTGGAACATCCAAAGACCTCCGGAGGTTTTACCCTAAAAAGGCCTGAGCCTCGTGAAGAAGGCGAATGCTTGTGAAGCTGTCGCGTTTTGGAAAAGGCCCAGAGCCTGTGAAGAAGGCGAACGCCGGTGAAGCTGTCGCGTTTTGGAAAAGGCCTAGAGCCTGTGAAGAAGGCGAACGCTTGTGAAGCTATCGGGTTTTGGAAAAGGCCCGGAGCCTGTGAAGAAGGCGAACGCCTATGAAGCTGTCGAGTTTTGGAAAAGGCCTGGTGCCTGTGAAGAAGGCAAGCGTCTGTGAAGTTCATCTTTCTGAAAAAGGCCCGGAGCCTGTGAAGAAGGCCAATGCCTGTGAAGCTTGCCGCCCGTGACACTCTCACGTAATAATGAGTTGGGGCTGTACACGCCTGAGTCTCAGAGCGCCGCCTCAGCCCCTGGGCTCCTCCCACGCCCAGTGGCAGCACTTAGCTCCACGCTGGTGAGAAGACGTCGAAGACTAGATTAGGTGCCGGACGCGGCTTTTCTCATTTGTTTTCTGCAGTTGGCTTGTTCATTCCCATTTGAAGTTTTATTTAAGCTGTTGCCATCTTTGGCTTGTGACTCCTTGCCTTTCCGCCTCCCCGCCTCGATTTCTCAAGTAAGTCTCAGGAGGGAGCTGCTGGCACCCTCACGAGCGCTTTCTGCCCTTATTGTTTGAGGCTTCTTACCCGGGTTCACTACAGAGCACTCCTCCACTGGGCCCCATGTGCACCGCGACACCTAACACAGATCTGGGTCGGTCGCCTCCACACCGAGGCCGGGAGCTACCCTCCGACTAACCTTCGCAGGACATGAAGCGCTCGACGAGGCCTCGCCTCGGAAGCAAAGGCCACGACAGCCCCCCGAGCTAAGTAATTTCTACGCCAAGGCATGCAGCACAAAGGCAAAATATCAAACAGCGGAAACAGTATGATAATTAACAAGTAATAGTCAAGCACGCTTGCTGGGCCCTACACTACTGCCTCTTTGCATGAAAAGGAAAAAGAACAAAACAGCGCTGCTCGCCGACACCAACTCGCGGGGGAGACTCAACTACCTTCGAGCTCAGCGGACTCTCTCGCTTCACCGGGCGAGACGGCGGGCGGACCCGCTACCTCCCTCCAGCGGCGCGCGGCGCGCGAGGCTGGTCGCGCCATCACTGGAGGAGCCGCGTTCAAGAAGAGTCGCCGGCTCGACGAGCCTCGAAGCGCCGCCGCACTCGCCGCTGTCAGCCTTCACCATCGCTGGCTGGGCTCCGGCCCGCGGTCGCGCGCCTCGTGGCAGCACCCAGCCGCAGCGGATCGCCTTTCCCCAAACACCTCACGAGAGGGTGGCATCACCACAAACTTGAAGTGCGGGGTGCACCGCCGCCTGCACCACGCTACTGGCAAACGCTTGCCGCCACGGGCCGTGGCCACGCCCCAATCATGGAGACCTCTAGCGGCCAAGGAGGCCCGGCTGCAGCAACCATCCGCCTGCTGCCGAGGTCGCTGGGCACCGCCGGAAGCTCACCTAGGAGGAAGCGAAGCTGGAGCCGAGTGCTGGCCGGCTCCGCCGACCACACCACTAACTCCGCAGCATCTCCGCCGAGTGGAAGCGTGGCCTAGGGGTCGCCTGCCGAAGCGCCTCAAAGCGCTGCTTGCCGCCTGTCACACCAAGCTGGAGATCACTTCCACGATCGCGAGGAGCCACCATGGGAGCCACAGGGTGTTTGCAAGGATGGCCTCGACCGCTTTTGGTGGGGAGACCTGGCTCCACTGGCGAGCCTTTCCTTCTCTCGTGGCCGAGAACCTCTTTGGCGGAGCCATGAAGAAGAATAAGAAGCAAGAGGGGACGGACCGAAGGGCAGGCGCCGGCCTGCATTTATAGACAGAGGAGTCCAACCGCCGCCTCCATGATCACAGTAATCGCGACCCGCTTGCATGCAGTGGACTTGTCAATTGCAGCAGCTGCCGATGCGGCCGTGGGGAGCGGAGCCACCCACGCCCAATCAACCGCCATGCGGCACCCAAGGTCAGCGTTGTTAGGGCTCATGGCGCCGCAGACTTGCCCTTCGCTTTTGCTCGGCCAAGTCCGGCGCGCTTTGGGCCCGGGCTACTGCCGGCGTCGGGAATGGGGTACCAGACTTGATCGCCTGCAGCCCGGGCTTGGCTCAAGGTGGCCCAAAGATGGCCCATCTTCACAAGACAAGCTCAAGACCTCGCGAGGGGCCAAGCCATGGGCGGATTTACAGGAGCTTCTCGTGCACGGCCTCGCCAGTTGGCTCGCGAGGAGGCGGAGAGATCAAGGCGGGTACCTCACGAGGTGCCCATGACCCAAGCCATGACGCACTAAGGGCGCCAGGGGCGCCAGCCCGCAGAAAGGTCCTCCTTTCCTCTTGGTGCAAAGGGAGCAAGCGCAGTAAGAGCATCAAGCAAAGGCATCCGCTTCGTTCAATAAGACCAAGACCGCCAGAACGGCAGGAAGGAAGTCATCGGAGCCCAGGCCAAGGCCACCACCAGAGCCTTTGACATGCGAGGACCAACTTTAGTCAGGATAAGTGTACTAGATGTTCCCCTTCAAAATGGCCAATTGTTGGCGCCCTTCCCGCTCAATATTTGGGAAGAGGCCCAGGACTAGCCACCCACAGAGTAGAGGCAGCTGGACCCGGCGTCAAGAAATCAATCAGCAGAGAGAGAGAGCGATCGAACTCCCCCTAGCAGTTCATCGCACCAGCCAAGAACAGACCCTCGCGAGGCTGTTCTTCCTTGTATTGTTCATCATCATCCCAAGAGGCAAGCCACCACACCACAAACTAGAGTAGGGTATTACACCACAATGGTGGCCCGAACTAGTATAAACCCTGTGTCTCTTGTGTTATTCTTTTCATAGCTTAGATCCTAGCGAGGCGGCGAGGTGCAGGTAGGTAGAGGGCGAGATCTCCGCGCGCACCCCAGTGTTCGAACCTAGAGGGTCTGCCGGAACCCGAAATCCGACAGTTTTGGGCTCAATTATGGCCCATATCAGATTTGGCCCGTCAACTGGACACTATGCTTTTGGGACCACTTGCTAAAGGCCCACTTAGTAATTCGGCCTGATATTAGTTTTGGCCTATTAAGGTCCCGTTTAACATTTCGGCCCTATATTAATTTCAGCCTGTTAAAAGCCCATCATATAGTTGGGCCTAACTATGGCCCGGTTTGCATCCGGCCTGCTCGCAGCCGATATCTGATTGGGCCAAACAAGGACCGAGACAATTTTTTGGCCTGTTAAAAGCCCGTGATTTGATTCGCACAATCATGGGCCGGGGTTCATTTCGGGCTGCTGCCGGCCTGTGAGCTGTTCGGCACGTTTCAGACCCAACCTACATCGTGATTGCATGACGACCCGATTATGTACCATAATTTTACGGTTTGGCCGGTTTACTGCGAAGACAGGATATATAAGAGTAAAATAACTACAACATCGTGAATAAGAAAAAACCTAGACTATACAATAAAGAAATTACGGTATATTACATCCACTGGGCATCAAAGTTCGCCACTATGATAATAAAGCACAAGCGCATAGCAGATTACATACACTGGCATCAAAGATCGCCACCAAAGGCAAATAAACACGCCGACAAAATAATATACAAAACCGATAAGACTTCAATAGAGTTCAAGAAAGGTTAGCCTCATCGGGAGCTGCAGCGCAAGCAAATGAGCAAGATGATGAGACTGCGCTTGTTCAACACTTATATCTTCCTCACTCAAAGATAAACAAGCGCATGATGACATGTTTTGCACATAAAAGTGTCAAGTATGACAATTCATCACATTTCTTATCGACGAATAAAGTGATACATTATAAATTTGCATTAACACAATATGGTATTGTTCAGGTCAAGACATGGCAGGAAATGACATTGTGAAGGAGTTGGCAGCTTCACGACACCACCGGATTACGATCAAGAACTCATAAGTATCAATGGTTAGTGTGTCAATTTATACCATTTCGATTGGCAAATAAAGAGACGGTTTAAATAATAGTAGAATGATATGACATTGTTCATAGTTAAGACATTGCAGAATATGACATTGTGCAGTAGTGGGTAGGTTCACCACACCACCGGATTACGGATGAAGAATGTAGCATACATGCAAAGGCAAAAGAAGATCACTTGCTTTGTATAGTTTAATTTACATGGTATGAAGAAGGAACTTGGTTGTACAACTGAAAACTTAAATTGAGAAAGGACAAACTTTTGTTTATGAACTACATAATAAACTTTAAACAAGCAATTTGATGCAAACACCAAAAATAAATAGCTGTTGCAGTCATGCCTAACCAAATATATACAACAAAGTTTGAAGGCTTGAGATGGACAAACTTACATTATTGGTGAAGACAGCTCTATAAAGGCCTTGTCCATGCCGATGGGGGGCAATTCAAGAAGTTTACCGCATAATCTTCTTCAAAAGCATTACCTTTATTCTACATTTTGTTAAGAGTAAATATAGATGTGATAATATACTAAAAAATGGAGAATATTTAAGATAAGATGAAGAGTGATGCTACATAACCAAGTAGCTATAAATGTAAGTGCAGCGATACAGCAAAAGGTACAACCAAGAGCAATGCACAGCTAAACTTCTTCAAGACCAACCTTATGGTAAGAGTAAATATAGATCTGATGTGTAGAAAATGGAGGGCAAAGGAAAATAAGCTGCAGAGTGATGGTACATGAACAACTACCGTCATTATAAGTACAATCGATAAAGGACAACATGTACTTACAAGAACAATGCAGAGCTAAAAAAATTGGCATTGATATATTCTACACTAATGTAACCATTCATACAGATCGATAATTTGGAGCTAACAATTGATAAGCAAGCTATCATGCATACTGCTGTCACATAATGACCTGTATGTATGCAAGTACAGTGATACATGACAACATGTACTAACAAGAGCAAAGCAAGGTAGCATATTTGCGATATCCTATCGTTTTGTCAAACCGAATTCTTCTTCGAGCAGATTTCCGCAAAAAGATCCGTAAGGCACATGCGAAAAGTAGAAGTTCAAATTGTCATGTGATTTCACAGACAGTACCTCATCCTAGGAATGAGACCAGTGCATAACAAGGTTTTTCCATTCAATGTATTCTAAATTTAGCACAGGAGACTTCCCATGAAATTTGTTTATAGACTTGCCATCAAAGTGTGATTTCCTCAGGTAACACCGATACTGCTGCAATGCTTCCTTGAAAAGCACAAGCAAGCTTTGCTCGTCATGACTATCCAGATTGACCCTCGCCTAGTTACAACAATGTAATGTAAATCATTGATGTGTTCAATCAGCAGAAAACAGGAAAATAATAACCATGAATAATAGCACTTACACGTAAGTTGGACAGGAAGATGTGAAAATGGTGTTTGTCTTCACAATAATCTTCCCATGATGGGAATATATGCACGTAGTCCCTAACAACATTGAAAGCATTGTCTTTAAACTGGGAATAAATGGAATGGGGTTCCAATCTGCAGGAATTGGCCGCCTCTGCAGCTTGGGATAAGTCTTCGCCGGTGGACTTGCTGTACTTTTTGGTCGGTGGGATTTTTCTGTGGTACAGCTGGTGCTATGGCAAATGAAATCGGTATACCTTTTGCTGGAGTGCAGGTCCTGTGTGGTGGGGCTAGTGGTGTGGCCAAGAAGTATGGGTACAATCACTGAGTCGGTCCTATGTTTTGTGTCACTGGTTGTACAACCAATATAAGTGGGTGTTGTCTGATTTCTCTAGCACCACCACGCTTTTCAAGGACTTTGTTGGTGCTCCTTCAGGTTCGCAATCACCCTCTTCCTTTTGATGTCCGATGCACAAGAACAACATTTGAGTGAAAAACATGGTATGATGACAGATGGAATATGTATTGATAATGGATGGGCATGGCATCTTGAGTTATATGATGAGTAAACTAAGTATGGCGGTGCAACAAAGTAGAAGAAATGCAAGACAACATATGCAAGATACGCACAATCAATAAAACCTTGCCAAATTAGAACAGCACCTTGATGGGTGAACAGACAGCCATCCGCTTTGACTCTTGAGGTTAGAATAGTCATTAGGATGATATTCTAAACAAGAATCAATAGGTGGGGAGCGATGAGTTTCATTGTTTCCGTAATGGCACTCAATGCCTTGGTGCCAATTTTGTAAGTCATTGTAGTGTTCCACAATATTCTTCCGATGCGCGGATTTTGATATTCACCGTAATTATGATAATATCTCGAGAACCATGAAAACATAAATAGTTGTGAGATTATCTTTGTAATGAAGATGATATTCTAATATAGGGGCACCTCAAACACTTGTGTGCTATCACCGGATTCTCATGAGAGAGCTCATGTGTGCTGTAATATGGTGCGTGCATTTATATAATCCGCACAAGTACACAAAAAATAGGCTCCGTAAGTAAGGATAGCTGGTATATGATAGGTTCATAATATATCGATAGAGAGTTTATTGCCAAACCATGATAACAAGAGCACACAACAACTAGGCAGATCAAAGTGTACATAACAGGGTACACCATAACCAGGATATATAAATCGGAAAGTGGAACTGGCTGAAATTACGGTGTTGTATTGCCGCTACTAATTGAAAGCCTATCGATCACGTGACATGCCAGCTCTATCACTGTTGATCTGCAGATGTCCCTACCCCTTCCCCGACAAGGAACATACTGTGCTTCCCATACAACATCAAGACGGGCCGGGCCGTCCGAACCACCGCCCCACTGCTCTGTGTTCCTCCACCACTTTACCCCACCCCGCCGCCACCCGGCCGAAGTTTTCTTCATTCGACGAGGCCCCACCACCGCCCCACAACCACCATCCCCACGCGAGCCCCTTCCTTCACACCGCTAACTCCGGCGAGCTCTCAAAATCGACCACCCAATTTTGAAATTTAGTCTCATCGTGATTTAACTAGTGTGGAATATAAAAGGGAAAACCATAAGCATTGGGAGTATGGTGTTGAGCGTGCTATGGCGGATCTCAAGGTGCAAACCGGACAAAGGCAACTTCGCAACCAAGACAAGAAATCAGAGTAAAGCAAGGGCGATCTATTTTCTTGCTGCGATAAATAAGTTGAGCAGATACTAAAGAGTACCGCCTCAGTGCGGGCGCAGTGTATGCATCTGCCGAGAATTTGATGGTGCCGCGGTAGCGATGGCTGTCATGGTGTGGAAGCAGATCTAGGAGGGTAGACGGTGGCGGCGGGCACGGTGGACTAGACGGTCAGAGAGCGGCGCCAAAGAAGGTGGACGACGGCAGGATGAAGCGAGAGGACGGGATGCAAGGATCCCGGTCCAAGCCGTGGATGAGAGAGGTCGATCTCTTGTAATGGACGGCGGCATCGGGGTATCAGCCCGCATGGTGGAGGAGGACGGTGGATGGGGTGGTGGACGGCAAGGACGGAAGGAGGGTGGGGTGGAGAGGGTGTTTTGCGCCACGGAGTACTAATGGGGAAAAGGGAGGTAGAAAGGAAGGGGGAACCATGTATTCAGTGGCGCGCTTGTCTCAAATGCAAGGAAATTTACAAACTTAGCCCCTGCTTCAAATTTCTACTACTCCTCGTTCTATATATACAGCGCATATAGATTTTCTACAAAGTCAAATTTTATAAACTTGACCAATTTTATAGAGAAAACTATTTATATGTACAATACCAAATGTATATAATATGAAAGTATGTCTTGTGATGTATCTAAGGACATGTATTTGGTATTCTAGATGTATATAATTTTCTCTAAAAACTTGGTCAAAGTTTATAAAGTTTGACTTTTAGAAAAATCTATATGCGCTATATTGTGGAACGGAGGGAGTACATCACAGCAACACTAGTCGGTTGGGGATAGGATGGTAATCTCGCATACACCGAATATTTGCCGACAAGAGTTTGTTTTTTGGCGCCCACCGTATGAATATGAATCGAGGAGTCGATTTCGCCGAGGACACACTGTGTTTTGGCGCCCACCGTATGAATCCGTGAGAGGCGCGTTTGGGTGAAATTACAAACCTACCCCTATCGAAACCTATAGAAATCCAGAGATAGGCTTTATGTGGCAGGGATAGGCGTAGTGATTTCCATCTCGCAGATTTTGGTTTCAAGCGGTTAATGCGATTTTCCCCGCTTCATTCAAATTTTGCAGAGTGCACGCCATCGTACAACTCAATTCAATCCCGCTTGTATTCTATTTTTTCAAAGCGGATCCATTTTCAATTGGAATTACATTCTATATATCATCATATATATATATATATATATATATATATATATATATATATATATATATATATATATATATATATATATATATACTTTCAAAAGCACAACACCATTTATACATAAATATGGTTTACAAATGGATCTCAGATTCATAAGGTTGTATCCATCAATTTGGATTTTCAAATATTTGAAACCACTTTATGTTGAAATCCAATGTATGCATTCCTCGCTAACTGTCTCCAATTAATGTGTGTTTCATGCGGTTTTTTTACTTCAAACATGTATAATGTGTTTCACACACGCAACATATAGTGTAATCCCGCTTAGACATTAATTGCATATAAACCATGCATTGTTTGTAATTGAAGAATCTATGGATCACCAATATTGATAAACTATATAACATTACACGTGCCCAAATTCAAATGAATATGCATGTTTGATACACCAATTTGCGTTATGATATTATCGATGTCGTGATCTCCATTTTAAATATTTGAATCCTCTTTAATCCAGATATTCGTCTCATATAGCTATAATTCATGCTTATATAGGACTATCTCTCTGGACCTATAGACGTTCATCGTCTCTCAGGTATCTCTCGTGCTACCTGTATGTCGACACTGATCTTTTATCTTCGTAACACACTGACGGTACTCTCTCCCTGTAAGTATATCTCGCTCCCTGCTATGTGTCTCTAACTATGATTCTCCATGTGGAATCTCTTTCTCTCACACAAACACAAAACTTTGTCTCCCAGGGTCTCATTTCTCTCTACTATTCCCATGTGTGCCACTCACACACCCCTCATACAGAGATGTCTTTCGCTCCTTAGATATGAGAACCTACGACTCTTCCTCTTCAATATCTCTTCCTCACACACAAACACAAACTCTGTCTCCCAGGGTCTCATATTTCTCCATTGTTCTCTTGTATGTCGCTCACACACACCCTCTCTCCCTAGAGATATCTTGTGTGCCCTCGTATGTCTCTCTAGCTATCACTCTCATTGTGAAATATCTTTGTCTCTCGCAGACACAAAACTCCGTCTCTCTGGATCTCATTTCTCTCTGATATCTGTTTGTATGTGACTCACACGCACCCTCTCTCTATCTCTCTCACACCCACACACATAACCCAGCCTTCTGATCCACTCGACTCCTATCTCTAACGCACACTATCTAGCATCTTTATCTTTCTATTTATCTATTTCTCCAACAACCTTCTTTCTCGCCCTCACTCTTGATTCCTATCACGCACACTACATATGTTTCTCTCTACATGCAGTCAAGTGCCCTCTCACACACATATATAGCTTCACCCTTTGAACCACCCGACGGTCATCTCCAACACCCAAACTAGCGGATGTCCCTCTAGCTAGCATCTCCATCTCTCAGATCTATCTGTAGTTTCTCCGTCAACATTTCTTTCTCGCACGGAGTCTTGCTTCCTATCACCCACACTATATATGTCTCTCCATACATATGCATTTATAGGTTGGTCTTTTTGCACAATCGCTGCGCCTCACTCCTCTGCCGCCATAGATGCATGCTCCAGCCCACGCCACTATCTCTTAAAGACAAAAACACATGCTCAATTGTCGGGCCTTCTTCCCTGCATTCTCACATGCATGCATATTGTCATACCGATCCGCCTCCCCATGTCGCTGATCTTATGACTTATGTCTTATTTCTTTTATCTCGATCATGCGCACGCACACACACACACATCCCACGATACATGTATACCTCTCACACATGCACGCTCAAGGTCTCTATGTCTCCATACGTAGTTAATTACCTCAATCCTAACGCCACATCGAATCGCTTCTCCTCTTTGTGCACATAACTTCCACCGGATGGGTAAAACACACACTCACACTTAACAATCTCCTTCTAGCTACCCCCGCCTCTCACTCTTCCCCTATATCCCCAAACCAATAAGACCATCCCTTTGTTTAATTCCCGCCACATGCACCATCGATATATAGTAGTCTTCCTCGGTGTCTCTCGAACAAACACGTTCTCTCGAAGTCGACTCCTCTCATACGCACACACCTTCTCTTCCCTCTCTACGGACATTTTCTCTCTCGCACCCCATCGTTGGTGGCCTCTGCCATACACATCACCTCTCTATGATGAAAGACATGTACACTTAAATTACATCCTCCACAGAGGACCCCGCGACACACCCACACACACACACGCACGCACGCACGCACCCCCCCACACACACTAAGACTCCATCTCTCTCTCTCACACACACACAAACACACACACACACACACACACACGCACGCCCCCCCACACACTAAGACTCCATCTCTCTCTCTCTCTCTCACACACACACACAAACTAAGACTCCATATCTCTCTCTCCTCTCTCTCTCTCTTTCTCTCTCTCTCTCATACACACACCCCACACACACACTAAGACTCCATCTCACACACACATGCTCTAGGTGGAGCATTTGTTCCTTACAACCTTCATCCAACCTTACCCGTATGATAAGCAATCACCTTTATTTACTTGCATAACATGGACAAATTCCACTTTACTTTAGTAGTCAGCAAACTTATCATCTGTACCCTTATAAAAAAAGAGTTGGTGGTGATGGTGTGCCAGCCATCTTGTAATACAGACCGTATGATCTATGTCTGAGGATAGAAAGCAAACTATGATAATTTTACAAAAGATACCCGCACCTCTCTCCACATCATTATCTCCCGCAACCTCATTGCTCAACAATTAAAAAGGAATAAGTCTCGAACAATCTAGCATGCATGGTGGCTGCCAGCCTCGCCGGCGCCTGGCCCATCCCCATGCCTCCGCCCATTCCACCACCACCACCACCACGCCCACCTCCTCGCCTTATCTTTCATCTTTCATTTTTCGATGACATTCTCGAGATACCAGTTTTCCGATAAAATTCTTGAGATATCATTAGTTTTTACACATGGGATTACTCCTGCATGGGTCAATCACAACAGGTGTTATGTAAAATAAATGCATATTGATGTTCTGTGCAATGCACGAGAATCTTGCTTGTAATTATATAACGCAAATCACGAGCAGGAAGTGACATTTTTTTGACACAACCACGTTAACATGGTCACGTAAATCACTAGCTAAAGTAAATACCATTATACTTATATCCCGATGCAAAAGGTTGAGTACATGTCCGAAGAGTAGAGTCGCACACACACTCTGTCTCTCAGAATCTCTCTCACACACACACCAGTTACGTGACACCCACTTAAGCAGACACATATGTTACAATTTATGCACCCGCGGGTACACATGATGCTGCGCATTTATTTAAGCCGGAAGGCGAACCCAAACAGTAGCTGCATTCATTCCCTCCGCCGCCTTTTCTTCTCGTCGCCGTCACCGGTAGTCATGGGCCGGACGAAGGTAACAACATACGCCATACTTCACGGAGCGGCGCTTAATATGGAAATTTTAGTGGTCATGCATGCATCTTTTGTGCTAGCACCCTATATAAGGGTTGACTGTCGCTTCCAGCAGACGCGCGGGCGGTGGAAGAGGAAGGAGAAGGAAGCGGCTATGAAGTAACGCTTTTACCACAATTTCTTAGGAAACTTAGTGTAATAATTGAGTAGTTTTGCAAACTACCAAGATTACACCAAACGGTTCAAAACCTATATTTCTTTGCCAACAGACGCTTCCGCTGTGAAACGGTCATTGCCGCTCGAGCCGCCGCTGTCAGATTAATGCCCGCCAGAGCAGAGGCAACCTCTCATCGGTGCCGGCTTTGAAGTGGCGTGACGACCGAGAGAGCGCCACTTCCCGGTGCACGCGACTGCTCCGCGTCGAGACTGGCCATAGACCCTGTTTGGATCCATGGATTAGAGTTAGTTTGAGCTAGTTGGGGCTCAAATAGCCCTAAAGTATCCAAGCATGAGGGTTTAAATTGGAGCAAGTTGCACCGAACCCACCAAAAAATATCCCACCCAAGAGGTGCTAATTGTAGATAGTTCTCATTGGGACCACTGAAAATCACTTTTCTCTCCATGAAGTGCATTTATTGTCAATCTAACCCTGACACCCAAACACCTCTTTGGCTACAGCTAGTTCAGGGTTAGTCATGAGTTAGTCTAACCTCTAGCTAAGTTAGAGTATCAAACAGAGCAGATAGGACATGCAAGTTGCTCAAAGCATACATGCAAATTCGTACGTGAAAGGATTTTTTTCTTTTTGAAAACGGAACGTGAAAGGAATTTTTTTCAGAATGCTCTTGGCATGTCGCTAACATGTGATAGTTAACCGACCTCAATAGACGGCAGAAACGCCAGCCCGCCGACTTTGATAGAGACGAGGAGGAGAAGCGATACAGTGCTGCTGGATTACTAGAGATAGGTGTCGCACGGAAGCCAAGAAATATGGTGATAGTGTGGGTTAGCCATGTACTAGTATGATGTAACTACACTGGGCTGCCGTGTTTCATACTCTTCCAAATTCATCGTGGAGATGATTGGTTAATTTTATATCACTGAATAATATTAAATGTTATGAGTGTAGACGCCCACCACGAGGTTCCTTGCTCCTTCTCGGTCGTCCAAATCTATGTTCTTCCACTCTATTTTTTACGTGAGCTTTGTTCATCATTTTCCAACACACGAGACATCTAGCACAAGGTGCACGTGTTATGCAAGGATCGCTCCATCTATATGAAGAACACGTGGACTGAACTACGAGACGAACATGTACCTGTGGAGGGACATACTAATCTGAGTAATGTAGCGCAGTAAGTGAAGTAGAAAGGCACAAATGGTATGAACATGCATGGCATAGAGGGGTGTTTGGTTGCGCTCTCGCCTCAAAGATAGTTGTTCCTCTTCATGCATTCTCAACTCAACACCCTCTTCATGCATGCTCTCTCATGCATGCTTCTAGAGTATTTGTGCTAAACTAGTGTGGACTCATGCACCTCCATACACTCTACCAAACACCCAAAAGTAGGTCGAGAAGGGAACTCTTGGGCGGCATTTGTCTCTTACTACGCACTACCACTAATGTTGTACGTGCAATGCACGGTGATGTTATGGAGTACATGCCTAAGTACTCTACCACTACTATATTAGTTGGAGGCACATATTAACTTTTATATTTGTTTACGTATGCACCGAGACCTTCCAAATAGACGGTTCTCTCTCCGTGTCGCACTTTGTATCGCTCATACCACTAAGTACTATCGCGGTGGTCTCCACCCGTAAGTGGAAGAAGTGGAGACGCCTACCACGCTGTTTTTTTACGCTGGCTCTACCACGCTGTTCATGTCCCACTCCTTTCACGACGTGGGACATCCAAAGACGCGTCGTGTTTGGCACCCTTCGTCGTAAGAGTTGAAACGCTAGCATTCATCGTAAATAAAAATAATTATAAATCGGCAGTGATACTATTTTTTTGCGAACCAATCAGCAAAGTGATACTATGCCACGCGTTTCCTTGCTCCTCGATATCGTAAAGAATACTCCGCTCGCCAACATGTGGGACGCCGACCATCCTGGTCCACTTGCCATGCACGCAGAACTCCAAGGAGTCACCTGTCGTCGCTACCGCAAGAATAATGTCTAATGAGCCGTCAAATCACAAGCCCACTTCCCACTTTGAAGTTGCTCTGACGAAGGAACCATCATGACTTCGTTGAATTCTCGCTTGAAGAAAACTACTGTACCAAAGCAAGATCGCTAGCTACAAGAGTTACTCCAATGAGGCCTCCTCTCGCTCATAGGATAGGAATATGAAAATCATAGGAAGTGAGATGACATGCATCTCAATTCCTATAGAGAAAGAGATGCCATTTGATGCTTAGGATAGGATTTTTCCATTTAGTCTAGGCTAATGTACTCGTAATTTTCTAAAACTACAGTAGTAACTAGTACTAGTATTGGTACATGCTCGCACTCGCATACGCACACACACACTAACTAGTAGTACTACTACTTCTCGATGTCGGCCGACGCCGTCGTTCTCCTTCCCAGCTTTGTCGGCGACACCCCACCGTGCTTGGATCCACCGTGCTTGGATCTCTGCCGACCTCTCCGTATACGAGAGCTCGGCGACATCCCGGCTTTGTCGGCCTCACTTTGATCATTGTATACTAGATATGGTGATTATACTGTCACATGGCTCAGCAGATAGCTCCAGTGATTTGTCCGGTTGACCACAAACAGTCCGCATTCGCCTCATCAGCTCGTGTTCTTTATCTATCTATCTATGCGGGCCTACCTGTCGCTGAAGAAAGAAATAAAACCAAAATTATGCGTATGTGACATTACCGTTTAGACGCTTGTCGAGGCCTCCGCGAACACCGAGCATGTATTCACCGGCTCAACACCAATGGTCATACTGTGACTCGGCGCTTTGCTCATGTATATCGCCCATCACAACGACAATCTATAAAACAGCCTAGCTAGAGAGGGTACTATGGCGCGGAGTATGTACTATCGTGAGCAACCGATCATAGTGCCACTGCACACGAGTGTGTGTCTGATCGATTCGTCCATTATTCTTGAGTTATGTATGGTTGTGTGGTGTCCAATGGTGGTCATCGAATGCTAGCTGGCGACAAGGGCGGTTGCATGGATGCCTGGTTGTCAATACGTGCCGCATACGCTTCAAAGGCTCGTCATCCATGAGTTCACATTTTACCACCATGCCAGCGTCTGACCGGCCTACCGAAACCCCTTCCATCGCTAGCGAAGCGCTTGCCTGAAACGATCACCGCCTCTCCGTAACGCCAATGCCGCATTCACCATCCTTAATCGCAGGTGCAGTTGGTGTCACCGACATGCGGGCTCGATGCCCGTTGGGCCCACATGTTAGTGTGACAACGCACCTGCGGTTAATTCATTGAAGCAGCGTCTGCATTCACACCTGACGCGACCTCTCACTGGCGCCGACATTGCAGCAGCGCGCCGGCCGAGAGAGCGCCACCCGCGCGGCATCCCGGTGCAAGCGACTGCTCCGCGTTAATGACACCACGGCTGCCAACGAACCTACGCCGCTGCTAGCCGTCCATCCATCTACCGCGGCTCATTGCCATTCGCCCGCTCCCAGCCATAGCCAAAGACCCACACTCATTCTCCTCCGTCCTTCCTTTTGTTGGCACCACTCAACCATGGCCTCCGGCACTCCAAAGATCTTTGGACATACCGTCGCAGGAGCGCACGGGACATCGGTGGCTCCGCTCGGCGCGCTTCCAAAGCTCTCTTGGACGATTTCGCAGGAGCATACGGCGAGATCGCTGGCTCCCACCGCCGCCCGCCGCCACGACCATTTAAGCCGGCTCGCATGCGCTTGCGCAGCCGGCAGCGAGGAAGAGTAGTACACGGTAGGTCGCCACCGCTCTTGTCCTAGGAAGGCCACCGCTCCTCCACTCAGTCGACACCAAGCTTGGCGGGATAAAAATCGGCGGCCGATTAGCCGCTTGATGGTGACGTGGAGGCGAATATCTTCATAACCTTGTGCTCCGGAGGAGGAGGTTATCGAGGCGGACAAGGAGGAGGCAAAGGCAATGGGCGGCTTTCTCGTTCATGGCCGGACATGGTGGTCGGGGCCCGGTGATCGTTTAGATTAGGTTTACAGTAGGTTTTAGTACGGTTCGTGCAAAATATGTAATGAATTTCATCCAGTTTACAGGAAAAGTTCTTGAAATGTAATGAATTTCATCCGGTCAATTTGAAATTTGTTTTGTTTGCATGAATTTCGTTCGTTAGTTCATATAGTTGTTGAAAGGTATGCGGCAGCATCGGATGGCATCCATCGTTGTCCTCGACAGATGCCGTGTAAATTTGTGGGCCAAAGGCCGAGATGCCCTAACTATCATGCTATAATCGCTAGCAATCCTCCATTATTTGGCAGGGAACAGTTATCCTCGATCAAAATCAGATCCGCGGTGTTTCAGATTCTCCCGCCAGAAGAGTGTAAACTCTGCTTACATAAAATGGAGCAAGTGGACTACATCAGTAGCACGCCATATCACTCAACTAGCCCTCCTAACGAGCGGAAAGCACCGCCTCGCTATTTTGTTCTCGATTTCTATCGATCAATCGCGGAAAATGTTACGCCGCAAGTTCTAAATGAAAAGGCGGCACACTTACGACTCAGACGCTGCCGCAAACCCGACAGTCCGGATCGCACGCCACCACCAGCGTTGTCTTGCAATTTCACGGACATGTGGGACCAGAATTGAATAAACCGCCGATAGTCAAATCTAATCACTCAAGGGCGCCGGCCGAGAAGAGAGAAACGGGGAGGGAGAAGAGATCGCCTCACCGCTGCAGTGGGACTCCATGAAATATATGGTGATAATGTGAGGTGGGCCATGCCGAGTCCGACCGCCTCGAGCCTGCTCTCACCGCCTGCCCTCAAGACGCCACTGCCCGCTGCATGCATGCATAGCAAGTAGTACTCCTTATGTGGAGGAGAGAGAGGCATTGACAAAGTCAAGGAGTGGGCTCTGCAAGAGCCCGTCTTTACACGTGCTCCTAGGTATAAAAAAATAATTCTAAAAAAGGCATAAAAAACAATTGTGTCTTAAAAAAAGAAAGGTAAAAAACATTAGAGAGGAAATAGATAGAGAGAGAGAGTGAGAAAAAGCTATAACCTGGGCATTACATGAGGAAGGAGGGAGTGGTGCACATGCCAAGTTCACTGGGCTGTCGTGTTTCACACCTCCGTCAGAATAAAGGAGACAATAGCTTATAAAAAATATACAATGAATACTCGTTGCTCGTCCTCTATATCTGAAAGAATACTTTCATTCACGACATGTGGGACGCCGACCATCCCGGTCCACCCGACATGCACAAAATTACCCTGGTCTACCCCGGTCGACACAGCCCAACCTTTCCCATTGTAAGTTGTTTGGACGAAGGAACCATCATGACTTCGTTGAATTCCGCTTCTTCAAGAAAACTTACTGTACCCGCAATATCGCTACCACACGCCAAGACCGGACGACACTGCACCACGCCATATCATCGAAACCCACTAGGCCAAACTAGCCCGCCTAGGTCATCTATTTTGGCACGGAGGGAGTACGTCTCTGCACTGCTATGATTTTGTGTTGCACGTTCTCTGTGCTTTTGCTACGATTTTCCTACCCTATGAACCAAATGAGGCCTGAATGTATGTCGACTATTGGCCCTGTTTGGATCCATGGGTTAGAGTTAGTTTGAGTTAGTTTGTACTCAACTAACTCAAAAGTATCCAAACAGGAGGGTTAGTTTGGGTTAGATGCATCTAACCCATCCAAAAAGTCTAACCCATCCAAGAGGTGTTTATTTGGGTTAGTTCTTCTTGGGATCATTAAAAAACACATTTTTCTCTCGCCTCCCGTGCAGATCCTCTCCACTTCCTCAAGCTTCTCGCCCTTTCCTCCTCCTCTCGTGACGCCTGTGAAGGCGCCTCACCAGATCCCGCCCATCTAACCTTGCCATCCAAACACCTCTTTGGCTAGAGTTAGTTTAGGGTTGGTTCAGGGTTAGAATCTAACTCTAACCTCTAACTGAGTTAGAGTATCCAAACAGGGCCATTGTTTGATCAATCACTAAGCCTACAATTTTAGGAGCTAGGGGTATTGGTCGATCGACGAGGGATAAGTATGAGCGTACCACGAGCTCATCAGCCCCAACGTTTCTCTTCAGTGAGTGTTTTGCAACTACTATAGCTCGCACAGTAGCTAGCCTACTAACACCAAGAATCATCAAACAAGCCCTGCTGATATGATAAACAGTTCAAACTTACATCTAATCATGCCATATATTACATCAAAAGCTGGTGAGGATACATCTGTTTCCATAACTCGGAGAGGGTTCGCATGATTCACTATCAAACAAAAGTAGCAAGATCCGCCCACACAAGATAGTGCACTAGCCCTAAGATGGTTTGTTAACACGCATCGCTCGTAATTAAACACGTGGCAATGCAAACTACCCTCAAGGATTAGCGACCAACTATTTCTTGTCATCGATCTCTGCAATGACCACAAGACGGACAACGGCATGGGAATCGATTGGGCGATGTCCGCAGGATCGATCATGACATCGAATCGATCTTCGGGCGGCGTCCATAGGATGGACAGCGCATTGAATCGATCTCCGGCGATGCCAACAGACGGGCCACGACATCGAATCATCAAGGACGACACCGCACCTGCACAACCCTAACATATTAGCAAGCACATTGCAAATAATAAAAACCACAACTATGGTAATAAGCCATTATTTTTACCTTGTACAGCTCACCGGGGATCTCATCCTCGCAGGGCCATCTCCTCGTCCTCGATGGGGCCATCACCTTGCTGGGGGAATACCGCTTCTCAACGGCGACTATCTCCTCGCACTCGGTCTTGAGCCTCACATAGGTGGCAATCGAGAGTTCCCGGGTAGGCACGGTGGGGCCCTTTGCTGTTCTTCCAACTTTCTTTGAGGGGTTCGTCCGCCAACGCCCTCAACTCTTGGGCCGTGCTTGTTTCTTGGAGTTCTTCGTCTCCATGGGTTGGCCCGCCAACATGGTCAACTCGCTGGTCGGTGCTCGCTTCCTCGGAGATCGCTGTCTCCAAGGGTTGTCCATCGGCAACTCTTGCCTAGTGCTCCAAAGATCCATCAATGAACCGACAAATGAAAAACAATCGAAAGGAAACCACAATCGCAATGAAAACGGGAAAAGAATAGGATGAGAATCGGTCGGTGCTTCGCAAAAAGAAGATTCTTGAATGAAAATATAGCAGATAACTGATTCGCCCACCTTTCCTTCGCCGACATGTAATAAAAATGGCAGAAGTGAGTAGCCTGGAGTGAGGTCTTCTTTAAGAAAGGGAAGAAAGGGCTTGGACGAGCGTTCTAGTGAAATGATGGTTGCCTTGTCCAGTCCAACTTGGAGGCCACCTTACCACTGCTGGTAAAGGTGTGGGTTTTGTGATATGACGGGTCATGACGGCCACACCGGGTTGACAGGTGAGTCTCGACTGTAGCACCTCGCTGTGATTTGGTGGATGGCACGCGGGTCCGGATGCTTTGAAATGTCCCGCATATAGATAGAGCGGCTAGTCATATAGGAGTGCTCAATATTGTGCACCGCGACCAAGGCGGAGAGGAAAACGAGAGAACTACGTAATTAATGCATGAGTTTAATTAGGGTAGTTTTGTAAAGTACGAGATACATTCCTCCAATCGCAAAATGCCTTGGTTCATGAGATTTGAGATTTGAGCCCTATAAATCGGAAGGGAGGGAGTGCTGCACATGGTGTAGTCTAGTCACTTGTTGAAATCTCTAGAAAGGCAAATACTCCTTTCCGGTTTACAGGGCTATACTACTCCCTCCGTCTAGGTGTGTAAGTCACCTTACAAAAACCAAATAGTCCCAAAACACTTAGGCGCGGTGCATTAACTTCTACCTTGTTTCTTGTTTCTTGACATATCAACCAATAAGAGATGAGAGGTGTGCATGCTTTTAATGACTTGCAATGGCTAGTTCATTGCATGCAATGCTATTAATTAGCAAATAAACATTGGTGACCCCAGAGGAAACGTGCTAAGCGCTGCGGACCTATGCAGAATGAGTATCAACCAATGGATAATGGAGTTTAATTGTTAAACAATAGCAATTTTGTCTCATGCAAGAGCCTGGCTAGTACTCCAAGGAACCACACCACGTGAGCGTTCGCAACTGCCACGTTCGGGTTGCGCTTGGCTCTTCGCCTCTTCGAGAAGACGAACAATAATGATGTTACTCTTACTTCTACAGTATTGAATCCACTGCTGCATGTCCGTCCACCTCGTAAGTAGAGGGATAGCGTAGCGAAGTTTACTTTATCGCTCCTCGCTTTTGCGTTTATGACAGTGGGCCCAACAGTGGTTGGCCCTCCCATCATGCAGCCAAAGGCAGGTGCAAGTAAGGCACCGGAGCTCAATCCATGAGGGAGAGGGTGTTGTAGTAATCAAATTTCTCGATCTTGTACGAGTTGACGAAGATAGGGGTTGCTTGCTTGCTAGTGTTGCTCACTACGTATATATAGGCCGGAGCCTCCGCGCTTGCTTGCTAGGGTTGCTCACTACGATATATAATCCGGAGCCTCCGCGCTAGCTTGCTAGGGCTGCTCTATTCACACACTCTCATCCTCTCCGATCTAAACAAGATAGGGGTAGTAACACCGCCTTTCTCCTTCAAAAACACTGGCTTTCTATCCTCACCGCTGGTTACAGATCCGACGATCCCTCCACCGGTGAAGGGAGGAGGGCGGCGCTTAGGCCGTCGTCGACAAATGAGGGAGGAGACCCACCGCCGCCGCACCATTCTCTCGGCCGATCACGGAGCAGGAGGTCCTCCGATCCTTCGTTGTTGCTCAGGGCAGATCCGCCTCCCGCCGCCCACCTATCCACATCCCGACGACCTTCGTGTATATCTTCGCTCGAAACCGCTTTAGCTCTACTTCCCAGCTCGCTACGCCGCTGCATGTGCATCATTTTCACCTCTCAGCCCCTCTCGATCGGATGGTCCAACGTCACATATTTTCTTCTTCTATTGTTAGAGGTAAAGCTACCATGGAGTCAAAGTTATATTCTCCGTTCAAAAATACTTGTCATTGAAATGGATGTATCTAGATGTATTTTAGTTCTAGACACGCCCATTTTGATGACAAGTAATTCTTGACGGAAGGAGTACTTGGTTCAAACAAGAAATAAAGTGGGGTGGGGAATTTAGTATGTACATCGGACTTGGTACAAACAGGAAGGAAAGAGGGTGAAAGTAGTACAGACCGGTCATCCAACCGGTCTCTTGGTCTAAAAAGGAAATATAGGGTAACGCTGTACACAAAGTGGTATGACCAGACTAGATTTGCTATCCACACATAGGAGTAGGTGGCTAGAGGAAAAAAATGGGACCAACCCAGATATGTTTCTTGGATGTTTGTTTCTCGGGCAACAAACTATGAATCACCACTTTATGCCCCTGCTTACGCACATGGTGCTGGATCGCTGGTGCACCCACCGCCCCATGCCCTTATACCAAATATTTAGGCTCCATTCGAATAAAGGGGCAGAAAACATAGGTGTTGATGAAAATAGAGGAATAGGAATGGAATGTAGGTATAAAACTATGGAACAACGAACCAGAGGAAACTCTCAAGAGAATGTGTTCGGATGGACTACGAAATGTACAGATTCGTTTTTTTAGAGTAGCATGCTTGGCAGTATGAGATGCTATTTGTGTACTCAGCTGCACAGTGACTATTCTTGTCCTCACCTCACATACCACACATAGGTTGATTTTTATTCCGGCAACACAGACACAAGAACCTGTCTAACGCATGGCAGCGAAGCACTGCTTCGGCTTCGCCCAAAAATGAGCAGCAAGCGTGGATGTTTCTAATCCTATGGAATTAGTACTACTGCATCAGCTTTCCTATGAAACACTATTCACCTTTCCTGTTCCGAACGGTTGAAGGAAAGAATACCGAGGAATAGTGTTCCTACGAAAATCCTGCACCAAACCTATGAACCTAACGCAGCCTTAGCTGTTCTTAATCTAATGTCCTCGGTAAAATGAAGCCATGCCACCGTTATAAGCCATGACAAGTTTAGCCAAATGTTTTTGCCTGTAATTGTTTGAGACTCTGATTGTTTCCTCTATGCCTTTTTGTGCAAATAGGGATATCCAATTCACCTGGTTGCTGTTGTGACCTTTTGGTGTACTGCACAAAACTCTTCTTAAAAGAAGTGACTTTTGTGCTGTTTAACTGGAATGCTAGAATGGAACAATTGGTTCATTTTGGTGGAACTGCACAAAGGGAGATCTGTGTTCCAATCCTCATCATCCATATTGGCGCCATAACCTTCCTTTAGGTAAGAATGATATTTAATGCATGTGTTCATCTCTATTTTCCGACTGCCATGATAAAATAATGCTGTTTTTTACTAGTACACTTGTACTCCCTCACTAACAAACCCAATTCTGAATTAGAAGGCCAATCATGTACTTGGTTTCACCAACTGGTGAGGAGAAAGAGAAACAGAGCATGAAGAGGAAGAAGAAGAAGAATAAACAGTGCTAAGGCGATCTTGTTGAAGCTGAGGCCTCAACGAGGCCATTCAAGGGCTCCGCAACGACTACCTTACATGTGAGACGATCCTCCGTGGAGCCCTTCCACTTCTCCTGTCTCACTTAATTAATTAGGAGTACTTAAGTACCACTAATTTATTACCGCCTAATTTTCCTGTTGGAGTTAAACAAATCTTTAGTAGGACCCTATGTTGAATCATGTACGTGTGTATGTTTGTCATGGAGGTGAATCATGTGGTGGAGCAGGAGGGAATAGTATTAGTGTCATGACATAATAGTGCTATTGTTTTGCATGTCAATTTATTGCCATTGGTTCAATGAGGCAATGTTTTGCGTATTGTCCATCATGAATTTGATGCTACTGTTTGAGTAATATGCTAATGTCTTCCTATCCTTTCTCACTAAGCTAATGAAGGTTTCACCTTGTTCTTACTTGTGCAAATAGGGATCATGTTGTGCCAATCATACATTTTAGTGGAACTACACAAGATAATACAATGAACTGTATCCTAGCCAGTGCTTTAACTCTGCTGGAAGTTCTTGATAATCTTTCGATATAATCTCACCACTGGTAAACAAGAGTGATTTCAACCATACATTTGAAGTGCACAAAAATATATACTATTGTGTGATTCCAGTGAGTGCTTTATCATCTCTTATGGGACTACATGAATAAGCTTTTTTTCTCAGGTTGGTACGAGCCTAAGGCCTTCATCCATATTAGTTTGTTGTCATCTATATTTGTATCGTGCTACTGTCATGAGAAACTCCTTTATTTTTGCACGTTAAAGTTTTGCAACCTATGATAAATGGTGTAGCGACCCGACCTCAGACGGTCAAGCCTCGTGTTATCGTGCATCCTCGGATCAGTATGTCATAACACACAACATTAATGTATATATCAAAGTGCAATCACATGTATAAATAACGTGAAATGATATATACCTCATAATAATCAGCGGAAACAATCAAACGGGTGTGGAGTCCCATCAACGCCATCGCAGGTTGAGTGTAGACCGTAACCTCAGATCGTAACTCTTACTGTCGAGGAAATATCTCGCAACATGATACGCTTGCAGCCGTAGGTCAAGACATTGAATGTACCGCAAGATCACAACATGAGAAAACAGATGATAAAACTATACTATATGCAATATGGCTTTATGGCTCAGATTCGAATTTTGTTTGCGTAAAAGCTGGTTTTATTTTACCTACATCAAAGGAATAAAATGAAGCATGTACTATAGAGTTTTTTCTGTCATGACATGGTTCCGCCAACCGATGTCTCATAGCCCAAAATCATCATAAGTTGCCCACAATTGTTATCAATCCGTGTTGAGAGTTCCGAGATAGATCCAGTCCAGATGCTCAAATTGTCCATAATCGGGACACGGCTAATCGATTAGGTTTAAACCTCCGCAGAGGTTTGTACACTTTACCTGCAAGATTCGATCCTCTCGTTACGCTCTCGCACTTCGTGGTGTTTGAGAACAAGATGACCAAACATGGTCTTCCAAAGAGTTCCTCCGACCACCGTCCGCACTCAACCCATCCTACCGTAGTTCTACATCTGCTAGTACCGCCCCAGCCAGAGTCACAACTAAGGTCAACCAAGCCAGAGCCCATAATGACTTGCGGTTGCACGTAAGCTTCCGGCATGAAGTATTCTTCCGCCTCTTTGAGTCTGGGTGAAGCTTTCCGCAAGATGTCATGGCGC
The DNA here is from genome assembly GCA_021605205.1 of Aegilops longissima. Classification (NCBI taxonomy): domain Eukaryota; kingdom Viridiplantae; phylum Streptophyta; class Magnoliopsida; order Poales; family Poaceae; genus Aegilops; species Aegilops longissima. The sequence goes on along the minus strand of CM038677.1, from coordinate 533,547,421 downwards.
TTCTCCATGCATCCCGCCAACCACCGGTTTCTCCAGGTGCCCACAACCGCCCTTCACCCAAAGAGTGTGTATTGAATTCTTGTCTCGAGTCTTGAAGTCTTGAGGTCTTGAAGATGCAGTCCTTGCAGATTCCATCATGGAGTTGTCGCCATTGACGAGAGTCCTCCTTCTTCACACCACTCGAACACTCATACCAAACCCCGCCTACTACAGCGTAGCATTAGAATAAAATAACGCCCCGGCTTGGTAACAGGGTGATGGGTTCCTACCTCATGCATACTACTCAACTACAAGAATTTCAATAACACTACCGAGGGGTGGTTGCAAAGGTGCCACTAAATGCAATAAAACATAGGTAAGAAAGCATGGTCAAAGTGAACTTGCTCGGTGATGTTGACGAAGAAGAATTATCGCTCAAGAAATAACTTGATAGACTACTCGTCACTCTCTGATGAAATCTATATAACAAACATATCATTCACATAAGCACTCACACTAACAATCAAAACAAAAGAGAGAGCGAATAAGAACCAAGGAACTTCAAATAAAACTAGGGAGTCTTCTTCTACAACATTCACAAAAATAGTTTTGTCTAACGGAAAATAAAACACTAAAATAACAGAGAATAAAATATAAATTTAGTTAAGACAAAGAAAAAATAAAGTATTTTTTTCATAAAGCTAGTTTGAAAGTATTTTCAATTGGGAGTTAAAAGTAGAGAAATCCATTGCAAGTTATTAGCTAACTTGAATTGATTTCACGATAACAAAATAAAAATAAATATAAAAACTTGTTGAACACCTACTGTTTAACTAATAGAAACCAAACATAAACTTTCTGAAATATAAAATAAAATAATTTAAAAACAACTATAGAAAAGAAGTAGCTATAATTCAATAGAACTAAAACAGAATTTGTTTTACATGAAACAATAAGCTAAAATACTCAAACAATTTCAAGTTTTTACCACTGGTAAATATGATCACTAGTGATCAGTAGAAAAAAGAATCAAATAAAATCTATTTTAAACTCCCGAATAAGCAAAACAAGCTTTAATTCAAATCTGATCTAACTCAATTTTTATAAATCCAAACATAGACAAATTATATATTTTTGAAACTACAAGAAAATTGTGATCTAACGCAAAAGAATCAGCATCATTGGACTTCTAGATCAAAAGTTATAAGCTAAACAAGAACGGAACTAAATCTGTTACAGAAATAAATCTGAAAACGAAAACGGAGTTACCAGACGTGAGGCAGAGATGGCAGGAAGGAGACGGCGATGTGGAGGGCTGCTCCGGCGAGGGGGCGAGGTCGCCAAGCAGGGTGGGGTGGCGGAGGAGGGGTCGGCGCTGGGGAGGTGGCGCTGGGCGATGGGAGGTTCCAGAGAGCTCCGGTGAGCGCTTTAGGCAGGAAAAGGAGGACGGTGGCGAGAAGGCTATGGGCAGGAGGGGGCGTGGTGATGGGAAAAATGGAACGAGGAGAGGGAGGGGTTTTATAGGCGGTCTCGGGAGGCGCTGGGATGGAAAGACGAGGGAGATCGAAGGTGGAGTTTCGCTGTCTCCATGGATATGGAAAGCTTTGAGAGGAAACAGAGGAAGGAGATGATCTCTTGTTGGGCTAGAATAGGAAAGTGCTTAATGGGCCAGCAGGTTTTTCCTAATAAAACGATTCCATTCCTATTTTTAAAATTAGGAAACTAAAACAATAAAAGGAAATCAAATCAATTCGAATAAAGAGTTTTTATATACTAAAATTATCGAAAAATAAAATGTAGATGATGAGCATTATTCCACGGCCAAAATAAAAACTTAAAAAAATGTTTTTCAGAAAATCCCTAAAGGCTTTATTTCTTTTTTTGCAAATAATTTTTAAATAAAAACTTTGGTTTTTCTTGGCTCAAATATTTTCAAAAATGCCCCTGATTTTGGAGGGTCATTTTCCTCGCTTTTCTTGCTTGCAAGACTTTATTTTTCGGGTATTTCTCGGGAAGAAAATAGAGAAGCAAGTGCAAATATTTGAAAGAATTAAATTGCAAAACTCCGCTCAAATTCTTTATAGTTGAAGAAGTCATGTTATCTTCTCTCATTGATTTTAATAGGATGAATTTGAATTTACCGGAGAAGGGGAAAGTCATTTTATTCCCTCTCTTTCAAAAGTTTTTTTGAAAAGGTTCAAATTTCACTCAAGTTTAATTCACTCAAGCAAACAAACAAACAATTCAATTAATTATATTAACATTCCAAAATTTGGGATGTTACAAATGGCAATGCTTTGAGTGTTGAGTTGAGCTAATTGACACTGATTAAATAAACTAATACCTCTCTTTAAGCAAGACTACTATGTTGCTAACTTTACCCATTAAGATAATGAGGGTGCTTCTATTTGTTAGTGTATGTTTCATCAACTAGTCCCACTATTACAGTAATCTCACTCTCTCAATACATGTGCCAACAGGGATGCTCGATTTTGGTGGAACTGCACAAAAACTTTGGGTTCTTCATTGCCTCGACAGCTTCCGTCCTTTCCTGTCAGTCGCTAAACTCCGCATGCTTTCTTCCTTTTCTGCCGACGCTATTTATCTCGGCTTCCACCAAAAGGAAATAGTAATTGATATGCTACCTCACACAGGTTGGTACTGGTATTTATCCTGATTATTGTGCCTGTCATATGTATTGGTAATTTGGTATTGTGCTACTGTTTGCCGATTTCATAAAGGAGTAATTTGGAGCCTGAACTCGCAGGCAAATCATTACATCGGGTGATTTCAGTAGAACTGCACAAAATGATCAGATGGACATGTACTTATGCTGCTGCTATGTACTCCAAAGTTCACTCGCATAAGCATCGATGTTGACAAGAAGTGCCTATATTCATTCGAGTATCAACCGGCGTCAACCAATTGTCAAACTCCAAGTATTAGGAGAGTGAACGCCAAAATATTGCTTGGTGCATAGCCCAGAAAAACGCAGTCCAGTCTTTGGTCCCAACTTGTGCCTTTTGGTTATCAAAGACATATGGTAGCGAACTATATGGCATGGAGTCTAAAGATTCCGCAAGTTGGTTGACCGTATATTCATCTCGCACTTAATCAGTCCGCACGCCAAGGATGCTCCATTTTAGTTGAACTCCACAAAAATTTGGGTGGTTCATTTTCTCAATTGCCTCCTTTCTCGCTCCGCAATGTAGAATTTTGGCAGATACAAGACTAAGACGAGCCAAGAACTGGTTGGATGAAAGTAGTGGCCAAGTTGCTCAAACCTCCTCGCACGAGGCCACTATTTGAGGATAAACCTACAAGCAAAGTTCAGATTGTCTGTGCTGCCTCTTATGTACTCGAAAGTTTACTCATACAAGAACTAATTTTAGCAAGAAGTACCTCCGATTGAACACCATTTACCAGTCTGTACCCTAGGTAATTAAAGTTCGTCCATGGATCATATTGGCTGTGATCTCAATCATTTGGATGCATAAACATACTGAACATGTGTATATCTGAATCTTTTTGTAAATTATGTATGAATATTGTCGTGTGATCTATCAATCATTTGGATGTATAGATATGCTGAGCTTGTGTATATATGAATCTTTTGAGTTGTTGATAGTGAATTTTGGCTATGGATATGAACGTGTCCTGTGAACCTGAGTTTGATATGAATGTTTACCTTTTCTGTTGTATTTGTGTGTGAACTTGTTAGTATGCCTACTGTGGGGTATAAAATGCAGGTCTATTATAAAAGTAATGTTGTGTCCAATTTATGTTTTCCCTTCTAACCACACTATATATATTTATATTATTACTATTATTATATATTTTATAGAGACTTATATATACATTATAAAAACATCCCACGTGTTATTAACTTATAAAAGTAAATGTTTAACGGAAGTTCGCAAGGAAAATCCTGGTGATTGCGTACAAAAGCTTGCGAAGATTTTAAGGACCAATTTAATAATAACACGCTCATTTTTATTTTGAGCAATAACTCGCTAATTTCTTAATTATATATATATATATATATATATATATATATATATATATATATATATGCCTCTCGGTTTATTCTTTGATATTAATTGCTCCTTCTAACATAACATTATATATATAACGAGCCCACCTAATACGGTATTTCAAGGAAGTGCAAATGGGCTGGGATTTCTTAGAAAATATAAATGGGCCTGATTGATGCGAAATTATTTGTTCACCCAGCCCAGCAAATGGACTGTACATTCTAGAAAACATGGGTTAAATATATGCCACATTTTTGCAGTCGACATGTGGGCCAATAGGTCAAGCTTCACGAGGGCGTTGTCAACTTGGTCAACAAATGATTGTGTCATCCACAGCCATTGATTTATATCCAACGGCTGGCATGCACCTTCAATCTCTGCTTAGCACGCATCGCTGCGCGCCTACCACCCCACCGCCGCCGCTATCCCTCCACCCTCGACACCTCCTGTTATTCTCCACGATCACGACAGCCCAACGCCGCAATGTAACCAGTTATAACCCTTCTCCTCCTCTCAATCATGCGACTCCACCGCCGCTTTTCCCATCTCCGAGTCGTCCCCGTCCGGGCCTCGCTGTCGTCCACCGCCGCCATGCTCGCAAAGCGGCGTGGTCAACAAATGAGAGTCATCGAAGAGGATCAGATGTGGAGAGCTCGACGGCTGGGACCCACGAGGTCGATGGTCGCACGCAAGGAAAGTTCCTCCTTATTAAGCTGAAAAAAATGTTTCCTCCAAATGACAGCCGGGACCCACTGCTGTATCTTCGCACGGAAGGAAGTGCCTCCTTGTTTTGCGAAAAAATTATTCATCCTGCTGATAGCTGGGACCCGCCGACGGTGACCGACTTGTGGGCCTACTAAGCGGACGGTACGCACGGCTTTGTCAACTTAATCAACAAATGATTCTAGCAGCTGGACCGCTGGATGTTAATCCAACAACCGTGCTCCTTCTTCAACCTCTCGTTTGCTCCTGCCTCCGTGTGGGCACCGCGGGTGCCGCCGCACACCAACCAGTGAAGTTTCCTACCTTCCATCTACGACTCCACCGCCTGCCTTCCCCATCTCCGGTCATTCCACTGGCGCGCCGCACGGTGTGGTCAACGTGGTCAACAACCGAGAGTCGCTTAAGATGACCGACGTGAGAGGTCGGCGGGGGGACGCACCACGCCCATGGACGCATGCATGCAACGGAACGCGGCGAGGTCAACGTGGTCAAGGAACGACTTCCATCGGAAGTATATCAGACGTGGAGAGTCTCACCGGGTCCACGGCCGCAGCAAGTAAGTGCCTCCTTATTACGCGGTAAATAATGATTCCTCCAATCGACAACAGGGACCCACCGGACGGGCCATCAGATTTTGCGAAAAACGCTTGCCCCGATCGCTGGGACCCACCGACGGGCCACCGATTTTGCAAAAAAATGTTCCCCCATCGTCACCGACCCATCGGAAGTGCCTCCTTATTACGCACAAAAAAATGAATACTCCCCCGGCTAGCTGGGACCCACCTTGGTGGGAGGCTGACTTATGGGCCTACTAAGTTGACGGGGACGAAGTGTCAACTTAGTCAATATGAACGATTCTAGCTCCAAAGGACCGTGATGATGTCCATACAATGGCTGTAGTGCTTCTTCAACCTCTGGTCTTCTTGCTCCAAATTACCAAAGCAGCGCCGGTCGTGCAGCATGCTCCTCGCCTCCCGTGGCCGGGTCAGGCGCCACGGAGGCCTCACCGCCTCTACTATTCCCACCACTGGCCAGCCCCTCGGCGACGGCAGCCTCACACCGTGGCCGAACCAAGGAACCTCATACCCTCTCCACGCGGGCTTCCACTGCTGCATCTTTCCCGGCTCCGCGTCGTCCCCTTCCTAGGCCTCGCCGTCGTCTCCCGCTGTGGTGCTCTCCACGCGGCGTGGTCAACATGGTCAAGGAATGACTTCCATCAGAAGAGTACTGTACATGGAGAAGCTGACAGCTGGGTCCACGGCCACAGCCCAGTTTTTTTGTGATTTGCCAAGTAAGTCACTTTTTCAGGCCTGTTGCGCTGCAAATCTTTAAAGACGAGGGGAGCTTTCATTCGGCTGGCCGAGAAATTGGCCATCAGTAAGAGAAATGGGATGTACATTTTTTAAACACATCAAACCGGCAATTAGTTTCAAATATCTTTTTTTTCATTTCAAGATTTTAAATTACATTAATTTTTATGCGTGGAGAATTTGTTGATTTTATATTGATATACATTTATTTTAAAATCAGTTTGAATGTGAGTCAAAATTTCGGATTAAAACAGTTCGGACCGACCAAATATGCAAAATTTCGTATAATTTTTAACCATGGCCACAATATGGGCTGTAATGCTAACAAAAAGAATATGGGCTCCAAAAAACCTTAATAATTAGCAAATGGGCTGTAAATTATTAGAAATAATGGCAGATGGGTGTATGCTGTTTTTCCACAGATTTGAGGCTTTCCTAAAAAGGTTGACGACAAGCAAAGGATCGTTGGATGGCCATCCAACGGCCGCCGTGTTTCTTCAATCTCTGCTCTTCCTGCTCCAAATAGCCAAACAAAGCGCCAAGGGACTGCTCGCTCCTCCTCCCCCGCTGCCGCTCTCTGCTGCCAAGCAGCCCTCACCGCCCCACCAGATTCCCATCGCTGGCCTAGCCATCCTCTACTCACCCACACCGCTGTTATTCTCTCGGCGACGGCAGACGAACCAAGAAACCTCATACAGTCAGATTCCTCCGTGTGGGAAACAATCGCCGAGTCTTCCCTGCCTCCGTGTCGCTCCTTCCTAGGCCTCGCCGTTGTCCACCGCCTCGTGCTCTCGGCGCTGCCTGGTCAACGTGGTCAATGACCGACATGCATCTGGCGGATCAGACGTGGAGAGGTCGACAGCTGGGTCCACGGCCGCACGCAAGGAAATGCCTCCTTATTACGCGCAAAATAATGGTTCCTCCACCTGACATCAGGGACCCATCGAAAAGGCCTCTGTATTTCGCGAAAAAACGTTATCGCCGCTGACAGCTCAGACCCACCAGCTATATCTTCGCACGCAAGGAAGTGCCTCCTTATTACGCACAAAAAAAATGAATACTCCCCCTGTTAGCTGGGACCCAGTATAGTGGCAGGCTGACTTGTGGGCCTACTAAGTAGACGGGGATGGAGGGCTTTGTCAACTTAGTCAATATGCACGATTCTAGCTCGAGTGATCGTACGATGTCCATCCAACGGCCGTCGTGCTTCTTCAACCTCTGGTTTTCTTGCTCCACCGCCAAAGCAGCGCCGGTCGTGTCCCGCTTCCTGCCTCCCGTGGCCGGGTTGTGCTACCACGGAGGCCTCACCGCCTACTACTCCAACCGCTGGCCAGCCATCCTCCACTCACCCACACCCCCGTTATTCTCAAGGGCGACGGCAGCGCAGCCGAACCAGTGAACCTCGTACTCCTCACGCTGGGCATCCACCGCTGTTTTCCCGGCCCGCCGCCCCTTCCTAGGTCTCGCCATCGCCCACCACCCGGTGCTCTCGGCGCCGCGTGGTCAATATGGTCAAGGAACGGCTTCCATCGGACGTGGACTCATGCGTGGAGAGGCCGATACCGGGTCCACGGCCGCAGCAAGGAAGTGCCTCCTTATTACGCGCAAAATAATTATTCTCCACCGACAGCGGGGACCCACCGGACGGGCCATCGATTTCACGAAAAAACATTTGCCCTCGATCGCCGGGACCCACCAGCTACATCTTCGCATGCAAGGAAGTGCATCCGCAAAAAACGATACGCCCGACCGCCGGGACCCACCAGCTACATCTTCGCAGCAAGGAAGTGCCTAACACCGGGACCCACCTGGTCGAAGCGCACGAAGCGTTGTCATTCTGGTCGCGAACGTATGTACATATATACCGGTCGATGTAGAGGCGCACGGTCGTAGTAGAGGCGCCGTACATGTCGTAGTAGAGGCGCCGACGTAGCATGTACACGTACGTATAGCGGCCAGGGTGCAAGAAAGAAAATACGGCCACGTATGTGTACGGGTGGGGTCTCGAACGCCTACTCGCGACGCGCACGGGCGAGGGCTCGCTGACATGGCTGGGTCGAACGGAGAAACAGATCGCTGCCGTGTTCATGGGGAGGCAACGGAATGCGCGCCGGTTCATGGGGAGGCAACGAATGCGTCGTGTTCATCGGGAGGCAACGGAACGCGTGGGAGCCAACCGTCTGGGTCGGAACGGAATTCGTGGTCGTGTTCATCGGGAGGGCTTGGATGGAACAGGCGATGAAAACGAGGCATGGCGTACCGCACAACGGAAGAAACGGCCTTGTGTTCGACCGGCCACGTTCGAAACAGGATCCTATTCATCGTGAGGGGTCTAGCGTACCGCAAAACGGAGGAAACGGACCTCCTACGGTCGAAACGGGGGTCCTGTTGATCGGGAGGGGTGTGGCGTACCGGAAAACGGACGAAACGGACTTGTGTTGGAGCGCTATGGTCGAAAACGGGGTCCTATTCATCGGGAGGGTGTGGCGATCGCAAAACGGACTCCACGGATACCGTTCATCTCCATCGCCGACCTCCTCCAGCCTCCACGGGCTCCTATTCATCCAGCCTCCACCGCGCTACTCCACCGTTATCGCTCAACCACCCCTCCACCGCTCACTGCTCATCCAGCCCTCCACACCATGGGGTTCTGCTCAACCACCCTCCACGGGACCCTCCACCGCTCATCGCTCATCCAGCCATCCACACCATGGGGTCCTGTTCAACCACCCTCCACGGGCACCCCTCCACCGCTCACTGCTCATCCAGCCCTCCACCACACCACGGGTCCTGTTCATCTAGAGGCAACGCCACCGCCCCTGCTCATCCAAACCCCCACACGCCACTATTCATCCCGCAGGCAGATCGATCGGCTTCAGCTTAGCAGCAGAGCGGCGAATCGCCGATCGGGTTCAGCTTAACAGCCATCGATCGATCGCCGGGTTCGTGAACGCGTAGCTCGCAGCTGGCAATCGCCGGGTTCGCTTAGAGCCCAATGCCTCGCCGGGTTCGATTAGAGCCAACACCTCGCACACACGCGCGTACATGTACGAGAGAAACGTGCATCGCTCGGCCCCCGACCTCCCACCGTAACCAGGAACTCCCCGAAATTTTCCTCCCCCTCGCTTCTACCACGGTTTTTTCTGTCATGGATGACCCAAAGAATGTCATGCAGCTGCGTCTCCGGCCCGCCCAGGATGAAAAGCCCATTTTCTGTCATGATTTTTTGTCATAGAAGTAGGAGCCCACCACATCTATGATGATACCGGGTTTTGTCACAATTATCGTCATAGAAGTGTCATATGTATGACAGAAAAAAATTTCGTTCGGCCCAAAATGTCACAGATGTGTCTTTTTTTTGTAGCGGCTGGCTAATAATTCCAATCATAAGTGCATAGAATTCCAAGTCAGGGATGACATGCTAGCAGTGGCCTCTCCCACATAAAGCTTGCTATTGGTCTAGTAAAGTAGCCAATTGCTTAGGGACAATTTTGCAACTCCTACCACCACTTTTCCACACTCGCTATACTAACTTTAGTTGTGTCTTCATCTAAACATCCCCTACTTTTTATTTGCGTGCTATTTATATTCTTGCAAACCTATCCAACAACACCTACAAAGTACTTCTAGTTTTATACTTGTTTTAGGTCGCTTAACGCCAAGCTGCATGTGAGAGTTGTATCGGTGGTCGATAGAACTTGAGGGAATATTTGTTCTACCTTTAGCTCCTCGTTGGGTTTGACACTCTTTACTTATCGAAAGAGGCTACAATTTATCCCCTATACTTGTGGGTTATCACAGACCCCGAGACCGCTGTTGATCCGGTGATCGACTACTCCACCGTCGAGGGTCCGTATCTGTCTGCTGAGCATCCAGGCAAGCAAACACCCCTTGATCATTCCGATATCACCCATTCCATTCGCTGTCATGCTTGCATTAGATTTTTCTACTGTACTTGAATGCTCCTATTCTGATGCATAGCCTGCTTTTGTTACCTGCTCTTGTACCTTACCTGCTTATCCTAAACTGCTTAGTCTAGGTTGATTAGTGACCCATCAGTGACCCCTCACCTTGTCCCTATTGTCCTCTGGGTTACCAGATGACTCGATCAACGTGATCAACGTACAGGGCCCGACACATCACATCACCCCCTTTAGTTGTATGACTCTTCAGAGCTACTATAGAGCGCTGAGGGTGATACCTCATAACACACTCCTGATGATAACTCTGTAGTGTCGCTAATTGGTCGTGGTCTATTGAGGGTTATTCCTCCTTCACCACTCCCGATATGACTCTGTCGTTCAACACCTCAAGTGTGAACCTCAAGGGTGATTCCTCGTAGTTCATCTTGACGGTTACATCAAGTGGAATCCATCGAGGCTAATTGCTTGGATTCCCCTTTGGTGTATGGACACATGGTTACTTGACTTTACCACGAGACTGTGATGAGACCGGGTCGACCCCGAGGGGTACCCGCGAGTGATGTGAAGTCAGGTTTACCTCAAAGGTACCCGCGAGATAATTACGAGGCACAGTCAGGTAGGCAGACCACCATGGAGTGGGCTGGGCCTGGCCATTGCCATAAGTCCTCGAGACAGGGCAACATGAGCCCTGATCGTCACCGTGCACTCCCAAGAAACTAACGAGATTGGGTATTTGATCTGAGTTGGTCGTTGATCTATACGCACTAACCACCACCCAGGAACCGTTATGGGCACTCGGCATCGTATGTATCAGCCGGAGCTCTCCAGACGTCAGCGACTAAGCGACATGCGACCGAGTGGTTCACGTAAGCAACTGCCTTATATAAGGAGGTCGCCAGGAGTAATCCCGGCCGCCCACGCAACATGCAGGAGTGCAAAGGGCGATGGGCCCAAGACCCCTGCGCACTTAGGATGTAGACCGGCGTGCTGGCCTCTCTGTTGAGCCTAGGTAGGTCTATGACATGTTGATCTTCCGAGGCTAGGCATGACCTAGGAAAGTGTGTCCGGCTAGAGTGATCGAGCGCGTTGGGTAATGTGGTGCACCCCTGCAGGGAAGTTTATCTATTCGAATAGCCATGTCCACGGTAAGATGACTTGGAGTTGTATCCTGATCTATACAACTAGAACTAGATACTGAGATGTGAAATGGATATGATGGCTCCGGGATTGCTTTCTCGCAGGGAGTCAAGAAAGGATCTCTGGGCATTATGCTACAACATGCTTGCTAACAATAATATGCTACTCTGTGCTCTTCTAAATGTTGCAAGAAGCTTGAAGATGCTAGTCTTCGATAGGCTAGGCTTTCCCCTCAATTATGGCATTCTGCAGTTCAGTCCAATGATATAGCTCCATTCCTTTGAAACAGAAGCATAATTAGTATAGTGATAACCCACAAGTATAGAGGATTGCAACAATTTTTGAGGGTACAGTATTCAACCCAAATTTATCGATTTGACACAAGGGGAGCCAAATAATATTTGTATGTATTAGCAGCTGAGTTGTCAATTCAACCACACCTAGAGATCAAATATCTGCAGCACAATGATCAGTAGCACCGTAATATGATAATTTTGATAGCAGTGGTAACAGTAGTAGTAACGGTAACATCAGTAACAATTTTGTAGCAGTTGTAACAGTAGCAATAGTAGTAACGGTAATAGTGATAGCAATGGTTTTGTAGCAAGTGTAACAGTGATAGTAGCAATAGTAACTTAGCAAGAAGTGGCTCCAGTTACTTAGCAAGAAGCAGCAATAGTAACTTAGCAATATGTGGAAAACTCGTAGGCATTGGATCGGTAATTCGTTGGATGATATTCATCATATAACAATCATAACCTAGTGCGACACAGAACTAGCTCCAGTTCATAAATAAAATGTAGACATGTATTTCATAAATAGTCCTACATGCTTATGGAAAAAGAACTTGCAAGACATCTTTTCTCCTACCCTCCCGTAGCAGTGGGGTCCATAAGGAAACTAAGGGATATTAGGCCTCCTTTTAATAGGGAACCGGAACAAAGCATTAATGATACGTCTCCAACGTATCTACTTTTCCAAACACTTTTGCCCTTGTTTTGGACTCTAACTTGTATGATTTGAATGGAACTAACCCGGACTGACGCTGTTTTCAGCAGAATTGCCATGATGTTATTTTTATGCAGAAATAAAAGTTCTCGGAATGACCTGAAAATCAACGGAGATTATTTTTGGAATTAATAAAAAATACTGGCGAAAGAATCAAGGCCAGGGGCCCCACACCCTGTCCACGAGGGTGGGGGCGCGCCTACCCCCCTGGGCACGCCCCTGCCTCGTGGGCCCCCTGGAGCTTGAAGGAAATATGCCCTAGAGGCAATAATAAAGTTATTATTTATTTCCTTATTTCATGATAAATGTTTATTATTCATGCTAGAATTGTATTAACCGGAAACATGATACATGTGTGAATACAAAGACAAACAGAGTGTCACTAGTATGCCTCTACTTGACTAGCTCGTTAATCAAAGATAGTTATGTTTCCTAGCCATAGACATGAGTTGTCATTTGATTAACATGATCACATCATTAGGAGAATGATGTGATTGACTTGACCCATTCCATTAGCTTAGCACTTGATCGTTTAGTATGTTGCTATTGCTTTCTTCATGACTTATACATGTTCCTATGACTATGAGATTATGCAACTCCCATTTACCGAAGGAACACTGTGTCTGCTACCAAACGTCACAACGTAACTGGGTGATTATAAAGGTGCTCTACAGGTGTCTCCGAAGGTACTTGTTGGGTTGGCGTATTTCAAGATTAGGATTTGTCACTTCGATTGTCGAAGAGGTATCTCTGGGCCCACTCGGCAATGCACATCACTATAAGCCTTGCAAGCATAGCAACTAATGAGTTAGTTGCGGGATGATGTATTACGGAACGAGTAAAGAGACTTGCCGGTAACGAGATTGAACTAGGTATTGAGATACCGACGATCGAATCTCGGGCAAGTAACATACCGATGATAAAGGGAACAACGTATGTTGTTATGCGGTTTGACCGATAAAGATCTTCGTAGAATATGTGGGAGCCAATATGAGCATACAGGTTCCGCTGTTGGTTATTGACCGGAGATGTGTCTCGGTCATGTCTACATAGTTCTCGAACCCGTAGGGTCCGCACGCTTAAAGTTCGATGACGGTTATATTATGAGTTTATGTGATTTGATGTACGAAGGTAGTTCGGAGTCCTCGATGAGATCGGGGACATGACGAGGAGTCTCGAAATGGTCGAGACGTAAATATCGATATATTGGACGACTATATTCGGACATCGGAAAGGTTCCGAGTGATTCGGGTATTTTTGGAGTACCGGAGAGTTACGGGAGTTTGCCGAGGAGTATATGGGCCTTATTGGGCTTTACGGGAAAGAGAGAGAAGGGGCTGCGCGCCCCCCTCAAGGCCTAGTCCGAATTGGACTAGGGGGAGGGGCTACGCCCCCTCCTTCCTTCTCTTCTCTCTCCCCTTTCCTTGACTCCTACTCCTACTACTTGGAAGGGGGGAATCCTACTCCCGGTGGGAGTAGGACTCCCCCTTGGCGCGCCTCTCCTTGGCCGGCCGCCTCCTCCCCTTGCTCCTTTATATATGGGGGCAGGGCGGCACCCCATAGACACAACAATTTATCAGTTGATCTTTTAGCTGTGTGCGGTGCCCCCCTCCACCATAGTCCACCTCGATAATACTGTAGCGGTGCTTAGGCGAAGCCCTGTGTCGGTAGAACATCATCATCGTCACCATGCGTCGTGCTGACAAAACTCTCCCTCAACACTCGGCTGGATCGGAGTTCGAGGGACGTCATCGGGCTGAACGTGTGCTGAACTCGGAGGTGCCGTGCGTTCGGTACTTGATCGATCGGATCGTGAATACGTACGGCTACATCAACCGCGTTGTAATAACGCTTCCGCTTTCGGTCTACGAGGGTACGTAGACAACACTCTCCCTTCTTGTTGCTATGCATCACCATGATCTTGCGTGTGCGTAGGATTTTTTTTGAAATTACTACGTTCCCCAACAGTGGCATCCGAGCCAGGTTTTATGCGTAGATGTCATATGCACGAGTAGAACACAAGTGAGTTATGGGCGATACAAGTCATACTGCTACCAGCATGTCATACTTTGGTTTGGCGGTATTGTTGGATCAAGCGGCCTGGACCGACATTACGCGTACGCTTACGCGAGACTAGTTCTACCGACGTGCTTTGCACACAGGTGGCTGGCGGGTGTCAGTTTCTCCAACTTTAGTTGAACCGAGTATGGCAAAGTCCGGTCCTTGCGAAGGTTAAAACAACACCAACTTGACAAATTATCGTTGTGGTTTTGATGCGCAGGTAAGAACGGTTCTTGCTCAGCCCGTAGCAGCCACGTAAAACTTGCAACAACAAAGTAGAGGATGTCTAACTTGTTTTTGCAGGGCATGTGTGATGTGATATGGTCAAAGCATGATGCTAAATTTTATTGTATGAGATGATCATGTTTTGTAACCGAAGTTATCGGCAACTGGCAGGAGCCATATGGTTGTCGCTTTATTGTATGCAATGCAATCGCTCTGTAATGCTTTACTTTATCACTAAGCGGTAGCGATAGTCGTAGAAGCATAAGATTGGCGAGACGACAATGATGCTACGATGGAGATCAAGGTGTCGTGCCGGTGACGATGGTGATCATGACGGTGCTTCGGAGATGGAGATCACAAGCACAAGATGATGATGGCCATATCATATCACTTATGTTGATTGCATGTGATGTTTATCTTTTATGCATCTTATTTTGCTTAGATTGACGGTAGCATTATAAGATGATCTCTGATACGTCTCCAACGTATCTATAATTTTTTATTGCTCCATGCTATATTATCTATTGTTTTGGACCATACTGGGCTTTATTTTCCACTTTTATATTACTTTTGGGACTAACCTATTAACCGGAGGCCCAGCCTAGATTTGCTGTTTTTTTTCCTATTTCAGTGTTTTGAAGAAACGAAATATCAAACGGAGTCCAAACGGAATGAAACCTTCGGGAACGTGATTTTCTCATCAGATATGATCCAGGAGACTTGGACCCTCCGTCAAGAAAGCCACGAGGCGGTCACGAGGGTGGAGGGCGCGCCCCCTGCCTCGTGGGCCCCTCGAAGCTCCACCGACGCATCCTTCCTCCTATATATACCTACGTACCCCCAAACGATCAGATACGGAGCCAAAAACCTAATTCCACCGCCGCAACCTTCTGTATCCACGAGATCCCATCTTGGGGCCTGTTACGGAGCTCCGCCAGAAGGGGGCATCCATCACGGAGGGCTTCTACATCATCACCATAGCCCTTCCGATGAAGTGTGAGTAGTTTACCTCAGACCTTCGGGTCCATAGTTAGTAGCTAGATGGCTTCTTCTCTCTTTTTGGATCTCAATACAAAGTTCTCCCCCTCTCTCGTGGAGATCTATTCGATGCAATCTTCTTTTTGTGGTGTGTTTGTTGAGACCGATGAATTCTGGGTTTATGATCAAGATTATCTATGAACAATATTTGAATCTCCTCTGAATTCTTTTATGTATGATTGGTTATCTTTGCAAGTCTCTTTGAATTATCAGTTTGGTTTGGCCCACTATATTGGTTTTTCTTGCAATGGGAGAAGTGCTTAGCTTTGGGTTCAATCTTGCGGTGTCCTTTCCTAGTGACAGTAGGGGCAGCAAGGCACGTATTGTATTGTTTCCATCGAGGATAACAAGATGGGGTTTATATCATATTCCAAATTGTGTGACTACACCAATACCAACAATAATGATTTCCATAGCACTCCGATTGCTCCTCTTGCCAATACTGAATCTTGTGAAATCAATACTGCTTTGTTGAATCTTGTTATGAAAGATCAATTCGCCGGCCTTCCTAGTGAAGATGTCGCAACTCATCTGAATAGCTTCGTTGATTTATGTGATATGCAAAAGAAGAAAGATGTCAATAATGATATTGTTAAATTGAAGCTAATTCCTTTTTCGATTAGAGATCGTGCTAAAGCTTGGTTTTCATCTTTGCCTAAAAATAGTATTGATTCTTGGAACAAGTGCAAAGATGCTTTTATCTCTAAGTAGTTTCCTCCCGCTAAGATCATCTCTCTTAGAAACGACATTATGAATTTTAAGCAACTTGATCATGAACATGTTGTACAAGCTTGGGAGAGAATGAAATTAATGATACATAATTGCCCTACTCATGGTTTGAATTTGTGGATGATTATACAAAAAATTTATGCCGGATTGAATTTTGCTTCTAGAAATATTTTAGATTCGGCCGCGGGAGGCACTTTTATGGAAATCACTTTAGGATATGCTACTAAACTCCTAGATAATATTATGGTTAATTATCTCAATGGCACACTGAAAGATCCACTAATAAAAAAGTGCATGCGATAGAAGAAATTAATGTTTTGAGTGGAAAGATGGATGAACTTATGAAATTATTTGCTACTAAGAGTGTTTCTTCTGATCCTAATGATATGCCTTTGTCTACTTTGATTGAGAATAATAATGAATCTATGGATGTGAATTTTGTTGGTAGGAATAATTTTGGTAACAACGCGTATAGAGGGAATTTTAATCCTAGGCCTTATCCTAGTAATCCTCTAATAATTATGGAAATTCCTACAACAACTCTTATGGAAATTTTAATAAGATGCCCTCTGAATTTGAGAATAGCGTTAAAGAGTTTATGAATTCACAAAAGAATTTTAATGCTTTGCTTGAAGAGAAGTTGCTTAAAGTTGATGATTTGGCTAGGAACGTTGATAGAATTTCTCTTGAGGTTGATTCTTTAAAGCTTAGATCTATTCCTCCTAAGCATGATATCAATTAGTCTCTCAAAGCCATGAGAATTTCCATTGATGAGTGTAAGGAAAGAACCGCTAGGACGCGTGCTATGAAAGATGCCTTTATTAAAGCGTGTTCTTCCAATTCCTATGAAAATCAAGATGAAAATCTAAAAGTTATTGATGTGTCCCCTATTAAATCTTTGTTTTGCAATATGAATCTTAATGACACTGAATATGATCTTCCTTTACCTAGAAGGCGTTCCAAAAATTCGGAGTATTTAGATCTTGATGATGAAACTGATAAAAGTGGGATTGAAAGAAATAAAACCCTAGATGTTGCTAAACCCACTATATTGGATTTCAAGGAATTTAATTATGAAAGTTGCTCTTTAATTGATTGTATTTCTTTGTTGCAATCCGTGCTAAATTCTCCCCATGCTTATAGTAAAAATAAAGCCTTTACCGAACATATCGTTGATGCCTTGATGCAATCTTATGAAGAAAAACTTGAGTTGGAAGTTTATATCCCTAGAAAACTCTATGATGAGTGGGAGCCAACTATTAAAATTAAGATCAAGGATCATGAATTTTATGCTTTATGTGATTTGGGTGCTAGTGTCTCCACTATTCCCAAAACTTTGTGTGATTTGCTAAATTTCCGTGATTTTGATGATTGCTCTCTAAACTTGCACCTTGCGGATTCCACTATTAAGAAACCTATGGGAAGAATTAATGAAGTTCTTATTGTTGCAAATAGGAATTATGTGCCCGTATATTTTATCGTTCTTGATATAGATTGCAATCCTTCTTGCCCTATTATTCTCAGTAGACCTTTCCTTAGAACGATTGGTGCAATTATTGATATGAAGGAAGGGAATATTAGATTCCAATTTCCATTAAAAAAGGGCACGAAACACTTCCCTAGAAATAAAATAAAATTACCAGATGAATCTATCATGAGAGCCACTTATGGATTGCCTACCAAAGATGGTAATACCTAGATCTATCCTTGCTTTTATGCCTAGCTAGGGGCGTTAAACGATAGCGCTTGTTGGGAGGCAACCCAATTTTATTTTTAGTTTTTTAGTTTTTGTTTCTGTTTAGGAATAAATAATCCATCTACCTTCTGTTTAGATGTGGTTTTATCTTTTAATTAGTGTTTGTGCCAAGTTAGACCTATAGGATCTTCTTGGATGATAGTTATTTGATCTTGCTGTAATTTCCAGAAACTTTGTGCTCAGTGCCCGAATTGTTAAAAATCACCAGAACGTGATAAAATACTGATTCCAATTGCTGCTGATCAATAAACAAATTGTCTAGGTCTTCCTATTTTGGTAGATGTTTTGGAGTTCCATAAGTTTGCGCTTGTTACAGATTACTACAGATTGTTCTGCTTTTGGCAGATTCTGTTTTTCGTGTGTTGTTTGCTTATTTTGATGAATCTATGGCTAGTAAAATAGTTTATAATCCATAGAGAAGTTGGAATACATTAGGTTTAACACAAATATAAATAAAGAATGAGTTCATTATAGTACCTTGAAGTGGTCTTTTGTTTTCTTTCGCTAATGGAGCTCACGAGATTTCTATTGAGTTTTGTGTTGTGAAGTTTTCAAGTTTTGGGTGAAATCTTTTGATGGATTATGGAACAAGGAGTGGCAAGGGCCTAAGCTTGGGAATGCCCATGGCATGAGCATGTGCTCAGAATGTCTGAGTACTACAATCACTTGAATCAAGTGGGAGTTAATCTTCCAGATAAGATAGTGATTGACAGAGTTCTCTAGTCACTATCACCAAGTTACTAGAACTTCATGATGAACTATAATATACAAGGGATAAACAGAGACGATTCCCAAGCTCTTCGTGATGCTAAAATCGACGAAGATAGAAATCAAGAAAAGCATCAAGTGTTGATGGTTTACAAGACCACTAGTTTCAAGAAAAGGGCAAAGGGAAGAAGGGGACACTACTAGGGAAAAGCCTAGCAGCAGCGCGGGTTTTGGGCCTATTAGCAGCGCGGGGGCCGGCGCTACTAATAAGGCACTACAGCTAACGTATAGCAGTAGCGCGGGTGCCACCCGCGCTACTACTACGTCCTTTAGTAGTAGAGTGGGTAAAAAACCCGCGCTACTACTACCAGCGCGGGTTTTTTTTTGAATTTTTTCAAAAAAATATTTCGATTTTTTCCCTAATTTTCAAATTTCTGAATTATTTTAACCTCAAATCTCTAATCACCCCTCATCGCTGCTTAATTTAATCTCTAATCACCCCTCATCATTCCAAATCATCTAACTTCCCGTACGGTCACCCATCCTCTCACTACTCCAGCCTGAGCACGCTTAACTTTCGGGTTCTATTCTCCCTCGTTTCCAAGTCTGCACTTGTTGTTTTCCTGACAATAGCAAGATGTCAATCCTATTAACCTCAGGAATTTAGCTTGAGCATGAAGTCACACATTTCACTATTTGAGTTTGAAACTATTGTTCTAAAAATTAGTAAAACTAATATTTCTTGAATAATTAGTTTGACCACAGTTTGGCCATAGTTTGACCAGATTTGACCAAAATTCAAAAAAACAAAAATAATATTTAGTAACACTAATATTCTAGAATAATTAGTTTGACCATTGTTTGACCACAGTTTGACCACAGTTTGACATTTTTCGATTTTTCCACTCTAGATCTTAAAAGCCCGTAACTTTTTTCTGTTAGGTTTTGAGGATTTTGAAAATGTTTAAAATTTGGATGTAACTTTTCGAGTAGATGATTTTCATATAAAAACTTTTTCATCCGAGTTAGTATCTGAAAGTTATGCCCTTTTTACAAATTCTCTAGAGATTTTGCAAATAAAGTCAAAATTCATATTTGCAAATTTTCCCAACAACTAGACCACATATCACATGGGAAACTTATTTTCTTTTATTTTTTGAAATTTTCATCATTTTCTTTTATTTTTTTAAAACTGAAAAGGCGATGCAGTGGGGGTAGAGTTTGGAAATGGGACCTTTAGTAGTAGCGCGGTTTTTTACCCCCTCGCTACTACTATGGCACCACTTAGTAGTAGCGAGGGCTAAAAACCAACGCTACTTCTATCAAACTTAGTAGTAACGAGGTTTTAAAAACCCGCGCTACTACTATGGCATGTCCCGGGGGGCACGGTAGAGACCACTTAGTAGTAGCGAGGTTAAAACCCACGCCATCGCTACTAACTTAGTAGTAGCGAGGTTTAAAACCTGCGCCATTTAGTAGTAGTGATGCGAGGTTTTAACCCTCGCTACTAGTAACTTTCTGTGGGAACTTCAAGAAGTGGGAACTTCAAGAAGAATGGCAAGCAAGTTGCTACTCAAGAAGAATGGCAAGCAAGTTGCTACTCAAGTGAAGAAGCCCAAGTCTGTACCTAAGCCTGAGACTAAGTGCTTCTACTGCAAAGGGACTGGTCACTGGAAGCGGAACTGCCCCAAGTATTTGGCGGATAAGAAGGATGGCAAAATGAACAAAGGTATATTTGATATACTGATTATTGATGTGTATTTTACTAGTGTTGGTAGCAACCCCTCGGTATTTGATACTGGTTCAGTTGCTAAGAGTAGTAACTCGAAATGGGAGTTGCAGAATGAACAGAGACTAGTTAAGGGTGAAGTGACGATGTGTGTTGGAAGTGGTTCCAAGATTGATATGATCATCATCGCACACTCCCTACACTTTCGGGATTAGTGTTGAACCTAAATAAGTGTTATTTGGTGTTTGTGTTGAGCATGAATATGATTTGATCATGTTTATTGCAATACAATTATTCATTTAAGTTAGAGAACAATTGTTGTTCTCTTTACATGAATAAAACCTTCTATGGTCATACACCCAATGAAAATGGTTTGTTGGATCTCGATCGTAGTGATACACATATTCATAATAATGAAGACAAAAAGATGCAAAGTTAATAATGATAGTGCAACTCATTTGTGGCACTGCCGTTTAGGTCATATTGGTGTAAAGCGCATGAAGAAACTCCATGCTGATGGGATTTTGGAATCACTTGATTATGAATCACTTGATGCTTGTGAACCATGCCTTATGGGCAAGATGACTAAAGACTCCATTCTCCAGAACAATGGAGCGAGCAACTGAATTATTGGAAATAATACATACTGATGTATGAAGGAAATATGCCCTAGAGGCAATAATAAAGTTATTATTTATTTCCTCATATCATGATAAATGTTTATTATTCATGCTAGAATTGTATTACCCGGAAACATGATACATGTGTGAATACATAGACAAACATAATGTCACTAGTATGCCTCTACTTGACTAGCTCATTAATCAAAGATGGTTATGTTTCCTAACCATAGACATGCGTTGTCATTTGGTTAACGGGATCACATCATTAGGAGAATGATGTGATTGACTTGACCCATCCTGTTAGCCTAGAACTTGATCATTTAGTATGTTGCTATTGCTTTCTTCATGACTTATACAAAGTTCCTACAACTATGAGATTATGCAACTCCCGTTTACCGGAGGAACACTTTGTGTGCTACCAAACGTCACAACGTAACTGGGTGATTATAAAGGTGCTCTACAGGTGTCTCCGAAGGTACATGTTGGGTTGGCGTATTTCAAGATTAGGTTTTGTCACTCCGATTGTCGGAGAGGTATCTCTGGGCCCTCTCGGTAATGTACATCACTATAAGCCTTGCAAGCAATGTGGCCAATGAGTTGGTTACGGAATGATGCATTACGGAACGAGTAAAGAGACTTGCCGGTAACGAGATTGAACTAGGTATTGGATACCGACGATCGAACCTCGGGCAAGTAACATACCGATGACAAAGGGAACAACGTATGTTGTTATGCGGTTTGACCGATAAAGATCTTTGTAGAATATGTAGGAGCCAATATGAGCATCCAGGTTCCGCTATTGGTTATTGACCGGAAACAGTTCTAGGTCATGTCTACATAGTTCTCGATCCCGTAGGGTCCGCACGCTTGACATTACGATGACAGTTTTATTATGAGTTTATAAGTTTTGATGTACCGAAGGTTGTTCGGAGTCCCGGATATGATCACGGACATGACGAGGAGTCTCGAAATAGTAGAGACATAAAGATTGATATATTGGATGACTATATTCGGACACCGGAAGTGTTCCGGGTGATTTCGGAGAAAACCGGAGTGCCGGAGGGTTACCAGAAACCCCCCGGGAGAAGTAATGCGCCTTATGGGCTTTAGTGGAGAGAGGGAGGGGCAGCCAGGATGGGCCGCGCGCCCCCAAGGGCCGGCCGGCCTCCCCCCTTGCTCCTTTATATACGGGGGCAGGGGGGCACCCTAGAACACACAAGTTGATCTTGTGATCGTTTCTTAGCCGTGTGCGGTGCCCCCCTCCACCATATTCCACCTCGGTCATATCGTTGTGGTGCTTAGGCGAAGCCCTGCGTCGATAGAGCATCATCATCGTCACCACGCCGTCGTGCAAACGGAACTCATCCCCGACACCCTGTTGGATCAGAGTCCCGGGATCGTCATCGAGCTGAACGTGTGCTGAACTCGGAGGTGCCGTACGTTCGGTACTTGGATTGGTCGGATCGTGAAGACGTACGACTACATCAACCGCGTTGTCATAACTCTTCTGCTTACGGTCTACGAGGGTACATGGACAACACTCTCCCCTCTTGTTGCTATGCATCACCATGATCTTGCGTGTGCGTAGGAATTTTTTTGAAATTACTACGTTCCCCAACAGCTTCGTGATGAACTATAATATGCAAGGGATGGAAAAGACAATTCCCGAGCTCTTCACAATGCTAAAAGCTGCGGAGGTAGAAATCAAGAAGGAGCATCAAGTGTTGATGGTCAACAAGACCACTAGTTTCAAGAAAAAGGGCAAAGGGAAGAAGAAGGGGAACTTCAAGAAGAACAGCAAGCAAGTTGCTGCTCAAGAGAAGAAACCCAAGTCTGGACCTAAGCCTGAAACTGAGTGCTTCTCTGCAAGCAAACTGGTCAATTGAAGGCAGAACTGCCCCAAGTATTTGGCGGATAAGAAGGATGGCAAGGTGAACAAAGGTATATGTGATATACATGTTATTGATGTGTACCTTACTAGAGCTCACAGAGCACTGGTATTTGATAATGGTTCATTGCTAATATTTGCAACTCAAACAGGGACTACGGAATAAGCGAACACGGCCAGGACGAGGTGACGATGCGTGTGGGAAATGGTTCCAAAGTCGATGTGATTGCGGTCGGCACGCTACCTCTACATCTACCTTCGGGATTAGTTTTAGACCTGAATAATTGTTATTTGGTGCCAGCGTTGAGCATGAACATTATATCTGGATCTTGTTTGATGCGAGACGGTTATTCATTTAAATCAGAGAATAATGGTTGTTCTATTAATATGAGTAATATCTTTTATGGTCATGCACCCTTAAAGAGTGGTCTATTTTTGATGAATCTCGATAGTAGTGATACACATATTCATAATGTTGAATCTCGATAGAGCATCATCATCGTCACCACGCCATCGTGCTGACGGAACTCATCCCCGACACCTCTTTGGATCGAGTCCGGGATCGTCATCGAGCTGAACGTGTGCTGAACTTCGGAGGTGTCGTGCGTTCGGTACTTGGATCGGTCGAATCGTGAAGGCGTATGACTACATCAACCGAGTTGTCATAACGCTTTAAACTTCGGTCTCGAGGGTACATGGACAACACTCTCCCTCTCGTTGCTATGCATCACCATGATCTTGCGTGTGCGTAGGAATTTTTTGAAATTACTCGTTCCCCAACAAAGGTATCGAGCCTGGTTTTATGCGTTGATGTTATATGCACGAGTAGAAGACAAGTGAGTTGTGGGCGATACAAGTCATACTGCTTACCAGATGTCATACTTTGGTTCGCGGTATTGTTGGATGAAGCGGCCGGACCGACATTACGCCTACGCTTACGCGAGACTGGTTCTACCGACGTGCTTTGCACATAGGTGGCTGGCGGGTGTCAGTTTCTCCAACTTTAGTTGAACCGAGTGTGGCTACGCCCCGTCCTTGCGAAGGTTAAAACATCACTAACTTGACGAACTATCGTTGTGGTTTTGATGCGTGGTAAGAACGGTTCTTGCTCAGCCCGTAGCAGCCACGTAAAACTTGCAACAACAAAGTAGAGGACGTCTAACTTGTTTTTGCAGGGCATGTTGTGATGTGATATGGTCAAGACGTGATGCTATATTTTATTGTATGAGATGATCATGTTTTGTAACCGAGTTATCGGCAATCGGCGAGAGCCATATGGTTGTCGCTTTATTGTATGAAATGCAAACGCCCTGTAATTGCTTTACTTTATCACTAAGCGGTAGCGATAGTCGTAGAAGCAATAGTTGGCAAGACGACAACGATGCTACGATGGAGATCAAGGTGTCACGCCGGTGACGATGGTGATCATGACGGTGCTCTGGAGATGGAGATCACAAGCACAAGATGATGATGGCCATATCATATCACTTATATTGATTGCATGTGATGTTTATCCTTTATGCATCTTATCTTTCTTTGATTGACGGTAGCATTTTAATATAATCTCTCACTAATTATCAAGAAGTGTTCTCCCTGAGTATGCACCGTTGCCAAAGTTCGTCGTGCCCAGACACCACGTGATGATCGGGTGTGATAAGCTCTACGTCCATCTACAACGGGTGCAAGCCAGTTTTGCACACGCGGAATACTCAGGTTAAACTTGACGAGCCTATCAAATGCAGATATGGCCTCGGAACACGGAGACCGAAAGGTTGAGCGTGAATCATATAGTAGATATGATCAACATAGTGATGTTCACCATTAAAAACTACTCCATCTCATGTGATGATCGGTTATGGTTTAGTTGATTTGGATCACGTGATCACTTAGATGACTAGAGAGATGTCTGTCTAAGTGGGAGTTCTTAAGTAATATGAATAATTGAACTTAAATTTATCATGAACTTAGTACCTGATAGTATTTTACTTATCTATGTTTGTTGTAGATAGATGGCTCGTGCTGTTGTTCCGTTGAATTTTAATGCGTTCCTTGAGAAAGCAAAATTGAAAGATGATGGTAGCAATTACACGGAATGGGTCCGTAACTTGAGGATTATCCTCATTGCTGCACAGAAGAATTACATCCTGGAAGCGCCGCTAAGTGCCAGGCCTGCTGCAGGAGCAACGCCAGATGTTATGAACGTCTGGCAGAGCAAAGCTGATGACTACTCAATAGTTCAGTGTGCCATGCTTTACGGCTTAGAACCGGGTCTTCAATGATGTTTTGAATGTCATGGAGCATATGAGATGTTCCAGGAGTTGAAGTTAATATTTCAAGCAAATGCCCAGATTGAGAGATATGAAGTCTCCAGTAAGTTCTATAGCTGCAAGATGGAGGAGAATAGTTTTGTCAGTGAGCATATACTCAAAATGTCTGGGTATAATAATCACTTGATTCAATTGGGAGTTAATCTTCCGGATGATAGCGTCATTGACATAATTCTCCAATCACTGCCACCAAGCTACAAGAGCTTCGTGATGAACTATAATATGCAAGGGATGGAAAAGACAATTCCCGAGCTCTTCGCAATGCTAAAAGCTGCGGAGGTAGAAATCAAGAAGGAGCATCAAGTGTTGATGGTCAACAAGACCACTAGTTTCAAGAAAAAGGGCAAAGGGAAGAAGAAGGGGAACTTCAAGAAGAACAGCAAGCAAGTTGCTGCTCAAGAGAAGAAACCCAAGTCTGGACCTAAGCCTGAAACCGAGTGCTTCTCTGCAAACAAACTGGTTCTTGGAAGCGGAACTGCCCCAAGTATTTGGCGGATAAGAAGGATGGCAAGGTGAACAAAGGTATATGTGATATACATGTTATTGATGTGTACCTTACTAGAGCTCGCAATAGCACCTGGGTATTTGATACTGGTTCTGTTGCTAATATTTGCAACTCGAAATAGGGACTACGGAATAAGTGAACACTGGCCAAGGACGAGGTGACGATGCGCGTGGGAAATGGTTTCCAAAGTCGATGTGATCGCGGTCGGCACGCTACCTCTACATCTACCTTCGGGATTAGTTTTAGACCTGAATAATTGTTATTTTGTGCCAGCGTTGAGCATGAACATTATATCTGGATCTTGTTTGATGCGAGACGGTTATTCATTTAAATCAGAGAATAATGGTTGTTCTATTAATATGAGTAATATCTTTTATGGTCATGCACCCTTAAAGAGTGGTCTATTTTTGATGAATCTCGATAGTAGTGATACACATATTCATAATGTTGAAGCCAAAAGATGCAGAGTTGATAATGATAGCGCAAATTATTTGTGGCACTGCCGTTTTGGTCATATCGGTGTAAAACGCATGAAGAAACTCCATACTGATGGACTTTTGGAACCACTTGATTATGAATCACTTGGTACTTGTGAACCGTGCCTCATGGGCAAGATGACTAAAACGCCGTTCTCCGGTACTATGGAGAGAGCAACAGATTTGTTAGAAATCATACATACAGATGTATGTGGTCCAATGAATGTTGAAGCTCGTGGCGGATATCGTTATTTTCTCACCTTCACAGATGATTTAAGCAGATATGGGTATATCTACTTAATGAAGCATAAATCTGAAACATTTGAAAAGTTCAAAGAATTTTAGAGTAAGTTGAAAATCATCGTAACAAGAAAATAAAGTTTTTACGATCTGATCGTGGAGGAGAATATTTGAGTTACGAGTTTGGTCTACATTTGAAACAATGCGGAATAGTTTCAACTCACGCCACCGGAACACCACAGCGTAATGGTGTGTCCGAACGTCGAATCGTACTTTACTAGATATGGTACGATCTATGATGTCTCTTACCGATTTACCGCTATCGTTTTGGGGTTATCCTTTAGAGACGACCACATTCACGTTAAATAGGGCACCATCAAAATCCGTTGAGACGACTCCTTATGAACTATGGTTTGGCAAGAAACCAAAGTTGTCGCTTCGAAAGTTTGGGGCTGCGATGCTTATGTGAAAAAGCTTCAACCTGATAAGCTCGAACCCAAATCGGAAAAATGTGTCTTCATAGGATACCCAAAGGAGACAGTTGGGTACACCTTCTATCACAGATCCGAAGGCAAGACATTCATTGCTAAGAATGGATCCTTTCTAGAGAAGGAGTTTCTCTCGAAAGAAGTGAGTGGGAGGAAAGTAGAACTTGATGAGGTAACAGTACCAGCTCCCTTATTGGAAAGTGGTTCATCACAGAAATCGGTTCCTGTGACACCTACACCAATTAGTGAGGAAGTTAATGATGATGATCATGAAACTTCAGATCAAGTTGTTACTGAACTTCGTAGATCAACCAGAGTAAGATCCGCACCAGAGTGGTATGCTAATCCTATTCTGGAAGTCATGCTACTAGATCATGCTGAACCTACGTACTATGAAGAAGCGATGGTGAGCCCAGATTCCGCAATATGGCTTGAAGCCATGAAATTTGAGATGGGATCCATGTATGAGAACAAAGTGTGGACTTTGGTTGACTTGCCCGATGATCGGCAAGCAATAGAGAATAAATGGATCTTCAAGAAGAAGACTGGCGCTGACGGTAATGTTACTTTTTACAAAGCTCGACTTGTTGCAAAAGGTTTTCGACAAGTTCAAGGGGTTGACTACGATGAGACCTTCTCACCCGTAGCGATGCTTAAGTCTGTCCGAATCATGTTAGCGATTGCCGCATTTTATGATTATGAAATATGGCAGATGGATGTCAAAACTGCATTCCTGAATGGATTTCTGGAAGAAGAGTTGTATATGATGCAACCGGAAGGTTTTGTCGATCCTAAGGGAGCTAACAAAGTATGCAAGCTCCAGCGATCCATTTATGGTCTTGTGAAAGCCTCTCGGAGTTGGAATAAATGCTTTGATAGTGTGATCAAAGCATATGGTTTTATACAGACTTTTGGAGAATCCTGTATTTACAAGAAAGTGAGTGGGAGCTCTGTAGCATTTCTAATATTATATGTGGACGACATATTGTTGATTGGAACTGATATAGAATTTCTGGATAGCATAAAAGGATACTTGAATAGAAGTTTTTCAATGAAAGACCTCGGTGAAGCTGCGTACATATTGGGCATCAAGATATATAGAGATAGATCAAGACGCTTGATTGGACTTTCACAAAGCACATACCTTGATAAAGTTTTGAAAAAGTTCAAAATGGATCAGGCAAAGAAAGGATTCTTGCCTGTATTACAAGGTGTGAAGTTGAGTCAGACTCAATGCCCGACCACTGCAGAAGATAGAGAGAAAATGAAAGGAGTTCCCTATGATTCAGCCATAGGCTCTATCATGTATGCAATGCTGTGTACTAGACATGATGTGTGCCATGCTATTAGTTTAGCAGGGAGGTACCAAAGTAATCCAGGAGTGGATCACTGGACAGCGGTCAAGAACATCCTGAAATACCTGAAAAGGACTAAGGATATGTTTCTCCTTTATGGAGGTGACAAAGAGCTTGTCGTAAATGGTTACGTCGATGCAAGCTTTGACACTGATCCGGACGATTCTAAATCGCAAACCGGATACGTGTTTATATTAAACGGTGGAGCTGTCAGTTGGTGTAGTTCTAAACAAAGCGTCGTAGCGGGATCTACATGCGAAGCGGAGTACATAGCTGCTTCGGAAGCAGCAAATGAAGGAGTCTGGATGAAGGAGTTCATTTCCGATCTAGGTGTCATACCTAGTGCATCGGGACCAATGAAGATCTTCTGTGACAATACTGGTGCAATTGCCTTGGCAAAGGAATCCAGATTTCACAAGAGGACCAAGCACATCAAGAGACGCTTCAATTCCATCCGGGACCAAGTCCAGGTGGGAGACATAGAGATTTGCAAGATACATATGGATCTGAATGTTGCAGACCCGTTGACTAAGCCTCATCCACGAGCAAAACATGATCAGCACCAAGACTCCATGGGTGTTAGAATCATTACTGTGTAATCTAGATTATTGACTCTAGTGCAAGTGGGAGATCAAGGAAATATGCCCTAGAGGCAATAATAAAGTTATTATTTATTTCCTCATATCATGATAAATGTTTATTATTCATGCTAGAATTGTATTACCCGGAAACATGATACATGTGTGAATACATAGACAAACATAATGTCACTAGTATGCCTCTACTTGACTAGCTCATTAATCAAAGATGGTTACGTTTCCTAACCATAGACATGTGTTGTCATTTGATTAACGGGATCACATCATTAGGAGAATGATGTGATTGACTTGACCCATTCCGTTAGCCTAGCACTTGATCGTTTAGTATGTTGCTATTGCTTTCTTCATGACTTATACAAAGTTCCTACAACTATGAGATTATGCAACTCCCGTTTACCGGAGGAACACTTTGTGTGCTACCAAACGTCCCAACGTAACTGGGTGATTATAAAGGTGCTCTACAGGTGTCTCCAAAGGTACATGTTGGGTTGGCGTATTTCAAGATTAGGTTTTGTCACTCCGATTGTCGGAGAGGTATCTCTAGGCCCTCTCGGTAATGTACATCACTATAAGCCTTGCAAGCAATGTGGCCAATGAGTTGGTTACGGAATGATGCATTACGGAACGAGTAAAGAGACTTGCCAGTAATGAGATTGAACTAGGTATTGGATACCGACGATCGAATCTCGGGCAAGTAACATACCGATGACAAAGGGAACAACGTATGTTGTTATGCGGTTTGACCGATAAAGATCTTCGTACAATATGTAGGAGCCAATATGAGCATCCAGGTTCCGCTATTGGTTATTGACCGGAAACATTTCTAGGTCATGTCTACATAGTTCTCGAACCCGTAGGGTCCGCACGCTTAACGTTACGATGACAGTTTTATTATGAGTTTATAAGTTTTGATGTACGAAGGTTGTTCGAGTCCGGATATGATCACGGACATGACGAGGAGTCTCGAAATGGTCGAGACATAAAGATTGATATATTGGACGACTATATTCGGACACCGGAAGTGTTCCGGGTGATTTCGTAGAAAACCGGAGAGCCGAAGGGTTACCGGAAACCCCCCGGGAGAAGTAATGGGCCTTATGGGCTTTACTGGAGAGAGAGAGAGAGGGGCAGCCAG
This sequence comes from Aegilops longissima, assembly GCA_021605205.1. NCBI lineage: Eukaryota > Viridiplantae > Streptophyta > Magnoliopsida > Poales > Poaceae > Aegilops > Aegilops longissima. The sequence continues at coordinate 533,517,425 of CM038677.1, read as the reverse complement.
GATGGGCCGCACGCCCCCTCCCCCTTTGGTCTGAATTGAACTAGGAGAGGGGCGGCCCCCTCTTCCCTCTCCTCTCCCCTTCCTTTCCCCTCCTAGTAGGAGTAGGAAAGAGGGAGTCCTACTCCTACTAGGAGGAGGACTCCTCCTCCTTGGCGCGCCCCCAAGGGCCGGCCAGCCTCCCCCCTTGCTCCTTTATATACGGGGGCAGGGGGGCACCCTAGAACACACAAGTTGATCTTCGTGATCGTTTCTTAGCCGTGTGCGGTGCCCCCCTCCACCATATTCCACCTCGGTCATATCGTTGCGGTGCTTAGGCGAAGCCCTGCGTCGGTAGAGCATCATCATCGTCACCACGCCGTCGTGCTGCCGGAACTCATCCCCGACACCTTGCTCGATCGGAGTCCGGGGATCGTCATCGAGCTGAACGTGTGCTGAATTCGGAGGTGCCGTACGTTTGGTACTTGATCGGTCGGATCGTGAAGACGTACGACTACATCAACCGCGTTGTCATAACGCTTCCGCTTACGGTCTATGAGGGTACGTGGACAACACTCTCCCCTCTCGTTGCTATGCATCACCATGATCTTGCGTGTGCGTAGGAATTTTTTTGAAATTACTACGTTCCCCAAAAATGTATGCGATCCAATGAGTGTTGAGGCTCGCGGCGGGTATCGTTATTTTCTGACCTTCACAGATGATTTGAGCAGATATGGGTATATCTACTTGATGAAACATAAGTCTGAAACATTTGAAAAAAGTTCATATAATTTTAGAGTGAAGTGGAAAATCATCGTAACAAGAAAATAAAGTTTCTACGATCTGATCATGGAGAAGAATATTTGAGTTATGAGTTTGGTCTTCATTTGAAACAATACGGAATAGTTTCGCAACTCACGCCACCTGGAACACCACAGTGTAATGGTGTGTCTGAACATCGTAACCGTACTTTATTAGATATGGTGCAATCTATGATGTCTCTTACCTTAGAGACAGCTGCATTCACGTTAAATAGGGCACCATCTAAAATCCGTTAAGACGACGCCTTATGAACTGTGGTTTGGCAAGAAACCAAAGTTGTCGTTTCTTAAAGTTTGGGGCTGCGATGCTTATGTGAAAAAGCATCAACCTGATAAGCTCGAACCTAAATCAGAGAAATGTGTCTTCATAGGATACCCAAAGGAGACTGTTGGGTACACCTTCTATCACAGATCCGAAGGCAAGACATTCGTTGCTAAGAATGGATCCTTTCTAGAGAAGGAGTTTCTCTCGAAAGAAGTGAGTGGGAGGAAAGTAGAACTTGATGAGGTAACTATACCTGCTCCCTTATTGGAAAGTAGTTCATCACAGAAATCTGTTCCTGTGACTCCTACACCAATTAGTGAGGAATCTAATGATGATGATCATGTAACTTTAGATCAAGTTACTACCGAACCTCGAGGGTCAACCAGAGTAAGATCCGCACCAGAGTGGTACGGTAATCCTGTTCTGGAGGTCATATTACTTGGCCATGACAAACCTACGAACTATGAGGAAGCGATGATGAGCCCAGATTCTGCGAAATGGCTTAAGGCCACGAAATCTGAGATGGGATCCATGTATGAGAACAAAGTGTGGACTTTGGTTGACTTGCCCGATGATCAACAAGCCATAGAAAATAAATGGATCTTCAAGAGGAAGACGGACGCTGATAGTAGTGTTACTATCTACAAAGCTAGAATTGTCGAAAAAGGTTTTTGGCAAGTTCAAGGTGTTGACTACGATGAGAGTTTCTCACTCGTATCTATCCTTAAGTATGTCTGAATCATGTTAGCAATTGCCACATTTTATGAAATCTGGCAAATGGATAAACAAAACTGCATTCCTTAATGGATTTATTAAAGAAGAGTTGTATATGATGCAACCCGAAGATTTTGTCAATCCTAAAGGTGCTAACAAAATATGCAAGCTCCAGCGATCCATCTATGGACTGGTGCAAGCATCTCGGAGTTGGAATATACGCTTTGATAAGTTGATCAAAGCATATAGTTTTATCTGAGACTTGCGGTGAAGCCTGTATTTACAAGAAAGTGAGTGGGAGCACTACAACATTTCGATAAGTATATGTGAATGACATATTGTTGATCGGAAATAATGTAGAATTATTCTGCAAAGCATAAAGGAGTGTTTGGAAGGAGTTTTTCAAAGAAACACCTCGGTGGAGCTGCTTACAAATTGAGCATCAAGATCTATAGAGATAGATCAAGACGCTTGATAAGTTTTTTCAATGAGTACATACCTTGATAAGATTTTGAAGTAGTTCAAAATGGAACAGTCAAAGAAAGAGTTCTTCCCTGTGTTACAAGGTGTGAAATTGAGTAAGACTCAAAGCCCGACCACGACAGAAGATAGAAAGAAAATGAAAGTCATTCCCTATGCCTCAGCCATAGGTTCTATAAAGTATGCCATGCTGTGTACCAATCTATTGTATACCCTACACTGATTTTGGCAAGGGAGTACAATAGTGATCTAGGAGTAGATCACTGGACAACGATCAAAATTATCCTTAGTGGAATAAGGATATGTTTCTCGATTATGGAGGTGACAAAAGGTTAAATAAGTAAAGGATTACGTCAATGCAAGTTTTGACACTGATCCAGATGACTCTAAGTCTCAATCTGGATACATATTGAAAGTGGGAGCAATTAGCTAGAGTAGCTCCATACAGAGCATTGTTGACGTAGAAATTTGCAAAATACATACGGATCTGAATGTGAATGACCCGTTGACTAAACTTCTCTCACAAGCAAAACATGATGACACCTTAGTACTCTTTGGGTGTTAATCACATAGCGATGTGAACTAGATTATTGACTCTAGTAAACCCTTTGGGTGTTGGTCACATGACGATGTGAACTATGGGTGTTAATCACATGGTGATGTGAACTATTGGTGTTAAATCACATGGTGATGTGAACTAGATTATTGACTCTCGTGCAAGTGGGAGACTGAAGGAAATATGCTCTAGAGGCAATAATAAAGTTATTATTTATTTCCTTATTTCATGATAAATGTTTATTATTCATGCTATAATTGTATTAACCGAAAACATGATACATGTTTGAATACATAGACAAACAGAGTGTCACTAGTATGCCTCTACTTGACTAGCTCGTTAATCAAAGATGGTTATGTTTCCTAGCCATAGACATGAGTTGTCATTTGATTCACGGGATCACATCATTAGGAGAATGATGTGATTGCCTTGACCCATTCCGTTAGCTTAGCACTTGATCGTTTAGTATGTTGCTATTGCTTTCTTCATGACTTATACATGTTCCTATGACTATGAGATTATGCAACTCCCGTTTACCGGAGGAACACTTTGTGTGCTACCAAACGTCACAACGTAACTGGGTGATTACAAAGGTGCTCTACAGGTGTCTCCGAATGTACTTGTTGGGTTGGCGTATTTCGAGATTACGATTTATCACTCCGATTGTCGGAGAGGTATCTCTGGGCCCACTCGGTAATGCACATCACTATAAGCCTTGCAAGCATAGCAACTAATGAGTTAGTTGCGGGATGATGTATTATAGAATGAGTAAAGGGACTTGCCGGTAACGAGATTGAACTAGGTATTGAGATACCGACATCGAATCTCGGGCAAGTAACATACCGATGACAAAGGGAACAACGTATGTTGTTCTGTGGTTTGACCGATAAAGATCTTCGTAGAATATGTGGGAGCCATATGAGCATCCAGGTTCCGCTATTGTTTATTGACCGGAGACGTGTCTCGGTCATGTCTACATAGTTCTCGAACCCGTAGGGTCCGCACGCTTAAAGTTCGACGACGGTTATATTATGAGTTTATGTGATTTGATGTACCGAAGGTAGTTCGAAGTCCCGGATGAGATCGGGGACATGACGAGGAGTCTTGAAATGGTCGAGACGTAAAGAATGATATATTGGACGACTATATTCGGACATCGGAAAGGTTCCGATTGATTCGGGTATTTTTCGGAGTACCGGAGAGTTACGGGAATTCGCCGGGGAGTATATGGGCCTTATTGGGCTTTAGGGGAAAGAGAGAGAAGAGGCTGCGCCCCCCCTCCAAGGCCTAGTCAGAATTGGACTAGGGGGAGGGGCTGCGCCCCCTCCTTCCTTCTCTTCTCTCTCCCCTTTCCTTGACTCCTACTCCTACTACTTGGAAGGGGGGAATCCTACTCCCGGTGGGAGTAGGACTCCCCCTTGGCATGCCTCCCCTTGGTCGGCCGCCTCCTCCCCTTGCTCCTTTATATACGGGGGCAGGGGGCACCCCATAGACACAACAATTGATCAGTTGATCTTTTAGCCGTGTGCGGTGCCCCCCTCCACCATAGTCCACCTCGATAATACTGTAGCAGTGCTTAGGCGAAGCCCTGCGTCGGTAGAACATCATCATCGTCACCACGCGTCGTGCTGATGAAACTCTCCCTCAACACTCAGCTGGATCGGAGTTCGAGTGTCACGACCGGTTTTTCAATAAAATACTTACTGAGAAATCGATCTCTTGATTCCAGTATAGGAGGAATTATCCTTACTGGTAGACAAATACTTGATACAGAAGGCCAGTAGCATTAAATATATTACAGGGTTGAGCTGAGGCTGCTCAACAATTTATTACAAAAACGCCAATATTGTACATAAGGGCGGTTATGGTACAGGGTGTGGTGGCATACTCTTGACTCGAGATAAAAGTGGTGGTGGAAATATCACAAAGGAGCGGATAACATGACTCCTAAGCGGCAGCTCATCGGCGTCGAGGTGAGGCTCGATGAATTTATTTGGGTAATGGAAGCGGATATAATCATGTGACCAAATCCAGGATCGCACGGGACTGATCGACTCCTCTAGGTGTCGGACTCGCTATCGAACTCTTCATCCATGAGATCACCTTCGTCAACATCTGGCCAAATCAACAAGCCAGGTGAGTACTTTGAAAGTACTCGCAAGACAGTTCGGACATAAGATATAACAAATGCATGCATGAATGTGTCATGGGAAAATAGCAATGCACATTCAAATAATAAAATTGGCACAACATGATAAGTAAAAAGGGAGTTGGGCGGTAGTCTTCCCGAAATCCCAACAAAATAACTGAAAACCGATCGGGTGTCTGGAAAAACGCCTCGAAGGGTAAACGAATAAATAATCATGCCGTAGTCGGGCGTCTAAGCGACACCACATAAAGGGCTTATATTGAAAAGTAAATGACATGCGTGCCACAGTTGGACGTCGGAGCGACATCGCAGAAAGGGCTTATATTGAAAGTAAATAACATGCGTGCCACAGTCGGACGTCTGAGCGACATCACAGAAAGGGCATATATCGAAAGTAAATAACATGCGTGCCACAGTCGGACGTTAGAGCGACATCGCAGAAAGGGCTTATATCAAAAGTAAATAACAAGTGTGCCACAGTCGGACGTCTGAGCGACATCGCAGAAAGGGCTTATATCAAAAGTAAATAACAAGTGTGCCACAGCCGGACGTCTGAGCAACATCGCAGAAAGGGCTTAAATTTCATTATTCATATCTGATAAATTCACAAAGATATAATACTCATAGGAAATATTCAACACATAATAATAAACAGGTTAGTCCATCCACAGGAATAAACATTTAACCGGACTTAACACTCATGTGGTTCACCGGAGTTATTTTCACTGAGATTGACACCTGACAAGATAAGTTGAACATAGTACTTGGACATGGATAAGATGATTCAAAGTATTTTTGACTCTGCAGAGTTTGTACTAATTACCCACAGCCAACGGATTTCCGTAGTCACGAAGGACTAGTTCCGTTTACGGCATTTCAGTAGAAACACATCTAACCAGTACACACCCATCCCACCTCACGATGCCAGGAATCACCCTAGACAACGTACAAGAAAAACTTTGAGACGGGGAGATCACAACCTCGAATAGCATGGGATCAAATTTATATACGCGCGCTCTAAGGGGTGCCCCCCTCTCGGTCCCAACCGGAAACACCCATGCCCCCTGACCGGATGACTGGCTTTAATCTAGGGCCATGTAACCCTCATCACGGCCTCTCTATTTGGTGTGTACTAGGAAAGAGGTTTGCAACTTACTAAGCCATATCCCTTGCGGAAAACATGTGGTAGTACAGGAGGGAAAACGGATGGAAACGTGACTTGATTCACGTTGACACTGGAGTCAAATAGTCTGGCATAAGACTGGCATGCTACACCACTGCCATCTTACCCATTCTCATGCCATCACATGGCCATGCAAACTCATATCCAACAACATATGGATTTTCGAAACTCACTTGCCTCAACTTTGCATGTAATATAACACTTATCGAAATGCTCATAAACATGCCATGTAACTACTTAATGCAAACATGCAATAGACACTCACCATATCAAAAGTTCAAACATGCTTGCCTGGTTCGGAGTAGTCGGAGTCTAGCTTGGCAAAGTTCGCGGTTCCGTCTCCTCCTCCGGTATCTACGTTATAAGAAAATACGTACTAACGTAAATACCGAGAGTGCTCAAAAAATTGTTCCAAATATTTTTCAAATAAATATGACAAAAAACTAGACAAAAAAATAAAGACGACAGAAAAAGAATCAATCAAAAATCAGTTTCTGTTTAAAAGTTATAAAGGTTTTAATCCAGGGACTCATCTGTAATGAAACAGAAAGTTTCCAGGGCCCAATTTATAAAACTAGAAAACGCTTCGGCTGAAAAGCCGTCAAGTGCAAAGGGAAACGTACTCTGCCCGAAGGCTTTTTCTGAAAACGGTTCGAAAAAAAGAAAAAACTGACGAGGGGTCCCACCCGTCGGGTTTGAAATTTCAAACGGGGGGAGAAGCAGAGCTCGTCGGCGCCCGAGAGCTGCGGTGGTCGCCGGCAGCGATCCACGGCGAGTTAGGAGGATCGGAAGGTACCTACGTGCTCAGCGTGTCCTTCCGCGTCCGTGGGTGGTGGACGACCACCACGTCGACGGTGGTCCTTGCTCCGGCGGACGGCGGCTCGGGTGAAGATGGATCTCGTCAGGGAGGGCTGCAGAGGTAAAATTGCAGCTTGGGTTAGATCACTGGGTGCACGAGGAGACTACCGACGAGGTTTGGGAGGCGGGGATGACCTCACCGGAGTGAATCGAGCTGGTGGCCGAGGCGGATCGGGGCGGCCAGAGTTGGGGGAGGAGACCTCCTCGGGGTCCTCCTAGTGGCTTGGCGGGGTTCTGGTGGGGTGCAGTGGTGGTGTGTGCTCGAGAACGAGCTCGGGACTCCATTTTATAGGCGATCCGAGGCGGTGGCCGTGAACGGGGATCTCTGGCGATGGTTACGGTGGCGCAGTGCTTGGTTGGGGAGTTTAGGGGGTTGGGCATCAACGTGGAGGTCCACGGGTTCCGTTTAGAAGATAAACCAGGTTGGATTAGGCGCGCGTGGGTGGTTTTGACAGAACAGGGCGGCGCAGGCCCGTCGGCGGCAGAGGGCGTGCCCTGTGCTTGCCGGGACACGACGACGGTGCTGCGGTGTGCGCTGGCATGCATGAGGCCACGCGGAGGGCTAGGGGCGTTGGGCGGCGCCGGACGGCGTGCGAGTGGCGCTGCTCCGTTAGCCGCCATCGTGGCTCGCCACCGCAGCTGCCGGCGTCGGTGATGCTCGCCACCACCGACACCTGCGCCCGTCCAAGGTAGCGTGCAGTGCTCTGGTCAAGGAGGAGAGGCCGTGCGCAACGCGCCAGGGTGCACTGGTGATCGATGACATGGCACTGACGAGAAACGACACTGACAAAACTCTGAAACTTTGAATTTTACTGAAAGTGTACAGGAACAGTGCCGGCCAAGTGTTTGATGAAATGGTTCAAGCATGAGTAGAATTTTTCTGGGGCTGATCTTTGGTGTGGTGGCCTCTCAAAGCTCCTGGGGGCTGCCTGAATTTTGGTGGAATTTTAGGAGAAAGGAAAATATGAATTTCACCAAAAATGATGAATCTGGTCCAAACTTGCAGAGGTTGAAACTTGAAAATTTTGAAAAGAGGAAGAGTGGATCTTGGTGGATCTAGGTTGGGGGTGCTAAGGACTATCCAGAGGAGTTGGTTTGAGATCAAAAATCAAAAGGAATCACGTACTTCCTTTGTAAATCATCTAGGCTTAGAATAATGGACAGAATTGTTTTTGGGAAAAAAATGAAATAAAATCCAAAAATGGGTTGGACTTGTTGGAACAGAATGCTTGGATTGCCCCAAAGTGGAGGGAGGGGTTTTGGGAGGATTTACCACATGAGGCATGGTAAAACAATGGGTGGTTTCAAAACAAAAGAGTAGCCCCAAAAGCCATAGGGTTTCTTTTTAAAAGAAAATAAATTCCAAAAATATAATTTAGATGGGAAACTCAGAAGAAAGGTTTTTAATAACCAAACACCAGGGTTGAAGAAGATACAAAAATAAAATCCTTGCCATGGGGAAAAGTTTTGAGAGAGAGTGGTTTTTTTGGAAGGATTTAAATGACCTCCTTCAAATCGAACAAAGTTTTTGCTGAAAACCAAATAAAATTTTTGGAGTGTCACAACACCTACCCCCTTAGGAAAAATCTCGTCCCCGAGATTTCAGCTGATCCTCAAATAAGTGTGGGTGCTCTGTCCGAAGAAAATCCTCTCTTTCCCAAGTTGCTTCATTCTCGGTGTGATTGCTCCACTGAACTCTGAAAAACTTGATGGTTTTCTGTCGGGTCCTCCTTTCAGACTCTTCTAATATTTTTATTGGACGTTCCCGGTAGGTGAGGTCTGGTTTCATGTCAATGTTTTCATGGGATACTTGCTTCTCTGGGTTGCTCACGCATTTCCCCAACTGCGAGACGTGGAACACGTCGTGGACATCGGATAATTCTTCGGGTAAGTCTAGCTGGTAGGCTACCGTGCCTCTTCGTGCCACTATACAGAAGGGTCCGATAAATCTTGGTGCTAGCTTTCCCTTAACCTTGAGTCGTTGCAGGCCCCTCATAGGAGATACTCGTAGGTACACAATCTCAACGGGTTCAAAACTGACTCCCCGATGTTTTTGATCGTAATAACTCTTCTGTCGACTTTGGGCTGTCTTGAGTCAATCCCTAATTATCTTAACTTTATCTTCAACCTCCTTGAGCATGTCTGGGCCGAAGATATGGCTGTCTCCGGTTTCTGACCAATTTAGCGGGGTACGACATCTTCGCCGTCTGAGCTTCAAATGGTGCCATTCGCAGTGGCTTGGTAACTGTTGTTGTATGCGAACTCTGCGTATGGCAAGCTTTCTTCCCAACTGGTTCCATAGGTGAGGACACATGCTCTCAAAGATGTCTTCTAGAATTTGGTTTACGCGTTCGGTTTGTCCATCGATGCAGGGGTGGTATGCGGTACTAAACGCCAGCTTGAGTTCCCGAGCTTGTTGTAATTGATCCCAAAATCGGAAGCGAATTGAGTGCCTCTGCGATATTATAGTCTTTGGGACTCCATGCAAGCGAGCGATACGGGAAAGATAAAGCCTGGCAAGCTTACGGGTGGTGTGGGTTGTCTTTACGGGGATGAAGTGTGCCACCTTAGTCAGTCTATCTGTGATGACCCATATGGCATCATTCCCGTGTCGTGACCGAGGTAGTCCAACAATGAAATCCATTCCAATCTCGTCCCATTTCCACTCGGGTATATTGTTTGGTTGTAATAGTCCGGCCGGTTTCTGGTGCTCGGCCTTGATGCGTTGACACGAGTCACAACATGCAATGAACGTGCCATGTCCCTTTTTATACCGTGCCACCAAATTTTTTCCTGAAGATCCTTGTACATTTTCGTTCCTCCAGGATGGATTGAATATGGAGCGGTGTGGCCTTCAGCTAAAATTTGCTGTTTAAGGTCCTCGATATTTGGTACGCAAAGCCTATCTCCATACCACAATATTCCCTGCTCGTCGATGACGAATTCTGAGGCCTTGCCCAAACTCACTTTCCTTTTTATGCCTTCAATGCTGGGGTGTCCATGCTGAGCCTCCTTAATCTTTTCTATCAGGGTAGGCTGTATTTTCAAATTCGACACACTGCCTTCGGTGACCACCATCAAATTGAGTTTTGCAAACTCCTGCCGAAATTCAGGTCTCGGGTTTGGTAGGTTGTCGTTGTCCGAGCTAGGATTTTGACTTAGAGCATCCACCACTACATTTGCTTTTCCTGGATGGTAGTGGATTCCAACATCATAATCCTTCACTAATTCCAACCAGCGTCGTTGCCGTAAATTTAGTTCCGGTTGTGTGAAAATATACTTGAGGCTCTTATGGTCTGTGTATATTTCACAACGATTTCCAAGTAGGAAGTGTCTCCACTCTTTGAGTGCATGGATGACTGCTGCCAACTCCAAGTCATGAGTTGGATAATTTTCTTCATGCTTGCGAAGTTGTCTGGAGACATATGCGACCACCTTGCCTTCTTGCATCAATACGCATCCGAGGCCCTTCCGGGATGTGTCACAATACACCTCAAAATTCTTGTGTATGTCTGGCACAATTAATACTGGTGCTGTTGTCAACTTCCTTTTTAGCTCCTGGAAACTTTTCTCGCAAGCTTCAGTCCATTCAAACTTCTTATCCTTCTTGAGTAACTGCGTCATTGGCTTTGCTATGGTGGAGAATCCTTCAATAAATCTTCGGTAGTATCCTGCCATTCCCAAGAAACTTCAGACGTCCGTTCTACCGGCTGGTGGTTTCCACAAAGCACGGCCTTGACTTTTTCCTGCCTCGGGCAATACCTTCCTGGGTCGAGACATGGCCCGTAAAACCTACTGTCTTAGCCAAAATTCACACTTCTGAACTTGGCGTACAATTGATGTTTCCTTAGTTCTCCTAGTACGATTCGGAGATGTTCAGCGTGCTCTTCCGGTGTCTTGGGTATATCGAATATCGTCGATGAATACCACAACAAACTTGTCCATAAACTTCATAAATACTTTGTTCATGAGGTGAACAAAATATGGGGGGGCGTTTGTTAGTCCAAACGGCATTACTGTGAACTCATACAGTCCGTATCTGGAGGTGAAGCCTGTCTTGGGGATATCTTCTGTTCGCACTTTTAATTGATGGTATCCCGACCTTAAGTCAATTTTTGAGAAGACCTTGGCCTGAGCGAGCTGATCAAATAAATCATTTATCCGTGGCATTGGGTATTTGTTCTTGATTGTGACCATGTTAAGTGCTCGATAGTCTATACACAATCTCAGTGTCCCATCCTTTTTCTTGGCAAATAAAACTGGTGAACCCCAAGGTGAGGAGCTGGCTCGTATATATCCTTTGTCCAGTAATTCTTTTATTTGCTTCTTCAATTCTACCAACTCGGATGGTGCCATTCTGTATGGTTTGTTGTAAATGGGGGTGGTTCCGGGTGCTAGCTCAATGCTGAATTCTATCTCTCGATCTGGTGGCATGCCTGGTAGTTCTTCAGGGAATACGTCTGGAAATTCACATACTACTGGAACTTTGCTTAACTCAGAAACGTCCACCTTGTTCAACCTCGGTTGCCGAGATATTTGTCTCTCTTTGGCTGAAACTTTTATTGTCTTCCCGTGTGATGGTGGGTGAGAATTACGGTCCGGTTGAAGCAGTCAATAAAACCTTTGTTGGTGGTTAACCAATCCATCCCTAGGATGACATCCAGTCCTTTATTTTCCAATACAATAAGGTTGGCGTGAAACTTCAATCCTTCAAACTCAATAATCACACCTTGGCGGTAACTCTCGTCACTTGCTTAATCGAGGGACTTGATGATCATGGATTTTTCCAAGGAAGCATCGAAAAATTATTTTGCAAAGCAAATCTCTTGAAATGAGCAGTGAGAAGCTCGAAATCAAACAAAACCGTGGCAGGTATTATGTTGACAGGGAACGTACCGAGTACGATATCCGGGGCATTTTGTGCTTCTTCTCTGGTCACGTGGTTCAGATGACCCTTCCTGTGGTTGTTATTGGGGTTGAAATTGTTTCGCTTGGGCGCTGAATTATTGCCACCGTTGTTCGGCTTTTGGGTCGAGTTCCTTGGCTTGGGGCACTGCTTAGCATAGTGCCCTTCTTCTCCACAAGCGTAGCATGTAACGCCTGGGCGATATGTGAACTCCTTGTCCCTTGCATGGAAATTCTTGATTGGGTGTGAAACATTCGTCGTGGGTTTGTGTGTCCCACCTTTCTGAAAATCCGTCTTGCTCCGGTGGTTGCGAGCAAGAGTAGTCCGGTCCCTCTTGCGTTTGTGGAAATACTCCAAGCTGCGTCGCTTATTTTCCAAGGTAATCGCTTTATCCACCAGTGTTTTGAAATATGGGAAAGTGTGCACGACCAGCTGGCATTTAAGCGCGGGTGCCAGACCATCCAGGAATTTTTCCATCTTCTTGCTTTCAGTGTAACGCTCTTCGTTGGCGTAGCGAGACAACAGAGTAAACTGACTGTTGTATTCTGACACCGTCATGGTCCTTTGTTTGAGGTCATCAAATTCTCTCTTCTTGATCTTCATAACACTTTTAGGAATGTGCGCCCCACGAAAACCTTCTTTGAACTCCTCCCAGGTTATATCATTTTCGTTGGGGTGCATGTGTAGGAAATTTTCCCACCATGATGCAGCTGCTCCAGTGAGATAGTGCGGTGCATATAGTACTTTCTCACGGTCTGAACACTGTGCAATAATTAAATTTATTTCCATGTCTCGAAGCCAGTCATCGGCCTCAAGGGGTTTGTCAGTATGAGAAAATGTTGGGGGACGCGTCTTCTCTAGCTCAGACAACTTGGATTGCTGCTGATACTGTCCACGGTGATTTCCCATATTGATGACTTGGTTCATCATTTCCTGATGTTGTTGCTGACTCTGTTCATAAAGGCGGCATACTTGGGAAAATGATGTTTCACTGCCTTGTTGACTTGACTGCCCCTGCGTGAAATTGTTGCTTGGTTGTGTGCCATAATTTTCCTCTGGCGGATTTGGCATGGAGCGCGTCCAAGGACGAGACATTTTTCACTCTGGGGATATATTTTGTAAAACTCATAAGAAAGGAAATTGAGTCGCAAAAATCAATAAATTCATAAAGACGGGAAATTTTAAATGCTCCAAGATTTTTCAAAATAATAATCGATTGCGCACGGAGAAGGACTGCTCATTACATATCTTACACGCAAGCAGTAATTATACAATACATCACTCAGGATATGCGTACATATTCCTGACATGTTATTTAGGCTAGTGCACTTCTCCCAGTTCCTACATGATGCGCAAACAAGCTACTTCTCACAACCTATGTACATATAAACATATCGTACAAGTCGGTACATCGCATGGCGGCTAAGCGTACTCAGTCGGAGATGGTAAGGATCTCCCTTGGCTTGCCGAGGGTGAGGCGCAGTGAGGCTGGGGACTCAACCTCCTCCTCGCTAATAGGCTCCAGATGTGAAGTGCTGCGCTGAGTAGATGGAGCGGGCGCCATAGGCGGAGCAACACGAACAAGAGTGGGCGCAATGGGTGGTGCAGTGCGGACTGAAGTGGGCGCAATGACTTGGTTGAACTCCTCAGTGGTAGGCAGGCGACGAGCAGTGGCGAGAATGGTAGGAGAATAAGATGCCGAGGATGAGACGAAAGTCAGTGGTGGTGCGGTGTGCAGGAGCTCCCTCCTGTTGGCGGCACAGCCATGGACTGAGTTCATGCGGGCATCCACAAGGTCGTCCACCAGGTTGTCGAAGGCTGCCTCCGGAGCCCGGAGGTACTCGACAAGCATCTCAATGGCCTCGTCTCGCTCTCCTCTGGGGCAAGTGAATGCGTAGTGATAGGTGTATGGCACGTGGCATGGAAGGTAGCGGTAACGACGAGTCTTCATCGAAGGAAGAACATCCCGGAGACGAGCTATCGCCTCACGGGCAGCCATCTGCATAGCATGCTTCTCCGTAGGCATGGCTCTCCCAAGAACCGGAGCGGCGTAACTCAACACGCCCTCCTTGAATTGCACCGCTGCCTGGTGCATGGTCGGTGTCGTTGATCTTGTGCTGGTAGAGTGTGAATCTGGGCGCCTTGATGGCCCCATCGCGACACAGACGATGAAGGAGAGGAGCTTGACGAACCCCTCGAGCACGTTGGCGAACACACATGACTCACAGTCATTGCCACCATCTACAAAAGTAGGCAAAAATTCTGATGGTCAGATCATAAATTTATGCTGACTGTCAGAAAATGACTACATTTGCAAAAATATGAATTAACTCTATTATGCTAATAACCGATTAGCGACCGCACCTAGTGGCTTCCTACAGTCAGCCTGGCTCTAATACCAAGTTTGTCATGACCAGTTTTTCAATAAAATATTTATTGAGAATCGATCTCTTGATTCCAGTATAGGAGGAATTATCCTTACTGGTAGACAAATACTTGATACAGAAGGCCAGTAGCATTAAATATATTACAGGGTTGAGCTGAGGCTTCTCAACAATTTATTACAAACACACCAATATTGTACATAAGGGCGGTTATGGTACAGGGGTGTGGTGGCATACTACTGACTCGAGATAAAAGTGGTGGTGGAAATATCACATTGGAGTGGATAACATGACTCCTAAACTGGCAACTCATCGAGCGTCGAGGTGAGGCTCGATGAATTTATTTGGGTAGCAGAAGCGGATATAATAAAGTGACCAAATCCAGGATCGCACAGGACTGACTGGGACTCCTCTAGGCGTCGGACTCGCTATCGAACTCTTCATCCATGAGATCGCCTTCGTCAACATCTGGCCAAATCAACAAGCCAGGTGAGTACTTTGAAAGTACTCGCAAGACAGTTCGGACATAAGATATAACAAATGCATGCATGAATGCGTCATGGGCAAATAGCAATGCACATTCAAATAATAAAATTGGCACAACATGATAAGTAAAAAGGGATTCGGGTGGTAGTCTTCCCGAAATCCCAAAAAAATAACTGAAAACCGATCGGGTGTCTAGAGAGACGCCTCAAAGGGTAAACGAATAAATAATCATGCCGCAGTCGGGCGTCTAAGCGACACCACATAAAGGGCTTATATTGAAAAGTAAATGACATGCATGCCACAGTCAGACGTCGGAGCGACATCGCAGAAAGGGCTTATATTGAAAGTAAATAACATGCGTGCCACAGTCGGACGTCTGAGCGACATCGCAGAAAGGGCTTATATCGAAAGTAAATAACAAGTGTGCCACAGTCGGACGTCAGAGCGACATCGCAGAAAGGGCTTATATCAAAAGTAAATAACATGTGTGCCACAGTCGGACGTCTGAGCGACATCGCAGAAAGGGCTTAATCAAAAGTAAATAACAAGTGTGCCACAGCCGGACTTCTGAGCAACATCGCAGAAAGGGCTTAAATTTCATTATTCATATCTGATAAATTCACAAATATATAATACTCATAGGAAATATTCAAGACATAATAATAAACGGGTTAGTCCATCCACAGGAATAAACATTTAACCGGACTTAACACCCATGTGGTTCACTGGAGTTTTTTCATCGAGACCGACACCGACAAGATAAGTTGAACACGATGCTTGGACATGGATAAGATGATTCAAAGGATTTTGACTCTGCGAGTTTGTACTAATTACCCACAGCCAACGGATTTCCGTATTCACGAAGGACTAGTTCCGTATACGGTATTTCGGTAGAAACACATCTAACCAGTACACACCCATCCCACCTCACGATGCCAGGAATCACCCTAGACAACGCACAAGAAAAACTTTGAGACGGGGAGATCACAACCTCGAATAGCATGGGATCAAATTTATATACGCGCGCTCTAAGGGGTGCCCCCCTCTCGGTCCCAACCGGTAACACCCATGCCCCATGACTGGATGACTGGCTTTAATCCAGGGCCATGGAACCCTCATCACGGCCTCTCTATTTGGTGTGTACCAGGAAATAGGTTTGCAACTTACTAAGCCATATCCCTTGCGGAAAACATGTGGTAGTACAGGAGGGAAAACGGATGGAAACGTGACTTGATTCACGTTGACACTGGAGTCAAATAGTCTGGCATAAGACTGGCATGCTACAGCACTGCCATCTTACCCATTCTCATGCCATCACATGGCCATGCAAACTCATATCCAACAACATATGGATTTTCGAAACTCACTTGCCTCAACTTTGCATGTAATATAACCCTTATCGAAATGCTCATAAACATGCCATGTAACTACTTAATGCAAACATGCAACAAACACACATCATATCAAAAGTTCAAACATGCTTGCCTGGTTCGGAGTAGTCGGAGTCTAGCTTGGCGAAGTTCGCGGTTCCGTCGGCTCCTCCGATTCTCGTTATAAGAAAATACGTACTAACGTAAATACCGAGAGTGCACAAAAAGTGTTCCAAATATTTTTCAAATAAATATGACAAAAACTAGACAGAAAAATAAAGATGATAGAAAAGAATAAATCAAAAATCAGTTTCTGTTTAAAAGTTATAAAGGTTTTAATCCAGGACTCATCTCGTAATGAAACGAGAAAGTTTCGAGGCCAACTTATAAAAAGAAAGCGCTTGGCTGAAAAAAGCCGTCAACTGCAAAGGAAGCGTACTCTGCCAAGGCGTTTTCAGAAAACGGTTCGAAAAAAAAAAAGAAAAAACTGACGAGGGGTCCCACCCGTCGGGTTTGAAATTTCAAACGGGGGGAGAAGCAGAGCTCGTCGGCGCCCGAGAGACGGCGAGTTAGGAGGATCGGAAGGTACCTACGTGCTCAGCGTCTCCTTCCGCGTCCGTGGGTGGTGGTGGTGGTCGTCGGCGAGCACCACGTTGACGGCGGTCCTTGCTCCGGCGGATGGCGGCTCGGGTGAAGATGGATCTCGTCGGGGAGGGCTGCGGAGGTCAAATTGCAGCTTGGGTTAGATCACTGGGTGCATGAGGAGACTACCGACGAGGTTTGGGAGGCGGGGATGACCTCACCGGAGTGAATCGAGCTGGTGGCCGAGGCGGATCGGGGCGGCCGGAGTTGGGGGAGGAGACCTCCTCGAGGTCCTCCTAGTGGCTTGGCGGGGTTCTGGTGGGGTGCAGTGGTGGTGTGTGCTCGAGAACGAGCTCGGGACTCCATTTTATAGGCGATTCGAGGTGGTGGCCGTGAACGGGGATCTCCGGCGATGGTTATGGTGGCGCGGTGCTTGGTCGGGGAGTTTAGGGGGTTGGGCATCAACGTGGAGGTCCAAGGGTTCCGTTTAGAAGATAAACCAGGTTGGATTAGGCACGCGTGGATGGTTTTGACAGAACGGGGCGGCACGGGCCCGTCGGCGGCAGAGGGCGCGCCCTGTGCTTGTCGGGCCACGACGACGGTGCTGCGGTGTGCGCTGGCATGCATGAGGCCACGCGGAGGGCTAGGGGGCGTTGGGCGGCGCCGGACGGCGTAGCGAGCTGGCGCTAGCTCCCGTTGGCCGCCACAGGTGGCTCTGCCACCGCAGAAGCTGTCGGCGTCGGTGATGCTCGCCGCCACCGCCACCTGCGCCCGTCCAAGGGAGCGTGCGGTGCTCTGGTCAAGGAGGAGAGGCCGTGCGCAATGCGCCAGGGTGCACTGGTGATCGATGACAAGGCACTGACGAGAAACGACACTCACAAAACTCTGAAACTCTTAATTTTACTGAAAGTGTACAGGAACAGTGCCAACCAAGTGTTTGATGAAATGATTCAAGCATGAGAAGAATTTTACTGGGGCTGATCTTTGGTGTGGTGGCCTCTCAAAGCTCCTGGGGGCTGCCTGAATTTTGGTGGAATTTTAGGAGAAAGGAAAATATGAATTTCACCAAAAATGATGAATCTGGTCCAAACTTGCAGAGGTTGAAACTTGAAAATTTTGAAAAGAGGAAGAGTGGATCTTGATGGATCTAGGTTGGGGCTGCTATGTGAAGGAAATATGCCCTAGAGGCAATAATAATGTTATTATTTATTTCCTTATATCATGATAAATGGTTATTATTCATGCTAGAATTGTATTAACCGGAAACATAATACATGTGTGAATACATAAACCTACAGAGTGTCACTAGTATGCCTCTACTTGACTAGCTCGTTAATCAAAGATGGTTATGTTTCCTAACCATGAACAAGGAGTTGTTATTTGATTAACGGGATCACATCATTGGTTGAATGATCTGATTGACATGACCCATTCCATTAGCATAGCACCTGATCGTATAGTTTGTTGCTAGTGCTTTTCTTCATGACTTATACATGTTCCTATGACTATGAGATTATGCAACTCCCGTTTGCCGAGGAACACTTTGGGTGCTACCAAACGTCACAACGAATCGGGTGATTATAAAGGTACATTACAGGTGTCTCCGAAGGTACATGTTGGGTTGGCATATTTGAGATTAGGATTTGTCACTCCGATTGTCGGAGAGGTATCTCTGGGCCCTCTCGGTAATGCACATCACATAAGCCTTGCAAGCATTGCAACTAAATGTGTTAGTTGTGAGATGATGTATTACGGAACGAGAAAAGAGACTTGCGAAGAACGAGATTGAACTAGGTATTGGATACCGACGATCGAATCTCGGGCAAGTAACATACCGATGACAAAGGAACAACGATGTTGTTATGCGGTCGACCGATAAAGATCTTCATAGAATATGTAGGAACCAATATGGGCATCCAGGTCCGCTATTGGTTATTGACCGAGAGGTGTCTCGGTCATGTCTACATAGTTCTCGAACCCGTAGGGTCCGCACGCTTAACGTTTCGATGGCAGTTATTATGAGTTTATATGATATTGATGTACCAAGGTTGTTCGAGTCCGGATGAGATCACGGACATGACGAGGAGTCTCGAAATGGTCGAGACATAAAGATTGATATATTGGAAGCCTATGTTTGGACTCCGGAATCACTCCGGGTGAAATTGGGAATTTTACCGGAGTACCGGGGGGTTACCGGAACCTCCCGGGGGGTCAATGGGCCTTGATGGGCCTTAGTGGAAAGGAGGAAAGGGGCCCAAGTGCTGGCCGCACCTTCCCCCCTTCCCTAGTCCTATTAGGACTAGGAGAAGGGGGTGGCGCCCCCTCTCTCCCTTCCCACTTGGCCAATCCTAGTTGGACTAGGATTGGGGGGGAGGAATCCTACTCCCGGTGAGAGTAGGACTCCAGTGCGCAGCCCTTGGTGGCCGCCAGCCCTCCCTTCCCTCCTTTATATACAGGGGCAGAGGGCACCCCATGACACACAAGTTGATCATTGAGATCGTTCCTTAGCCGTGTGCGGTGCCCCCTTCCACCAAACTACACCTCGAATATACCGTTGCGGAGCTTAGGCGAAGCCCTGCGCCGGTGGAACATCATCATCGTCACCACGCCGTCGTCTTGATTTAAACTCTCCTCAACACTCGGCTGGATCGGAGTTCGAGGGACGCCATCGAGCTGAACGTGTGCAGAACTCGGAGGTGCCGTGACGCTCGGTACTTGGATCGGTTGGATCGGGAAGAAGTACGACTACTTCCTCTACGCTGCGTCAACGCTTCGCTGCTGGTCTACGAGGGTACGTGACAACACTCTCATCTCGTTGCTATGCATCACCATGGTCTTGCGTGATCGTAGGAAATTTTTGAAATTACTCGCTCCCCAACAAAGGCATCCGAGCCTGGTTTTATGCGTTGATGTCATATGCACGAGTAGAACACAAGTGAGTTGTGGGCGATACAAGTCATACTACCTACCAGCATGTCATACTTTGGTTCAGCGGTATTGTGAGATGAAGCGGCCCGGACCGACATTACGCGACGCTTACGCGAGACTGGTTTCACCGCTGTGAGCACTCGTTGCTTAAAGGTGACCGGCGGGTGTCTGTCTCTCTCACTTTAGTTGAACTGAGTGTATACGCCCGGTCCTTGAGAAGGTTAAACGGAGTCTATTTGACGAAGTATCGCTGTGGTTTTGATGCGTAGGTAAGAACGGTTCTTGCTCAGCCCGTAGCAGCCACGTAAAACTTGCAACAACAAAGTAGAGGACGCCTAACTTGTTTTTGCAGGGCATGTTGTGATGTGATATGGTCAAGACGTGATGCTATATTTTATTGTATGAGATGATCATGTTTTGTAACCGAAGTTATCGGCAATCGGCGAGAGCCATATGGTTGTCGCTTATTGTATGAAATGCAACGCCATGTAATTGCTTTACTTTATCACTAAGGAGTAGCGATAGTCGAGAAGCAATAGTTGGCGAGACGACAACGATGCTACGATGGAGATCAAGGTGTCGCGCGGTGACGATGGTGATCATGACGGTGCTTCGAGATGGAGATCACAAGCACAAAATGATGATGGCCATATCATATCACTTATATTGATTGCATGTGATGTTAATCCTTTATGCATCTTATCTTGCTTTGATTGACGGTAGCATTATAAGATGATCCTTACTAAATTATCAAGAAGTGTTCTCCTGAGTATGCACCGCTGCGAAAGTTCTTCGTCTTTGACACCACGTGATGATCGGGTGTGATAGGCTCTACGCTCAAATACAACGGTGCAAAACAGTTGCACACGCGAATACTCAGGTTATACTTGACGAGCTATGCATATAAGATATGACCTCGAACACGGAGACCGAAGGTCGAGCGTGAATCATATAGTAGATATGATCAACATATTGATGTTCACCATTGAAACTACTCCATCACACGTGATGATCGGTCATGGTGTAGTTGATATGGATCACGCAATCACTTAGAGAATTGGAGGATATTTTTCTAAGTGGGAGTTCTTAAGTAATATGATTAATTGAACTTAAATTTATCATGAACTTAGTACCGATAGTATCTTGCTTGTCTATGATGTGTAGATAGATGGCTCGTCTGTTGTTCCGTTGAATTTTAATGCGCCCTTGAGAAAGCAAAGTTGAAAGATGATGGCAGCAATTACACGGACTGGGTCCGTAATTTGAGGATTATCCTTATTGCTGCATTGGAAGAATTACGCCCCGAAGCACCGTTAGGTGCCAGGCCTGGTGCAAGGGCTGCGCCAAGTTATGAACGTCCGCAAAGCAAAGCTGATGACTACTCTATAGTTCAAGTGTGCCATGCTTTACGGCTTAGAACCGGGACTTCAACGTCGTTTTGAACACCATGGGGCATATGAGATGTTCCAGAGTTGAAGTTAATATTCCAAGCGAATGCCCGGATTGAGAGATATGAAGTCTCCAATAAGTTCTATAGCTGTAAGATGGAGGAGAACGGTTCACAAGGAGCATATACTCGTAATGTCCGGATATAACAATCACTTGATTCAACCGGGAGTTAATCTTCCGATGATTGCGTCATTGATGAATTCTCCAATCATCGCCACCAAGCTACAAGAGCTTCGTGATGAACTATAATATGCAAGGGATGACCAAAACAATGCCCGAGCTCTTCGCGATGCTTGAAAGCCATGGAGGTAGAAATCAAAAAGGAGCATCAAGTGTTGATGGTTAACAAAACCACTAGTTTCAAGAAAAGGGCAAAGGAAAGAAAAGGAAACTTCAAAAGAGCGGCAAGCAAGTTGTTGATCAAGAGAAGAAACCCAAGTCTGGTCCTAAGCTCAAACCGAGTGCTTCTATTGCAAGCAGGCTGGTCACTTTGAGCGGAACTGCCCCAAGTATTTGGCGGATAAGAAGGATGGCAAGGTTAACAAAGGTATATGTGATATACATGTTATTGATGTGTACCTTACTAATACTCGCAGAGCACTGGTATTTGATACTTGGTTCTGCTTGCTAATATTTGCAACTCAAACAGGGCTACGGATTGCGAAGATTGGCTAAGGACGAGGTGACAATGCGCGTGGGAAATGGTTCCAAAGTCGATGTGATCGCAATCGGCACGCTACCTCTACATCTACCTTCGGATTAGTATTAGACCTAAATAATTGTTATTTAGTACCAGCGTTGAGCATGAACATTATATCTGGATCTTGTTTGATGCGAGACGGTTATTCATTTAAATCGAGAGAATAATGGTTGTTCTATTTATATGAATAATATCTTTTATGGTCATGCACCATTGAAGAATGGTTTGTTTTACTTAATCTTGATAGTAGTGATACACATATTCATAATGTTGAAACCAAAAGATGCAGAGTTGATAATGATGGTGCAACTTATTTGTGGCACTGCCGCTTAGGTCATATCGGTGTAAAGCGCATGAAGAAACTCCATACCGATGGACTTTTGGAGTCACTTGATTATGAATCACTTGGCACTTATGAACCGTGCCTTATGGGCAAGATGACTAAAACACCGCTTCTCCGAACTATGGAGAGAGCAACAGATTTATTGGAAATCATACATACCGATGTATGTGGTCCAATGAATGTTGAGGCTCGTGGCGGATATCGTTATTTTCTCACCTTCACAGATGATTTGAGCAGATATGGGTATATCTACTTAATGAAACACAAGTCTGAAACATTTGAAAAGTTCAAAGAATTTCAGAGTGAAGTGGAAAATCATCGTAACAAGAAAATAAAGTTTCTACGATCTGATCGTGGAGGAGAATATTTGAGTTACGAGTTTGGCCTACATTTGAAACAATGCGGAATAGTTTCGCAACTTACGCCACCGAACACCACAACGTAATGGTGTGTCCGAACGTCGTGTCGTACTTTATTAGATATGGTGCGATCTATGATGTCTCTTACTGATTTACCGCTATCGCTTTGGGGTTATGCTTTAGAGACGGCTACATTCACTTTAAATAGGGCACCATCTAAACCGCTGAGACGACGCCTTATGAACTGTGGTTTGGCAAGAAACCAAAGTTGTCGCTTCTGAAAGTTTGGGGCTGCGATGCTTATGTGAAAAAGCTTCAACCTGATAAGCTCGAACCCAAATCGAGAAATGTGTCTTCATAGGATACCCAAAGGAGACAGTTGGGTACACCTTCTATCACAGATCCGAAGGCAAGATTTTTGTTGCTAAATTCGGAAACTTTTTGGAGAAAGAGTTTCTCACGAAAGAAGTGAGTGGGAAGAAAGTAGAACTTGATGAGATAATCGTATCTACTCCCTTATTGAGAAGTAGTACATCACGAAAACAGTTTCGTGACACCTACACCAAATAGGGAGGAAGCTAATGATGATGATCATGAAACTTCAGATCAAGTTTCTACAGAACTTCGAGATCAACCAGAGCAAGATCCGCACTGAGTGGTACGGTAATCCTATTTTGGAAGTCATGTTATCGGAACATGATGAACCTACGAACTATGAAGAAGCGATGGTGAGCCCAGATTCCACAAAATGGCTTGAGGCCATGAAATCTGAGATGGGATCCATGTATGAGAACAAAGTATGGATTTTGGTTGACTTGCCCGATGATCGGCAAGCAATTGAGAATAAATGGATCTTCAAGAAGAAGACCGACGCTGATGGTAATGTTATCGTCTATAAAGCTCGACTTGTTGCAAAAGGTTTTCGACAAGTTCAAGGGATTGACTACGATGAGACCTTCTCACCCGTGGCGATGCTTAAGTCCGTCCGAATCATGTTAGCAATTGCCGCATTTTATGATTATGAAATTTGGCAAATGGATGTTAAAACTGCATTCTGAATGGATTTCGGAAGAAGAGTTGTATATGATGCAACCAGAAGGTTTTGTCGATCCAAAGGAGCTAACAAAGTGTGCAAGCTCCAGCGATCCATTTATGGACTGGTGCAAGCCTCTCGGAGTTGGAATAAACGTTTTGATAGTGTGATCAAAGCATTTGGTTTTATATGACTTTTGGAGAAGCTCAGATTTACAAGAAAGTGAGTGGGAGCTCAGAGCATTTCGATATTATATGTGGATGACATATTATTGATCGGAAATGATATAGAATTTCTGGATAGCATAAAGGGATACTTGAATAAGAGTTTTTCGATGAAAGACCTCGGTGAAGCTGCTTACATATTGGGCATTAAGATCTATAGAGATAGATCAAGACGCTTAATAGGACTTTCACAAAGCACATACCTTGATAAAGTTTTGAAAAGTTCAAAATGGATCGAGCAAAGAAAGGGTTCTTGCCGGTATTACAAGGTGTGAAGTTGAGTAAGACTCAATGCCCGACCACCGCAGAAGATAGAGAGAAAATGAAAGATGTTCCTATGCTTCAGCCATAGGCTCTATCATGTATGCAATGCTGTGTACCAGACCTGATGTGTGCCTTGTCAGTAAGTTTAGCGGCAGGTACCAAAGTAATCCAGAGTGGATCATCGGACAGCGGTCAAGAACATCCTTAAGTACTTGAGAAGAACTAAGGATATGTTTCTCATTTATGGCGGTGACAAAGAGCTCGTCAATAACGGTTACGCCGATGCAAGCTTTGACACTGATCCGGACGATTCTAAATCGCAAACCGGATACGTATTTACATTAAACGGTGGAGCTGTCGGTTGGTGCAGTTCCAAACAAAGCGTCGTTATGGATCTACATGTGAAGTTGAGTACATAGCTGCTTCGAAGCAGCTAATGAAGGAGTCTGGATGAAGGAGTTCATAACCGATCTAGGTGTTGTACCTAGTGTATCGGGTCCAATGAAAATCTTTTGTGACAATATCGGTGCAATTGCCTTGGCAAAGGAATCCAGATTTCACAAGAGAACCAAGCACATCAAAAGACGCTTCAACTCCATCCGGATTTGGTCCGGTGGGAGACATAGAGATATGCAAGATACATACGGATCTGAATGTTGCGAGACCGCTGACTAAGCCTCTTCCACGAGCAAAACATGATCAGCACCAAGACTCCATGGGTGTTAGAATCATTCTTGTGTAATCTAGATTATTGACTCTAGTGCAAGTGGGAGATCAAGGAAATATGCCCTAGAGGCAATAATAATGTTATTATTTATTTCCTTATATCATGATAAATGTTTATTATTCATGCTAGAATTGTATTAACCGGAAACATAATACATGTGTGAATACATAAACCTACAGAGTGTCACTAGTATGCCTCTACTTGACTAGCTCGTTAATCAAAGATGGTTATGTTTCCTAACCATGAACAAGGAGTTGTTATTTGATTAACGGGATCACATCATTGGTTGAATGATCTGATTGACATGACCCATTCCATTAGCATAGCACCTGATCGTATAGTTTGTTGCTAGTGCTTTTCTTCATGACTTATACATGTTCCTATGACTATGAGATTATGCAACTCCGCTTGCCCGAGGAACACTTTGGGTGCTACCAAACGTCACAACGAATCGGGTGATTATAAAGGTACATTACAGGTGTCTCCGAAGGTACATGTTGGGTTGGCATATTTGAGATTAGGATTTGTCACTCCGATTGTCGGAGAGGTATCTCTGGGCCCTCTCGGTAATGCACATCACATAAGCCTTGCAAGCATTGCAACTAAATGTGTTAGTTGTGAGATGATGTATTACGGAACGAGAAAAGAGACTTGCCAAGAACGAGATTGAACTAGGTATTGGATACCGACGATCGAATCTCGGGCAAGTAACATACCGATGACAAAGGAACAACGATGTTGTTATGCGGTCCGACCGATAAAGATCTTCGTAGAATATGTAGGAACCAATATGGGCATCCAGGTCCGCTATTGGTTATTGACCGAGAGGTGTCTCGGTCATGTCTACATAGTTCTCGAACCCGTAGGGTCCGCACGCTTAACGCTTCGATGATGCTTATTATGAGTTTATATGATATTGATGTACGAAGGTTGTTCGAGTCCGGATGAGATCACGGACATGACGAGGAGTCTCGAAATGGTCGAGACATAAAGATTGATATATTGGAAGCCTATGTTTGACTCGGAATCACTCCGGGTGAAATTGGGAATTTTACTGAGTACCGGGGTTACGGAACCTCCCGGGGGTCAATGGGCCTTGATGGGCCTTAGTGGAAAGGAGGAAAGGGGCCCAAGTGCTGGTCAGACCTTCCCCTTCCCTAGTCCTATTAGGACTAGGAGAAGGGGTGGCGCTCTCTCCCTTCCCACTTGGCCAATCCTAGTTGGACTAGGATTGGGGAGAATCCTACTCCCGGGGAGTAGGACTCCCAGCGCAGCCCTTGGTGGCCGCCAGCCCCTCCCCTTCCCTCCTTTATATACAGGGCAGAGGGCACCCCATGACACACAAGTTGATCATTGAGATCGTTCCTTAGCCGTGTGCGGTGCCCCTTCCACCAAACTACACCTCGAATATACCGCTATGGAGCTTAGGCGAAACCTGCGCCGTGGAACATCATCATCGCCACCACGCCGTCGTCTTGACGAAACTCTCCTCAACACTCGGCTGGATCGGAGTTCGAGGGACGCCATCGAGCTGAACGTGTGCAGAACTCGGAGGTGCCGTCGCTCGGTACTTGGATCGGTTGGATCGGGAAGTACGACTACTTCCTCTACGCTGCGTCAACGCTTCCGCTGCTGGTCTACGAGGGCGTGAGACAACACTCTCATCTCGTTGCTATGCATCACCATGGTCTTGCGTGATCGTAGGAAATTTTTTGAAATTACTACGTTCCCCAACACTATGGACTATCCAGAGAAGTTGGTTTGAGATCAAAACTCAAAAGGAATCAGGTACTTCCTTTGTAAATCATCTAGGCTTAGAATAATGGACATAATTGTTTTTGGGGAAAAAATAAATGAAATAAAATCCAAAAATGGGTTGGACTTGTTGGAACAGAATGCTTGGATTGCCCCAAAGCGGAGGGAGGGGTTTTGGGAGGATTTACCACATGAGGCATGGTAAAACAATGGGTGGTTTCAAAACAAAAGAGTAGCCCCAAAACCCATAGGGTTTCTTTTTAAAAGAAAATAAATTCCAAAAATATAATTTAGATGGGAAACTCAGAAGAAAGGTTTTTAATAACCAAACACCAGGGTTTAAGAAGATACAAAAATAAAATCCTTGCCATGGGGAAAAGTTTTGAGAGAGAGAGAGTTTTTTTGGAAGGATTTAAATGACCTCCTTCAAATCAAACAAAGTTTTGCTGAAAACCAAATAAATTTTTTGGAGTGTCACATCGAGGGACGTCATCGGGCTGAACGTGTGCTGAACTCGGTGGTGCCGTGCGTTTGGTACTTGATCGGTCAGATCGTGAAGACGTACGACTACATCAACCGCGTTGTGCTAACGCTTCCGCTTTCGGTCTACGAGGGTACGTAGACAACACTCTCCTCTCTCGTTGCTATGCATCACCATGATCTTGCGTGTGCGTAGGATTTTTTTTTGAAATTACTACGTTCCCCAACAGAGCTCCACCGACCTCAACTCCAAATCTATATATTCACGTTCAGGGAGGGAAAAATCAGAGAGAAGGATTCATCGCGTTTTACGATACAGAGCCGCCGCCAAGACCTAATCTCTCTCGGGAGGGCTGATCTGGAGTCTGTTCGGAGCTCCGGAGAGGGGAATCCGTCGCCATCGTCATCATCAACCTTCCTCCATCACGAATTTCATGATGCTCACTGCCGTGCGTGAGTAATTCCGTCGTAGGCTTGCTGGACGGTGATGGGTTGGATGAGATTTACCATGTAATCGATTTAGTTTTGTTAGGGTTTGATCCCTAGTATCCATTATGTTCTGAGATTGATGTTGCTATGACTTTGCTATGCCTAATGCTTGTCACTAGGGCCCGAGTGCCATGATTTCAGATCTGAACCTATTATGTTTTCATGAATATATGTGAGTTCTTGATCCTATCTTGCAAGTCTATAGTCACCTATTATGTGTTACGATCCGTTAACCCCGAAGTGAAAATAATCGGGACCACTACCGGTGATGAGCGTAGTTTGAGGAGTTCATGTATTCACTAAGTGTTAATGCTGTGGTCCGGTACTCTATTAAAAGGAGGCCTTAATATCCCTTAGTTTCCAATAGGACCCCGCTGCCACGGGAGGGTAGGACAAAAGATGTCATGCAAGTTCTTTTCCATAAGCACATATGACTTTATTCGGAATACATGCCTACATTACATTGATGAACTGGAGCTAGTTCTGTGTCACCCTATGTTATAAATATTGCATGAGGAATCGCATCCGGCATAATTCTCCATCACCAATCCAATGCCTACGAGCTTTTCACATATTGTTCTTCGCTTAGTTACTTTTCCGTTGCCACTGTTACAATTACTACAAAATTGCTACTGTTACTTTTGCCACCGTTACCGTTACTTCCATACTACTTTGGTACTAGATACTTTGCTGCAGATACTAAGTTATCCAGGTGTGGTTGAATTGACAACTGAACTGCTAATACTTGAGAATATTCTTTGGCTCCCCTTGTGTCGAATCAATAAATTTGGGTTGAATACTCTACCCTCGAAAACTGTTGCAATCCCCTATACTTGTGGGTTATCAAGACTATTTTCTAGCACCGTTGCCGGGGAGCATAGCTCTATTCTTTGAGTCACTTGGGATTTATATTTGCTGGTCAATATGAGGAACTGGAAAGACGAAAGAACTAAGATTTTTCCCTCAACTACGAGGGGAGGTAAGGAACTGCCATCTAGCTCTGCACTTGATTCACCTTCTGTTTTGAATAAGCTTGCGACACCTAAACCTGCTTCTGCTATTAATTCTGATATGTCGCATGTTATTGATGATGCCACTTCTGCTAGGCATGATACTTATGATGAAACTACTTCTATGCTTGATACTACTGTGCCATTAGGTGAATTTCTTGATGAACAACTTGCTAGGGCTAGAGAGAATGAAATTATTGTAATTAATAATATTGATGAAAGTGATGATGAAGATTCTCCCTCTAGATATGAATTGCCTGTTGTGCCTGAGGGTTATGTTATGGATGAAGAAACTGCTAGAGACTTTCTTGCTTGCAATGATAGGAGTGATCTTAATAAATTATTAGCTAAGCTGAAAGAAAATCTCTGAATGCTAGAATGAAATATGACCCTGCTTTTGCTACTTCACCTATCTTAATTCTCGATAAGGATTATGATTTCTCTATTGATACTGAGATAATTACTTTGGTTGAATCTGATCCTTTTTATGGCTATGAATCTGAAACTGTTGTGGCACATCTTACTAAATTAAATGATATAGCCACCATGTTCACTAATGATGAGAAAACTCACTACTATTATATCCTTAAATTGTTTCCGTTATCATTAAAGGGTGATGCTAAAACATGGTTTAATTCTCTTGATCCTGGTTGGGTGCGTAGTCCCCAGGATATGATTTACTACTTCTCTGCTAAATATTTTCCCGCTCATAAGAAACAAGCTGCCTTAAGGGAAATATATATTTTTGTGCAAATTGAAGAAGAGAGTCTCCCACAAGCTTGGGGGAGGCATCTCCAATTAATTAATGCTTTGCCGAATCATCCTCTCAAGAAAAATTAAATACTTGATATCTTTTATAATGGACTAACCGATGCTTCCAGGGACCACCTGGATAGTTGTGCTGGTTGTGTTTTCAGGGAAAGAACAGTTGATCAAGTTGAATTGCTATTGAATAATATGTTGGCTAATGAAAATAATTGGACAGTTCCTGAACCAACTCCTAAGCCAACTCCGAAGAAAAGGGGTATTCTATTTCTCAGTCCTGAAGATATGCAAGAGGCAAAGAAATCTATGAAAGAAAAAGGAATTAAAACTGAAGATGTTAAGAATTTACCTCCTATTGAAGAAATACATGGTCTTAATTTGCCGCCTGTTGAAGAAATACATGGTCTTGATAACTCGACACAGGTAGTAAAGGTAAATTCTCTCTATAGATTTGATGAAGGTGATATTCCTTGTTATAAGTCTGCTAGCCAATGCTTAGATGAGTTTGATAATTTTATTGTCAAACAAGAAAACTTCAATACTTATGTTGGTAGACAATTGAAACACAATGCTGATATGCTTGAACACTTGAGTGATTATATGTCTAGAGTTAAAGGTGAACTTAAACTCATTAGTAAACATGCTTCTATGGTTACCACTCAAGTAGAACAAGTGCTTAAAGCTCAGAATGATTTGCTCAATAATTAAATTATAAGAAAAATCATAATGCTGTTAGAGTTATGACTAGAGGGGGTAAAATGACTCACGAACCTTTGTACCTGAAGGTCATCCTAAGAGAATTGAGCAGGATTCTTAGAGAACTAATGTTGATGCACCTAGTCCTTCTAAGAGGAAGAAAAAGAAAAATGATAAGACTTTGCATGCTTCTAGTGAACCTATTGTTGACACACCTGAGAATCCCAATGATATTTCTATCTCTGATGCTGAAACACAATCTGGTGATGAACATGAACCTAGTGATAATGCTAATGATGATGTTCATGTTGATGCTCAACCTAGTAATGGCAATGATGTAGAGATTGAACCTGCTGTTGATCTTGATAACCCACAATCCAAGAATCAACGTTATGATAAAAGAGACTTTGTTGCTAGGAAGCACGGTAAAGAAAGAGAACCATGGGTTCGGAAACCCATGCCTTTTACTCCTAAACCATCCAAGAAAAAGGATGATGAGGATTTTGAGCGCTTTGCTGAAATGATTAGACCTATCTTCTTTCGTATGCGTTTTACTGATATGCTTAAAATGAATCCTTATGCTAAGTATATGAAGGATATTGTTACAAATAAGAGAAAGATACTGGAAGTTGAAATTTCCACCATGCTTGCTAATTATACTTTTAAGGGTGGAATACCTAAGAAACTTGGAGATCCAGGAGTACCAACTATACCATGCTCCATTAAAAGAAACTCTGTTAGAACTTCTTTATGTGATCTTGGAGCCGGTGTTAGTTTTATGCCTCTCTCTTTATATCGTAGACTTGATTTGAATAAGTTGACACCTACTGAAATATATTTGCAAATGGCTGATAAATCAGCTGCTATACCTGTCGGTATTTTTGAGGATGTGCCTGTTGTGGTTGCAAACGTTACTATTTTAACGGACTTTGTTATTCTTGATATTCCCGAGGACGATAGTATGTCGATTATCCTTGGTAGACCCTTTTTGAATATTGGAGGGGCTGTTATTGATTGCAACAAATGCAATGTCACTTTTCATGTTAATGGGAATGAGCATACGGTACACTTTCCGAGGAAACAACCTCAAGTCCACAGTATCAATTCTATTGGAAAAATTCCATCGATTACTATTGGAGGTTTTGAATTTCCTCTCCCTACTATCAAAAAGAGATATGATATTCTTATTGTTGGGGATGTGCATATCCCCGTTGAGGTAACATAGTGTTATTCGAAATTTCTCCGGTTCCATGTTATTCGGAATGAGTTTGTTAACAAGACTTGATCAACCTTGTTAGTGGATTCCTTTTGATGAGCATGAGATGGATGAAGTTAGAGAGCACAACCTTCTGTACCCTCCTTTCACTTTCTGTTATTTAGATTAAATAAAGAAAAAATAGTATTTTCTGTCTGTTTTCTGAATTTTCCATGCAATAAAAATAGCCCAAAAATAAAAGTTCTCCAAATGCCCTGAAAATGAAATGTGATTTTTCTAGAATATTTGAGAATATCTGGCACTGAGAGCACATCAGAGGGGGCAGCCACCTGGCCACGAGGGTCCAGGGCGCGCCCCCTACCTCGTGGGCCCCTGGTGGCTCCCCTCCACTTATTCCAGCCACCATACACTCCTTCTTCCTCCCAAATCACCGACCAGCTCAAGCACGAGTTCTTTCTCATTTTGCTGCGATTTTCGATCTCCTTGCTCAAAGCTCCACTCATAAAGCTGCTTTGGGGGATTGTTCTTCGGTATGTGACTCCTCCGATGGTCCAATTGGTTTTTGTTCTAGTGCTTTATTCATTGCAAATTTTTGCTGCCTAGGTGACCCTGTTCTTGAGCTTGCATGTCAAATTTATTTGTTCCCAAGTAGTTCTAATGCATGCTATAGTCTCTTGGCACTTGTGGGAGTAGTTGCTATCAATTTTGTTGAGTTTGGTTCACTTTTATTTTAAGTTACTAAAAATTTCAGAATTTTTCAGAAATTGATGAAGGTATTTTTGAGGGGCTCTTGGAGCCGAAGCTCGAAGGACAAACAAAGTGAGGAGGATAAGAGGCCCAGATATAATCTCCCTCGCACCGCAGAAGTTCGGCCGTGTGAATGGCCTTGTGATGAGTTCTTAACAGCGGCCGGGATTCATGATGATTTTCATTCTTTGGTTGAGAATGCGGGCCTCACCGACTTCCTCTGCGACCAGCACGAACAGTATCTCTTACTCACGAATATTTTCGTGCAAAATTTTCATTTCCATGCTAGGAGATCACCACCTTCAGTGGAATTTTATTTATATGATGAGCATAAGGAGATGTCCCTTTCTGATTTCTGCTGGGTCTGTAAGGTACCCCTTACTGGCAGAATAGAGGAACCACATCGTAATGATGTGGAAGGGTTTATTGATATGATTGATGTAGGGGAAACGAGGAAAGTTTCTGATGCAAGAATCACTAGCATACACTTTCCGGTTCAGCGTTACTTTGCGATATTTGCTAGTAGATGTTTAATTGGTCGCGGAAACTGTGGAAACCTTAGTGCCCCTGATATTGTTATTTTGTGCCATGCCTTGTTTCGTGACAACACTTTTAGTCTAGGTGCTATTATTGTCAAGCGGTTAAGTCTGAACCGCACGAAGTGTCCCATCTTGGGAGGTATCTTCGCCTCGCGCCTCGCTGCACACTTTAACATACCTATTAGGCATTATGAGAAAGAAGAAAAGTTGCTGCCTCTTATTTTTCTAGACTATAAGAGTATGGTAGCACATGATTTTATCGTTAAGAATAAGGAAAAGATGCTTAAGTATAGATTGATATTTGATAAAAATCATCCCAAGACTATTACTTTGCCTGCTCCTTCTTTGTTTGACTTATATTCAGGCAAATATCTTGTTCTGCCGGAGGCATTTCATGCCTACCAGAACCCCACACCAGCTACAGAGCTAGAGCCGGAGCCACAACCTGATCCTCCACGTCAGTCTGTTTACCAGTGGGATCTGGAGGAGATCGCCAATCAATGGTACCCCGAGGCTCCTTCTTAGTACGAACCCAACTACAACTTTGGATATCCGCCAGGCCAGCTGTGGCAGTAGACCAACTTAGGCCAAAAGCCTAAGCTTGGGGGAGTACGTATTTCTCACCGACATTACATTCATGTCCACACACTCACTCTAGTTGTCGGTGCTCATACTTTTTCACTGTAATATCCATGCTAGTTTATTTTCTTTTCTCGCTTTCTTCTTGTGTGTTTGAATAACCTTAAGAAAAACAAAAAATTAGTTGTAGCTTTTAGCTAGTTTACTTTCCATGCCTGTAGTAGTAATAATTAAAAGAAAACCCAAAAAGATTTCCTGTTCTTCTTTTGTTTGTTGGGAGCTTTCCCGTGTAAATAGTTATATTTCTTTTCTTTTCTTTGGGGGTCGAGAGGAGAAGACCAAAATGAAAATGTTGAAGTGGCTTTTATATGCATTATTGTTGATTTAACAAAGAGCCCACATTATCTTGTCTTCTCCTGTGTGTCAGATGCCTGCCGATTCCAGCTTAGTCCAATGCACATGCACTATTATTATTATCCACATTGTTCGGTCGTGCAAGTGAAAGGCAATAATGACGATATATGATGGACTGATAGAGATGAGAGAAGCTGGTATGAACTCGACCTCTCTTGTTTTTGTAAATATGATTAGTTCATCGTTCCTGATTTAGTCTATTATGAATGAACATGTTTGCAATGACAATTAGAGATTATAGTTGCTTATGCCATGCTTAATTAGCTAGGAGTTTATAATGGTTTACCTTGCATGCCAACATGCTATTAAAATGGCTGTGATGTGGTATGATAGGGTGGTATCCTCCTTTGAACAATTCGAGTGACTTGACTTGGCACATGTTCACACATGTAGTTGAAACAAAATCAACATAGCCTCCACGATATTTATGTTCATGGTGGATTATATCCTACTCATGCTTGCACTCAATGTTTATTAATTTTAATGAATGTTCATGACCGTTGTCGCTCTCTAGTTGGTTGCTTCCCAGTCTTTTTCTAGCCTTCACTTGTACTAAGCGGGAATACTGCTTGTGCATCCACTTCCATAAACCCCAAAGTTATTCCGTATGAGTCCACTATACCTTCCTATATATGTGGTATCTACCTGCCGCTCCAAGTAAATTTGTATGTGCCAAACTCTAAACCTTCAAATAAAATTCTATTTTGCATGCTCGAATAGTTCATGTATCAACTAGGGATGTCTGTATCTTCCATGCTAGGCGGGTTATTCTCAAGAGGAGTGGACTCCGCTCCTCACTCACGAGAAAATGGATGGTCACCGGGATGCCCAGTCCCATGCTCTAAGCAAATCAAATCGAAATAATTGCAAACAAAACTCCCCCAGGGCTGTTGCTAGTTGGAGGCACTCGTTGTTTCGAGCCAGCCATGGATTGATGCTTGTTGGTGGTGGGGGAGTATAAACTTTACCATTCTATTTGGGAACCGCCTATAATGTGTGTGGCATGGAACATATCGAGATCTCTCGGTTGTTATGTTGACAATGAAAGTATGCCGCTCAAAATATTATTTATCTCTATTTCAAAACCGAGCTCTGGCACCTCTACAAATCCCTGCTTCCCTCTGCGAAGGCCTATCTATTTACTTTTATGTTGAGTCATCACCCTCTGACTAAAAAGCACCAGCTGGAGAGCACCTCTGTCATTTGCATCCATTACTATTAATTTATATTGGGTATGACTAGATCTCTTTTACCATGAATTACAATGTTTAGTCAGTCCTTGATCTTCATAGGTGCTCTGCATTTATGTTTCTTGATCTCGAAAAGGGCTAGCGAGATACCATCTTGTTATATCATATCAAAATTTTTTTGAAAAGTGTTGGCATTTGAAATATATTATTAAGTAGCACCTAGTTTTTCAGCAAAGATCATGACTAACCATGTCAACAATAACTCTTAAAAATTATATTAACTCATATCAATGGCATAATCAACTAGCGAGCAATAATAATATATTTCAAATGCCAACACTTTGTCAAAACAATCATGATATAATATGACAATAGTGGTATCTCGCTAGCCCTTTATGAGACCGCAAAACATAAATGCACAAAACCTCCAAAGTTCAAGCAGCGACTAAACATTGTAATTCATGGTAGAAGAGATCCAGTCATGATGCATTCAATATTAACTAAACACAATGCATGAGGATTACAATAGTTCTCTCAGGTCTGGCGCTTGTTTGAGAAGGTGGTGACTCAACAGAAAAGTAAATAGATAGACCCTTTGCAGAGGGAAGCAGAGATTTGCAGAGGTGCCAGAGCTCAAAGCTTAAATCAGAGATAAATATAAATTTGGGAGGTGCACCCTTCCTATCAATGTTACGACCAAGAGTTATCAATATATTCCATGCTAAACACATTAGTCGCAGTTCCCAAGTGGTAAAAGTAAAGGTTTACTCGCCCTCCACCAACAAACACAATCTACGGCTAGCCGAATCCACAGGTACCGTCCATACCAACAACAGTCCTGGGGGAGTTTTGTTTAATTATTTGCAATTTTTGATTTCGGGACTGTGTATCCCTATTACTGGCCCCTCTCGTGCAAGGACGAGTGAATAAACACTCATCATGAGAATAAGCCGCTTAGCATGGAAGATACTGAACACCCCCTATCGCTCCATGAGTGGTCCAGACACACAAAACAGACATTCATTTGAAATTTTAGAGGTGGCACATGAAAATTTACTTGGAACAGCAAGGTAATACCGCATATAGGTAGATATGGTGGACTCATCTGGAATAACTCTGCTTTAAGGATTTTGATGCACAAGCAGCATTCCACTTAGTACATGCGAAGGATAGCAAATAGATTGAGAAGCGGCCAGCTAGAGGGCAAAAACTTTCATGGACATGCATTATGAATAATCGACATTGAATACTAGCATGAGTAGGATATAAACTCCATGAACATAAATATCATGGAGGCTATGTTGGTTTTGATTCAATACATGCGTGAACATGTGCCAAGTCAAGCCACTTGAAACATTCAGAGGAGGATACCATATCATCATACTACATCACA
Source organism: Aegilops longissima (assembly GCA_021605205.1). NCBI lineage: Eukaryota > Viridiplantae > Streptophyta > Magnoliopsida > Poales > Poaceae > Aegilops > Aegilops longissima. The sequence goes on along the minus strand of CM038677.1, from coordinate 533,481,395 downwards.
ATCATTCTAATGCATGTTGACACCTAAGATAAATCATTATCCACTCCTTGCTACTTAAGCATGGCATGAGAAAATATAATCTCTAATTGTCATTGCAAACATGTTTGATCATAGTATGCTGAATCATGGACACTGAGTTAAATGTATTAAAAAAACAAAAGTAGTTGAGTTCATACCCGCTTTTCTCTGCCAGCCACTTCATCAAATATCGTCATTATTGCCTTTCACTTGCACGACCGAGCAATATGAAAATAATAATAGTGCAAAAGTGTCATGGACTAAGCTGGAATCTGCAACATTTTTTTCAGAGGGAAAGACAAAATAATGGGCCAATAGCTCCTCTGCGACATTTTTCATGCGAATTGGAAGGAGTGCGATGTAGTTCGAATGAATGGCTGTGATGCGACGTTTTAGAAGCAAACAATAGCTCCAATGCGACATGGCTATGTTTAACCATGAAATGAAAAACACGAGGGGTTAGCGATTCGAGTTATGACACGCGGGACCTAGCAGTTACTCGCATGCGGGTGGGACCCACAACTTATCCATGCAAGCATGCCCGTGCTCATCAGTGTGCCTCGACCCGAGCCAGCCCACCCCCCGCCCTCCATTGCTTGCCCTGCCCCTTTCCTTTCCCACCTTCTTCTTCCTCTGCTCCGAACGGTTGCCACGGCGAGTGATGTCTAGCTCGACTTGCCTCCCGTCAATCATGGACGCAGATGCGGTCCATCGCCGTTGACAAGATGCCCGATTGCCCGCGCATGGATCCTCTGAAGCGTTTGACTTGTGTGAGGGAAGAAAATGGCAACCGTGGGCGCGAGTTTGTGAAATGCTTGAGCAAGCCACAACCGGGGCAGGTTAGATCTGTGTTCTTGACCAATCCTATGGTCTAATTTCTCCTGATTTCTTTCTTTTTTCCTCGAATTAGGGCGGTGGATCTGGGTGGTGGATCTAGGATTCATGCGCCGCCGGCCCCCTGTTTTTCAGGTTCTAAAGAAATGTGGGCATTTTGAGTGGCTCGATGACTATGTTGAAAGGTTGAAATTGGAGGGATCAACCCGAACCCAAGAGCTCAATTTTGGGGGGTGGCTTGCCATGGAACAAGCCCCCAATTTGGCGGACAGAGCCGATCCGATGATGCACAGTGCAGAACTGAAGTGTGAATTGAAGAAAATTGGCAAGCAACTAAAGCATCTGATCGATTTGAAGCAGCAAGCAAATATGATGGCTGGAGTATTTTATGGTTGTGTCATTGCTATGGGTTTATTTTACTTGATGTTCATCAATTGCTAGAATTTGTTAGAGTTTCAGTTAGTGTGTCAGCTAGTTTCAGCGGTGCCCAGTAGTTTGAGTTAGCCAGGGATCATTTGTTAGATGAATTTGAATTTGTGTGAAGCAAAACTTGCTTGAATTATTGTAATGATATTATCAGGGGCCCTATTCAGTGTTCATGCTCTATTTCCTCTGTTTATGTTCTTCAGTTAACAGAGTACACACCAAAATTCAGTTTCTAGTAAAAACAAAACTGGGCTGCCGAATAGATGTTGGGTCGTGAGAAAATGGGCCCTGAGAATATAACCATGCCCAAGACCAGCCCACCCGCGTAGGGGCACCAGCCCACCTCTAACTTCGGCAAATAAAATGTTACTTGTTTTTACTTTGGCCTTTTTCTTGCACTAAATTTTGTGATGGATCATTTTTTGATGCACTAAAACTAAATGTTAATTGTTTTTGTGCATGTTTACGGTTCCATGAACTAAATGATTTGCATGCTTGCATGAAGTGCCCAAAGTAAATTAGTTTGCATTTCCTAGTTGCATGTTCATAGTGGGTTTGCATGGGGCTCCTAGTTGCATGTCCATGGTTTGGCCAATATTTTGAAGATGGTATGTGTGGTGATTGGGGTGTAGCAACCCGGGCCCGTAGCAACCCATAGCAATACACGAATAATAAGCAAGAAAAACCCATAGCAATCCACAAATAATAGCACGAAACACACAATATATATAGTATCATAACGATTACATAGAAGCATAACGATTGCAACCCATAGTTCCACGATAGCCTTACAACTCCATGATAGCCTTACAACTTAAAGTACTAATACAACTAAATAATAGTAGCATAACGATTACAACTTAAAAATACTAATACGATAGATCTATAGCAAGCTAGATAGATCGGGGGGGGGGGGGGCACCAAACGCGGGTTCTTCTTCGGGTTCTTCTTCTCCTCCTCCTTCGGGTGAACAATGCCACTTCGCTCCTCCGGACCACCCTTCATTCCTCCCCGTTGTTGATGGGGTACGGGAGCGTGTGCATAACGCCGTTATTGGGGAAGATGCCGTTGAAGTCGGTGAAGATATTGTAGGTGGTGAAAGCTATGAACTCACAACCAACCCAATACGCTCGCCTGAGGAGATGGAAAGCATCGAAAGGGTTAGTGAATGTGGCGAGGAGCCCAACCACAACGCCATTGTGGTTGACCTCCTCAAGATGGTACATCCGAGGAGATCCACAGGGGAGGTGGCGGAAGTCGACCGCAAGGAAGAACTCCATTAACTCCCTTGCGCCCCTCCACCTCGAGATCGCCCAAACCCTAAGGGTTCTCTCTACATACACTCCGGCTGGGTAGAGCCTTTCCGGCATGGTTGGGGGGAAGCGGTAGGTGGGGGCGTTGTACTGCATGGTGGCGGGGTGGCTCGAGGGCTCGATCGGGTTTGATGGAGAAGGAAGAAGGAGGGCAGAGGGGGCAGAGGATGGGGTGTGGATGAGGAGGGAGAGGAAGACGATAGTGCCCGGCTTAAATAGCCCAAGTGCGACGTGGTTTCACCCCGTAGAATTAATGGGCGGGCGGCGTTTGGTGGCGCCCCATGAAAGCATGTACACGAGCGTGGGAAACGGGCTGCGATCCTTCTGTGCCGCCGGTCGCGGGTCAAGGGGGATGGGCTCACGCACGCGTCTGTGCCGTCGTCGGTCAAGGGGACACGCCTGCCCCAGGTTCTCTGCGTGTGCCGCCCGTGCATTCATGCCGTAGCCCATTAATTTGCCCATCTTGCTAGGGCCTGGCTAGAGGGCAACGTTCGGTCGATGGGAGACGTGAGAATAATGGACGCCTTCATTTGCCCATCTTGTAACGGGAAGCACGCCGTTTGAACTGCATCGATACCCACAACGATACCCCATGCCAGTATTGCGCCCTCAAAGAGGAGCACGCAATGCACAACACCCATGCAGCGTTGGCTTTTTGGTTGTCTTCATCGGGCTGCTGCACTGTGGCCGGGTGCATGCTTTGATGCGATGTTGCATCGGTTCTAATGGTAGGCATGCGACAGCTTACTGCGTCGATAGGGGTGGCGGAGCAGGGCTACGTCGAGGGCATGCATGCAACGCATGGGCGCAGTTTGCGGGTGGGCATGCATGCTGCGGGTAGGCACGGGCACGCATGCAACGATGGAAAGGGCACTGCGTAGGCTTGGTCCATGCACTGCGTCAACTCTTGCCGTTGGATTCAAATGAACGGTCCTGATGCCCCAACGAGAGAGGCTGATCCAAACCCCACCGATTCAACCAATCAGTGCATCTCATGCGGATCGATGCACACTGATTCAACCAATCATCGCGTCTCATGCGGATCGATGCACACTGATTCAACCAATCAGCGCGTCTCATGCGGATCGATGCACACTGTAGCTAACCCTAGCGCCCGATCTCAAGCGTCCACGCACAACGATCGATGACCCGGTAGTGTGCGGGGTTTTGAGGGGTTTTGAGAGGGGTTTTGAGGGGTTTTGAGAGGTTTTGAGGGGTTTTGACTGATTAGGGTTGAGCATAACTAATTAAAAAAAATCAAAAAATATAAAACTTGCGCACATAGTCTTATTATGTCGTATAGTAACGAGAAAAAAATATATAAATATGGTTTACACATATTTTTACGAAAAATCCTTCACAAAATTTTCATTCCTCGAACAATGTAGTATGGAGTTCAAGGGAGAGAGTAGTGGGCACCCGAGAGTAGGTGGGGTTTTGAAAATGAAAAGTGTGAAAACCTCACCAAAACTTCATTTTGGATTGACTAAGAAAGATTTTAACTTACTTTTCTCATTTTCATGTTTTAAACTTGTTATATATATAATTTTCTATTAAACCTTGTTTTTTCCAAAAGAAAAGAAAATAATAGAAAATTAATTCAATAAATAGTGAGACTTTAGATTTACACTATATAGGTATAATAGATGTGTAGAAAAAATATTTGGCTGGTTTAGACAAGGTGCCAAAAAAATTGCTTAAATATGAGGTCGTTTACCCTACCTTTGGAGGTCATTTGAAACACACTTTTCATGACTATGAGTTCAACTTACCAAAAGGGCTTGGCATGATCAGCAAGCAAACATATTTCAGTTGAGGTACTTTAGATAGCATTAAAACATCAATACCCTATCCCTAATTCAAATTTGAGCCCAAATTTGAATTTAAATCTGAATTTTATTTGGCTGGTTTAGACAAGGTACCAACAAACAAGTTCGAATAGAAATACGGGGATACATAGTGACTACCAGTACGCACCAAGTTACAAATATTATTACATGCCCCAAATTTTCAGACTGTTCTCTGTTCTACCTCTTCCTACCATGTCGTGTGCCCTTCTTCGCCTTAGCACTTCTTGTTTTTGGTTCTACTACACACACAAGTTCACTGATCATCTTGGTTTTCTTCATGGTCTTTTCAACACCTCGCCAACACCCTCGTGATCGGTGTCTTGATCTCAATGTTGACAGCAGTTTCAATTTCTTCATTGTGTACCTCAACATGGGTTTCTTGATCTGAACCTCGACACGCTCGAGTTCAGTTTCAATCTCGAGCAGTTTCTTCAGTTTGAATGTTAACTGCAATTTCAGTTTCTTCATGTGCACCTCCGCATCAGTTTCTTGATCTGAATGTTGATCGCAGCAGGATTTTCTCCACCTGCTCAGGCTCAGCACACTTCTCTTCTTTCTACCGCCATTGGCTCTTGCTTTTTTTGTTGGCCAACACTGTTCAACAACAAGGGGCTGACTTGCTCGCTTCCTCCTGGCCATTGGGAAAATGTTATAGATATAATAATTGGAAAAAAGCACCAAATCAAAACACGGACAAATAAATAAGAACATACTTTGGCTTATCAGGAGTGTAACGACATTTGACAGATCCCACTCTGTGCCCAAGTTCCTGGCACAACTTGCATCTATTTTTGTTACCTTTTTGGGCCCTTTTCGGCTTTACATCTTTCTTTCCCTTCTTACTACTCCCACCTTTCTCAAACCATGCCTTGAATCTACGCTTTTTAGGCCTGCCAGCCTTTCTTTTCGTCACGGGAGGACACATGAAAGTCCAGTTCAGTCCACTGAGACTGATCGGTAAGTGCTGGAATTGGAGTAGCATATGTAGCTTTGAATCTTGCTACCGAATAATATTCATGCAAATATGGGTGCATGTTTATCTTTGGTTGGGATGCTAAGAAAAGAATGGCATGCTCACATGGTTTACCAGTGTGTTGCCACTCGAGGCAAGTGTAATCATGCAATTCAGTGTTAACAACATGTCTCCTTCCAGTTTTGTTATCTCTAACTTCAGCACCCCAAGGTGAATATTTTTCAACAAACAAATGTGAAAGACATATGCTCCTATTGACCACCTGTTGTACCACTGCTGGAAGCTTATCACCTTGCAGACAATCACCTATCCTTCTTCTCAATTCCCACAACCGCATGAGCATGATCCTGATTTGGTTAACCATGTCATCCACAGGCAAATCTTTTAACTCCTTCACCTTGTTTTTGAAACTCCCTGCCAAATTATTGTTGATGTGGTCACACTTGATGGCAGTGTTGAATGCTGACATGTACCATAACAAAGAATGATAGGTGTTCAGCCATGGACCAAACTCATCACATGCTACCATTATCTTATCAAGATGATATTTGTGTGTCTGTCTAGTGTAAGATCTTGCTGCTAGCCACATGCTTAAATTCTTCTCCTCTAAATTTTTGATCAAATTCATCCACAAATGACCGAAGCACTCCCTCCGCTTCAGCATGTGGGAAAACATTTTTCACTGAATTTTCAATCCCCTTACATGCCTCTGTGTGTATAGCCAAAGGTGACACTGGCCCTAGGCATCTTTTCAACTGGATCATGAACCATGTCCATGAAGCCTCTGTTTCTGACTGAAACAAGCCAACAGCAATAGGAAACATCCAGTTGTGTCCATCAAGAGCATTGCATGCTGCCAACTGACCATTCCACTTGCCTGTCAAAAATGATGAGTCTATGCTCAAATATGGACGGCACCATGCTTTGAACCCATCGATGCAAGGCTTCAAAGCCATAAAAAACTTGGAGAACTTGACTTCACCTTCGGCTGATACCTCTGTATCTATCTCCACAACACTGCCAGGTGACCTCTTTTCCACCTCTGCTTTGAAGTTGTAAAGCATCCTAAATGTATTTTCCCAATCACCATATAAATTTTTCATTGCCCGTTTGTCGGATTTCGGGTTCCGGCAGATCCTTGAGGTTCGAACTCTGGGGTGCGCATGGAGATCTTTCCCCTACCAGCTCACGCGTTAATGGTTTGCAAGGGATCTAAATTAGGAACGATGAAAAGCACGAGAGACACGAGATTTATACTGGTTCGGGCCACCGTTGTGGTGTAATACCCTACTCCAGTGTGTGGTGTGGTGGATTGCCTCTAGGGCTGATGAAGAACAGTACAAAGGGAGAACAGCCTCGCGAGGGACTATTCTTGAGTTGGTGCGATGGACTGCTTGGGTGAGTCCAGTCGCTTCTCTCTCTCTGTCTGGTAGGTTCGACCCCCTCCCTTCTCTCCGTGGTGGCTAGTCCTATTTATAGAGGGAGGCCCTGGGCCTCTTCCCAAATAATGAGCGGGAAGGGCGCCAACAATTGGCCATTTTGAAGGGGAAGATCTAGTACACTTATCCTGACTAAAGTTGGTCTTCGGCTGCCAAAGGCTCTGACGGGGACGCCGTCCTGGGCTCCACGATGACCTCCGTCCTGCCGCTCTGCTGGTCTTGGTCTTGTTGCACCGAAGCGGTAACCTTTTCCTGATGCCTTGGCCTATGCTTGCCTCCTTTGCACCAAAGGGGAAGCGAGGACACTCAAGTAGTGTGGCGCCTCGATCTCGATCGTCATGGCTTGCGTCCACGGGCACCCTCGTGAGGTGCCCCGCCTTGATCTCTCCGCCTCCTCGTGAGCCTGCCTGACGAGGCTGCTCTGAGGAAGGTTCTGTCGTCCGCCCATGAGGCTTGGCCCCTCGCGAGGGTCTTGAGCTTGAGCCGGTGAAGCTGGGCCATCTTGGGCCCCACTTGAGCCACGCCGCAGGCCGCAGTGAGCAAGTCTGCGGACCCCGTTCCCGAGCGCCGACAGTAGCCCGGGCCCAAAGCGCGCCGGACTTGGCTTAGCGAGAAGCGAAGGGCAAGTCTGGCGCCATGTCCCCAATAGCCTGTGGCCTCAGGCACCGCGTGGCGATTAATTGGTCGTGGGTGTCTCCGCTTCCCCACGACGCCTCGGCAATCGTCCTTCTGACAAAAAGGAGGCCCGGGCCAGACTTGGTGCTCGTTCTTGCTTGCCTTGCTCCAGATCCCCTTTCTCGCCCTTCTCCTCCTTGCTTTCGAAATCCTCCAGATCTATCTCAATCCTTCCCATCCTGCAAGCCATGGCGCCTCGCAAGACCCCGTCTGAGGCCTGGTACCTCTCGGCTCTGGATCCTCCGACTGTGTCGGAGAAGAATGTCGTCCTCGTGCACCGGAGGATGGTGGCGCAGGGCAACGAGGGAGCGACTGTGCTCAAGGCCGGATCCGATCAGCCTGAAGGCACGGGGAGCATCTTCTACCCGTTCTTTGTGAGCGCCATCATCACCGGTCTGGTCCCTCCTTTTTTTGAGTTCTTCCTTGCTGTTCTCCACCAATACAACTTGCAAGCTCTACATCTCCACCCCAACTCTGTTCTTCTCCTGGCGATTTTCTCCTACTATTGTGAGGCTCACGTTGGGATAAAGCCCTCGGTGGCTTTGCTGCGCCATTACTTTTTCCTCCGAGTCTCCCGTGGCCCTATTACTGCATGCACGAGATTTATCGCATATTCCAGCTCCAACTCCATCTCCAAGCCCGGGAAGAGGATCGAAGGCTTCAGGAGCAACTGGGTCCTGGTGGATGTCGGGCGCATCCATCCCCGACTGGCGCTGCTGTCGGGGCAGCCCAAGACCGTTGATATGTGGTCTTGCACGGAGCTCGTCGAACCTCGTGCGAAGATGGTGCTGAAGAGGATAGACGCGGATCTGAGGCCAGGTAGCTTGGGGGCAGTGAAGCTGACCGGGGCCACGCTCCTAAGGGAGTTCCTGGAACACCGGGTGGCTCCGCTCCAGGAGCATTCGCTCCCGTTGTGGAGGCTTGGGGAGGCAGGTGACGCCCTTTGCCTGAGCTCCGAGGCCCTCTCTGACGAAGATCTGGTCGCGGCTCTCCATTCCTTGGTCGGGGGAGACGTGGCGAGGCCGGAGGGCGTTCCCGTCCCCCTGTTCCTTCGCGACGACTGGGAGCAAGTGGTGAACGCCATGCCCATCTTCAATGGTGAGGGGCTGGTGCCCGCCGGGGCTCCCGAGGATCTGGCGATGTTGGCGACGGTGAACGTTTCCTCCAGCAACTCCAGCGGGAGTGAGGAGGAAAAAGAGGAGGTGGGGGAAGAAGGTTCTTACTTCGAGGCGACTGGCGAGGAGTCGAGGGATTCCTTCCCTCGGCGCAGGTCCCACGCCCTTCGCTCCATGCCGGACGATGACGAGGCCGGTGCCAGGCAAGGAGGGGAGGATTCTCCCCTGGTTCCGAGGAAGGGCAGGTCGGGGCTGGTTCTCCCAGGGTCCATCTTGGCTCCAGGCGGTGCGAGGCCAGCTCGGCCTTCCCGATCGCCTCTCGCTTGGGCCTCCCAAGGCTGACCCTAGCTGCAGGCTTTCAGGCTTCAAGTTCGGCCGGAGGCTGCTTGAGTCCGTGGACGATGGCCAGTAAGTGTTTGATCCGTGTTTTGCTTTGCTTCTGCCGCCAAGGTTTGACGTCTGTATTCTCTTGGCCAGGTCGGCACCTGCAGCAAAAAGGCCGAAGGGGGCTTCTGCGGCCCTGCTTGAGGCGGGTTCGCCTGCCGGGGCTGCGACTCCATCTGCGAGGAAAGGAGGCAGCAAAGCTCGCTCCTCCCCTGCCCGGTCATCCTCCCAAGCCCAGCAGGGGCACTCTGGCGGTGAGTCAGCCCCCATGGCCCCGCTGACTCTGGAGGTGCCTGCGCTTGACGTTGTCGCTGAGGTGCCTAAGGCCTAGGGGGCTCCTCTTTCCCAAGCCGTGATCACGCTGCCGTCTTCTACACCTGCTCCACCAGCTCCAGTCCCTTCTGATCCCTCGGCCATCCTGGACCAGGCTGCCAGTGAACTGAGTCCGCTGCAAGAGGATCTCCGGAATGCTGACCCCCGTCTGGTGGCCGGGCGCCTGGAGCTAGCTTCTGGCTGGGCCTGCTCTGCCGCCTCCGTCCGAGCAGCGCTGAACCAAGCCGCGTCGGCCTCCGATGGGGAGAAACAAGCCGCCTGCCAGGCCAGGGCTGCTCAGGATGCTGCCCAGGGCGACGCCGCGGAAGCCCGGGATCGCTGCAAGGCGCTGGAGGTCGAGCTGCAAGGCCTGCGCGACGAGCTCGCCAAGGAGGTCCGCGGCCGGCAGAGGAAGGAGAAGGAGATGGAGGCTCGGGAGGCCGCCGTTAGGGACCGGGACGCCGAGCTCGATGACTGCCGAGGCCGGCTGGAGACACTGGAGCAGTCGCTGAAAGCGGAGAGGATCAAGCTAGACAGGAAGGCAAAGATCCTGGCTGAGGATCGGGTGGCCTTCGCCAGGTTGGCGGAGAAGGCTCACGCCATGTTGAAGACGCTCTACGAGGGTGACCTGGAGAAGCCGTTGGCTGGTGCAAAGGACGGCCCCGCCGAGCTGCTTCCTTTCTTGGTCCATTCACTTAAAGATGTCGCGGACGGCCTTGGCCCCACGGCCGAGGCCGAGGCGCATGCCCTATCTTCTGCAGCGCTGACGCGTGTCCTCAGCCACGTCTACCTTCGCGACCCCAGCGTCGACCTTGACGGCCTGCTGGAGCCTGTGAGCAGCGACCTTGCCGCCGCTGCAGCTGAGGCCATGAAAGGCCGAGCCGAGGCCCTGCTGGGGAGGTTCCGCGCCTTCAGCACCTTGCCTGGGCATGGTGCCGCCAGCTCCGCGGCCTCGGGAGGTGGAGGCTCCACAGTAAAGTGATCCCTTCGTAGCTTCCGCTCTGTTTTAATCCCTGCAACATGCACCATGCCTCGTGGAAGCGTTTAAACTTGTGTTTGGCGTTGTGAAACGACTGATGGCTACTAATATTTGCTTTGAATTCGCATTCTTCCCTCCTACTTGCGTGTGTTCTACGTCGGCAGGGCCCGACCCCGCGCGTACCTCAGCCACCGTTAGCCCCGACCGGAAACCAGGACGGGACCAAGGAGTGAGGGGCTACGTGGCAAGGTAGGCTCTGAGTCGCGATGCTCGAGTCCCCCTTGACGCGTAACAACAAGTAGGGGCGGGGCATAGGAGTGGATTAGTGCGTTCTCGTCGGCGGGCCCGACCCAGCATACCTCAGCCGCCGTTAGCCCCGATCGGAGACCAAGACGGGAATAAGGAGTGAGGGGCTACGTGACCAGTTAGGCTCCTGAGTCGCGATGCTCAGGAGTCCCCCTTGATGTTCAAACGAATTTTCATACCTTGGCTCCGCTTGGGGAGGCGTGCGACGACCAGGTCCAGGAACCTGGCTGGGTGGCGTACGTTCGGGCGTGACCCAGGCGCAGCCCCCGTGTCCAGCCCCCTCGCGCGGCACTCCCAAGGGGAGGCGTTGCGATGGCGCTAGACACTGAGCTCTGGGCTCCCTGAGGTTGATACGGTTGTGAGACGCCCTCAGTTGTTTATCACCAGCGCGGAGCATAGCGCTTTCGTATGTGTACGGGCATAGCTGCTCCTCGGCGGTGTCGTCGGCCAGTCACGGAGCATGGTGCTTCCAGTGATGCGTGGGAGGGCTCCCCTCGGGAGGAGCCCCGGGCATGTCTGCTCATACGACACATGGCCGGTACGGTAGGGTTAGGAGAGGTGTATCTGGGCACCCGTGAGCCAGCGCGGGACTCACAAGGCCCTACCTCGAGGCGGGTTGCGCCTGGCTCTGGGCCTTTATCAATGGTGTGTTCCTGCAGGGTGGTTAGAATGGAAATGCCCTACTTCCTCAGGTCCCGGCCCTCGAGCGAGCTCAACCACTGCTGGTATGATAGGTCGCGATGCCGTGGGTCAAGGCCAGGGGTTGAGGGCTGGAGAGCCAGTAAGATCCCATGAGTCACGATGCTTAGGTATCCCCCTTTTAACGTGCAAGCACTTTGCATTAGGGCGGAGAGGCCCGCGACAAGTAGTAGGCAATAATTACGTGAATCAGGTTAAGCGCGGAGGAGCAAATCCATCTAGATAGGTGCGGAGAAAGCACACGCCACTGGGTCTGGCCCGAGCAGCTTGGGGATAATGCAGCCCGAGGGGCGCCCCCAACAAGGTAAGTAAAGAACATAAGCAAAACAGATACATGCCGCACGGATGGACCCACACGGCCTGGGAATGATGCAGCCCGAGGGGCGCTCCCAGCTGAAAACGGAACTTGGAAAGGTGTCACCTGATATGGTCGGAGATGGCGGGATGTTGAGGTAGCGGATGACGCGTGATGAGGAAGCCGTCCCTCATGAGCCCTCCAGACCTGGAGCCTCGGGAGGCTCCGGGAGCACGGGGGGTTCCTCGAGAGCCATCTCCATCTCTGCCAGGACCGCGTGCTGCTTGACCTCCAGAGCCTCCAGAGTGCACCTCAGCAGGCGCTGATGGGCGGCGACCGTGTTCGGCAGGCCGAAAGGCATGCGAACATAGCTGTGAGGTGGACCCTCGCAACGCCCCTCGCGTGAGGGCCAAAGGCGCTCCTGAGACGCGGCCCGGTTGAGCCCTGGTATGTTGATGCAGACTCGCAGCCCACCATCCTCGCCTGGATGTGGGGCCACAGCAGGCAAGCAACGACAACCGCGCATGACTATTGACTCCTGTAGCTCCTGGATGTTCCTCGTGATGAACTCCTGAGGGTTTGGCCCTCCTTGCCTCATACCTTCCTGAGGGAAACGTGCCTTGAAGCACGCCTCCAGGTGGTGCCCGAGCGCGTCCCTCGTGACCCCGGCTGGGTCGGTGGCTCGCCATGAAAGAGCCCCCGAGCCCCGCCTGAGGAGGGCGCCGGGCGTGTCTTCCTATGCGACAGAGGGTGGCGCCCCTTGAATGGGCGCAGGTCCTGTTGCCACGGCTTCGGAGGTGCCTACCCCATGAGGGCTTGGACCAGGCGAAGCCTTCTTCTTCTTGGGGATCACCTCGGGAAGTCTCCCGCTCATGTGATCTGGGTCTTCGATTGCTGCGGCTTGGAAGGCATGCTCAAGAGAGCACACTGCATCCCTTTCCTCACATGGCACTGTGATGACTCCTCCGCTTCCTGGCATCTTGAGGACATTGTAGCCATGGTGAGTCAACGCCATGAACTTGGCCAAAGCTGGGTACCCGAGGATGGCATTGTATGGCAGGCGAATGTGGGCGACGTCAAAGTCGATGAGCTCGGTGCGGTAGTTGTTGCACTGTCCGAAGGTGACGGGAAGGCGAACTTGCCCTATCGGGACGGTGGAGCCATCGGTGACTCATGAGAAAGGCTTGGTCGGCTGAAGCTGATCGTATGGCACTTGGAGATCGGTGAATGTCTCGACAGATTGGACGTTGAGTCCTCCTCCGCCGTCGATGAGGGTCCTGGTGACTTGCACGTTGCAGATGACCGGTGAGCAAAGCATGGGGAGGACTCCGGCCGTTGCCGCGCACTTGAGCTGATCCGCTGAGCTGAACGTGATAGCGCACGACGACCACCTGAGAGGGCGTGTGGCCTCCGGCTTGGGGAGGACTGCATTCACCTCGCGAGCAAACTACTTGAAGATGCGCCGAGAGGTCAGGCTGGCGCCACCCAGGATCTGGCGATTGCGTGCGGCTCCTGAAGCCCCCAGCCCCCTCGTCCTGATGATGGTCTTCGTACCTCCTCGGCGGCTGCGGTAGAGGTGGGAGCCCTATGTTGCCTTGAGGGCGGTCCTCACGAGGCTGGTCCCTTCAACCTCCCTCGCGAGGCTGGTCTCGCCAGCCGTCCTCGCGAGGTCATCACGCCATCCTGGCGAGGCCATGGTCTTCCCAGCATCCTGTGCCTCTTCCTCCTCCTCGGCCGTAGCCCGATCATTCTTTCCGGGCGTCGGCCGACGCGCCTTCTTGCACGGCCCCGAGCTCCACGGCATTCGTTGGTGTTGTGGGTGTGGAGGTCGTGTTATCGCAGCATCGGCTGCCCTTGGATAACTCGGGCTGATCCTGCCTCGCTTGGTCTCTGGTTACGCCAGAGCACGGCAGCCCCTTGCGCTTCACGTCCTTGACCTTGGGCTTCTTCTCTTGGATCGGCAGCGGAAGCTCGAGGAGGAGGCGCCCTTCCTCAGCCTGGCGCATTTGGTCGCCAAGGTGAACAGCTCGAGGATGTGCACAGTCTTCATGCATTGCTAGCTCCTCCTTCATCTTGGCGTCCGCACACCATCGGAGAAGGCTGAGATGATGGCTTCCTCGATCACCACAGGGATCTTGAGGCGGCGTTGTTGAAGTGCTGGATGTACTTCGCAGGTCTCTCCAGCTCTTGCTTGATGTGGCGCATGTCGCTCACGGCCGGAGGCCGATCGCGAGTGCCTTGGAAGTTGGCGATGAAGCGGGTGCGCATCTCGTCCCAGGAGGAGATCGTGCCGGGAGCCAGGCTCAGGAGTCAGGTTCGGGCTCCGTCCTTGAGCGCTATGGGGAACCAATTCGCCATGACCTTCTCGTCCCAGTTGGCGGCTTCGATGCCCAGCTCGTAGAGCTGAAGGAACTCCGCGGGGTCGGCAGTGCCGTCTAGCGAGGAGGCAGGTCTGGCTTGAACTTGCCGGGCCATGCAACACTGCCTAGCTCGGCGGTGAAGGCGCGGCAGCCTGCAATGGCCACCGGAGCTCTTTGCTGATGCGGAGCTTGCTCTTGTGGATTCCCGCGCACCGCTGCATGGAGCAGCGCGGGGTCTGGACGCGGTGGCGCTAGAGCGCGATCGCGGCGTTCCGGTGCTGGGAGCACGCGAGCACCTTCTTGGGGACGAGGATCTCTGGCAGCTCCTTTCTTGTTGCTTGGGCGCGGACACGTGAGTCTCGGCCGGGGCCCGCGCCTTGGAGCCAGGCGCCTTCTTGGGGAGGAGGTGGCGGGGGCACCTCCGGCTCCCTGCCTCCCGCAGGGTGAAGGGCGAGGCAGGAGGGGCGGCAGGGGAGCCCCAGCCGCACGGACAAGCTCAGCGACGCGGTCGAGCCACTCCTCGTGACGTCGTCGGCAGGCGGTGGCGCAGGAGCTCGTTTGCGCGATGGCGCGCTCGAGCCTCCATGGGGCCTTGTGCGCGCGAGACGAAAAAACCAGCAGGGCGAAGGAAGGAGTAGCGGTGTGGCCCTCTCGCCTCACCGATGGATGCAGGGACGAGGCCTGCTGCTCGTTCCCCGCCGGGCCGGTGGCGGCATTGGCGGCGGGCGATGGGGAACGACGGGGGTGTCCGCCGACGGGAGCCGTCTGGGCGGCTGGAGCTGCGCGAGCAGCCCGACGCTTGGCGCGGGCTCGGCGAGCGTCAGCCATGGACACGAAGGAAGATCACACGCGACCAGCGGAAGAAAGATTCCGGTGCACCCCTACCTGGCGCGCCAAATGTCGGATTTCGGGCTCAGGCAGACCCTTGAGGTTCGAACTCTGGGTGCGCACGGAGATCTTTCCCCTACCAGCTCACGCGTTAACGGTTTGCAAGGGATCTAAACTAGGAACGATGAAGAGCACGAGAGACACGAGATTTATACTGGTTCGGGCCACCGTTGTGGTGTAATACCCTACTCCAGTGTGTGGTGTGGTGGATTGCCTCTAGGGCTGATGAAGAACAGTGCAAAGGGAGAACAGCCTCGCGAGGGACTGTTCTTGAGTTGGTGCGATGGACTGCTTGGGTGAGTCCAGTCGCTTCTCTCTCTCTCTCTCTCTCTCTCTGGTAGGTTCGACCCCCTCCCTTCTCTCTGTGGTTGCTAGTCCTATTTATAGAGGGAGGCCCTGGGCCTCTTCCCAAATAATGAGCGGGAAGGGCGGCAACAATTGGCCATTTTGAAGGGGAACATCTAGTACACTTATCCTGACGAAAGTTGGTCTTCGGCTGCCAAAGGCTCTGACGGTGACGCCGTCCTGGGCTCCACGATGACCTCCGTCCTGCCGCTCTGCTGGTCTTGGTCTTGTTGCACCTAAGCGGTAACCTTTGCCTGATGCCTTGGCCTGTGCTTGCTTCCTTTGCACCAAAGGGGAAACAAGGACACTGCGCAGGCTGGCGCCCGCCTGATCTCGATCGTCATGGCTTGCGTCATGGGGCACCCTCGTGAGGTACCCTGCCTTGATCTCTCCGCCTCCTCGTGAGCCTGCCTGGCGAGGCTGCTCCTGAGGAAGTTTCCTGTCGTCCACCCTATGAGGCTTGGCCCCTCGCGAGGATCTTGAGCTTGAGCTGGTGAAGCTGGGCCGCGCTGGGCCCCCACTTGAGCCACGCCGCGGGCCGCAGGCAGGCAAGTCTGGGGACCCCCGTCCCCAGAATGCCGACACCTTTGTTTTGCCTTCCACATTGTGGTATATTTCAGTTTAATGGGGTACATCTTTTCCAAGTCTACTTTGAGTTTCTTGGCAGTAGTGTTTGGTGTTTTGGCTAAAATTGGGATGATCTTTTCTGCAACCCAAAGTTGTGATGTCATGGTTGATACTCTCTGTGAACTTGTAATACAAGTATGTTGATTGGGGATTTGGTTAACCCTGACAATACTTCCATCAGGTTGCAGTCTAGCAGATATGTACCACTTGCAAGGCTTCACCCTACCATCAAATCCTCTGCACCTCGCACAAAACTTCTTTCTATCAGTCCAAACAGTCTTGGCATCAAACTCATGTTTCACTGCATAAGTCTTGAAACACATCCTAAACTCCTTCATGCTTGGGAACAACTTGCCTACTTCAATGATAGGGTTTTCTTTGTCATACACATGCACCAGCTCATCATCATGTGCATCATCTACTTCATCTGCAGCTTGTTCCATCAATTGTCCTTCTACTTCTTCATCAGCATTAGCAGGCAAACTAGATTCGCCCCTCTCTCCTTATCTCTCACATCATTGGAATGCCAAAAAGTTTGGCCATCTCAATGTCAGGCATTGGTGCAATGAGCAAACCAGTAGGCTCATCTAATTCAACTACATTCGAATCAACAGTTGCTGCAGTTTCAGTTTCAGTTCCAGTCACATGTCCCTCTTTGGCTATTACTGTAAGTTCAGTACACATGGGAATCAATGGCCTTTGTGTAGCCCAATCATCATCTACCATCTGCGCAGCCAATTGTGATGGCACATATCCAACCTTTGAAAAAATGTTCAGATCAACGAGCTCAGCAAAAAAATTAGCCCGTTTGCTTGTCCAGCCATTTTGCCGATCGATTTCTTCAACAATCTGTTCACCATCTTATATTCTCACATACTCTCCTTTCCAATCATCAAACCGCAATAGTGATACTTCTTTCTCTGGACCCCAAACAATATTCTCCCCAATTTTTTTCACCCATTTCTTCACTGCCGTCTCTCCCATGTTCTGTAGAACTTGTGGATCAATCTCTGTAAACTCAACCTCCCATTTAACAATTGTGTCTCTCTCAATTTTCTATATGTTACCATCAACTAATTTTGCCTTTGATGGAAAGAAATTGACTGTCAATTCGAAGGTCCGAGCGGCAGCATCCCCTCTGCCAGTGGCGGACAGTGTGAGCCCGTGAGAAAGAGCAGACGAGGCCCTAATTGCATGCAAAATTGGACCGGAGAGAGGCGCATTACCTATTCAAAGTTGAATCTGGCGGCTCCATCTCAGTATGCCCACGGGCTCCCCTCACAACCTATCAATTCAACAAGAAAAAACAGAGGAAATGAGCCGAGATCTACGGGCCCGAGAGAGCAACGGGAGGGATACTAGGGTTCGAATTCACTCACCATTTTCTGAGGACAAAGGCTCCACCGCCGCCACCGAGAACGCAAGATCCGCTGCCACCAGAGAAGAAGGGAGGGGGGGTAGAGTGGCGGGCCCGACACGGTCGGGCGGCAGGGCACGGTCAGCTGTTTTGAGGACCAATTAAGTTGGACCCACATGTCCTAACATAAAGGGGCTTGGTTGACGACCAATTTAACCGCATTTAACACCCCATGTGGCCCTGGGCTATTTATACGCTCAAATGTGTCGCATCATAGCCATTCATTCCAACAACGTCGCACTCCTTCCAATTCACATAAAAAACGTCGCACATGAGCTATTGGCCCCAAAATAATATGGGCTCTTTGCTAGATCAACAATAATGCATGTGAGAGCCACTCAACATTTTCGTCTTGGTCTTCCCCTTGGTACAACTCGACAAAAGAAAAAGGAAAAGAAATCCAGAGAAACACACTGAAATGTTTTTGGGTTTTTTTTAGTTTTTCTTGAAGAAAGCACACTAAAGAAGGAAAAAAAATGAGAAAAACTATTTACACGGGAAAGCACCCAACAAGCAAAAGAGGAATCGAGAAATATTTTTGTGTTTTTTTGTTAATGCTACAACTAAATTAAACTAGAAAGAAAACCCGAAAAAGTAAGAAATATTTTTGGATTTTCTCAAAGTTTTTCAAACACACAAGAAGAAAGTGAGAAAATAAATCTAGCATCGATAATACAATGAAAAAGTATGAACACCGACAACTAGAATGGAATGTGTCAACATGAATATAATGTCAGTGGAAATATGTACTCCCTCAAGCTTAGGATTTTGGCCTAGCTTGGTAATCACCACTCGTATCCTGGGTAATATTCAGAGTGATAGCTCATGGAGGCCCTTGGTGCGGTCTCCTCAGCCTGTCGGGCGTCCTCAACCGCCGCGTTGTATTCGCGGGCCTCGCTCTCAAGAACATAATATCTTCCCTTACTATGATAATCAAATAGAGAAGGTGCATGCAAAACAAGAGGTACAATGGGATCTTTATTAAACCTCCAGTTGTAAGTATAGTTAGTGGTTGTGCCCTTAAGGAACTTATGGCGCTTCATTGCCTGAAAGTCTAAGTACTGAGTAGGTAGAATGGGATTGTTAGGCCAAGGTGACACACCCAACTCCTTAGCTACACGGGAGGCATAAATCCCACTAGAAAAGTGACCACTAACAGCGTTGTGTTGCAATCTCTGTGCAATGATCGCTCCAAGATTTTAACATTTAATTCCGACCAGAGCAGTGTGTATGCGGCTCAAATCCGGGGCACATAATGTATTACAATCTTGCTTGCCCATTATACATTTCCCATTAAAGAGTGCAAAGTAATGAATGGATGGAAAATGAATGCTTTTTATTCTACCTCGTGTCACTCCTCTATCCTCACCATAACAAAGGCTAGTCAAAAATGAATCATACTCAGATTTTGGTGGTTCGTCTAACGAGCCCCAAAATGGAATTTTGCATGCAACACAGAAGGCTTCTAGAGGCATAGTATAAGCATTATTATAAAGGCTAAATGAAACTCTAGACTCACGAGGATGATATTTAAATTTCTTAGTGAAAGTCTCTGTAAGGTTGAGATGTTGAATGCACTTATCTTCGATAAAAGGAGCAAGCTCGGTGTTGTGAACATACTCCTCAAATTCTTCCTTGATGCCTGCACTAACCATGATCTGGTTACACGGCCATAGGCACTATTTGGTATTGGCATCTCGCGCGAGCTTGCACTCGGCTCAACATAAGACTGTCGTATCCAGCTGTTGCTTGATGATGCCTCTGAGGACCTCCTCCTCGAAGAACTCCTTCCTAAAAGGTACATTTTATTCGCGTACATATTTCTAAAATTTTTGGGTCACAAAAAAATTGTCAATAAAACTTCACAAGATTGATAGCAACTACTGGATGCATAGAGGCTATATTAACCATTCAAACTACTTAGAACTCTAAGAATTCAACATGCAAGCCCATCTATGGCAGCACCAAGAGAAGCTAATGATTCAAAATATAAACCACTAGAACAAAAACTAATTGGAGCAATGGAGGAGTCACACACTGATGACCCACAAGTATAGGGGATCTATCGTAGTCCTTTTGATAAGTAAGAGTGTCGAACCCAACGAGGAGCAGAAGGAAATGACAAGTGGATTTCAGTAAGGTATTCTCTGCAAGCACTGAAATTATCGATAACAGATAGTTTTGTGACAAGGTAATTTTTAACAAGTAACAAAAGTAAACAAGGTGCAGCAAGGTGGCCCAATCCTTTTTGTAGCAAAGGACAAGCCCGGACAAACTCTTATATAAAGGAAAGCGATCCCGAGGACACATGGGAATTATCGTCAAGCTAGTTTTCCTCACGCTCATATGATTCGCGTTCGTTACTTTGATAATTTGATATGTGGGTGGACCGGTGCTTGGGTACTGCCCTTCCTTGGACAAGCATCCCACTTATGATTAACCCCTATTGTAAGCATCCGCAACTACAAAAGAAGTATTGGTCTCGCCAGGTTCCTCCTCGAGACGGGGGCGCTTCGTCCCGAAAGCTTCCTATTGATTTTTTTTCCAGGGCGAAAGACTTCGTATAGCCAAAGATGGGCACCGGAGGCCTGCCAGGGGGCCCACGAGGCAGGGGGCACGCCCAGGGGGTAGGGCGCGCCCCCACCCTCGTGGATGGTGGGTGGCCCCCCTCTGGTACTTTCTTCGCCCAATATTTTTTATATATTCCAAAACTGACTTTCGTGGAGTTTCAGGACTTTTGGAGTTGTGCAGAATAGGTCTCTAATATTTGCACCTTTTCCAGCCCAGAATTCCAGCTGCCGGCATTCTCCCTCTTCGTGTAAACCTTGTAAAATAAGAGAGAATAGGCATAAGTATTGTGGCATAATGTGTAATAACAGCCCATAATGCAATAAATATCGATATAAAAGCATGATCCAAAATGGACGTATCAACTCCCCCAAGCTTAGACCTCGCTTGTCCTCAAGCGGAATCCGATAACGAAAAATATGTCCACATGTTTAGAGATAGAGGTGTCGATAAAATAAAATACGGACATGAGGGCATCATGATCATTCTTATAACAAACATACACACACACACACACACACACACACACACACACACACACACATATATATATACATACATATATATATATATATATATATATATATATATATATATATATATATATATATATATATATATATATATTGTCATATGATTTCTTACGCTAAAGTAACAATCTATTCACAATGTCAAGTATGAATCAGAAACTTCATTGAAAACTAACAAATATGATCTCGGTCATTGAACCAATTGCAATTTATCATAACCTCAGAAAGAGTCAATATAAGAGCTTTTCAGCAAGTCCACATACTCAACTATCATTTAGTCTTGCACAATTGCTAACACTCACGCAATACTTATGGGTATGGAGTTTTAATCGGACATAGAGAAAGATAGTGGCTTATAGTGTTGCCTCCCAACCTTTTACCTCAAGGGTAATGTCAACAATAATAGTTTAGGATATATATCAGGATCTTTCCAACACAATGTGCTTGCCAAAGGATAAAATGTAAAAAGGAAAGGTGAAGATCACCATGACTCTTGTATAATGTATAAGACAAGAATAAAAGATAGGCCCTTCGTAGAGGGAAGCAGAGGTTGTCATGTGCTTTTATGGTTGGATGCACGAAATCTTAATGCGAAAGAACGTCACTTTATATTGCCACTTGAGATACGGACCTTTATTATGCAGTCCGTAGCTTTTACTGCTTCCATATCGCAAGATCGTATAAAGCTTATTTCCTCCACACTAATAAATCATACATAGTTAAAGAGCAATTTTTATTGCATGCAACAATGACAACTTACTTGAAGGATCTTACTCAATCCATAGGTGGGTATGGTGGACACTCAGGGAAAAACTGGGTTTAAGGATATTCGGAAGCACAAGTAGTATCTCTACTTGGTGCAAAGAATTTGGCTAGCATGAGGGGGAAAGGCAAGCTCAACATGTTGGATGATCCATGACAATATACTTTATTTAAGATATAAGAAAACATAACCCATTAGTTGTCTACCTTGTCCAACATCAACTTTTTAGCATTTCATATTTTAATGAGTGCTCACAATCATAAAAGATGTCCTAGATAGTATATTTATATGTGAGAATGTCTCTTTCTTTATTTCTTCCTATTAATTGCAACGATGACCAAAACTATGTTTGTCAACTCTCAACAACTTTTATTCATCATATTCTTTTATATGTGAAGTCATTACTCTCCATAAGATCAATATGATCTCTTTAATTCTTTTTATTCTTTCTTTTATTCCCTCAAGATCATAGCAAGATAACCAAGCCCTCGACTCAAAACTAATCTTTATTATATATAGCTCACGGACTTGATTACATAGAAGGATCATAAAGCAAAACTCAAGACTAAATCATACTAAAACTTTATTCTACTAGATCAAGATATTACCAAAAGGATCGAACTAAGAAAAATGGTAAAGATAGGAGTGTGATGGTGATACGATACTGGGGCACCTCCCCCAAGCTTGGCAGTTGCCAAGGGGAGTGCTCATATCCATGTATTTATGTCTCTTTCTTCGGAGGTGGTGATGATGGAGTTGTTGATGATGTAGGCTTGTCGTCCATCTTCCAAGGCATAGGCTCACCATCATAGAAGGATGATCGAGTCTCCGGGATCCTTAAATCTGCAGCCAAACTCATCCTCTTGAATCTATATTCATACTCACAGTGTTGGTTTTGCAGGTCATAGATCTGGGCTTGGAGATGCTCGATTTTCTCGTGAAGCTTGAAGATGTTCTCCCCAATGTTCTTGGCATCGAGCTTGTGGCTGTTGGTGAATTCCGCGATCATCATGTGGTTGGCGTTGAGTCCGCGTTCCACCATCCCCTGACACTTGAAAACTTGTTGCTCCATTGCTTCGAGTCTTGTCTCCACGTTTCCTATCCTCCTTGGTCCCTCGACATCGCGGATGTGCAGCAACCCATCACGCATCTCAATGGTTTGAGGGTGTTGCAGCACCTCCGCGAGGTAGGGATTAATAACCTTCTCGAAGAACTTGTCCTTGGGGGCGTTTGAAGACATCATGATGATCTAGATCTATCAGAAAAACAGCTCGAAACAAAAACATAGGATATGTGCGTGGTACGATGGTCAAAACCTTCGGGAGATTATATAATGAATTTTTACCAACCAAAAGAAGTATCATGCAAGAAAACGGAGTCCGGAGAGCACATGAGGTGCCCACGAGGCAGGGAGGCGCACCCTCCACCCTCGTGGATGCCTCGTGTCTTTCCCAAACTACTTCTTATTTTTATATTTTCTTAAATATTCCAAAACAGAGAAAAATTTCTACTAGAACTGTTTTGGAGTCGGTTTACTTACCGTACCACATACCTATTCCTTTTCGGAGTATGAAACGTTCTGGAAAGTGTCCCTTATGTATTCCTCCGGGGTTATGGTTTCAATAACATTAGTTTCAACATTTATGGGATTACCTGAGATATAATGTTTGATTCTTTGACTGTTCACCACCTTCGGATTTGTGCCTTCGAAGTTGTTAATTTTTATGGCCCCGGAATGATAGACCTCCTCGATAACATAAGGACCTTCCCATTTAGAGAGGAGTTTTCCTGCAAAAAATCTTAAACGAGAGTTGTATAGCAAAACATAATCGCCTACATTAAACTCACGCTTTTGTATCCTTTTGTCATGCCATCTTTTAACTTTTTCTTTAAACAGTTTGGGATTCTCATAGGCCTGGGTTCTCCATTCATCAAGTGAGCTAATGTCAAATAGTCTCTTCTCACCGGCAAATTTGAAATCATAATTGAGCTCTTTAATGGCCGAATATGCCTTATGTTCTAGTTCGAGAGGTAAGTGACATGCTTTTCCATAAACCATTTTATATGGAGACATACCCATAGGATTTTTATATGCAGTTCTATAGGCCCATAATGCATCATCGAGTTTCTTGGACCAATTCTTCCTAGATCTATTAACAGTCTTTTGCAAAATCAATTTAATCTCCCTATTACTTAGTTCTACTTGACCACTAGATTGTGGGTGGTATGGAGATGCAATTCTATGATTAACGTCATACTTAGCAAGCATTTTTACGAAAAGCACCATGAATAGAATGTGAACCACCATCAGTCATTAAGTATCTAGGGACTCCAAACCTCGGGAAAATAACTTCTTTAAGCATCTTAATAGAGGTGTTATGATCAACACTACTAGTTGGAATAGCTTCTACCCACTTAGTAACGTAATCAACTGCAACTAAAATATGTATATACCCATTATAGGAAGGAAACAGTCCCATATAATCGAAGCCCCAAACATCACATGGTTCAATAACAAGTGAATAGTTCATAGGCATTTCTTGACGTCTACTAATATTACCAGTTCTTTGACATTCATCACAAGACAAGACAAACTTACGGGCATCTTTGAAGAGAGTAGGACAATAAAAACCGGATTGCAATACCTTATGTGCAGTCCTATCTCCAGCGTGGTGTCCTCCATAAGCCTCGGAGTGACACTTGCACAGGATCTGTTCCTGTTCATGCTCAGGTACACAACGTCTAATAACACCATCTACTCCTTTATAAAGGTGTGGGTCATCCTAGAAGTAATGTCTTAAATCATAGAAAAACTTTTTCTTTTGCTGGTATGTGAAACTAGGTGGTATAAATTGAGCAACAATGTAATTAGCATAATCAGCATACCATGGAGGAGTACGAGAAGCATTTATGACAGCTAATTGTTCATCAGGAAAGCTATCATCAATAGGTAGTGGGTCATCAAGAACATTCTCTAACCTAGATAAGTTGTCTGCAACGGGGTTCTCAGCCCCTTTCTATCAATAATATGCAATTCAAATTCTTGTAGTAGGAGAACCCATCTAATAAGTCTAGGTTTAGCATCTTTCTTTTCCATAAGATATTTAATAGTAGCATGATCAGTGTGAATAGGTACTTTAGAATCAATAATATAAGGTCTGAACTTATCGCAAGCAAATACAACTGCTAAAAATTCTTTTTCAGTAGTAGCATAATTTCTCTGGGCACTGTCTAGAGTTTTCCTAGCATATTGGATAACATTTAATTTCTTATCAACTCTTTGTCCTAGAACAACACCTACAACATAATCACTAGCATCACACATAATTTCAAAGGGTAAATTCCAACCATGTGGCTGAACAATAGGTACCGAAATCAAGGCTTTCTTAAGTATTTCAAATGATTCCACACAATCATCATCAAAGACAAAAGGAACATCTTTTTGTAAAACATTAGTCAGAGGCCTAGAAATTTTTGAGAAGTCTCTAAGGAACCTCCTATAAAAACCGGCATGACCAAGGAAACTTCTTATACCTTTAATGTCCTTAGGACACGTCATCTTTTCAATAGCATCAACTTTAGCTTTATCAACTTCAATACCTCTTTCAGAAATTTTTTACCCCAAGACAATACCTTCATTAACCATAAAGTGGCACTTCTCCCAATTCAAGACAAGATTAGTTTCTTCACATCTCTGCAAAAATCGATCAATGTTGCTTAAGCAATCATCAAAAGAAGTTCCATATACGGAAAAATCATCCATGAAAACCTCAACAATCTTTTCACAAAAGTCAGAGAATATAGCAGTCATACATCTTTGAAAGGTATCAGGTGCATTGCACAAACAAAATGCCTACGTCTATAAGCAAAGGTACCTAAAGGGAAAGTAAAAGTGGTATTTTCTTGATCTTCCTTTGACACAGGTATTTGAGAGAAACCAGAATAACCGTCTAGAAAGCAAAAAATGTGTATGTTTGGATAATCTTTCTAGCATTTGATCAATAAAAGGTAAAGGGTAATGATCCTTTTTAGTAGCTTTATTTAGTTTGCGGAAATCAATTACCATTCTATAACCTGTAACAATTCTTTATGGGATGAATTCATCTTTATCATTAGGGACTACAATAATACCTCTTTTCTTAGGAACACAATGGACAGGGCTTACCCACTGACTATCAGCAACGGGATAAATTATACATGCCTCCAGAAGCTTTAGTATTTCTTTTCTTACCTCTTCTTTCATCTTAGGATTTAACCGTCGTTGGTGATCAACAACGGTTTAGCGTCTTTGTCCAATTTTATTTTGTCTTTGGCATAGAGTGGGACTAATGCCCTTAAGATCATCAAGAGTATATCCAATAGCACGGTGCTTCTTGAGTTTTCAATAATTTCTCTTCTTCACCTCTCTGAAAGGTTAGCACTAATAATAACAGGATATATCTTCTTTTCATCAAGATAAGCATATTTTAGAGTATCAGGTAATGGTTTAAGCTCAAACACGGGATCACCCTTGGGTGGAGGAGGATCCCCTAGAATTTCAACAGGCAAGTTGTGTTTCAAAATAGGTCCTTGTTTAAAGAATACTTCATCTCTTTTCCTTCTTTCATTCATAAACATATCATTTTCATGGTCTAGCAAATATTGTTCTAAAGGATCATTAGAAGGCACGACAATAGAAGCAAGACCAATGCTTTCATCTTTACTAGGCAATTCTTTATCATGGGTTTGTCTGCGAAATTTAGCAAAATTAAAATCATGGGACATATCCCCTAAGCCAATAGTAACAACATCCTTTTTGCAATCTATCTTAGCATTAACAGTATTCAAGAAGGGCTGCCAAATATAATGGGACAAAAGTCATCTTGTGGGGAAGCAAGCACAAGAAAATCAATAGGATATCTAACTTTTCCGCACAAGACTTCAACATCTCTAACAATCCCAACTGTTGAAATAGTATCTCTATTGGCAAGCTTAATTGTAACATCAATACCTTCTAACTCAGCAGGTGCAATATCATGCATAATTTCTTCGTATAAAGAATGAGGTATTGCACTCACACTAGCACCCATATCACATAAGCCATGATAGCAATGACCTCCTATTTTAACAGAAATAACAGGCATGCCTACAACAGGTCTATGTTTATTTTTAGTATCGGGTCTAGCAATTCTAGCAGCTTCATCACAGAAGTAAATAACATGCCCATCAATATTATCGGCCAAGAGATCTTTAACCATAGCCATACTAGGTTCAACTTTAATTTGCTCAGAGGGTGTAGGTGTTCTAGCATTACTCTTAAGAACCACAGTTGAAGCTTTAGCATGATCCTTTATTCTAACAGGGAAAGGTGGTTTCTCAATATAAGCGGTAGGAACAATAGGATCAACATTATAAGTGATAGTCTTTTCTTCAACTCTAATAGGTTCAACTAATTTTACTTCAATGGGAGGATGATATTTAAACCACATCTCCTTAGGGAGATCAACATGAGAAGCAAAGGATTCACAGAAAGAAGCTACTATCTCAGAGTCAAGTCCATATTTAGTGCTAAATTCACGAAAAACATCAGCATCCACAAAAGATTTAACACAATCAAACTTGGGTGTTATACCTGACTCCGTACCTTCGCCGAGTTCCCAATCTTTAGAGTTGCGTTTAATTCTTTCCAATAAATCCCATATGAATTCAATAGTCTTCATCATAAAAGAACCAGTACAAGAAGTATCGAGCATGGAGCGATTATTGAGAGAAATCCGAGCATAAATTTTTTGAATAATAATTTCTCTTGAGAGCTCATGATTGGGGCATGAATATAACATTGACTTAAGACTCCCCCAAGCTTGAGTGATGCTTTCTCCTTCGTGAGGCCAAAAATTATATATATAATTACGAACATGATGAACCAGATGCATAGGATAAAACTTCTGATGAAATTCCAATTTCAATCGGTTGTAGTTCCATGATCCAATATCATCACATAGCCTAAACCATGTCAATGCCTTTCCCTTAAAAGATAAAGGGAAGGCCTTCTTCTTGATAACATCCTTGGGCATACCTGCAAGCTTAAATAATCCACAAACTTCATCCACATAGATTAGGCGCAAATCGGGATGCAATGTTCCATCTCCTGTAAAAGGATTAGCTAGCAGTTTCTCTATCATACCCGGAGGAATTTCAAAGTAAACATTTTTTGTAGGTTCAGTAGGTTGAGGAGCAACTCTTTGCTCTACTGGTCGGGGTGAAGATACCCCGAACAATCCCCTCAAAGGATTATGTTCCATAGTAACAAGTGACAGCAAATTTCAGCACACTATATAAATTTTTCCTTACCAAAATTCCACTTACCAAAGGCGCTTCACTCCCCGGCAACGGCGCCAGAAAAGAGTCTTGATGACCCACAAGTATAGGGGATCTATCGTAGTCCTTTCAATAAGTAAGAGTGTCGAACCCAACAATGAGCAGAAGAAAATGACAAGCGGTTTTCAGTAAGGTATTCTCTGCAAGCACTGAAATTATCGGTAACAGATAGTTTGGTAGTAGGATAATTCTAACGGGTAACAAGTAACAAGTGTACCAAAGGTGCAGGAAGGTGCCCCAATACTTTTTATAGAAAATGATAAGCCTGGATGAACTCTTATATAAAGCAAAGAGCTCCCAAGGACACATGAGAATTATGGTCAAGCTAGTTTTCATCATGCTCATATGATTCACGTTCGTTACTTTGATAATTTGATATGTGGGTGGACCGGTGCTTGGGTGTTGTGCCTACTTGGATAAGCCTCACACTTATGATTAACCCCTCTCGCAAGCATCCGCGATGTTGAAAGAAAAATTAAGACAAATCTAACCATAGCATGAAACATGTGGATCCAAATCAGCCCCTTACGAAGCAACGCATAAACTAGGGTTTAAGATTATGTCACTCTAGCAACCCATCATCTACTTATAACATCCCAATGCCTTCCCCTAGGCCCAAATCATGGTGAAGTTTCATGTAGTCGACATTCACATAACACCACTAGAGGAAAGACAACATACATCTCATCAAAATATAGAACGAATACCAAGTTCACATGATTACTTATAACAAGATTTCTCTCGTGTCCTCAGGAAATAACGTAACTACTCACAAAGCATGTTCATGTTCAAGATCATAGGGGTATTGAATATCATTAAGGATATAAACATATGATCTTCCACAAATAAACCAACTAGCATCAACTACAAAGAGTAATCAACACTACTAGCAACACACATGTACCAATATGAGGTTTTGAAGCAAAGATTGAACACAAGAGATGAACTAGGGTTTTAGAGAAGATGGTGCTGGTGAAGATGTTGATGAAGATTGACCCTCCCTCAGTGAGAGGACGTTGGTGATAACGGTGGCTTTGATTTCCCCCTCCGGGAGGGATGTTTCCCCGGCAGAACAGCTCCGCCGGAGCTCCAGATTGCTTCTGCCCAGGTTCCGCCTCGAGATGGCGGCGCTTCATCCCGATAGCTTCCTTATGATTTTTTCTAGGTCAAAACCCTCCATATAACAGAAGATGGACACCGGGGGCTGGCCAGTGGGCCGACAAGCTCGAGAGGTGCGCCCCCAGGCTTGTGGCCACCTGGTGGGTCCCCTTCTGTTGTTACTTCGCCCAATATTTTTTATATATTCCAAAACAATTCTCCATGAAGTTTCAAGACATTTGGAGTTGTGCAGAATAGGTATCTCAGATTTGCTCCTTTCCGGTCCAGAATTCCAGCTGCCGGCATTCTCCCTCTTCATGTAAACCTTGTAAAATAAGAGAGAAAAGGCATAGGAATTGTATCTTAAAGTTTCATAATAGCCCATAATGCAATAAATATTAACATAAAAACATGATGCGAAATGGACGTATCAATTACCAGATGACTCGATCAATGCGATCGACGTCTAGGGCCCGACACATCACCTACCCCCTTTAGTTGCATGACTCTACAGAGCTACTATCGAGTGCCGAGGGTGATACCTCATAACGCACTCCCGATGATAAGTTTGTAGTGTAGCTAGTCGATCGTGGTCTATCGAGGTTGATTCCACCTTCACCACTCCTAATACGACTCTGTCGTGCAACACCTCAAGTGTGAACCTCAAGGGTGATTAATTCCTCCTAGTTCATCTTGAAGGTTACATTAAGTGGAAACCATCAAGGGTGATTCCTCGGATTCCCCTTTGGTGTATGGACACACGGTTACTTGAATTTACCACTGGACCATGATGAGACTGGGTCAGCCCCGAGGGGTACCCGCGAGTGATGTGAAGTCGGGTTGACCTGGAGGTACCCACAAGATAATTACGAGGCATGGCTGGCTAGGAAGACTGCCCTGGAGTGGGCTAGGCCCGGCCCATGTTGTAAGTCCTCAAGAACGGGCGACAGGAGCACTGATTGTGCTCACGCGCTCCCAAGACACTAATGAGATTGGGTATTTGATCTGAGTTGGTCGTTAACCTATACACACTAAACACCACGTGGGAAACAGTTATGGGCACTCGGCGTCATATGTATTAGCGAAGCTCTCCAGACGTCAGTGACTGAGCGACGTGCACCCGGGTTGTCCGCTAAGCACCTGCCTTGTATAAGGAGGTCACCCGGACTAATCCCGGCCACCCATGCAACGTGCAGGGGTTCAAAGGGCGATGGGCCCAAGATCCCTGCGCGCTTAGGATGTATACCGGTGTGCTGGCCTCTCTGTTAAGCCTAGGTAGGGCTACGACGTGTTGATCTTCCGAGGCCAGGCATGACCCAGGAAAGTGTGTCCGGCCGAAGAGATCGAGCATGTTGGGTAATGTGGTGCACCCCTGCAGGGAAGTTTATCTATTCGAATAGCTGTGTCCACGGTAACATGACGACTTGGAGTTGTATCCCGATCTATAAAACTAGAACCGGATACTGAGATGTGAAATGGATATGATGGCTCCGAATTGCTTTCTCGCACGGAGTCGAGGAAAGGATCTCTGGGCGTTATGTACAACATGCTTGCTAACAATAATATCCTACTTTGTACTCTTCTAAACACTACTAGGAAAAGGGCTATAGATGGAATGGACACTAATGGCGCACCTGTCATGTGGTGCGCCACTCCTATATAGCAGTGGCGCACCATGTGCAGGTGCGCCATTAGTGTGGAAGACACTAATGGCGCACCAGGCACATGGTACGCCACTAGTAACATTTTTTTATTTTTCCAAACATACTAATGGCGCATCATGGAACGGTGCGCCATTACTAGTGCTAACTAGTAATGGCGCACCGGCCACACGGTGAGCCACTACTGTTGTTTTTTTTTTAATTATTTTTTTGCAAAACTACTAATGGCGCACTGTGCCATGGCGCGCCATTAGAATATATACCATTTTTATATTTTTTTCAAAACTTCTAATGGCGCACCGGCAGCAGGTGCGCCATTAGTAACCAGGGTTACTAATGGCGTATTTGCAGGTGGTGCGCCATTAGTAACCTGGGACCAACAAGATATTTTGGACAGCCCACCTACCCACTCACTTTCCCCACATCATTCTCCACCTCCTCCTCCAAGCTTGTCTCGGCTGCCTCCTCCTCCTCACCTCATTTGCACCATAGATTCATCCAAATTAAGTGGTTAAAATACCTTTTTTTTATAGGTAAGCCAGGGGGAAGCTATCTTTATGTCGTTCTCCCTCTCCAACAACGTGCACATGCACTTTTTGTGGCCTATCTAGATCTATGTATGTTCGTGGTGTTGCATATGTTTGTGGTGTTGCATATATGCTTATGTTTGCAGGTACCGGTATTTGAAATGCGATAGTTGCCAATATTTTGCCGGAATGTTGATTGATTTCCGTTTCGGCGAGAATTTTGGCACTATGCATTCTTTATGGTCTATTTTTAGGAAAGTCATGCCAAAAATTTTCTTGGTTCTAAAATATCGTTTTGCTCTACCCTTGACGACCATAGTCCGCACGATGACCGAAGGCATCGTGAATAGGTTTTGAGCTCCGAAGGCGAGATGCTTCAAAAGAGCGAGACGGAGATAAGATGTCCGTGTCGAAGATGCAAGTGAAGAGCCTTATTGCGGACCCGGATTCGGGCAGGTGCGGGACCACCTGCTCTTGCGTGGTTTCATGGATGGCTATCGGTGGCAAGGTGATGAAGATGACTATGAAGTCGTCCATGGGGGCGGGCAAGAAATGAGGAAGGGCAGCAAGACAACCACAGCGGCTCGGTAGGCGAGCGAGAAGGCGAAGAATCTCGAGGACATGATCACGGCGGTGATGTTGTACACGATCATCATGTAGAAGATGCAGGACATGATGATGAGGAAGATGCGGAGCAGGCGAAGGGCATGATCATGAAGATGAAGATGCGGCGGAGCGAGCGGCGATGGACCATCGATGGGCTGGGTGCAGGACCCTCATATTCAAGAGCTGCTTCTCAAGCGACGGATAACGCAAGAGCTGCCGCCGAGAGAAAGCCAAGCGGATCAACCCGGAGATAGAGCGGTTACTCCATTGTATGAATATGCAGGCCCAAGGATACCCGCTGAAAGTAACGCTCATGGCTCGGAGATGAAGGTAAAACACAAAATGACCGGCGCATTCTTCGATGAGAACATGTCATTCGCACGAACGTCTTCCCAAGGGAACAAGTGCCCGACCAGTTTCGAGGCGAAGAAAATCGTGTGTCCTCTGGATTTACCGCCGTGAAATACCAGGTGTGCATGAACAATTGCATCATTTATCGGGACGAGCACGCGAGTCTACCGTATGTCCGGTGTCTTGGCGTCACTCGATACAAGAAGAGGAAGAAAGCTCCTCGAAAAGTGGTGTGGTACATTCCGATCCTCCTCATCTGCAGCGGTATTTTGCGGACCCTAAGGTAGCAAAGCTCCTGCGTTAGCCGCCGGATAGGGAGGAGAAGAAGCGAGAAGATGATGCAAATGATCCGGAGATAAATAAAAAGACAAGATCTTGAGTCACCCAAAGGATGCGAGCGATGGAAGCGTTGAACTTGAACACCCAGAATTTGGGAAGGATCCAAGGAACATCGTCTTTGGGCACGAGAACCAATGGAGTCAATCCGTTTGGCAGCGAGAAGCACACATAGCACCTGGCCTGTGTTTGTGTGGATGTACAACCTTCCCCCTGGTTGTGCATGAAGAGGAAGTACATTCACATGAGTATGCTAATTGAAGGGCGAAACAACCAGGGAGCGACATCAATCTGTATCTGGGGCTCTTTGAAAGAGGAGCTAGACACGCTGTGGAAAACGCCAGCCAATAAGTGGGGCGCCGTAGAGAAAGAATATTTCCCTATGAGAGCCGCCTTTGCTCACGGCGGTGCACGACTATCTCGATTCACGGATATCTCGCGGGGCAGGTGGTCCACGGATTTTCCGGATCGTCGGTGCATGGATGACACAACGTATCGCCAGCTAGATAGAGATCCCGGGTCTTCGAAAACCGTGTTCATGGGACATCGAAGGTGGCTTCGCGACGATGACTCGTGGAGGAAACGCAAGGATCTGTTCGATGGTGAAACCGAACCCCGAAGACGCCCGCGTACAAGGAGCGGCGAGGAAATAGACCAACTGTTGAAAAATTGGAAAGATTGCCCACTGCCGGGAAAGAAGCAAAAGGCGCCAGAGCCGGGAAAGAAGCGAAAGGCGCCAGAGCCGCTGCTGAAGGTATGTAAAACGAGGTCTGTTTTCTAGGACTTGTCGTACTGGAAGATCCACCGTGTGCCTCACAGCCTTGATGTCATGCATATCACGAAGAACGTGTGCGAGAGTCTGCTTGGTACCCTGCTCAACATGCCAGAGAGGACCAAAGATGGGCCGAAAGCAAGGGCAGACTTGAAATCAATGGGCATCAGGGAGGAGTTTCACACAAATGATGATGATGATGATGATGATGATGATGAGGCGAAGCAGGACACGGAAAGTCTTCGCAAAGGCAAAAAGGCCAAGAAGACCGGAAATGACTACCCTCCCGCATGCTTCACTCTAAGTCAGGAGGAGATCGAGTAGTTTTTCACCTGCCACGTAGGGAGTAAAACTTCTTCTGATTCTGTGAGGAAGATAAGCGGATACCTAGACCCGTGAAGCGAAGTTCAGCGGGATGAAGTCTCACGACCGTCACGTGCCGATGGCGCAGATACTTCGAGTTGCAATCCATGGGATCATGGACGCGCACGTCCGTGAAACGCTATTTGGCCTATGCAACTTTTTCGACATCATCACTCGGAAGTCGGTTGGCGTGAGGCAACTCAGAAGGCTACAGGAAGAGATCGTGGTGATACTATGCGAGCTTGAGATGTACTTCCCACCGCATTCTTGATGTTATGGTGCATCTGCTGGTCCATATCGTGGAGGATATCATCCAACTCGGGCGGCGTTCCTGCACAGCATGATGCGTTCGAAAGGATGAATGGTGTCATCAAAGGATACATTCGCAACATGTCACGTCCGAGAGGAAGCATAGCGGGGCTTTCTAACGAAGAGTGCATCTCCTCTGCATGAATTATCTAGGCACCGAGGACCCGTTGGTCTGCCCATCAACGAGCACCTCGGCGGGCTCGCTGGATGGGGTCACCATGAGGGTCGCCCTTGAAAGGCATGTCGACTTGAGGGTCGACTCGCCGACTTTGAAAGAAAACCTAGTCGCGCTACAACACATAGGCGTGGTCGATCCTTGGGTGGTAGAGCACAAAACCTTTATTGAGAAGATGTACAATGACCGAGGCTAACGAGAGGGCGGACGGAGATATAATCAAAGAGAACAACTCATGTTTCACGCATTGGTTCAAGCGAAGCTTACGTCGTACCCTTTACATGAGGATTCTTCCGCGGAAGAACAACTCATATTCGCCTTGTCATAGGGCGCGAGCACAACCTGATGACCTATGAGGCGTCACGATATCATGACTACACATTCTACACGAGGACAAGGACATGAAGGCGATGGTTATCGAACTCCGGGGTAATGATGGAATCCTACACGGTAGCGACAAGGACAGATACTACGGAAGGATCGAGGAGATCTGGGAGCTGAGCTACTGTTGGAGAGAAGGTCCCGATGTTCCGTGTCGAGATGGGCCAAGGCGTCCTAAAGAAGACCGGTATTTCACCACCATGGTTATACTCGAAGCCAAATCCAAGACCGCGAGCATAAGCGTCACCGCGAAAAATGAGCCATGGGTGCTGGCTTCCCAAGTGGACCAATGCTTCTTCATTACCGACCCGTCAAAGCCCGGTCGTGTTGTCGTGAGGAGAGGTAAAAGGAAGATCATCGGAAAGGATGGAGTAGCCAATGAGCAAGACTTCGACAAGTACGGCGACCCGAAGATCGAACATGACGACGACGATGAAGTAGCAGCATACACCACAACAAGAAGCAGGACCACCCTACCTAAAGGATGTCCATTCCACAGAAGAACTCCATTTGCGAAAAAGAAGGGCAAGAAGATTGTGAACAGATAGCTAGCTAAGATCGATTGTATTTAAATCGTAGTCTTCATTTCTCGATTGTATTTCAAGGACACTTAATTTTTAACTCATGAATATTTTTTTAAATTTCATGGACACTCGATCTCGATCCCCCTCCATCTCGATCGATATCCCACCTCTCCAGATCCGGTCCCCCTCGCCGCCGAGCACCCCCCGCACCCTCTCCCCCGCTCCACCGGCCGCCCCTGAACCCCGCACCTCCCCCCACTCCACCGCTGCCGACAACCCACTGCACCTCCCCGCTCCACCGCCGAGCACCCCCGCACCCTCTCGCACCCTCCCCGGCCCGTTCCACCGTCACAAATGAATGCAACTAAAATTGCAAAAAAAACAAATTTGATTAGATTTTCAAATAACAAATTTTATGATATTTTCAAATAATAAATTTGATGATATTTTTCATATTCATAAATATTTTCAAATAACAAATTTGATGATATTTTTAAAAATTATTACTGTTTTTATAAAAATATTACTGTTATGATTTAAACAAGTTTGAACATATTTAAACACAAATAAATATCAAACAAAATTTTAAATGTTGTTAACATGGCAACAAACTGCATATTATTTTTCTACATGAAATTCTAATCATCTAGCATATGTGACATGTTATATTTGGATGCATGGATAAAAAGATATGTGCAAATAAAAAAATGCATAAAAACAAAAATTGGGGAGCCTGGGAATCGAACCCAGGACCTCCTGGTGTGTGTGTTTGCGTCTTGACGGTCGGGCTAGTGTGTGTGTCCTGATTTAGATACGGTTAGGTGGAATATAACCTGAGTGCTCGAACTGTAATAAAAACATTCTAATGGCGCACCGCTGCGGGGTGCGCCATTGCTATCTAAAAAAACATTCTAATGGCGCACCGCTGCGGGGTGCTCCATTAGTAAGCTTCCCCACTCCACCTATTCCCTCCTCGCCAGATCCCCACTCGACCTAACTTTGCCCCTCCGCCCCAACCGTACGCCGCCGCCCCGCCTTGCTCCGCCCCCTCCGTCCGCCGTGCCAGCACGCCGTCGGCGACGACGCCGCCCCCGCTCCCCCTTCACCGACCTCGCCCCCGCGCCCCCTAGGGTTCCGGCTCCAAGGTGGGTGGCAAGCTCGACGCGCCGCCTCCTCCTCCTCGACGCGACGCCGCCGCCGCCCGACTCCTCCACAAGACGTCGCCGCTTGACGCCTCCGTACCTCCTCCGGCAACTTATCCCCGGTGGTAAATCCTCGCCTCCCCTCCTTTCCCCTTGTCGTATAGGCTTCTTGCATCCGCCCGGCCATGGCTGCCGCCTCGTCCTCCCCGGCGAGCTCGCCAAGCATGCCGTCTCTGAGGGCACCAAGGCCGTCACCAAGTTCACCTCCGCTTAGATAGCCTGATCCCTGTCTTCTTGGTTGATCGATGGTTCTCTGTAGTGCTCGTTTTTTGATAATACATGGGTTCAGAGAGGGCTGTCACATTATGAAATATCTTGTTCTAGTATAGCATGAAGATTTGGAAAGGCAATGTCATGTTTCTCTATTATGCCACATTTCTCAATTTTGAGTAGGAGCAGGGTATCAACATTCAAAAATCTGCAGTACCTAGTACCTAGTCATCTGGCAACCAAATTTGTGCAGGTGTAAATGGCATGGATTGCTAAACATTTGTATGCCCTGTGATGTTTGAATTGACAGATGAAGTGCTAGCCGTTGTTTTCTAGGTGGTGTGTGTGATATAGCGTATCCTGGCCAGATTGTTAGGATCAGTGCAAGTTTCTTTAAGCATACGGCTGTAGTAGTAATAATTAAGGCTGGTGACCCACCGACAGTAGCATGTTTCTGCATTAGGTGCAGAACAAAGTAGTACATTGTTGAATGGCCATATTTAATTGCCTGCTGTCACTGAGCATTAACATGGTTGCCGATGCTTCGTTGGCTCTTTGGTGGTGATTTAATTTGTGCTGATTTCGGCAAACTGTGATTTTAGAAATACAGTTAGACATTCTTTCTATACTATGGTTACTGATTTTCTGCTGTGATTTGGTAATTAATAGATGGTTCTCCTAATGTAAATTGTATAGATTCATGGTGGACTGACAGTAGGTTGGTGCAAAACAGAGTAGTATATTATTCTTTAACGTGGCATGGAAGAATAAGATCAACCTAGTTGGTTTCATTGCCACATCTTGTTCTTGTTCAGAGCAGTAGTTAGTGATGCTTATTCAGCAATATCAGTTAATATCAGTCAAATAATTTTATTCCACACAACAATTGTATTAACAATAGCCATTGTTCACTACATTTGGAGTATGGTTACGGCTCACCTTTGTATTTGTAATTCTACTACAAATTTGCACTATAAATCTATTGAAATTATCTTTTAATACTGCAATTACATGTCTCTTGTATTTACCTCCTCTTCTATACCTTGTACTAGAAGTCAGCAAAAGAATATCAGTTCTACTTTGCCCCAGTAGATCTGGTAGAGTAAAAACTCCCCATCTATACACTGCAATTACATGTCTCTTTGGATTTTTATGGTATTCTTTGTGGTATTAAGATGGAAACACTGTGATACTATTTACATTAGGAGATGGTGTTATATTAAGATGCATATATTGTTATGTTATCCAAATTGTATCATCTTGCCACTTAAGTCAGCCTTCCTTTAAGCAAAAAATTCAGTTAGGAGCTCTTTGTTAGGAGCTCTTGTCAAAAACTTGAGCTCTTGTCAAAACTTGAGCTCTTGTCAAAAATTCAGTTAGAGTACAGTTAGGAGCTCTTGTCAAAAACTTGAGCTACTGTCAAAAAATTCAGTTATGGCATCTAGAATTATGTCAGGTTTTGTTTTGTAACTAGAAGACCAAAGTGTTAGGAATTACTGTCCAAGCTGTAGTTTTCGATATTCTGTCCAAACTGAAAACTGTTAAAAAGACCATGTGTTTTTTGGTCAAAATCTGCATGTAAAACTGAAATAATCAGTCATAAAGAATATCCTCAAGACCATGTGTTTCTTGGATTTCTGTAATGATGATGGAACATTATAAACCATTGTACTCCAGTGTGTATGAAGGATACAAAAAATTTAGCAACTTCTCTGATTTTATAAAGTTGTTCTTATATGGGTGAAACTTCACTTGTTTTTAGGCTAGTGCAGGGTGTTGCTTTATTGTGATGCCTCTGAATTACTTGTGATCACATTGAGAAAGACTTGCAAAGATGATGATCATCTTTTACTGAAAACAATTTCTGTAAACACGTCAGTAACTTTGCTAGTTTGCTAGGTTTTGTCTCCGACCATTGTGTCGTGATGAATTTGCAGGTACCCCGAGAGGCCCTTGAGTTTGTCGGAATGTCGATTAACTTCCGTTCCGGCAAATTCAGGTACTCCATATGTCCTATATTCAGCAAAGGTCATGCTGAAATTTTCCGTGAATTTTAGCATGACTTTCCTAAAAATAGGACATATGGGGTACTCGTGACTAATGCATGGGTCGGGGTATCTTAGTACTTAGTTAAGTAGGATCAACTGCCCCGCCATTCTTGCTGCATTAAACCATAGGTGGCAATAGAGCCAAGTGATTAGGCCCAACTTAGAATTCTCCTTAGCATCAATAAACCCTAGATGGTAAACCCAACATAGGTGGCAATAGAGCCAAGTGATTAGTGCCAAGTGATTAGGCCCAACCTAGGGTGCCTCGGCATCGATAAACCCTAAATGATGAAAACTTAACTTAGCATTTAGGGTGCCTCGGCGTCGACAGACCCTAAATGATGAAACCTTGGCTTCTATAGGGTGCCTCGGTGTCGATGAGAACCTAAATGATGTATGCTTAGGCTTTTTAGGGCGTCTCGGCGTCGACAAACCCTAAATGATAAATGTTTAGCTTTTAGGATGCCTCGGTGTCGACAAACCCTAAATGATGTGACCATGATCTTGTTCCTTGACAATAACCAACTTTTTGACCAAACTTTTTTCCTATTTAGAGCGAAACATGGCCCAGCGATGAGGCGGCGGTTGGGTGGCAAGCAATTCTGGAGCTGTCCCAAGAGATGGAGGAACAACCTCACCGCTATGAGGACGCCACGGAAGACACCGATCCTGACTACACAACCCCTAGTGGCGTCGGGGATGACACCACTGATGGTGCCACCGAGGATGCCACCACTGATGGTGCCGCCGAGGATGCCACCACTGATGATGGCGGCGCACGCACAGATGGCAGCCAACCGTAGAAGCAATAGAAGGACCGGCGCCCGAACGCGCTCCGCACCGTCAAGGAGGAATTTACTCAAGTGGACTCCGACGGGCATCCAACGGAGCCCAAACATATAGTCAAGGGTTTTCGGTTCAGCTCGGGTGCATTCTCCGAGCACCGTCTAGATCAACACCGAGAACCTTAGGCATAAGGACCGAGGGAATTTGCGCAACCTCCTCTTCACGAAGCTGCACGAACGATACAAGTTCCCCGCTGAATTTGAAAACACACGCCTCTCAGGGAATAAAGTGAACAGTGCCACCCTCACGAGGATGAGCATGGCTCTGTCTACTTGGAGAAGCGCGGTGAAGAGAATGATTGAGAAAGGTGATAGTTATGAGAAGATCAAGGCGAAAAATCCTTCGATCATCGAAGAGGACTACAAGGAGTTCAAGATCAAGTCGAGAGCGGTGCAACCTCGAATCAAGTCGATGGGGAAAGAAATGCGGAGTTGAACTTAGGAGAACACAAACTCGGTCCGGCGGTTCTGAGTGGCGGAGCCTATATGGGACAAGGAGGGCGTGGGCGTGCTTGAGCAAGGCCTACCGCCCGCTTGAGAAATACAGCGATAACAAGCAGACCAGGAACTATGTCGGGCCCGGTACAAGGAGGACCCGATAACAAAGGAGCTTACCACGGATCCGAAGACTAGGGCGCTTGAGCTTGTTACAGCGAAGGAGGCTGAAAGCGATGGCGGGTTAGTCTCGAGCACCCTGCTTGGGACAGCACTCTAAATAGGGCGTTGAGCGTAATGAAAAACAAGGATAAGCTCGATGGCCGTCGTCGGCTGGTCATGTGGCGGCAAAGGCATCCACAAAATGGTAAGCCATACTATATCGCTGGTGGGCGAAAGGAGAAAAGACCAACTCGGAAAGCCCGGCGCGAGGTTCAAGAACTCAAGGCACAAGTGGTGCGGATTCCGGAGATTGTCCAAGAGCAAGTGCAACAACAACTAGGATCGACGCTTACCGGCATTATGCCTACCTTGATTCATGGGCTGACGACGTGGATTGCGGGTGGCCAACAGGGGTCGCCCGATTCCCAGCTTCACGACCAGCAACTTCGCTGCAAGCGGTAGCGCCATTGGTGTCTCCGGCGGCGGAGGTATTGGTGTCTCCGGCGCGGCATGGCGGCATTGGAGCTTAATGCACCAGGTGTCGCGCGGCGGCACCTCGCCGATGGCGGCCCCTCCGTCGATTACGCGCCCGCTGTTGGCGGTGCCTCGACATTAGCCGAGCTCAACGCCATCATCACGGTAACTAATTAAGCCTCTCGGCCGAGGACATCATCTCCTTTTGCCTTTGACTGGGCATCCCTGACGCCCTACATGTTTTCGCAGGGCGCCGCCGACATTCCGTGAACTCTCCTGCACTTCGTGAACGATGAGTTGGTTGATGTCGCCAAGGGCAAAATCATTCAACCGGGCAACCCCGTGTTCCACGGTAAACCAATGCCACCCACCGTGTATAGGGTTCAACTGGTTCGGGTGCTGCCAGGCTGCGACGAGTTGTTACCTCCGATTCGACCCGCGGGGCGGACGAAGATGATCTGATGACCCTCAGTGCCTGCCTAAGCTAGCCCCTACTTTGGTCGAAGAGCCAGATTCGTTTTGGGGCGGGGGACACCACCCCAAAGACAACACCGCCAGTCGTGCCGGTGCCAAGCCATGGCAAGACTGCCGCAACGCTACCGGACATGCCGGACATCCCTATGGCACAGGATCCGAACATGCATATGGCACATGATCTGGACGACAACGACAATGACACTGACGACGGCCGTACATTTAGCAACGTCGATAAGTACTTTGCCAAACATGGGTACGATGACGAATTCTGCGGGCCTCTTTCTCAAGAACCCAACCAAGATGACCACGGTCTAGCTGGTACGGCGGAGAAACCCAGTTGCAACAGGCGTCGTCTGGCATTCAGTTCTCAGGAGACACCTCCAGCTGCCTTCACTGAGCCTCAGATAGCCGAGGTGCCAAATATTATCAGCCCCAGCACACTCAAGAAGGCGGTCTGTGAGAAGAACTCGGTCCCATTACAACAGAAGAAGAAGGGACGGAAAATAAAGAGTAACAAGGTGCGAGCCAGCCGGCCTTCGTCGATCCATGCTCGGGGCGGGCCACCTTCACCTAAGGATATCTCGAGGAGGGTGCATGTGGCGGGTAGGGCGATGCTACCGACAAATATGCTCAATGCTGCAACCGGTGCTATCACGGAGTCTGCATGACAGTGTTCTTTCTTTGGAGAAGCGGCAGCTCGGAGAGAATGATGTGGCATACCGGTTTTTGTGGCCAAGGTGCGGAGGGCAAGGGCTTTGTGGATGGCGCCATCGAGGTACGATCGTCATGCGGTTTGATGACATCTTTGCTATGTTTAAACTTCATCCGCTGCACTACACCTTCGTTCGGCTGTTTTATTTGAGTATGGAATCGGATCATTAGAGACAAGACCCCGGACATCGTGATAGTCGACCCCTTTTCTACATGCGTGCCAAGATCTTGGGCAGCGCTGGGGACCGGCAAGTCGCGAGTTCTTACCTCGAAGGCGTCATTTTGGCAAACCCAGATAAGGATAACTTCCTCGTGCCTTACTTTCCCGAGTAAGTCATCCCCTCACCGCCCCATAACATATGATTTCTTAGATTTCGATCGTTCTTTTTTTTTCTAACATTCCGTGTTCTGTGCAGTGACAAACATTGCACACTCATCCTCTTAAGCCCGAAATATTCCATGGCCACGTATTTCAACCCGGACCATGACTCCAAGATAGACTACACAAATATCAAGAAAGTTCTTGATGATGTTCTCCCGGCTACGCCAAATCTGGAGGCACCTTCGCCAAGCCAGTTCGTAGGTGGTACGGCGCAGACGTGTTTGCCCACAATACAAAGTTCTCCTGCGTCAAGCAGCCGCTTTGGCGGTCGAAGGATGCCTACTCGCCCTCCATCACATGCGGGCGATCGTGCGAGACCATCATCACCTACGCTGCGGATAATCTCAAAGATCGGGCCGCGAGCTTGTCGGCAATCCAGGACGCGGACATCAGACAAGAATTCTTTCGCATCCAATCAGAGTTTGCGGAAATTATACATGAAGACGTCCTTCGTACCTCGGGGCATTTCTACCTCAGACATCAACCGTCCAACAGTGAGATAGACACAACGCTACAAATACAGGCTGATAACGCCCGCGATTTCATGACCATCACGACAGACGGTGGCTTCATCCACGCTCCGGTCCCATGAGTCGAGTCGACAGTAGTGATGCTATGTGTAGTTCTGAAACATT
Source organism: Aegilops longissima (assembly GCA_021605205.1). Classification (NCBI taxonomy): domain Eukaryota; kingdom Viridiplantae; phylum Streptophyta; class Magnoliopsida; order Poales; family Poaceae; genus Aegilops; species Aegilops longissima. The sequence goes on along the minus strand of CM038677.1, from coordinate 533,439,238 downwards.
TATTGGCTCATGTTGTAATTAAACTTTAATAAACTTGTATGTCTCTTTGGTTTGGACAGTCGTTCAACTTAGATGTAATCGATGCTATTTATTAGTAGGACCATGAATCATGCTATTAATGTCTTGCTTTTCTCTTCTGATCCTTTTGTTGCATACTTATATATTGCTTATGTATTGTCTATTTTTTGTCTTGTGCATAGAGATGTCACCGTATGTCGTGTACAAGGGTAAGGTTCCCGGAGTCTACGACGACTGGGAGGAGTGTCGAAGACAGGTTCACCGTTTCAGCGGTAACAATTACAAAGGGTACACCACTAGGGCGGAGGCGGAATCTAGATACGCCCGCTATCTAGCGGGAGAGAGAGGAGGGAGCGTTGGAGGAAACGGATGAAGACCAGTTTCAATGCGATGATGCTCATAGTGATGACCGCAGCTCTCTTCTATGTGATGGTAGTTTAGATGATTGATATCGACTTGTAATGTGAAGACAAACTCACTACTCGCGGTCTCGAGACTTGTAATGTTCTATCTTTGTTCGGTCTTTTGAATTCGGAGACTAATATGATGAATTGTATTCGGAGACTAATCTTCTATTGTATTCGATGAATCTGCTGTTGCTGTGTGGTGTTGTCTAAATTCTGTCCAATAATATATTTTGTAACCTGTGAAAATATCAGAAAAGAAAAAAATCCTAATATTCATACTAGTGGCGCACCACACAAGACACTAATGGCGCCTTTGTGATAATCACACTAATGGCGCATCACCCATCGGTGCGCCATTAGTATGCCAAAGCACATGGGTACATATGGCCCCACAGGAGGCATACTAATGGCGCACTCGAGCTATACTAATGCCGCTTTTCGTGGTGCGCCATTAGAACACCGAGATACTAATGGCGCACGGTGGTGCGCCATTAGAATTTAATTCTAATGGCGTGATGCTAGTGGCGCACCAGTAGTGCGCCATTAGTAGGCAAAACTGGTGCGCCACTAGCATGCCATTTCCTAGTAGTGAAATGCTGCAAGATGCTAGTCTTCGATAGGCTAGGCTTTCCCCTCAATTCTCGCATTCAGCAGTTCAGGCCAAAGATATAGCCCCATTCCTTTGAAATTGATGTATACTTAGTATAGTTCTGATGAAAGTCTTGCGAGTACTTTGGATGAGTACTCACGGTTGCTTTTCTACCTCTTTTCCCCTATATCCGAATGTTGGGATTAGATGCCACTCCCGACAACTACTACTACTACCCCGAGGATGCCTACTACTGCATGGAGACCGCCGATGACCAGGAGTAGTTAGGAGGCTCATGGGCAGGAGGCCTTGCCTTTTCGGTTGTTGCTGCTTTTTTGCTAGCCTTCTTAAGGCAAACTTTTTTTATCTTATGTCTGTACTCAGATATTGTTGCTTCTGATGACTCGTTTGTATTTGAGCTTATGTATTCGAGCCCTCGAGGCCACTGGATTTTAGTATAAAGCTTGTATGACTTTAATTTGTGTCTAGAGTTGTGTTGTCACTACTAGGGAAATGCTTATACACAGTAGCTTAGTAGTAGCGCTGGAAAATAGTCCCCACTGCTGCTAGTTAGCAGTAGAGCTATTTCAGGTTGGCTCTACTAGTAACCCTATAGCAGTAGCGCTGGAAAACAAAGACACACTACTACTACGTGGGACCAGACGAGGCCACTGACAGGAGCTGTAGTAGTAGCGTTGTACAGAATCCGGCGCTACTACTAACAGTTTAGTAGTAGCGCTTTATTTTATTGAGTCGCTACTGCTAATGGCCCCCACTTAGTAGTAGCGCTTTTCCTGGAAAGCGCTACTACTAAGTCTCGTAGCATCAGCATGTTTTGCTAAGCAGCGCTACTGCTAGTTGCGGCTGGTGCCACCTTTTCACCCCCTCCCCTACTCTCCCCCACTTTGCCCTCTCTCCCGCTCCTTTCCCCTCTCCACTCTCCACCATTGTTGCTCTTCTTCTCTCTTCCTCCTACCTCTCTTCTCTCCTCATTAATGTCCCCCTCCACCATAACTCTCCTCCATAAATGGCCTCTCCTCTCTCTCTTCCTCTGCTACCTCTCTTCTCTCCCCATTAATGCCCCCTCCACCATAACTCCCTCTCCCTTAGTTAGCTAGAGTCATCTATCCTCCCCAACAACTATATCTAGCTAACTGTTTATGTTTACTATTGGTTGCTTGTATTTTGCTAATTATGCCTCTTTGTTTTATTAAGTACATTATGTTGCATATTATCGTTCAATTCATCAACTGACGATGTAGGTACATAGATCAGAGATGGTGAAGGACTGCTACGCCGTGTTCATTGGGAGGGTTCCAAGAGTCTACGACCACTGGCCAGACGCTCAGGCCCAGGTGGACAAGTACCCGGGTGCTAGCGACAGAGGGTTCGACAGCAGAGCCGAAGTGGAAAATAGTTACTTGAGGTGGACGCTCTGGCATCAGCGGGGCGCTGGTGCCTCAAGTACTACATAGTCGCGCTCTTGCTCATGTTGATCGCTCTTCTTCTACATCATGGTTTAGATAGAGATGATGAAACTTGTGTGTGTGCCATGACCATGCAGTTGCACTTATTCGAGACATGACATGACTTGTGTATTGCTATTTTCGAGATGTGATGATATTTGTGTTGAATGATGATGGTATGATGAGACCACTGTATGTCTATGATATGATGAGAATAGTGCATGTTTAGTATGATCTGATGAAGCTACTGTATATAGCATGTATAAATACATCACAAATACGTAGAGGGGTGTATATCTGTGAAAGTACGAATACTAGCTGTAGCGCTGGAAAGCATCTACTAGCAGCGCTGGATTAGCAGCAGTGCTTCATTTGCTCAAGCGCTACAGATAGTTAGCAGTAGCGCTGGTCAGGGAAGCGCTATTGCTAACCATACTTACTAGTAGCGCTGCCCTTACCAGCGGTACTGCTACAACTTAGCTGTAGCGCGGTAGCAGTAGTGCTAGACCCAGCGCTACCGCTATGTATATTTCAAGCGCTACTACTAGGGTTTTCCCTAATAGTGTGTGATATCTTCCCGTGAGTCCCTGATTTTGATTGTACACATTTGCGTGTATGATTAGTGTACGATTGAATTGGGGGCGTCACAAGCTACCCCTAGCTCTCGCCTATAAACGAGACAAGAGCTAGGGTTTAAAGAGTCCCTAACCGACCTCATCACAGAGGGCTTCTTGGCTTGCACACCAAGATGATGCTTCTCCTCTAAGTTGGGCCCCTAGACTGCTTACTAGAGCTGAGCTGCCACTAGCTAGCCCCCCTCGGCCCAGACGCCGGATCAATGTCCAACTACCCAGCCGATGGGCAACCATCGGTGTATTGTATCATCACACACCTAGCCGATCTAGGACGTGCACACCCTCCAAAAGTAACAAGATAGGTTGCTTGACAATGAATCATTTGTTGTTGTGCTTCCAAATATAATATTCTCAACACTCAAATTGTCTCAAGTTTTGACGATGGATTTGGAGAGGGTTGGAGTGGAAATCAAGAGGGCATTAGATCTCAAAGGGAATGATTGGATGGTTGGAGTGGATTGCCCATTGAAATCGACACAAGGAGGTTGTGCTCTATCTCAAAACAAATGATGGGAGTGAAGTTTGCTTCGGGTTGACTGGTGGGATCGGTGGGCCTATATATAGACAGGACCAAAAATCTGTTTGTTACACACCTTTTCGCATAGCTCGCCGAGAACCCACAAGTATAGGGGATCGTTTGTAGCCTTTTTCGATAAGTAAGAGTGTCGAATCCAATGAGGAGCTAAAGGTGAGATTTATATCCTCTTCAAGTTCTATCGACCACTGATACAACTCTACGCACACCAGCATTTGCTTTTATGGAGAGCGCTGAACAACCCAAACGTATAGGACCGGTTTGAGGGGTTTGGTTACATGACATTTTCGTGACTGGACAGTGCCAGCCTGTCCACCTCGACGTATAGGGAGGGTTTGAGGGGTCGGTTGTAGATGCTGTTAGCGACTACGTATGTGTTAAGCTATGTTTACTAACATTTTATTTTAGGGAAAAGGCATTACGCCCGACTTTATAAATAAAGCCGTCGGGCAAAGTTCACACGTACGACAACAACATATTTGCTTTATAAATAAAGCAAATAGAAAGGCGCACCAGCCTGAGAAGTTCATGGGCCAACAACTAAAGAACAAGACAAGAAGGCGTGCATGCCAACAACCTACAACAACCGCAGTGGAGACGCAACGATGATTAAGCCCGGCCAACAGGAAATTGCAGAGTCAATGCAAAAGCAGAAGCCCGGGCCTTGGAATAAGCACCTCCATTGCGTCCCGATCACCCTCCTTAGTCAATAATTTCCATTGCTGCAAGAAGACACACATTTTAAACAAACAATCAGCCGGTCTGTTAGGGAAGATCTGCTCGATAGTAAATTTATTCCTAGTGGTCCAGAAATACTAGCACAACCCAAAGAACCCAAACCAAAACAACCTCTTGGTCTGGCCCCGCAAACTGGACGACACAAAATGGAACTCAACAAATGAGTGAGGGGCCTAGGAAACACCCAACGATGATCGAATACAGCACCATGCCAACTTGGCAAGAACGCACCCAAAGAAAGTATGATCAGAATTCTCAAGAGATGCACAAAGGGCGCACCGATCAGAACTAGACCCATTCTGCTTACGCACTACAAGAAATATGTCAACTTGTGACCTTGATTATTGGTCACTGAAAGGTCATTGTTTTTCATTTGCGACCTTTTTGTGACCAAAAACAGAAGGTCAAAAGCTGGCGGTCGTAAACTGAAATTAACGACCTTCTCTATGAGAAGGTCGTAGACGTTTACGACCAAAACAGAAGGTTGTTGAACCCATGACCTTTTGTTTTGGTTACTGGCTGTCCACCCAGGCCACGTCGGATCCGACATGGCAATCTGACGTGGCAAAACTACGACCAATTCAAAAGGTCACTGACAAGATTCAGCCCGGTCCATTTCGGTGCTTTAGATGGGCCGAGCCCATTAATTCAGCCTTTTTATATTATTTTTTCTGTCAATTCTTGTGGGCTACTTGGGCCAAGCCTTGTGTTTCAACTTCTTTATTTTTGGGCCTTGGCCTTCTTACAATCAATTGATTTTCTATTTTTAGTCATCATATTTTGGAGCTGGTCCCACGAGTCAGTTGGGTCCCACAAGTCATAATGCCATACATGAGTCCCACATGTCAGAAATTTCAAAATTGCTCAGATTATATTCATAAGTGGGTCCCACTGGTGAAGTATACATATCTTCTCAACATACATAACCACTATTTCAAACAGCCACTATTTCAAACAGGACAGAACAAATATAGTTCGTCAAATAACACTACATTAGCCTTTTACACTACATTAGCCTTTTACAATCTACTACAGAGCCAAAAGAACTCTTTGCAAAGTACAACTTCACTGCTTCACACTTGGCTTCACGGCTTCACACTCAAAAAAATTAGGACTCTAGCTCCAGTAAAAGAGTGAACATAAAGGGAAAAAATTAGGCCTTGAGCTCCTGAAAAGAGTGAACATAAAGGAAAAAAAGGTAAGAAAACTATATAGGAAAATAAGTAGAGTGTATTGAGCATATATATGTTGTCCATATATGTTGTCCCTGGAAGGGGAACACATACAACAGCAAGAACAGCAGGAAAATTATACAGGAATAGAGCATGGAAGCGGATTAACTATATGGAACCAAAAACTGAATCATTGTAGATCAAATTACATAGGAACAGAATGTAGAAGCAGATCATATGGAAGAAAAACCAAATCATTACAGAGCACATAATAATACATGAAGAGAAAGAAGCAACTATGTAACAACGAACATGTTCATCTTCAATTGGTGTCTCATTCTAAATATTCATGCACATTTGGTTGTGGGCATTTCAGGTACAAAACTTAAACCAATCTAATTCAGATGCATATATCACATTTCATTGGTTACATTACTCTTCACATACTAGACGGCGAGAGCCTGAATATGCACTACTCAGCCATTCCATACTTTCATGATATAGTTCACTACTCAGCCATTCAAACACATGCATCAATAGTTCTTATAAACAGGCATTGTGCATAGATAAAATTCATTGCCATAGTAACATGCACTGTGCATGATTCAGAAGGGAGGTTCCTAGAATAAAATAGTTACACATAGCAAGATCTCAAAAGCATTGCCACTGGATCTCAATTGATCTCACATTCTGAAACAGATCAGATAGTTCTCTAAAGCATTGCCACTGGATCTGTGTAATTCTAAAGAAATTGAGAGTGGAGCAAAGCTCTAGACAGTAGTGCCCCACAGAAATGAAACTTTGTAATGCTCAAGTTTCAGCTATTAGGGATTACAGAATTTTAGATGTGACAAATTCTTCTAGTTGCACTTATCACAGATAGAAGAGTTTATAGTGAAGAATCCTTTTCAATCAAAGACACAGCCTGGTGTTGGGGAACGTAGTAATTTCAAAAATTTTCCTACGATCACGCAAGACCATGGTGATGCATAACAACGAGATGAGAGTGTTGTCTCGTGCCCTCGTAGACCAGCAGCGAGCGTTGGCATAGCGTAGAGGAAGTAGTCGTACTTCTTCCCGATCCAACCGATCAAGTACCGAGCGTCGGCACCTCCGAGTTCTGCACACGTTCAGCTCGATGGCGTCCCTCGAACTCCGATCCAGCCGAGTGTTGAGGAGAGTTTCACGACCTGACGGCGTGGTGACGATGATGATGTTCCACGGCGCGGGGCTTCGCCTAAGCTCCGCAGCGGTATATTCGAGGTGTAGTTTGGTGGAAGGGGCACCGCACACGGCTGAGGAACGATCTCAATGATCAACTTGTGTGTCATGGGGTGCCCTCTGCCTGTATATAAAGGAGGGAAGGGAGGGGCTGGCGGCCACCAAGGGCTGCGCTGGGAGTCCTACTCCCACCGGAGTAGGATTCCTCCCCAATCCTAGTCCAACTAGGATTGGCCAAGTGGGAAGGGAGAGAGGCGCCACCCCTTCTCCTAGTCCTAATAGGACTAGGGAAGGGGAAGGTGCGACCAGCACTTGGGCCCCTTTCCTCCTTTCCACTAAGGCCCATCAAGGCCCATTGACCCCGGGAGGTTCCGTAACCCCGGTACTCGGTAAAATTCCCAATTTCACCCGGAGTGATTCCGAGTCAAACATAGGCTTCCAATATATCAATCTTTATGTCTCGACCATTTCGAGACTCCTCGTCATGTCCGTGATCTCATCCGGGACTCGAACAACCTTCGTACATCAATATCATATAAACTCATAATAAGCATCGCCATCGAAGCGTTAAGCGTGCGGACCCTACGGGTTCGAGAACTATGTAGACATGACCGAGACACCTCTCGGTCAATAACCAATAGCGGGACCTGGATGCCCATATTGGTTCCTACATATTCTACGAAGATCTTTATCGGTCGACCGCATAACAACATCGTTGTTCCTTTGTCATCGGTATGTTACTTGCCCGAGATTCGATCGTCGGTATCCAATACCTAGTTCAATCTCGTTCTTGGCAAGTCTCTTTTCTCGTTCCGTAATACATCATCTCACAACTAACACATTTAGTTGCAATGCTTGCAAGGCTTATGTGATGTGCATTACCGAGAGGGCCCAGAGATACCTCTCCGACAATCGGAGTGACAAATCCTAATCTCGAAATATGCCAACCCAACATGTACCTTCGAGACACCTGTAATGTACCTTTATAATCACCCGATTACGTTGTGACGTTTGGTAGCACCCAAAGTGTTCCTCGGGCAAACGGGAGTTGCATAATCTCATAGTCACGGAACATGTATAAGTCATGAAGAAAAGCACTAGCAACAAACTATACGATCAGGTGCTATGCTAATGGAATGGGTCATGTCAATCAGATCATTCAACCAATGATGTGATCCCGTTAATCAAATAACAACTCCTTGTTCATGGTTAGGAAACATAACCATCTTTGATTAACGAGCTAGTCAAGTAGAGGCATACTAGTGACACTCTGTAGGTTTATGTATTCACACATGTATTATGTTTCCGGTTAATACAATTCTAGCATGAATAATAAACATTTATCATGATACAAGGAAATAAATAATAACATTATTATTGCCTCTAGGGCATATTTCCTTGAGCTCCCACTTGCACTAGAGTCAATAATCTAGTTCACATCGCCATGTGATTTAACATCAATAGTTCACATCTATATGTGGTTAACACCCATAGTTCACATCGACATGTGACCAACACCCAAAGGGTTTACTAGAGTCAGAATCTAGTTCACATCGCTATGTGATTAACACCCAAAGAGTACTAAGGTGTGATCATGTTTTGCTTGTGAGATAATTTTAGTCAACGGTCTGTCACATTCGAGCCGTAAGTATTTTGCAAATATCTATGTCTACAATGCTCGCACGGAGCTACTCTAGCTAATTGCTCCCACTTTCAATATGTATCCAGATTGAGACTCGAGTCATCTAGATTAGTGTTAAAACTTGCATCGGCGTAACCTTTTACGACGAACCTTTTCTTTACTTCCATAATCGAGAAACATATCCTTATTCTACTAAGGATAATTTTGACCGCTGTCCATTGATCTACTCCTAGATCTCTATTGCACTCCTTGCCAATCTTAGTGGTAGGGTATGCAATAGATCAGTACACAAGATGACATACTTTATAGAACCTATGGCTGATGCATAGGGAATGACTTTCATTCTCTTTCTATCTTCTGCCGTGGTCGGGTTTTGAGTCATACTCAATCTCACACCTTGTAACACAGGCAAGAACTCTTTCTTTGACTGTTCCATTTTGAACTACTTCAAAATCTTGTCAAGGTATGTATTTATTGAAAAACTTATCAAGCGTCTTGATCTATCTCTATAGATCTTGATGCTCAATATGTGAGCAGCTTCACCGAGGTCTTTCTTTGAAAAACTCCTTTCAAATACTCCTTTATGCTTTGCGAATAATTCTACATTATTTCGATCAACAATATGTCATTCACATATACTTATCGAAATGCTGTAGTGCTCCCACTCACTTTCTTGTAAATACAGGCTTCTCCAAAAGTCTGTAAAAAACCATATGCTTTGATCAAATCATCAAGCATATATTCCAACTCGAGATGCTTGCACCAGTCCATAGATGGATCATTGGAGCTTGCACATTTTGTTAGCTCCTTTAGGATTGACAAAACCTTCTGTTGCATCATATACAACTCTTCTTTAATAAATCCATTAAAGAATGTAGTTTTGACATCCATTTGCCGATTTCATAAAATGTGGCAATTGCTAACATGATTCGGACAGACTTAAGCATCGCTACAGTTTGAGAAAATCTTCATTGTAGTCAACACTTTGAACTTGTCAAAACCTTTTTGCGACAAGTCGAGCTTTGTAGATAGTAACACTACTATCAACATCTGTCTTCCTCTTGAAAATCCATTTATCTACATGGCTTGCGATCATCGAGCAAGTCAATCAAAGTCCATACTTTGTTCTCATACATGGATCCTATCTCAGATTTCATGGTCTCAAGCCATTTCGCGGAATCTGGGCTCATCATCGCTTCCTCATAGTTCGTAGGTTCATCATGGTCTAGTAACATGACTTCTAGAATAAGATTACCGTACCACTCTGTGCGGATCTTACTCGAAGACCTACGAGGTTTTAGTAGCAACTTGATCTGAAGTTTCATGATCATCATCATTAACTTCCTCACTAATTGGTGTAGGAATCATGGAACTGATTCCGTGATGAACTACTTTCCAATAAGGGAGAAGGTACAATTCCTCATCAAGTTCTACTTTCCTCCCACTCACTTCTTTCGAGAGAAACTTCTTCTCTAGAAAGGATCCATCTTAGCAAAAACTTGCCTTCGGATCTGTGATAGAAGGTGTACCCAACATTTTCTTTTGGGTATTCTATGAAGACGCATTCTCCGATTTGGGTTCGAGCTTATCGGTGAAAACCTTTTCACATAAGCATCACAACTCCAAACTTTAAGAAACGACAGCTTAGGTTTACTGCTAAACCATAGTTCATACGGTGTCATCTCAACGGATTTAGATGGTTGCCCTATTAAACGTGAATGCAGCTGTCTCTAATGCATAACCCCAAAACAATAGTGGCAAATCGGTAAGATACATCATAGATCGCACCATATCATAATAAAGTACGGTTACGACGTTCGGACACACCATAACGTTGTGGTGTTCCAGGTGGCGTGAGCTGTGAAACTATTCCACATTGTTTTCATTGAAGACCAAACTCGTAACTCGAATATTCATCTCCACGATCAGATCGCAGAAACTTTATTTTCTTGTTACGATGATTTTCCACTTCACTCTGAAATTCTTTGAACTTTTCAATTATTTCAGACTTATGTTTCATCAAGTAGATATACCCATATCTGCTCAAATCATCTTTGTGAAGGTCAGAAAATAACGATACTTGCCACGAGCATCAACACTCATTGGATCGCATACATCGGTATGTATTATTCCCAATAAGTCAAGAGCTTGTTCCATTGTTCCGAGAACGGAGTTTTAGTCATCTTGCCCAAAAGGCACGGTTCGCAAGCATCAAATGATTCATAATCAAGTGATTCCAAAAGTCCATCGAGATGGAGTTTTCTTCATGCGCTTTACACCAATATGACCTAAACGGCGAGTGCCACAAATAAGTTGCACTATCATTATTAACTTTGCATCTTTTGGTTTCAATATTATGAATATGTGTATCACTATGATCGAGATCCAATGAACCATTTTCATTGGGTGTGTAACCATATAAGGTTTTATTCATGTAAGCAGAACAACAATTTATTCTCTTACTTAAATGAATAACCGTATTGCAATAAACATGATCAAATCATATTTATGCTCAACACCAAATAACACTTATTTAGGTTCCACACTAATCCCGAAAGTATAGGGAGTGTGCGATGATGATCATATCAATCTTGGAACTACTTCCAACACTCATCGTCACTTCCCTTCAACTAGTCTCTGCTTATTCTGTAACTCTGCTTGAGTTACTAATCTTAGCAACCTAACAGTATCAAATACTCAGGGCCACTATAAACACTAGTAAGGCACACATCAATAACCTGTATATCAAATATAACCTTGTTCACTTTGCCATCCTTCTTATCCACCAAATATTCAGGGTAGTTCGCTTCGGGACCAGTTCCATTGCAGCAAAAGTACTCGGTCTCGGGCTTAGGTCTAGACTTGGGCTTCTTCACTCGAGCAGCAACTTGCTTACCGTTCCTTTTGAAGTTCCCTTCTTCCCTTTGCCATTTTCCTTGAGACTAGTGGTCTTGTCAACCATCAACACTTGATGTTTTCTTGATTTCTACCTTCGCGATTTTAGCATCGCGAAGAGCTCGAGAATCTTTTTCGTCATCCCTTGCATACTATAGTTCATCACGAAGTTCTACTAACTTAGTGATGGTGACTAGAGAATTCTGTCAATCACTATCTTATCTGGAAGATTAACTCCACTTGATTCAAGCGATTGAAGTACTCAGACAATCTGAGCACATGCTCACTAGTTGAGCGATTCTCCTCCATCTTTTAGCTATAGAACTTGTTGGAGACTTCATATCTCTCAACTCGGTATTTGCTTGAAATATTAACTTCAATTCTGGAACATCTCATATGGTCCATGACGTTCAAAACGTCTTTGAAGTCCCGATTCTAAGCCGTTAAGCATGGTGCACTAAACTATCAAGTAGTCATCATATTGAGCTGGCCAAATGTTCATAACGTCAGATCTGCTCATATTGAGCTAGCCAAACGTTCATAACGTCGCATCTGCTCCTGCAATAGGTCTGCACCTAGCGGTGCATTAAGGACATAATTCTTCAAGCAGCAATGAGGATAAACCTCAGATCACGGATCCAATCCGCATCATTGCTACTAACATCTTTCAATACAATTTTCTCTAGGAACACATATGAAAACATAGGGAAGCAACAACGCGAGCTATTGATCTACAACATAATTTGCAAAATACTACCAGGACTAAGTTCATGATAAATTAAAGTTCAATTAATCATATTACTTAAGAACTCCCACTTAGAACAATATCCTCCAATTCTCTAAGTGATTGCGTGATCCATATCAACTACACCATGACCGATCATCACGTGTGATGGAGTAGTTTCAATGGTGAACATCAATATGTTGATCATATCTACTATATGATTCACGCTCGACCTTCGGTCTCCGTGTTCCGAGGTCATATCTTATATGCATAGCTCGTCAAGTATAACCTGAGTATTCGCGTGTGCAACTGTTTTGCACCCGTTGTATTTGAACGTAGAGCCTATCACACCCGATCATCACGTGGTGTCTCAAAGACGAAGAACTTTCGCATAGCGGTGCATACTCGGGAGAACACTTCTTGATAATTTAGTAAGGGATCATCTTATAATGCTACCGTCAATCAAAGCAAGATAAGATGCATAAAGGATTAACATCACATGCAATCAATATAAGTGATATGATATGGCCATCATCATTTTGTGCTTGTGATCTCCATCTCCGAAGCACCGCCATGATCACCATCGTCACCGGCCGACACCTTGATCTCCATCGTAGCATCGTTGTCGTCTCGCCAACTATTGCTTCTCGACTATCGCTACTCCTTAGTGATAAAGTAAAGCAATTACATGGCGTTGCATTTCATACAATAAGCGACAACCATATGGCTCCTGCCATTGCGATAACTCGGTTACAAAACATGATCATCTCATACAATAAAATATAGCATCACGTCTTGACCATATCACATCACAACATGCCCTGCAAAAACAAGTTAGGCGTCCTCTACTTTGTTGTTGCAAGTTTTACGTGGCTGCTACGGGCTGAGCAAGAACCGTTCTTACCTCGCATCAAAACCACAACGATACTTCGTCAAATAGACTCCGTTTAACCTTCTCAAGGACCGGGCGTAGCCACACTCAGTTCAACTAAAGTGAGAGAGACAGACACCCGCCACCACCTTTAAGCAACGAGTGCTCACAGCGGTGAAACCAGTCTCGCGTAAGCGTCTGGCGTAATGTCGGTCCGGCCGCTTCATCTCACAATACCGCTGAACCAAAGTATGACATGCTGGTAGGTAGTATGACTTGTATCGCCCACAACTCACTTGTGTTCTACTCGTGCATATGACATCAACGCATAAAACCAGGCTCGATACCACTTTGTTGGGGAACGTAGTAATTTCAAAAATTTCCTACGATCACGCAAGACCATGGTGATGCATAGCAACGAGATGAGAGTGTTGTCTCGCACCCTCGTGAGACCAGACAACGGAAGCGTTGACGCAACGTAGAGGAAGTAGTCGTACTTCTTCCCGATCCAACCGATCCAAGTACCGAGCGTCACGGCACCTCCGAGTTCTGCACACGTTCAGCTCGATGGCGTCCCTCGAACTCCGATCCAGCCGAGTGTTGAGGGAGAGTTTCACAAGACGACGGCGTGGTGACGATGATGATGTTCCACCGCGCAGGGGCTTCGCCTAAGCTCCGCAACGGTATATTCGAGGTGTAGTTTGGTGGAAGGGGCACCGCACACGGCTAAGGAACGATCTCAATGATCAACTTGTGTGTCATGGGGTGCCCTCTGCCTGTATATAAAGGAGGGAAGGGAGGGGCTGGCGGCCACCAAGGGCTGCGCTGGAGTCCTACTCCCACCGGGTAGGATTCTCCCCAATCCTAGTCCAACTAGGATTGGCCAAGTGGGAAGGGAGAGAGGCGCCACCCCTTCTCCTAGTCCTAATAGGACTAGGGAAGGGGAAGGTGCGCCAGCACTTGGGCCCCTTTCCTCCTTTCCACTAAGGCCCATCAAGGCCCATTGACCCCCGGAGGTTCCGTAACCCCGGCACTCGGTAAAATTCCCAATTTCACCCGGAGTGATTCCGAGTCAAACATAGGCTTCCAATATATCAATCTTTATGTCTCGACCATTTCGAGACTCCTCGTCATGTCCGTGATCTCATCCGGACTCGAACAACCTTCGTACATCAATATCATATAAACTCATAATAACTGCCATCGAAGCGTTAAGCGTGCGGACCCTACGGGTTCGAGAACTATGTAGACATGACCGAGACACCTCTCGGTCAATAACCAATAGCGGGACCTGGATGCCCATATTGGTTCCTACATATTCTACGAAGATCTTTATCGGTCGACCGCATAACAACATCGTTGTTCCTTTGTCATCGGTATGTTACTTGCCCGAGATTCGATCGTCGGTATCCAATACCTAGTTCAATCTCGTTCTTGGCAAGTCTCTTTTCTCGTTCCGTAATACATCATCTCACAACTAACACATTTAGTTGCAATGCTTGCAAGGCTTATGTGATGTGCATTACCGAGAGGGCCCAGAGATACCTCTCCGACAATCGGAGTGACAAATCCTAATCTCAAATATGCCAACCCAACATGTACCTTCGGAGACACCTGTAATGTACCTTTATAATCACCCGATTCGTTGTGGCGTTTGGTAGCACCCAAAGTGTTCCTCGGGCAAACGGGAGTTGCATAATCTCATAGTCACGGGAACATGTATAAGTCATGAAGAAAAGCACTAGCAACAAACTATACGATCAGGTGCTATGTTAATGGAATGGGTCATGTCAATCAGATCATTCAACCAATGATGTGATCCCGTTAATCAAATAACAACTCCTTGTTCATGGTTAGGAAACATAACCATCTTTGATTAACGAGCTAGTCAAGTAGAGGCATACTAGTGACACTCTGTAGGTTTATGTATTCACACATGTATTATGTTTCCGGTTAATACAATTCTAGCATGAATAATAAACATTTATCATGATACAAGGAAATAAATAATAACATTATTATTGCCTCTAGGGCATATTTCCTTCACCTGGAACATATCAATTTCGAGGTGCAGGTTGTATACAATCAGACATCTCAGGTTTTATACTACTCATGATAATTCTACTCATCCACGGAGTCAAGGGATGCAACTTGCCAATAGCATTTGAGGGGCAGAAGCTAATCCACAATGGCAATAGAAATAACATTCAGAGCATCATCATCGATTTCACAAGAGCAAGCATGATATTGCATCCCATGAGGCGTGGAGGAGGATCTCTTACCATGACCATACCAGCACCTCATCTTCACCTTGTGATCCTCACCGTTTCTGCCAAGACACAGTCGCATGAACAACATTCAGCACATTATCTACACAGAGAAGAGACAAATCGTATGCTTATCCAAGAAAGTTGAAGGTAGTACCCAGCACTGGAGTGATTACATTATCCGTCGGCTTTTCCGTGAACAACCTCACTGCCTTCTCAAACGCACTTACACGGGTAGTGCAAGGTGCCCTGTTGAGGCCAGCAGCACCAATCCGCAACCTGATAACGGATCACATGGTTGTGTCAATCATTCTAATCCACCGATCAAAAAAATTGCATCTGAAACTACAGTAACCGATATATAAGTCCAAAGGTTTTAGACTCACAGTACCAACTTTGCAGTTTACATGTCCACTAGCAACGTTATTACTTTTACTCTTCCAGACAGCACCAATATTTAACATCGGATTCACATCATAAGTAATTAACATGAATGTACTACAAACTTCAAAAGGAAAATATATGAGACTTTCACAATACAGCACTACATTATTATGCTCATGTTATCTACTAGTAGTACTGTAATGTGATCCTCAAACTTCACAGTACAGCTCTATCAAACAGTTTCATTTACCTGAACATTTACCTGAACATTTTCTAATATCCAGACATATTACAGAGCACTCTAATTTCCATAGCGAACTTATAAGACTAGCTCGTTTGGGTAACACAGCTTCAGGTCTATGGTTGGCTAAACAAAGACGGCTACTAGCACAGATTGGCAGGAATCAAAAACACTATTGGTGAACACAAACTTGCATGGCAGAGACACAAATAAATGAGACACAAGGAACATAATAATGGTTCACACAATCACTAATTTTCAGACATAAAATGCAAGGTTCAGATAAGCACCAACCAGGTGGATGATTTAGGACGACCAACGAACAAATGATCCAGCTCTACGAACATAGTATGGCACAGAGTACGGCACTGACATATTACTACACACGACCAGTATTAGTAGTTCGCGACACATGATAAGTGTTCAGCAGCAAAAGCAAACACAGATGCCCGCCAGAGCCATTCCCATAGGCAAAGCAAGCACCTTAAGCCCTCTCGCCACGGATCCTCCTAGCCAGCTGAATGTCCTTGGGCATGATGGCCACACGCTTGGCATGGATGGCGCCAGTGTTGGTGTCCTCGAAGAGACCCACCTGTAGGCCTCTGACCTCTGAAGGGCCAGCACCACATGGCTCGAAGGCGGAGGTCGGTCTGCATGCATGTAACAGGTGGTGCTTTTATTTTACTTGATTCATCTTACTATAAGAGTTGAGATAACAGGAGCATAACAATGTAGTGCTGTACTGTGAAGTTTGAGGAGCATAACAATGTAGTACTGTACTATGAAGTTTGAGGAGCATAAAATATATGAGACAGTTTACTTGATCCAAAGTTTAAGGAGTATCTTATCTACTAGCAGTACTGTACTGTGAGACTTTCCTAAAGCAGAGTCTGTTACCAAAAGAGTGAGAACCATCGGAAATGTAGATGTTCTTCTATCAAACGATGGCTTCTAGTTAGCCAATTCAGCACCAATAATATATATGACTGCTGGGTGCATTATGATAAATAAATTGTTGCCAATCCAAAACCTGCTGTGAGGAATTCAGCAGCATGTACTACTACTGCATAAATGAAGAGTAAGTACCTGCTAGTATCCGGGAGTCGCTTATAGGGCGCCGATGATCCAAAGAGATGAGGCTCGAAGATGGCGCCCATGAGGTCGTAGCCGAAGCCGAAGTCGAGGAAGTATCCGATGCCGGCAGAGCCGAGCATCTGGGCGCCCCAATAGAAAACATTGTTGAGGCCCTTGGTCCTCAAGGTGAAGAGGAGTCCATTGACGTTGTTGAACTGGTAGGTGTAGAAGAAGTTGCTTGCACAGGCGGCCGGGAGGATGAGCAGCATCCTCCTGTTCGTGAAGAGCTTGAGGATCTCCCACCCCTCCACAGACACCGAGGAGTAGGTGACCCTGGTGGCACGCGTGCCGTCGTCGTGGACGATCCTGGCGGGCGGCAGGACCAGGAAGGTGAGCGCGGTGTCGAGCAGCATGAAGGCGATGAAGGCTGCGTAGGTGGCGTCGTTCACGCTGCCGGCGTCGGTGCGGGTGTAGTTGAAGGAGAAGGGGAGGAGGCCGCCCAGGACGCCGCCGAGGTTGAAGAGGCACCAGAAGAGCGAGATCCTGCCGCCGCCGCTGCCCGCTGGCACCACCGGCGAACAGTGTGAGCGCGAGCAGTAGGAGTACCGTTGTCCGAGCCAGAGTCCTCCGCCCGCGTAAAAAGGTCGGTCAGTCGCCATGGCCGCGCCCGGGCAGCTAGGGTTTCCGGCGCGAGGAGGGAGCGGATCTGGCCGCTCGAGAGGATCTACGGAGAGGCGGGGGAGGGGAGAGGGCGCCAGCGATGGAGTGGAGGCCGTAGTTGGGGAAGACAGTGGAGGCCGACGGCGGCTAGCTCTGCCTTTGGCTTTGGGGGTCGAGAGTGGAGGAGTGGATCGGGAGAGGAGTGGATCGGGAGGGGGGCGGCGGCGGCGAGGAGATGGGGAGGGGATCGATCTCAGCTAGGGTTTGGGGGGTATCTTTTCATTTTTTTTTCTTTTTTCTGTAGAAAGATGGATGGATGGATGTGGGATGGAGAGATGGATGGATGGATGTGGGATGGAGAGATGGATGGATGGATGTGGGATGGAGAGATGGATGGATGGATGGACGCCATGTCATCAATCCGTGAGAAGAGTTCTGATTGGTTTGGAAAATCAGTGACTTAAAATAGTTTTCAAGTACTAAAAACAGAGGGATTTTGTGAAGTAGGTATAAAAAAATTGCAAAGGAGCACCACACAAATTTTCACTAGAGTTAGACCACATTTTATGGATAAGGACCAATTTGTATGCATTTCTGATCTTTCTAGCTATTTTTAATCATTTTTCGAGTGGCGAAAATGATTTTTTTTTGTGAAGAACCTACCAAATATTTGTTGCAAAATTTGACCAAATCAATTTTATAAAATACTAGTCCATATTTAATATACAATTGACCAAATGGTTGGGTGTCAAAAGCTTTGATCCACCTCTCGTGAAAAAGACAAATTTCCGCTAATTCAGCTGAAAGCGGGTCAAATTAGAACTGCAGCTGCCTCATAGTTTGCTCTTTATTTTTTCCAAAAATCATTTCTAGGTACATAAGTATCTATTTAATCAGAGAAACACCAAAAAAAAATCCAAGATTCAACCACTAGACAGGAACGCTCAAGCCCGTCGTTTTGACCGCATTTTGAAACGGGCATAAAAAATTCAAAAAAAATCAAAAAATTGGAAAACCTTCGCATTGTGTCATTATATGTGACCAAGTTTCTAGGAAAAATAATAAACTTGTAATACGGTAATTATTTTTAAAAAGTGTTCTCAGAAATGAGCTATCAAGTGTGAAGATTCATGGCTTTCAAGCCAAATGATCAATCTTATGGCCACATTCATGGCATAGTTTGTTCAAATGATCTCATATTGTGCACAAGGGTGCATCTTAGAATTCCAAACAATGTTGCCTAAGGGAGTTTTCATTTTCTTTGCACGGAAAATTCATTTTCCATTTTCCGAATGTGCCCAAATGAGTTTTTTGTGAAGGACCTACCATATATTTGTTGCAAAATTGGACCTAATCAATTTTATAAAATACTAGGCCATATTTAATGCACAATTGACAAAATGATTGGGTGTCAAAAGTTTTGATCCACCTCTGGTGAAAAAGACAAATTCCCGTCGATTCAGCTAGAAGCGGGTCAAATTTGAACTGCATCTGCCTCGTAGTTTGCTTTTTATTTTTTTTCCAAAAATCATTTCTAGGTACATAAGTATCTATTTAATCAGAAATACATGGTTTGATGGCGAGACATCGAGGTTTGGACGGTGGCCAAGGGCCCCAACTCTAGAGCGCGTAAGCTCGCATGCATGCCGCGTGGTCACCGCGTGACCGTGGCGTTGCCATGTGTTCTGGGCGGCCTAGGCATGTCTAGTGGGTTGGGCACTCCCCAGGTAGGTGCTAGTAAGAAAATCACAACATAAGATTCTCACGAGGAGAACGATCGATGCTTAAACATGAATAAGCAGCCAAGTGTTTGATTTATGCACGGAAATGCACATGGCTAATGGGCGTGAGTTTTGGTGAGGATGATCGGTTACTAAGAAGACCGTCTTCACAAATTTTCACCTCAAAAGGAGGAGCCTAGGTGGTACTTGCTTAGCAAAGTACCACATCGACATAAATCTGAATGTTGAAGCTGGGCTCAAAATAATGAATGGATTGAGTGGCATTTGGTGGAGGATGGTTATTTGAGCATAGGAAAGCATCAGAGAAAATGGATACCATTTGGACATGCCAAAGTGGTACTTCCTTCACAAAGTGCTGCTCTGAACAGAATAGGAAAATGAATATTGTTGAGTTATTTTTGAACTAGACAAGGAATGTTTTTGACATATTTTATGAAGATATGATCCAAACAATTTATGAGAATTGTTTGGGAATTTTTTGGAATAACAGAAATATAGGTTGCTTCACAACCTAGGGCAAAAATTGACACATGGACCTGACACATAGGCAAAACTGATGAGATGACGCCTAGTCATCACAACCCACCACAATCTACAAGGCTATGACCATCTATATTGGTCGTTAACAACTAGAAATAAGGCAGCGGACCAGCACTGTTTGCTTTATGACCATTTCGTGTAAGGAAATCACGACCTTTGTGACCAAAATGGTCGCAATGGTTTAGCGTTTGGAGCCCCTCGAACAGCTTTTGACCAATTGGTCTCAAATGGTCATAGATCTATGACTAATTCTTCCAGGGTCACTGACAGAAGGTCACTAGTTGACATATTTCTTATAGTGACGGATTTGATCGGCCGCAGGCAGCCGACCCCTGATATCTTGCCACATAAAGATCTTTATCTTCGAGGGGATCTTAGCCTGCCAGATCGACTTGAATTTGGAAGCAGGAGAGACCAAAATCAACCTAGAATACATCGATTTCACTAAGAAGCGGCCAGATGGTGAATGGGGCCAGGAGACAGAGTCCACCTCCTCCGAGAGTACATGAAACAAAGCAGCAAGGCAATGCCAGTTAGCCAACTCTTCAAGAGAAAGAGAACGTCTGAAACCTAGATCACACTTATTAAGGGAGAGATTTGAGAAAGAGATCTCCGGGGAAGAATGGTAGGGAAATAAAACCGGAAAAGAAGCCAAAAGGGACTCCCCACACCACCAGTCAACCCAAAACCTCATGGAAATAAAACCACAAATTTCACATGAGCCCTGAAATCGTTACAAATCTTAACAAGGTCACGCAGAACTACGAACCGCCAGAGGAAGAGGCAAACATAGGACTGAAATTAGGAAACTATTTCGCCTTGAACAAGTCATACCAGAGCGATCCGTGCCCTGCAGTAAGAAAGGTGCCACCAGCTAAACCGGATCTACTACAACGGTCATTACAAAGCCTGGACCCATGATTTCTCGACTGGCAAAAAAGACAGCCAGTATAAGTCCATTAGTGGAGGAGTGCCGGCCGGCCGGCCGGGGCCTGGATGCGTGACGGAACATCGCCTGCGGCTGTAGACAGGAGTCATATGAACAGTGTCGACCGATCGGGGCCGATAACCCGAGACGACCCAATCAACTTTCGCCAGCGCGTACGTTCAAAACCTGGATTCTACACTTTAGTGGGTCGATCCGACATCGTCTTGTGACATTGCCGTTCTGATCTGATCAGGTATCGCCGCTAGCAGCTGCATGCCATGCCATGCCCTGGCCGGCTGGGAGCATCGTCTTGTAGATTGTAGAGGCACAGAGGACGTACTGTGAACGGTGACAGGACTAAACCAGCGGCACGCACGTACGTACGACGTTAGTCCGGCAGCGCTAGCTGTAGCTGCGGCCATGTGAGACCCCCCAGGGGGTCGATACAAGGATACACGCCGAAAACGCATACAGAAACGCAGCGAAATCAAACAGGACGTACGTGTAGCTGCTACATTAATTCATGCATGGGTCATCACTGGCCTCATGGGTGGGGATATCCAACTATTTCCTTTCCTTTCCTTGTGTATGCATGTGACCACGTGGTTGGCTAGATGTCGATCATGTGGCCGTTCACTAAGCTCTCCTGTGTGGGATGATCATCTCTTGGTAGCCATACGTGTGCAGCTTTTCAAAGAAAAAGGTAAACAGGCTGAGAGTGACTTTTGTATCTCTTGTTCTCTCTCGGTTTCAAAATACTTTCATGGTTTTAGCTTATTTTAGATTGTCGTGCCGTGTTTTAGTTTGAACTGAAACACGACGCGAGTACTTTGAAACAGAGAGGGAGAGTAGCTTTTTAGAAAAGGCGAACGAAAACTTACTACATACAGTATGAGACACGTTTCGTGCACACCTATGTTGTGCCCATGTGCGATGTGACAGTACTACTGTATAGCGGTCTGTACGTGCAAACAGATTTGTATACTTTTGAGAATACGGAATTTTGTGATCTGACGGAGGCAAGCATGCATGCATTCGGACACAGTAGACGTAGTACTACGTATAGCCCCTAGAAAAAAAGGCTCCCTCCGTCTAGCTGCCTATGCATGCTGCATTAGTCTGACTCCACGAGATCGACCAGCCCATGTTCGTCTCCATAATTAGCCCGTCCATGGATTCCCAGCGGGTGATGCGTCCCTGTTCACCGCAACAGTCGCCGGACTGATCTCGTCCGTCCGTCCGGGCAACTGGCTGGGCCTATAGCCTGCCGTGCAACCTTAACTTCCTCATCGTACACACCCTCTCCACTGTTCCACAACGTTGTACCGCGCCAGGCTCTGGACTTGTCCTTTCCGGTTTCCGCCTTCCCATTGCTCTGTCTCCGCGCGCATGCGCGCAGTCGCTCTGTGTCGCCGTTAGCTAGCTACGGACATTCCAGTACATATCCGCCAACGCATAGGATTCGTGCGGTTAATATATAGGGGTATTTCTGAACTTTGACCACACGGGTAGTACTCCACAGAGAAGGCTAGGATAAGGAGTTTCAAGAGGATATGTTTGGTCCATGGCCTATCCATCTATTGGATTGCACAAACGTCTAGGAGCACTAGTTTTAGTAGTGGTCTATTTAGCTGTATTTGTATTTGTTGTTCTTACAATTGTTTGTTCAGTTCTTCCTTAGGCGACTGGGGAATAACTGTTTCCAAGTCACCAAAAAATTCAAAAAGGTGACCACAAGAGCTGATGTGGACAGGTTCGTCAAATATATAGCGGATTTGGGCGCTCTAGCCCAAACGAATGCTATTTCGGCTGAAGATTTTGTGTGAAGCCTTGGATTCGACGTGTACAAGCTACGTTGGTGCAATGAGTACTTCTTTCTCCCCTGAGACTCATGATCGAAGTCGGAGCTGTCTTGTCCTCTACTCGTTTGGCCAGCTGCTTGGCTTTGGCTGGAACCGTTCTCGCATGCCATTCGTTTGGAGGGGTTTTGATAGTTTGCCCATGATGAAGCAAGAGTAGTTTGCTCGACGAGATGTGATGATGACGCTATTGCAGGCAACCTCGACAATTTCATCTCCTTGATGGTGTATAGGTATTCAGGGGCGGAGACAGGGGACCCCCCAATCGTTCGCACCCCCAAGCGATCTGCTATATCCGTAGTAGTACTAATATGGGTAGTTAACTGCTAATCAATATGTACTTAAGGCCCAGGCCCATAGATCCTTTCAGCCGTGTACACCCAGCCCAAAAATAGCTCATTATGGTCTCGTGTAAGCCTAGAAAGCCCGTTCTGCGTAACCTAGACGCTAATTACCACTAACCTAGACGCTGTAGCGAGATTTTGCCCTCTTGTTAGGGTTTTACGTCCTCTCGGCGACTCCAGGAGCCGCCGTTGAGATCTACCTCTCCCCTCGCCGTTCTTACCCCTGCCCCCCGGCCGGACTTGGACCGAACTTGGGGCGATCTGGTATCGCCGCCCGGTCTCAGACCAGCGGGGCTCTCGCAGGGTGTAAGAGGGCAGCTAGGGTTTCTCCGCCCGGTGACTCCTCTTGTTTGGTCGGGTTAGGGTTTGCAGCGATGGCGAGTTCGGCTTCAGGCACGGGCTTGGGAACAAATGATGTTGAGGAGATGCTGAAGAATATGGGACTAACGGAAGATGATCTAGATGACGTGGTCTTCGAGGATTAGCAGGTCCCAGCTGATGCGACGGTCAGATGGATGGCCGTTGCAAGGGTCCATACTCCAAAAGAATATAGTCAGTATTGGTTTTTTCACAACATGAGAGCTGCGTGGGATCTGGCCCAGGAAGTGAAAGTCCGTCCGCTCGAGAGAAACCTATACACGATGCAGTTCTCGTGCTTGGGTGACCGGGAGCGTGTCATGGCGGAAGGACCATGGACTTTCAAGGGTAACGTTGTTGTTATGGCCGAGTACGATGTATTCACAAAACCATCGGAAGTTAACTTGGATATGCTGGAGATTTGGGCCCAGATACATGATCTGCCTGATGGTTTCTTCCCGATGGTGAAAGCTCTGGCGGGCAAATTTGGTGATCTCATCTACGCCGAGCCGAAGTCCCAAGACTTTGAGGGTAATTTTGTGTGGGTCAGAGTGAAGATAAATGTCCACAAGCCTCTCAATAATGCTATCTCCGTGGTGAAGGAAGGCAAGAGGAAGGTCTTCTTGGTCAAATATGAAAGATTACCTGATTGGTGTGCTGTGTGTGGCCATCTTGGCCATCAATTCAAGGAACATGGCGATGGCATTCATCCACCACAAGCCATGGTTTTCAAAAACATTAGGGCGTCTTGGTTCAGAGGTCCGGGACGAGGACCAGGAGAGGGAAGAGGA
This sequence comes from Aegilops longissima, assembly GCA_021605205.1. Taxonomy (NCBI): domain Eukaryota; kingdom Viridiplantae; phylum Streptophyta; class Magnoliopsida; order Poales; family Poaceae; genus Aegilops; species Aegilops longissima. The sequence continues at coordinate 533,415,138 of CM038677.1, read as the reverse complement.
AGGGGACGTTAGGGAAGTGGACGTGGACGAGGACGCGGTGCACCGCAGAGGAACCAGCGGGATTGGCAGGATCAGGAACCGGAGGATCACGCATGAGATGTGTCCATGGAGGAAGCAGAGAACAATAGGAAGAGGGGGGCAGTACTTAAAAGCTCATCATCCACTACTCTTGCTACCAATCCTTTACTTCTGCCACCTCCACCAGAGTCTACAACTAGCTCTCCGTCGAAGCAAGAACCGAAGAGAACTAAGACGATTCTACCAGCAAGTGACAATTCCATGGTGAAGAACCTAGCCCTAAACATTGAAAATGATGCGCGTTTGGCGGGCCCCCATGTGGGGTCGCGCCTAGCGCAATGAGTCTGGTCTGTTGGAACTGCCGCGGGGCTGGCAAACCCGCGACAGTTTGGGAGCTTCGTGACCTCACGAGGCAATATGCCCCCTCTATCGCATATATTCTTGAAACACAAATAGAGGGTTCTAGAGTCGAAAACATGGTTGATTCTTTAGGATATAATGAAAGCTTTGTTGTAAGAAGTTCTGGTAGAAGTGGAGGGCTAGGTATTTTTTGGAATGAAGAAATAAAGCTTGAGGTTGTGGGTTACTCAGAGTATCATATTGATGTTATTGTTGATGAGATGGTGGACATCCAGACTAGGGTGACTTTCGTCTATGGATAGGCGAGAACTAATGAACGTTACAGAACATGTGATACGCTCCGTGGAATTGCAGGAACCAGCTCGATACCTTGGCTAGTAGTTGGTGATTTCAACGAAGTAATCCATGCACATGAAAATGATGGTGTAAGGACACGAAGCCAAGCCCAGATGGATCTGTTCCGAGACGCCCTAGATACATGTGGCCTTTCTGATATTGGTTATTCAGGGACGAGTTGGACATTCGAAAAATGGGTGACAGGAGGCACCTTCACAAGGGTCAGACTGGACAGGGGAGTAGCGAACCCAGCCTGGTCTACTGCCTTCCCAGGGGCCGAGCTCCGGCATTTAACCACGGCGGCGTCAGATCACGTACCACTTTTGGTGCAATATAGCGACGTGCATGCATGCAGAAGGGCCCCACGGCCTTTTAAATATGAAATTTGCTGGGAGAGGGAGGAGACGCTGTCGGCAGTCGTGCAGACAGCATGGACAGGAGCTGCGGCGGATTCGGTCAGTGCTCTGCAGGACAGGCTCCAATCATTGTCCGGCGATCTGTCATCTTGGGAACGCACGCACTTCGGAAACGTCAGGAGGGAGATCTCTCAATTAAAAAATCAGCTATAGGAGTTACGACAGATCCAAGGCAGATCCGACCCTAATCATGTTGAAATCAAGGTGGTTAACCGGCTGACCGAGCTCTACCATCGCGAGGAAATGTTGTGGCGGCAAAGGGCCAGATTGGAGTGGCTAGTGCATGGGGACAAGAACACGTATTGTTTTCATCTACGTGCCAGTAGAAGAAGGCACTACTAGAAAAACCGCTACTAATGGCGCACCTAATTTGGCCATTAATGGCGCATCACTGGTGCGCCATTACTAGCACGTCATTAGTAACTTTTACTAATGGCGCACCAGTGGTGCGCTAGTATAGGCTACGGTGCGCCATTAGTATGCCTCCCAGGGGCCATGTATACCAGTGCTTTGGCATACTAATGGCGCATTTACCACGAGATCGCCATTAGTAACCATGGCATACTAATGGCGCCTTGACCATGATGCGCCATTAGTATGCTTTGTCATACTAATGGCGCCTTTGTCATGTGATGCGCCATTAGTATGAATATTAGGTTTTTTTTTTTTATTTTCTGTTTTTGCACAGGTTACAAAATGTATAATTTGACAAAATATAGACAGCACACATCAACAACAGATTCATCGAATACAATAGAAGATTAGTCTTTGAATACAATTCATCATATTAGTCTCGAATACAATTCATCATATTAGTATCCGAATTGAAAAGACCGAACAAAGATAGAACATTATATTACAAGTCTCGAGACCGCGAGTAGCGAGTTTGTCTTCACATTACAAGTCGATATCGATCATCTAAACTACCATCACATAGAAGAGAGCTGCGGTCATCACGATGAGCATCATCACGATGAAACTCGTCTTCATCCGGTTCCTCCAACGCTCCTCCCTCTCCCGCTAGATAGCGGGCGATCTAGATTCGGCCTCGGCCCTAGTGGTGTACCCTTTGTAACTGTTACCGCTGAATCGGTGAACCTGTCTCCGACACTCCTCCCACCATCGTGACTCCGGAACCTTACCCTTGTACACGACATACGTCGGCATCGCTATGCACTAGCCAAATGAAACGTTAGTACCAATTCACGCACAATACATAAGCAATATATAAGTATGCAACAGAGCGATCGGAAGAGAAAAGCAAGACATTAATAGCATCGATTACATCTAAGTTGAGCGACTCTCGAAACCAAAGAGACATACTACAAGTTCATTAAAGTTTAATTACAACATGAGCCAATCGATGTTTCGAACTAGAAAACTTCGACTCAAGGGACGGGCGTGGATGAAGCCGCCGTCTATCGTGGGAGTCATGAAAGAACGGGCGTTGTCATCCTGCATTTGTAGCATTGTGTCGATGTCCTTTGTTGGACGATTGATTTACGAGGTAGAACTGCCCGAGTACGAAGGACATCTTGATGGATGATTTCCGCAAACTCCATTTGGATGCGAAAGAATTCTTGTCGATGTCCGCGTCTTGGATTGCCGACACGCCGCGCCCAATCTTGGAGTTTACTTGGTAGCGAAGTTGATGATGGTCCCGTCGATCGCCGCATGTGATGGATGGCGTAGTAGGCACCCTTCGATCGCCCGGTGACTGCTTGACGCAGCAAAGCGTCGTATTGGGAGAACACGTGCTTGCCGTATTCTGAATAGGCCTGGTGAAGGTGCCTCCAGATTTGGCGTGGCCGGGAGAACATCATCAAGAACCTTCTTGACATTTGTGTAGTCTACGTTCGATCGACGGTCCGGGTCGAAATCGTGGCCATGGAATATTTGGGGCTTAGGAGGATGGCGTGCAACGTGTGTCACTGCAGAAAACACGGAATGTTAAAAGAAAACGATCGAAATGTAAGAATTCATATGTTACGGGCGGTTGAGGGAGGACTTACTCGGAAAGTAAGGCACGAGGAAGTTATCCTTATCTTGGTTTGCGAATGACGCCTTGAGGTAAGAACTCGCGACTTGCGGTCCCCGCCGCTGCCCAAGATCTTGCACGCATGTAGAAGGGGTCGACTATCACGATGTCCGGGTCTTGTCGCGAATGATCCGCATCTCCATACTCAAATAAAATAGCCGAGCGAAGGTGTAGTGCAGCGGATGAAGGTTCAATATAGCGTGGATGTCATCAAAAGCGGGACGATCGTCGCCCGATGGAGTTATCCACAAAGCCCTTGCCCTCGGCACCTTGGCATGGCCCGGGTATGCCACATCCTTCTCCACGAGACGCCGCTTCTCCAAAGAAAGAACACCATCATGCAGACTCCGCATAGCACGGTTGCAGCATTGAGCATATTTTTCGGTAGCATCGCCCTACCCGCCACATGCACCCTCCTCGAGATATCCTACGGTGAAGGTGGCCCGTCCCGAGCACGGATCGTACTCTGTGCGGGCTGGCTCGCACCCTTCTTAGTCTTTCTTTGCGTGCCTTCTTCTTCTCCTGTAATGGGACCGAGTTTTGCTCACAGACCGCCTTCTTGAGTGTGTTGGGGCTGATAATATTTCGCACCTCGCCTATCTCGAGGCTCGGTGAAGTCGGCAGTGGGGCGTCTCCCGAGAGCTGAATGCCGACGGCGCTGTTGCAACTTGGCTTCTCCGCTGATGCGAGCTAGATCGCACACGTCTTTTGTTGGGTTTGGTTCTTGAGAAGGAGGCCCCATGAAGTCGCCATCGTACCCATGATCGGCAAAGTACTGATCGACGTTGCCAAATGTATCATAGTCGTCGTCGTCGTCGTTCTGATCCTGTGCCATATGCATGTTTGGATCCAGTGGCATAGGGATGTCTGGCACCATTGCGGCGGTCTTGCCATGGGGCCGACTTGGCGCCGGCACGACTGGCGGTGTTGTCTTTGGGGTGGTGTCCCCCGCCCCCAAACGAATCTGGCTCTTCGGCCAAAGCAGGGGCCAGCTCAAGCATGTGCTGAGGGTCATCACGATCTCTTCCTGTAGTCTCTTTGGGGCGGGAAGTACATCTCAAGCTCGCATAGTATCACCACGATCTCTTCCTGTAGCCTTCTGAGTTGCCTCACGCCAATCGACTTCCAAGAGACGACGTCGAAGAAGTTGCATAGGCCAAATAGCGTTTCACGGACGTGCGCGTCTATGATCCCACGGATTACAATCGGAAATATCTGCGTCATCGACGTGTGTGGTCGTGAGACTTCATCCCGCTGAACTTCGCTCACTGGGTCTAGGTATCTGCTTATCTTCCCGCATAACCGTAAGGAAGTTTTACTCCTAGGAGGCAGGTGAAAAACTGCTCGATCTCCTCGACTTAGAGTGAAGCACTTATTTGGAGGGTAGTCATTTCCGGTCTTCTTGGCCTTTTTGCCTTTGCGACAACTTTACGTGTCTGCTTCGCCTCATCATCATCATCATCATCATCATCATCATCATCATCATCATCATCATCATCATCATTAGCGTGAAGCTCCCGCACGATGCCCATTGATTTCAAGTCTGCCCTTGCTTTCGCCCATCTTTGGTCCTCTCGGCATGTTGAGCAGGGTACCAAGCAGACTCTCACACATTCTTCGTGATATGCATGACATCAAGGCTGTGAGGCACACGGTGGATCTTCGATCGGCAAGTCCCGAGAAAACAGACCTCGTTTTCCATACCTTCAGCAGCGGCTCTGGCGCCTTCGCTTCTTTCCGGCTCTGGCGCCTTTTGCTTCTTTCCCGCGGTGGGCGGTCTTTCCAATTTTCAACAGCTTGTCTATTTCTCGCCGCTCCTCATACACAGGCGTTTTTGGGTTCGGTTTCACCATCGAACAGATCCTTGCGTTTCCTCCACGGGTCATCGTCGCGAAGCCACCTTGATGTCCCATGAACACGGTTTTCGAAGACCCGGGATCTCTATCTAGCTGGCGTCGTTGTATCATCCATGCACCTTACGCATCCGAAAATCCGTGGACTACCTGCCCGCGAGATATCCGTAATCGAGATAGTCGTGCACCGTCGTGAGCGGTCACGGCTCTCATAGGGAAATATTCTTTCTCTGCGGAGTCCCACGTATTGGCTGGCGTTTTCCACAGCGTGTCAAGCTCCTCTTCCAAAGAGCCCCAGATACTGATTGATGTCGTTCCTGGTTGTTTCGCCCTTCAATTAGCATACTCATGTGAATGTACTTCCTCTTCATGCACAACCAGGGGGAGGTTGTACATCCACACAAACACAGGCCAGGTGCTATGTGTGCTTCTCGGCTGTCAAACGGATTGACTCCATCGGTGCTCGCGCCCGGCACGATGTTCCTTGATCGTTCCCAAATTCCGAGTCTTGAAGTTCAACGCTTGCCACCGCTCGCATCCTTAGGGTGACTCAGCATCTTGTCTTTTTATCTATCTCCGGATCATTTGCGTCATCTTCTCGCTTCTTCTCCTCCCTATCCGCGCATAACGCAGGAGCTTTGCTACCTTAGGGTCCGCGAAATAGCGCTGCAGAGCGAGGAGTGATCGGAAAGTACCACACCACTTTTCGAGGAGCTTTCTTCCTCTTCTTGTATCGAGTGGCGCCGCACACGGACATATGGTAGACTCGCGTGCTCGTCCGATAAATGATGCAATTGTTCATGCACACATGGTATTTCACGTCGCGGTAAATCGAGAGGACACACGATTTTCTTCGCCTCCTCAAACTGGTCGGGCACTTGTTCCCCTTGGGAGGGCGTTCGTGCGAAATGACATGTTCTCGTCGAAGCATCGTCGGTCATTTTGTGTTTTACCTTCATCTCGAGCCATGGCGTTACTTTCAGCGGTATCCTCGGGCCTGCATCCTTCATACAATGGAGTAACCGCGTCTAACTCAAGTTGATCCATCTTGGCTTTCTCTCGGGCGGCAGCTCTGGCGTTATCATGCGCTTGAGAAGCAGCTCTTGAATATGAGGGTCCTGCACCCAGCCCATCGATGGTCCAGCGTCGTGCGCTCCGCTGGCATCATCATCTTCATGATCATGCCCGTCGCCTGCTCGGCATCTTCCTCATCATCATGTCCTGCATCTTCTACATGATGACTGTATGCAACATCACCGTCGTGATCATCTCCGGGGATTCTTCGTCTTCTCGCCCCCGAGCCGCGATGGTTGTCTTGCTGCCCTTCCTCATTTCTTGCCCGGCCCCATGGGCGACTTCGTAGTCATCTTCATCACCTTGCCACCGATAGCCATCCATGAAACCACGCAAGAGCAGGTGGTCCCGCACCTGCCGGAATCCGGGTCCACAATAAGGTTCTTGACTTGCATCTTCGACACGGACATCTTATTTCCGTCTCGTTCTTTTGAAGCATCTCGGCCTTCGGACCTCAAAAACCTATTCACGATGCCTTCGGTCATCGTGCGGACCATGGTCGCTGCGGGTAGAGCAAAACGATATTTTAGAACCAAACAAAAATTTGGCATGACTTTCCTAAAAATAGGACCAAAAAGAATGCTTAATGCCAAAATTCTACTTGAACGGAAATGAATCATCATTCCGGCAAAATATTAGCAACTATCGCATTTCAAATACGGTACACCTCCAAACACAAACACATATGCAACACCACAAACATATGCAACACCACGAACATACATAGATCTAGCTAGGCCATAAAAAGTGCATGTGCACATTATTGTAGGGAGAACAACATAAATATAGCTTCCCCCCTTACTTACCTATTAAAACAAGGTAATTTAACCACTTAATTTGAATGAATCTATGGTGGAAATGAGGTGAAAAAGAGGAGGCACCCGAGACAAGGAGGAGGTGGAGAGAATGAAGTGGGGAGAAAGTGAGTGTGGGTAGGAGAGGCTGTCCAAAATATCTAGCTGCTGCCCACTTACTAATGGCGCACTAGCAACAAATGCGCCATTAGTAATCCAGGTTACTAATGGTGCACCTTCTGGCGGTGTGCCATTAGTAGTTTTGCACACAAAAAATACTAATGGCGCACCCTTGGCGCAGTGCGCCATTAGTATGTTTGGATAGGCGCACTAGTTCAAAAAAAAAATTCTATACTAATGGCGCACCCACTGCCTGGTGCGCCATTAGTAGTTACAACTACTAATGGCGCACTTAAGAAGGATGCGCCATTAGTATGTTTGGACAGGCGCACTAGTTCAATTTTTTTTTTGATACTAATGGCGCACCCTTTACATGGTGCGCCATTAGTAGTTTCAACTCTAATGGCGCATCAGAATGTGGTGCGCCATTAGTATATACTAATGGCGCACCAACTTTCTGGTGCGCCATTAGTGTGAATCCCATCTATAGCCCTTTTTCTAATAGTGAGGAGAAAAATTCAAATTAAAATGTTACAGCGCCCGGATGGCCAAGTGACAGAAAACCTAGCTGATATGGAGGCAATGACTACTTCTTTCTACGAGAACATGTACACATCAGAAGGAGTCACAAACATGGGTTAGGTGCTTGATACTGTTGGGCGCAAAGTCACCCAGGCCATGAACGATGCACTGACCGCTCCGTACAATCGAGATGAAGTCAAGACAGCACTTTTCCAAATGTTTCCTATCAAAGCTCCCGGCCCTGATGGCTACCCAGCTCATTTTTTCCAGCGCCACTGGGAGATATGTGGTGATGACGTTACAAAGGTGGTGCTGAAAATAGTGGAAGGTATTGAGTCAGCCGCATGCATCAATGAAACGGTGCTGGTTTTGATCCCCAAGGTAAAAAACCCTACACTATTGTCCCAGTTTCGTCCTATTAGCTTATGTAACGTCTTGTACAAGATAGCATCAAAGGTAATAGCTAACAGGCTCAAATCAGTGTTACCTGACATTATTTCTGAAGAGCAGTCAGCGTTTGTACCAGGCAGGTTGATCACTGACAACATCATCACAACTTATGAATGTTTGCACTTTATGAAAAGGAATAAAGCCAAGAAGCACCAGTCATGTGCCCTGAAGCTCGACATGATGAAAGCCTATGACAGGGTTGAGTGGGAGTACTTGAGGGCTATAATGATTAAGCTGGGCTTCAATGAAAGGTGGGTGGATATAGTGATGGGCTTAGTAACCACAGTGAAGTTTTCTGTGCTTTTCAATGGGAAGAAATTGCAAGAGTTCACACCCTCGAGGGGAATCAGACAGGGAGACCCAATATCTCCATACTTGTTCTTGTTGGCAGCAGAGGGCCTTTCGTGCCTTTTAAAATCCAGAGAAGAGTCATCCAATTTGCATGGTCTACAGGTAGCTCCTACGGCGCCACCAGTGAACCATCTCCTATTTGCAGATGACAGCCCGATGTTCTTCAGGGCCAATAGTCTGGGTGATAATGAGGTCAACCAAGTGTTGAACACTTATTGTCAAGCTACGGGGCAAAGAATCAACTACTCCAAATCTTCGATATTCTTTAGCAAGGGAGTTCCCGAGAGTACAAGGGTGGAGATTAAAGCTCTACTAAACGTGCCCAATGAAACTCTCAACGAGAAATATTTGGGGATGCCATCTGACATTGGAAATTCAAAAAATGGTGCCTTTAAGTACTTGAAGGATCGTTTCTGGAGCAACGTGCAGGGATGGATTGCAAACACCATGTCCTCGGCGGGTAAGGAGGTTCTAGTCAAATCAGTGGCTCAAGCAGTGCCTGTTTTCTCTATGTCATGCTTTAAACTACCTAGGGGCCTGTGTGAACATCTAAACATGTTGATAAGGAAATTTTGGTGGGGCAGCAAGGACGGTAAAAGAAAATCACATTGGGTTTCTTGGCAAACAATGACTCAACCTAAAGGGATGGGTGGTTTAGGTTTCAAGGACTTCGAATTATTCAATCTTGCCATGCTAGCCAGGCAAGCGTGGAGGCTGCTGCAGCACCCCGATACCCTATGTGCCAGAATTTTAAGCAGCATCTATTATCCGCAGTCTGACATTCTACAAGCCAATCTTGGTGGTCATCCTAGCCAAGTGTGGAGAGCTGTAGTTGAAGGTAGAGATATCCTGAAACAAGGACTGATCAGAAGGATTGGGAACGGAGAAACAACACACATATGGCGGGATAATAGGCTACCTCGGGAGGAGATGCTGCGACCGTATGGGTGCGTGGTAACAAACCCACCGGACAGAGTGTCAGAGCTAATCGATCATACATCTGCGTCTGGGGACTGCGCGAAGGTCGAAGCGACCTTCTTGCCAATGGACACTCGAATCATCTTAGGCATCCCACTATGCACACGCAACTTGCCTGATTTCTGGAGCTGGCATTATGAGAAGCACAGAGTTTTTTCGGTGAAATCAGCATACCGATGCTAGTGGACACTAAGCAACGAAGAGAAGCTTGGCTCAATGGCAACCCCGGCTCCTCAACAACAAGCGCGGAGGAAGGCGCGTGGAAATCCCTGTGGAAAACGATTGTCCCAGCAAAAATGAGAATGTTTCTCTGGAGACTCTCAAAACACTCCTTGCCGACGAACGACGTAAGAGAGCACAGACACATGACTGACTCGGTTAGCTGTGGACTATGTGGAGCACCAGATTCGTGGAGGCATTCCTTACTGGAATGTGCCACATCTAGATGCATCTGGGCATTGAGCGATGACGAGTTTGTGCAAGAAATGATGATGTCAACGGAACCTTCTGCCAAACACTGGTTGTTTTCATTAATGGAGGAAGTGGAGCACGATAAGTTTGTGTTGCTCGCTGTCAATTTATGGGCGATCTGGTTAGCTAGGAGGAAAGCAATACACGAAGGAATTTTTCAGAATCCAGAATCTACCCATGCATTCATACGTAGATTCATCGAGGATTTATAGATAGTAGCAGTTCAACAGAGGCCTGCAGCGAACCGGGTGGTTGTACCCGTTACTCCGGCCCGGCCAAGAGCCAAGGCCCCATCGTCGGGGTTTGCCAAGATTCATGTGGATGCTGCTGTCAGGCATGAGCGAGGTGGAGCTGCTGCAGCTGTCTGCAGGGATGACAGAGGAAACTATCTGGGAAGTTCGGCGCTGGTCGTCTATGGAGTGAGCAATCCAACTACGCTGGAGGCAGTAGCTTGCAGGGAGGCGATAGCTCTTGCAGAGGATTTGAACTTGACAGATTGCATGATCTCTAGTGACTGCAAGCAAGTATTAAACGATATCAAGAGAAGAACCCTAGGGGTCCCGAGTTATTTTATTTCGGTGGTATTGTCAAATTTTGGACTATGCTTTGCCGAGACGGGCCGAATGCACCACATGCGCTGCATGTGAGCCAAAGCGGCAACATGTGGTCTTCAGCATGCACCCCCTCAACAGCTAGGCCAATCGCACAGTGTAAATTGGGTCGCGCCAAGCGCCGTTTAGTGCCGCCCCTGTAGGTATTGTGGGTTGCTTGGCCGGCAGCTGTCCTTTCTTGTGGGAGTGTTGTTACAGTTCCCGCCCGGGTTTCCGCAAATTAACCAAAAAAATTCTATTTCACCTTTTTAATGATCCGGGCCCTAAGGGGGCGTCATTCAAGAAAAAGATTGATCAGGGGATAATTATTGTGGATGATTGGCAGAATATAAGGAATGCCATTCTAATGGGAACTGGGAACCATGAAAATAATGGTGCCAAGTATAGGGTTCAAAGAAGAGACATACAAAAGGAAATAATGGAAGAAGAAAGAGAATACCACGGATGAAAGTAAAATCAATTAGCTGGGCAGTCAAAATATACAACAAGAATGGAGATCAAGATCAAGGACTTTTCGATCATACTACATGATTTTTACGAGCGCGAGACGAATGAGAAATCTTGACCTGCAACATAAGCACTTGATGGGAAATAACTACTTCTAGAATGCAATAGGGGCAGCGACCCGAGCCCCGCCGACAGCAGCCTCCAACCTACTCATCCCTATCGCCGCAATCGATGGTCACCATTGGGGAAAGCCGACGCAGTGGTGGCCGCTATGAGACCCCCCACGCATGGACGCTCAGCGTTGTGGCGACTAGCGGCGGCCTCACATGGCATGGGATGAGTGTGGAATTTGCACTCCCATCTGGTCGGTGGTCGAGGCAGGCGGCGGCAAGGGGCCTGACGACGCAAGCATCGGTTTTGTAGCCATCGTGTGGTAGGTGCTGGCGGCAGATTCGGCACCCCGATGCAGATCTGGGTGGCTCTGAGGCCTGAGGAACGGGAGGAGGGCGCATGATGGTGCACATGGAGAATCAGCCATCTACGGAGCAGAGAGGTGCAAGTGCGAAAGATCTGGTATCTCCGGTCCCAGCATGCACGTGGTGGTGTGCTTTGGCGCATCTTGTCCAGGGTTGTAGCCGGGAAACATAGTGGTTCTCGGCCTCGGGTACCGCTCCTTTCATCGCCTGCCGACATGGTGCTCGGCAGCTCGTTTGCGTCCGGTGGCACTGGTCCCCGGTCTCCGTGAGGTGCCACCGATCATAGTGGATTCTATGTGATACGTCCATCTTGCATCATGTTTTCCTACTATTATTTATAATGTTTTTGGGCAATATAAGACTTTGTAGTACCATTCTAATGCCTTTTCTCTCTTAATTTGCAAGATTTACATGAAGAGGGAGATTGCCGGCAGTTGGAATTCTGGGCCTGAAAAAGCTATGTCAGAGATACGTACTCTGCACTTTTCCAAATTGAGCTGAAATTTCATGGATAATTGTTTTGGAATAAATAAAGAAATACTAGAAGAAAGAAGTAGCAGATGGGGCCACCCAGGTGCCCACGGGGCACCAGGGCGCACCCTGGTGGCTTGTGGGGCCCCTGGCTAGCCTCCAGTGCCCATCTTCTGGTATATAAGCCCATTTTCCCTAGAAAAAAAGGGAGGACTTTCAGGACGGAGCGCCACCGTCTCGAGGCGGAACTTGGGCAGGAGCACTTTGCTCTCCGGTGAAGCGATTCCGCCAGGGATACTTCCCTCCGGGAGGGGGAAATCGAAGCCATCCTCATCACCAACAACCCTCTCATCGTGGGAGGATCAATCTTCATCAACATCTTCACCAGCATCATCTCATCTCAAACCCTAGTCCATCTCTTGTATTCAATCTTTGGATGAAAACCTCAGATTGGTACCTGTGTGTTGCTAGTAGTGTTGATTACATCTTGTAGTTGATACTAGTTGGTTTATTTGGTGGAAGATTAAATGTTCAGATCCATTATTCTATTCAACACCCCTATGATCTTGAACATGAATACGATTTGTGAGTAGTCACTTTTGTTCATGAGGACATGGGAGAAGTCTAGGCATAAGTAATCATCTGAATTTTGTATTCTTTGATATTTTGATGATATGTATGTTTGCGGATTCTCTTAGTGGTGTCATCTGAACGTTGACTACATGAAACTTCGCCATTTTTGAGCCTATGGGAATGCATTGTGGAGTGGTTATTAGATGATGGGTTGCTAGAGTGACTGAAGCTTAAACCCTAGTTTATGCGCTATTCCGTAAGGGGCTGATTTGGATCCATATGTTTCATGCTATGGTTAGATTTATCTTAATTCTTCTTTCATAGTTGCGGCTGCTTGCGAGAGGGGGTAATCATAAGTGGGAGGCTTGTTCAAGTAAGAACAACACCCAAGCACCGGTCCACCCACATATCAAATTATCAAAGTAGCGAACACGAATAAAACAAACATGATGAAAGTGGCTAGATGAAATTCCTTTGTGTCCTTAAGAACGCTTTACTTATTATAAAAGACTGTTCCGGCCTGTCCTTTGCTACAAAAAGGATTGGGCTACCTTGCTACACTTTTGTTACCATTACTATTATTTGCTCGTTACAAATTATCTTGCTATCAAACTCTCTGTTACTGACAATTTCAGTGCCTGCAGAAAATACCTTGCTGAAAACCGCTTGTCATTTCCTTCTTGTGGGTCATCACTCTACGCTTCTTCTTTGATGGGCTTGTTCGTATGAGACTATGGTTGGTGGTCTTATCGGTGCCGGTGTCGTTGATGCGCGGTTGTGAATGTTTGGAAGCTTGGATGAAGACCCTATCTCAGTCGTGGGCATGTGACCTGCGACGGGGACAAATGTGGGTGTCATCGAACTTCTTGGAGTCATTGCTACATTGCTGCCACAACCTCCCGCATGGGTCCTGCTGGTGCAGCAACTCCAAGGGAAACCCTAGATCTTGTGTGATCGCACGATGGTGGTACCGTTGCATCGTATTCCCTCTCGATGGCTTCAACTTTGGAGCTCGGCACCGACAAGAGGGACTGGTGATAGGTGATGGTACTGGCATACAGGATTTTGTGGCAACGATGACGGGGGTGAGCGTGCTCGGAGACATGACAATGGTTTAGTTGGTTGGCTTATATCCGACGTGTCTGTGGAATTGCCTCGGTTGGTTTGTTGATGTGAAGTCGGAGCTGCGATGGCAGGGTCCTTGTGCCGATAATGAAAAATTGCAAGTTGTCTGTTCGGTGTTCTTCTGTGGCGTCAACCTTGCATTGTTCTTCTTCATAGATGTCCGGCAGAGTCTGGGCTGTGTTGTCCTCGCACAGGTGGCTGAGTTGTGCCATAGATCTTCATATGTCTCCACAACCTTTATGGTGTGGGTTAGGTCGAGGGTCATCTACGGCGAAATCGGAGTCGCTTGTTCGGAGATTAGGGATGGCAATGGGGCCACTTGGAGAGAAGTGATGGCGACGGGCCCTCTTTGGAGAGGTGTTGGGGAGATATCCTGTATGTGCCGCTCAGTGGATTGTGACATCTCGCTAAATTTTTTGTTAAATAACTTGACAATTCTTTTCTTCTTAATAAATGCATGAAGCAAATCTTTTATGTCCAGTTAAAACGACCTATTTTTACAACCGAGCCAGAGTCACTTCACATCTTTACGTTCTATATAACCGGGTGCTAGTTATCTAGGGATATTCATGGTCTGCATCGCAAGTCACTCCAGAAAATTTTCTCTTTCACCAACCATCTAACCCCTGGTGCATGTGCCCCACCTATCAGCGCCCAGCTTTGCATCACGATATGTTTGTTGGAAATTCACATAGGCACGTAGGTGCGGGAGCACGGATCCACCTTGACGTGCCGACCGACAGATTGCCTTGCGATCCGCAAAGTTTTTGGATCCCGCAAGGGGGCACAGAAGTTTTAAGTTTTGGTTTTTGATACTTACGTTTTTGTAGGTTCTAAAACTTAAGATATTGTCGGTCGCTCATTCTAAGTTCCAGTAGTTAAAGTATTTTTGTCAGTCACAGGATTTGAAACTCACAATTTTGTCGATCGCTCGTACTAAGTCCCAGAAGTTGAAACTTAATGAAATTTTAAAACTTGTCAAAACGTATTTAAAATGGGTCTCACTTGAAAGCCGTCATCACCAGAAACACGAATATGCAAACAAAATTTAATTTGGAATTTTGGTTCAAAAGATATCAAAGAATGAAAATCAGAAGACAAAAGAAAAAGGATGCGTGCCCCCGCATCTGCGTACTATAAATCCTCTTCATATGTATGCTAGCTCACTATCTCCACTTCATACTTTTTCTTTTCAAAATATAGTATAGACATAGGCGCTCATAAAAACGTACATACACTCACCTAATGAAGGGATGAACAAATATTCTATTCGTATGAGGACATCCGAGAGGCTAAGCTAGCAAGTCTTGAGATTTACAAAGTCATCACAGACGCCTTACTGTTGATGGACATGTTGCTTACCACTGAAAAAAACAAAGCAGGTAAATCCTAAAGCAAAATTTAAAAAGGACTAGCACTCATGTCAAGTCTAGGACTTGAACTCAGATGGGCCGGCAGGCTCCAATACAAAGAATCAGGTCAATTGTAATCGGGTTCTCCATTTTGTTTTGGAGAAAAAAAATGTAACCGTTTATCCCCACTTCATAGAGAATTCACATTTTTTTGTTTCTCTAAATAATGTATAAACTTAGAACTTTGCAGGTCAATGAAACTCTAGATCTACAATGTGCAATTTTTTTATGCAACATAAACAATAATATGAGATTTTTCCAAATATGCCATATCATTTTAAGTATTTATGTTAAACAAAAAGTTTTTTTAAAATATTATATTTCCAGTATATTGACTTGCAACGTTTGAATATCACTTTTTTTGTTCGGACAAACAAAAATTTGAAGTTGGATGTGGGTCTACGGGTAAAGTCCAAAATTCCCACAAAGAATATGTGGCTGAACCGGGTAATGGGGGATGTCGGATCTATGCACGGGGTATCCCATATGCATGGTAGAAAAACCACTCCCATGGTGGTTGGTGACCTCATTTAACTCTCATATGTTCTTGGAATGTGTTATTCTAGAGAGATGTCATGTAGAATAATATGTGAGGTGGAAAAGAGATAAACAAGACCATTGACTTGTCATAGCTAAGAGATAGTCTCTTAAGAAAAAAGGTAAGGCATTTCATTCAGTTGTACGAGATCTTTTTTAGAAAAGGTGGTTTGAACCCCCGACCTCTGCATCCAGGGTTGCACACATTCATCTTTATTATATTATTCAACAGAAACTAACAAAACAAAATAGATGGAATTATGAACCAACCCAAAGCTACCTTTTGTGGCGACCTCTGTTGCTATACCTGCAAGCTTGATGACGTGTCTTGACCTCGCATCAATTGTACAAGATGTCTTCTCTTATTCACATGCTTTTGAGCTTTAGCTTCAGTTGCCCAATAAGTCAATGTTAAAGGTAACACTAAGAGACAATCCACTGTGTATAATATTAATATATTTTGTTCCCTTTCTATCACATGGAATACATATAAAGCTGTCTTGTAAACCGGATGTATCTCATTATGTGGTGAGAGATACCATTTCTAAGAGATGATCTCACTAGTGCAAAACCGGCCTTTAGTGTCGGTCCGTGACGGCCTTTAGTGCCGGTTCGCCAACCGTCACTAAAGAGTGGGGACTAAAGGACCCCCCCCCCCCTTTAGTACCGGTTCGTCACGAACCGGCGCTAAAGTGCAAACACGTGGCACGAGCCAGGTCCATGTGCGCGTAGGTATTTAGTACCGGTTGGTAACACCAACCGGTACTAAATGTTTAGGTGTTTTTTTTAATTTTTGCTTTAATTTTGTGTTTTCAATTTGGCTTATCTTTCATTTAATTCTTTTTTGTTTGCTGGTATTTCACGATACTACAAATTATACACATTATGCATATATATAAATAGATTTTCTCATACATAGAACCGCATATATATATAGGGATTGACTATTCGTCACCCTAGGTGAGGAATAGTTATTCTTCACGCCCCCTTTATTTTACCATCAACGCATCGTAATTTTGCGTTTCGTAAGTTTTTTCTTGTTTCTTACGTAAAAAGAGACCGTAAGAAAATATATAATCGTCGTAAAAAATATTTTATGTTATGTAAAATTACAACGTAAAAACATAGTGTAAATTACACATAAACTGCAAATTTTCTTGTCTTATGCCCTATATTTTTATTTTTTATGCCAAATTTTACGTAGTGAATCAATAAGAATGTAACTATTTGAATTCCAAACGTAATTTAATTATGAAATGATCGTAAGATTACCTCGGGTGAAGAATAATTTATTCTGCACCCTGGGTGATGAATAGTAACACTATATATTCCCCTACATGTTGCCTTGGTGCCTTCGGAGCATGCACGATGACAAGTGGTTCATGGGGGCGGTAGCGGGTAATAGTATTCTCCTTTGGGATATATGACCTGGCCGAGCAAAAATCCGGCTATTTCCTCTTGAAGTGCTAGTATGCGCTCCTCGGGTAGGAGCTTATCCCGCACCTCTCTGAACTGTTAAGAAGGAGATCAATATGCATGTGTATTAGTTGTGTTACAAGATATCGATAATGGTGTGAATAGAGTTCTGACAACGTACCCATTCCTGTCTTTGAGATCTGCTCCTTTCGGACGCCATCATGCGAATGTTCTCGCAAACGTAGAATGCACACAGATCATTCCCGGCGCTGCTTCAGGCCTTTACGAGAATGGAATTGAATCAGATAATGATTAATCAAGCATGATAATTAATTAATGGTATTGAAACAATAATTAAAGAGATGGCTAGCTAGCTAGTACTACTTAATTACTTACCCTTGGTCGATGCCAAAACAACTTTTTTGGCCAATTGCCTGGAGTCACCTTGATGAACTTTGCCCAAGCCCTGCCCGCCGCAAAGAAAATCAATAAAGGGTTATTAAATAGTTCATATCAGGAAATGACGAACTAATAATAGGCGAGATATAGTTAATAATGATTGAAATTACCTATTGACTATCCCTTCATGATGGTGTAGTCTTTATCTTCTTTAAGTAGCGAGTCGAGTACTTATTTGTTGCTTTGTCAACTTTAATGACTAACAAGATCCGATGGAAAATGCATGCGCTGCGTTTGCATGTCTTAATTAAGCAGGCATGTGCATAAAATTAATCAACTATATATCGTAAACCGTATACACTTAGTTATTAACATCTACTCCCTCCGTTCCAAATTACTTGTCGTGGTTTTAGTTCAAAATTTGAACTAAAACCACGACAAGTAATTTGGAACGGAGGGAGTAGCTAGCTAGTAAGCAAAAACAGAATTTGTATTAAGTCACGTGAAGTTGTAAGGAAGTAGTATATCTTCATTGGTATTGAGGCACTTCAAGAACTCTAGCATGCTTTCCTTTACACCTGCTTTAGAAGTTGCAAGATTCCATGTGTACTCATTAATGGTATTTGGGTCAATGAACCCAATGCCATAGCGTCCAGATTTTTTCATTTCATACATCTTCATCCTGCATATAATACCACAGAAAAGAATATATAGTGAGGATAATTACATGTAATGATTGATCAAAAATTACAGAAAGAAATCACTTACAAACAATAGCAACTGACGAGAGATTTGTCGAGTGCGTCTTGATTGTATAATTGATATAGTTCTGAATACTCAACGCACAGAGCTTTCTCATGGTAGTAATGCTCCTTCTTGACATTCACCATGAGAGACTCTCGATTGGAAATCTTGGTAATGTTCATGTATCATTGATGCAATTCATACATTCTCGTTGGGAGGTTCTTGACCTTGTCTGGGTGGACCAAAGGTTTGTCCCGGGCATATTTCCATTTTTTCCTCCTCTCTAAGCGGAGACATGGGCTCAATTTCGAGGAGTTGTCCAAAAGAGATCTTGAGCATTTCAGCCTGCATTATATTCTCCTCCGTTATTACCACATCGCCTAGCTGGGGAACTTTAACGGTTTGCCCACAATAATATTGGGCGTGCGGCCTCCACTCATGTGTTGTTGTTGGCACAACAAGCGGGGGGGGGGGTCGATTGCGCCGCATGTTCTCCCAGCTGGGGAACGGTTTTCCCGCATTTTTTGCCCGCTGCTTGTTGGCTCGAGCTTGAGCTCGCTTCCTTCTTTAGCCGTTCTCGATGTAGTTTCCTGATTTGGCGCTCATAGTCTGAGTCAACAGGCTTGGGAGCTGGTTCTCTAGCCATATGAATGAAGTGGTCAATTACTTTCTCAGGCACTTTCTCCTTTGGCGGCGATGCCGGTTTCGGTCCAAAATGGGCGTCCACTTGGGCCTGCACTATGGCTGCGTTTTGCTCCTTAGTCATGTCGTCGAGGCCTCGAGGAAGAGGAGCGAGGCTTGGACCATATTTATATCGCTTGTCTCCTCCTGCATTTCTGAACTACCTCGACTTCGTGCCGCTCGCACCATAGCTGCGGCATTGTCTCTTCTGCGATTCTTTGAGGCGGCGGAGGCGGCCGGCGTGGCTGAGTTGGACCAGGAGAAGTGGCTGACGATGTGCGGACTTTAAGCGGGAGGTGTGGCGACACGGTGCGGACTTGAAACCGGAGAAGTGGCATGACGCTGTGCCGGAATTGAAACCGGAGGAGTCAGCTCACGCGTTCGGGGACTTGGAGGAGGTGGCGGACTTGAGGAGGAGTCGGCTCACGCGTTCGTGGACTTGGAGGAGCGGAGTCTCTGACTCGATGGCGGAGTCGGCGAGGCGAGCGGTGTCGGTGGACTTGAAAGATGATGCAATCCTTTCTCCATAGGATGATCGATGTATGGCCTCTGCCGGTGTCGCTCGTCTTCACCTCCGGGAATGTCAAGCTGTAGCCCCGAATATGGGTCCACCACTTCATCAACCATGACACGAGCATAGCCCTCTTGAATTGGGATGCAATGGAAGGTTGCTTCGGGGGTAACTGGAAAAGCAACGTCGTCCACCACCTTCATGGATATGTTCTTCATTTTGGAGTGTAGCTCACAGTTAGTGTTCTCTATGATGTCATCCACAGGGTATGTATCCAGCAGTGTGTCGCCCGGGGCAGAACCAACGCTGCTTCTCGGCATGGATGGGACGGTGCTATCCAATGCTGGATGATCATCCGCTTGCTGCTGCCGCTGCTGTGACCCCCTTTCCTGGTTAAGTGAGTCGATCTGCTGCTGCTGCTGCTGTAATTTGTGTGCCAGGTCCGCGTGCCTTGCTTCTAGGCCTTGAAGGTGTTCTGCGTCCTGCTTCCTCCGCTCCTCCTCCAGCTTCCTTTTCTTCTCCTCCTCCATCTTCCTTCTTGCACGGGTCCTATAGTCCTCGTTCCATTCTGAAAAGCCCTCATAGCAGGGAATAACGCCCTTGCCTCATGTTCTTCCCGGGTGTTCAGGATTTCCCAGGGCGCGCGTAAGCTCGTCGTTCTTTATGTTGGGCGCGAACACCCCCTTTCGAGCTTCTTCTATTGCGTCAATTATTTTTTGTTCGGCTCCTTTTAGACTTGCCTTCCGCGAAACTTCGCCTGTCTTCGGGTCCAACGCCCCCCATGCGCATAGAACCAAGTTCGCACTGGGGGCCAGTTCTAATAACCGATGTGACCCTGCATCCTCCATCTCTTGCTCGGACTTATCCCACTTAGGCAATCCCACCGCATAGCCACCTGGACCCAGCCTATGGAACTGCGTCTTTTTTGCGGCATTTGCCTTGTTTTTCATCGACCGTTCCTTAGCTAATTATGAATCCTTGAAGGTCACGAAATCGTCCTAGTGCTCTCTTTGCTTCTCTAGTGTTCCCGTGAATTCTGGAGTCTTCCTTTCATTAGCGAGGTAGTTGGCCCATACAGTTTTCTTGTGGGTGTTGAATGCAATTGCCATCTTCTTAAGAGCAGCGCCCTTGACTTTCTCCACATATGCTTCAGTGAAATGATCTGGTAGGGTGAAATGTTCCATCAGAGATTTCCAAAGGACTTTTTTGGCTCTGTCGTTGACCCAAGTAACACCTGGACGTTTAGTCTTTGTCTCTTTCCATTCTTGAATGGAGATCGGGAGTTTGTCCTTCACAAGAACTCCGCACTGACGAGTCCACTTGTTCGCAATGTTCTTAGGCGTGAGGGTTCACCACTAGGTTTGATGGATTCGATGTTGTACTTTACACCATCCTTCAACAATCTGCCTGGCCTCGCTTTGTCCTGCTTGTGCAGTAGAAGCAGATTTGCTCGATCGGAGGGCTGAAAGAAGAATGATCGATTCGTTAATATATCTTCAATAAAAAACATGTGATGATCACCATGATGCCTGCTTATATAAATATACCTTGCCGGTAGTCTTTGTTATTTGAAGATCAGCATTATGCGTGTCATCACAAACATTGTATGTGTCATCATAATCATAATCATAGTTCATGACTTCATCAGCTCGATCGTCGAGATCGAATATCTTTTCATCACCCTCTCCGGTATTGTTCAGATATTGGGAGCCGTCATCCGCTTCATTCAGATCATCTAGCCTGTGAGGGCTGCGTATGATGTCGAACAATTCCTCTTCTCTCTCTCTGCGGTATTGTCCACCATAGCTTTTACTTAACTAATACGTAAGAAATATAAAACAATTTAATTAGTATTCAAATTACAATGCATGGATGCAATCAATAAGGAAAAACTGAATCTCGAATACATCGTCTTAATATATATAATCTCGAATACATCATCGTCTTAATATATATAATCTAGAATACATTGTCTCGAATATTATATATCAAATACATCACCGGCTAGGTACCTAATAAAGATCGAGTACTACTGAAGAATCTAGGGCGCCACTCGCGGTTCACTCGGGCGCGGCGGTGCACACCAAAGAGAAGGAACCATCACAGATCATATCTCCGGTCATCTGCCCAAAGAACCCGCCAAGTAGTGGAGAACCTGACGTCGTCCATAGCAGCCATGTAGCGATGGACGTGCTCATCTTCCTCCCTGACACGGCGACGCGCCACCTCCGGCGGGGCCGGCTGCCTCTGCACCGAATATGGCCCACGCGAACGCCACCAAAGAAGATCAGGGTCGACGACGGGACCCGAGGTCGGGTTCCTCACAAAGCGGAGTGCCAGCCCGGCGGAGCCCAGTCCCGGACATGGGTCCTCTGAAGCAGGACGTCGTCGCGAACGGGTCGACGGCGAGGATGCGGGCCGGGCATATCGTCGAGAACAAATACTATATGCCCGCAAAAAGTAACATTTTTTAAATGATTTGATTGTGATAACTAAAATTCTATATATATGCAAATTCTAACAATTTGACATTAATCTAATTCATCTAACTAAAACTAATTCTAAAATTTCCTGATTATATAACTAACATTTCTATAACAATTCTAATATTTATATAACTAAAAAACAGAAAAATTGCTAACGTTTCTATAAATATTTCTATAACTAAAAAACATTTATATCATTTCTATATAACTAACAATTCTAATATTTATATAACTAAAAACAGAAAAATTGCTAACATTTCTATAAATATTTCTATAACTAAAAAACAGAAAACATTTATAACATTTCTATATAACTAACAATTCTAATATTTATATAACTAAAAAACAGAAAAATTGCTAACATTTCTATAAATATTTCTATAACTAAAAAACAGAAAACATTTATAACATTTCTATATAACTAACATTTCTAATATTTATATTACTAAAAAACAGAAAAATTGCTAATATTTTTATAAATATTTCTATAACTAAAAAACAGAAAACATTTATAACATTTCTATATAACTAACATTTCTAATATTTATATCATGTGTGTGTAGTGTGTGTGTGTGTGTGTGTGTAGTGTGTGTGTGTGTGTGTGTGTGTGTGTGTGTGGACAACTGGACATGGCGGCCGGGGCGAGCTCACCGGCGAGGCGACGACGGGGCGGCGACGACAGGCGACGGACGGGCGGCGACGACGGCGCGCCGGCGGGGACGGGGACGTGGGGACGACGGGACGGGATGGTCGGCGGCGACGCCGACGGCGGCGACGAGGGCGGCACGGCCGGGTCGGCGACGAGGGCGGGCGGCGACGCCGACGGGGACGGCGTCGATCGGGCAGGGCGGCGCGACGGAGGGAGGAAACAGAGGGAAAGTGAAATTGTTTCAAGTGTTGTATATATAGGATGGACCTTTAGTACCGGTTGGTGGCACCAACCGGTACTAAAGGTCTGTTTTGGCCAGCCCAGGCGGCGGGAACACCCACCCTTTAGTATCGGGTCGTGGCACCAACCAGTACTAAAGACCCACCCTTTAGTACCGGTTGGTGCCATGACCCGGCACTAAAGGGGGTGCGCTGGCACAGTGCGGTGCCGCAAGTTTAGTCCCACCTCGCTAGTCGAGGGGCTACCGCACTGGTTTATAAGCCCGAGTGCGGTAGCTCTCTCGAGCTCCTCTCCTAAGCAGGCCTACTGGGCCTACCTGTTCTCTTCTGCCTAGTGGGCCTACTGGGCCTTTGCGGGCCTGCATCTTGGCCCAACAAAAGATTGGGTTCCTAGTCGTATGCAGGCCGCTTTGGCCCAGTAGGCGGGCTTTTTTATTTTCTTAATTTTTTTCGCTTTATTTATTTTGTTTTATTTATTTTTGAGATGTTTTTTTGCTGTATTTAGAGTTTATTTGTGAATATTTTTGCTTTAGGTACAAAAAATTACAAACTTTCTGTTAGTGCCGGTAGTTTTCAAATTTGAATAGTTTAAATTTTGAATTATTTGAAATTTGTGTGAATCACTAGTTTGTGAATAACTTAACTTTGAAAAAAGATTTTCAGTGATTCTTTTTTTATGTTTAATATTAGTGTGTTTTATCATTATGTTCAATTTGGTAATGCTTAGGTTATTTAAAAATGAAATGCCTTTGTAACAGTTGAGTTTTAAATGGGAACCCGATACTTCGAAAGAGATTGTCCATTTTGTACACGAAGTGCATCCAGTTTTTGCCGTAACCCTCTCTACTTTTGTTTGCACATAAAATTTCTTCGCGTTTCAAATGCCAAAACACATAACTACCCTAACTATTACAGAGATTCCCTCCTGGGTGTGAAACACAGAAGAAAGTGATGATAGTGAAGCCGATCACATCCCAGATCTTTGGGTGTGAAACTTTTTCTTCGCGTGTGTCCCTTTGCGCCGTAGCCATGGAAATCTTCATCATTTAACTGGATGCTCGGGTCAATATTCACTGTGAATGGAGGAATTTCATCAAACTTTTCATAATCTTCTAACATGTCTGTCTTGTCATCCACTCCCACGATGTTTCTTTTTCCTGAAAGAACTATGTGGCGCTTTGGCTCTTCGTATGATCCATTCTCTTCCTTATCTTTTCTTTTTCTCGGCCTGGTAGACATGTATTTCACATAAAAAACCTGCGCCACATCATTGGCTAGGACGAATGGTTAAATCTGCATATGCAAGATTGTTGAGATCCTTGTTGTCATTCCGTCTTCGGGTCTTCCGTTACCCAGCGTCGTGTCATATTGACCCATTTGCACGAAACAAAGGGACCTTCAAATCACCTCCATAGTTAAGTTCCCATATGTCCACTATGTAACCATAATATGTTTCCTTTCCGTCTTGGTTGTTGCATCAAAGCGGACACCACTGTTTTGGTTGGTGCTCTTCTTATCTTGGGCGATCGTGTAAAATGTATTCCCATTTATCTGGTACCCTTTGAAAGTCATTATATTCAAGATGGTAATGGGACAGCGAGTACAGGTCATCTTGAATATCTCCATCATGTATGGCACGTTTACGCAACCAACCACCAAAAGTCCTCGTTTGTTCACGTGTAATCCAATCGTCGAGACTTCTCCGGTGTTTGGAGTGTAGAAAATTCTTGTGTTCCTCCATGTACGGAGCCACCAAGGCGGAATTCTGTAGAAGCTGTGTAGTGTGCTTGGTGAGAGAATGCCCGTCCATACATATTATTTGATCCCCTCCTAGCGTGCCTTTTCCATCCATCTGCCCTTATGCCGCGATTCAGGAACACCAATCGACTTAAGGTCAGGAATAAAGTCAATACAAAACTCAATGACCTCCTCATTTTCATGGCCCTTCGAGATGCTTCCTTCTGGCCTAGCACGGTTATGAACATATTTCTTCAAGACTCCCATGAACCTCTCAAAGGGGAACATATTGTGTAGAAATATAGGACCCAAAACGTTAATCTCTTCGCAAAGGTGAACTAGGACGTGTGTCATGATGTTGAAGAAGGATGATGGGAACACCAACTCGAAACTGACAAGACTTTGCACCAAATCATTTTCTAACCTTGGTATGATTTCTGGATCGATTACCTTCTGAGAGATTGCATTGAGGAATGCACATAGCTTCACAAAGGCTAATCGAACATTTTCCGGTAGAAGCCCCCTCAATGCAACCGGAAGGAGTTGCATCATAATCACGTGGCAGTCATGAGACTTTAGGTTCTGGAACTTTTTCTCTTCCATATTTATTATTCCCTTTATATTCGACGAGAAGCCAGACGGTACCTTCATGCTGAGCGGCATTGAAGAAGATTTCCTTCTCTTCCTTGGTGAGAGCGTAGCTGGCCCGACCCTGATGTATGCCGTCTTTTCCGTGCATACGTTGCTGGTCCTCCCGTTCCTCTGGTGTATCTTTTGTCTTCCCATACAAGCCCAAAAAGCCAAGCAGGGTCACGCAAAGATTCTTCGTCACGTGCATCACGTCGATTGCGGAGCGGACCTCTAGGTCTTTCCAATATGGCAGGTCCCAAAATATAGATTTCTTCTTCCACATGGGTGCGCGTCCGTCAGCGTCCTTCGGAACAGGTTGTCCGCGAGGACCCTTTCCAAAGATTACCTTCAAATCCTTGACCATATCATGTACATCAGCACCGATGCGGTGGCGAGGCTTCGTCCGTGATCTGCCTCACCTTTGAAATGCTTGCCTTTCTTTCTTACGGGATGCCTTGTCGAAAGAAATCGGCGATGTCCCAGTACACATTGTTCCTACAACTATCCAAATATATCTTGTCGGTATCATCCAAACAGTCGTGCATCCGCGGTATCCCTTGTTTGTCTGTCACGAAAGGTTCTTGGGAGCAGGCCAATCATTGATGGTCGAAAACAACAACGCCTTTAGGTCAAATTCTTCCCGTCTGTGCTCATCCCACGCGTACACTGTTTCATTCCACAGTTGTAATAGTTCTTCAACTAATGGCCTTAGGTACACATCAATGTCGTTGCCGGGTTGCTTAGGGCCTTGGATGAGCACCGCATCATAATGAACTTCCGCTTCATGCACAACCAAGGAGGAAGGTCATACAAACATAGAGTCACATGCCACGTGCTATGGTTGCTGCTCTGCTCCCCAAAAGGATTAATGCCATCTGCGCTTAGACCAAACCATACGTTCCTTGGGTCACCTGCAAACTCCTCCCAGTACTTTCTCTCATTTTTCTCCACTGCGAACCGTCGTGGTACTCTCAACTTTCCATCTTTCTTACGGTCTTCTGCGTGCCACCGCATCGCCTTCGCATGCTCTTTGTTTTGGAACAAACGTTTCAACCGTGGTATTATAGGAGCATACCACATCACCTTGGCAGGAATCTTCTTCTTGGGGCGCTCGCCCTCGACATCACCGAGGTCATCGCGATCGATCTTATGGCGCAATGCACCGCATACCGGCAAGCATTCAAATCATCGTACTCACCGCGGTAGAGGATGCAGATCATTAGGGCATGCATGTATCTTCGCACCTCTAACCCTACGAGGAAGACAACCTTCTTTGCTTCATCGTACTCTCGGAAATTCGTTGTCCTTTGGAAGCATATTCTTTATCATTACCAGCAACTTTCCAAATCCCTTGTCGATATACACCATTCTTGCCTTCCATTGCAGCAATTCAAGTGTGGTGCCCAACTTTTTTGTCGACCGCAATTGGGTACAACAATTTCTTGTGATCCTCTAACATGCGCTGCAACCGTCCTCTCCGGATCACTTGCGCGGTTTCTCTTTGCATCGGCAATGGCCGACCTAGATCATCGGTGGGCTCATCGATGCCTCTTCTTGACTTCTTCCCGCATTGCCGCTAAGCTTCTTCCCCATTGTTGTATCATCGTATTCAGGGAGCCCATGGCCAGGATAGCCGTCGTCGTCCTCTTCTTCTTCATTGTCTTCCATCATGACCACTCTTTCTCCGTGCTTGGTCCAAACATTATAGTGGGGCATGAAACCGGACTCAAATAGGTTGACGTGAATGGTTCTTGACGTAGAGTAATTGTGACCATTCTTACAGCCAGCACATGGACAAGGCATAAAACCATCCGCCGCTTGTTTGCCTCAGCGGCAAGCGAAAAGTATGCACGCCATTAATGAACTCGGAGAGCATCGGTCATCATACATCCATTGTCGGCTCATCTTCATTACACAACACCAAATAGACCAAATTAATACAAGTTCATACATAAAGTTCATATACAGCACTCAATTAAATGCAACATACAAATAACTCTCTAGCTAAAGAATTTAAATGCAACAACAAATGCGATCAAGATCGCAACTAAGGTAACAATTGATCCAACAGCATAATGATACCAAGCCACACTATCAATGGCATATTTTCTAATCTTTCTAATCTTCAACCTCATTTTCTCCATCTTGATCTTGTGATCATCGACGACATCGGCAACATGCAACTCCAATTCCATCTTCTCCCCCTCAATTCTTTTCAATTTTTCTTTCAAATACTCGTTTTCTCTTTCAACTAAATTTAACCTTTCGACAATAGGGTCGGTTGGAATTTCTGGTTCACATACCTCCTAGATAAAAATATCTATGTCAACTTGATGGGCATAATTTGTCATAAACACGAAATGCAACAACTAGTTTTAAAGAGAATATACCACATCCGAATCATAACAAGGGCGAGGGCCGACGGGGCGGATATCAAAACCATGGCACTATGTATAACAAACAACGTCACGGGTAAGATAATTATACGAGTAACTATATATCCAAATCACACAAACATCAATTTGGTAATGTAAAACATTCATGAACAAGAGCCTCACCACAAGGTGGTGCCGGCGACAGGACGATCTTGAGCGATCGGCGATGGTTCTGACGGAGATTTAGAAGGCACTAAGTAAACCACACCTACATATGCAAACTAAGTGTTACTTTTGACCTCAAATTGCATATAAATCAAATACTAGCAAATTATAATTCCTCCCAAATTAATCACTATACAAAGCATTGCAAAAGCTAATCTAGCAATGAGAGTTGAAAGGACAAAGTTGCTAACCTTTGTGATCATTTGAATGGATGGGGGCCTTCAAATCTTGACAAATTTTGGGCAAAATTTGTGAGGAGCTCGAGGAAGAGAGGGGAAGAACAGAGGAAGTGAGGGGCAAGGTGATGAACAGAGTGGCTCGGGTGGATGAAGGGTTTATGTACGTCGACCTTTAGTACTGGTTCGTGCCACGAACCGGTACTAAAGGTGCTGGACGGGCCCCAGACTGGCAACACCCTGCCACCATTCTCTTTAGTACCGGTTCGTGCCACGAACCGGTGCTAAAGCTTAGCCACGAACCGGTACTAATGAGAACGGCCGGCTAGCCGTTTGAACCGGCACTAATGGACACACTAGTGCCGGCTCAAAATCAACCCGGCACTAATGTGTCTCAGATTTGCTCCTTTTTCTACTAGTGTCTCTTAATTAAGAGAATTTACAAAACAAAAATCTCTTAATTAAGAGAAGTCAATTTTTTTCAAATTTCTCTTCTTCACTTCAGTATTTATCCTACGCGGCACATTATTACATGCCTGATGCCGAGACCCGAAAAAACACTATGTATTCCATTAAAACATGCATAGTGATCTCTTCAAAATCATGTCCGAGGAGACAGGGACCATACATACGCATGCAATGATGCATATCTCTACATGGTTCGATCTGGGGCTTGGCTTTTGCTGGGCTGTGTACCCAGTACATACCAACGTTAGCTAGGTAGGTTGATCTAGTGCATTCCTAATAGGACATCGGCCATGTCTGTGGCTATGAAAGCCTACCCGTGTTGGCCCTTGGACCCTTGCTGCACCGCAACTGCATAGGAGCGCAGCCAGCACAGTGCCATGCACATACACATCGAACAGTTCCGAGGTGAAAGCTAGCTATAAGGCGGAAATGGCACGGGGACATGTAGATCAGTAGTAGATGTGTAGGGTGGTCATTGATCGCGAGAGCACTGACCAGGCAACAGGCCAGGAAAGAGAGGCGCGGATTAACCATCCTCGGCAAGCATGCATGCAGCAGGAGTGCAGGACGCAGCGTCTCAGGCAGTCAGGCTCAGGCGCCGGCCGTTGCGTTGAGTGCCGTCAGTTTCATAGTTGGTTTTTACTGCAAATATGTGTCCATGGGGTCTCCACTGTTTGGCTTGCTCTCCGACAGGGCAGCCCCACATCCACCCCCGGCCGCGCCATAATACCATGGCACCTCTCCGGGGGAGGGAGCTGCCTGATTGATTGCCACATTGTGTATATCCACTTCCAGTCTCATTTGTGGGTTCTCTCTTGTACCTGAGGTAGCTAGCCTGTCGACCGGCGCCGGTCGCGACATGGACATGGGGAGGGGGATGGGGATGGGGATGGGGAGGGGGATGGACAGGGAGGAGGGGCTCAACCTCAGCTTGTCACTGCAGCGGTCGCCTTCGTCGCCGCCGAGGTTCCAGGCGGTGTTCGCCTGCTGCTACTGCCCCAGGAAGTTCAGGAGCTCGCAGGCGCTCGGCGGCCACCAGAACGCGCACAAGGTCCAGCGCAACCTGGCCAGGCGAGGCCGGGACGCCACCACCGCGCTGTCGTTGGCGGCAGCGGGAGAGCAAGGTAAGGCCGCCGTCGATGACGACAGCGCTCCGCTGCGCCTAGCGGACCCCGACGCCGCCGACGCGTGGGGAGGAGGGAGGGTCTACCCTCCTCATCGCCAGCAGGGCTCGGGAGCAGCCTCGTCCGGTGCGGCAAGAGGCAACGAAGAGCTTGCGGATGAGATGATTGACCTGTCCCTGAAGCTATGATCGCTCGATGCAGGAGCATGGGCTAGCTAGCTTGGCCCGAGCGGCTTGAAGTTCCCCTCTTCCATTTGTTTCATTTCTGCGCGTCATTTCTTGTGTGTGTTTCTGCTATCGCTTATCAGGTTAATTATTGTTGTTGGCTGGGGCTTGAAACTGTACTCGATCTTTAGGTATCTCCATGCATGGATTATTACCTACACTGATCAGAAGCCTTTTATTGAACTGTTTGCAGTAATCTACTAGTTCTTGCATGTAAATGACTAAATGTGCGGCCCTTGAATAACTTGTCTCTTTGATAAATCTAGAGTAATTTTGGACTCTTTACATTCCCAGTTCTGGTTAACTAATTAAACTACCTAGCTGCCTCCTTGTTGCTTCAAGGGTTTATCATGATCAGTTCAAATCTTCCGGATTTACATGATCAATCGCCGTTGGTAGCGCCTTGTCCTAGGGAACTCCTGTTTACACAGAGTGAACAGATTACTAGCACTGCACACTATCTAGTAGGAGTATACTCATGACAGACATTGTCTCAGATCAGACGCCTTAATTTTTGCGATTTACATCCTTGCGTGATATAATAATATATATGCTTAATTATAGGGGAAACGTGCTCATTCTTATGTTTTTTAATTGAGAGGCAATGCATTTGGCCGGTGCTTTCAGTATATTGATTTACATCCTTGCGTGATATAATAATATAATATGCCTAATTTTAGCGGAAATATACATATTTTCTTTTGTCTTTTAATAATTGAGAGACAATTCATTTGGCCTGTGTTTTCAGTATATTGATTTTTTTGTGCTTAGATATAAGCTAGTACTGCCAGCGTTGATGGCCATTCTTTTTTGCTTTTGCTGTTTCCCATGATCCCATCGATCTTGGTATAGGTTAAACTGGAACACACTAGAATGCCAGAAAGTCAAAAACACAGAACGGGAACTAACGCTCGGATTATAGTGCATAAGCCGACCGGATCGTCGCCGAGTACACTAAACTACTAAACTGAGTGTAACACTCCTACTGGACGCCGAGGTTATTTTGGCCTTTGCCGGGCATTTTGGATACTCAGCTTCTTGTCTTTTTCCTGTAGTGTTGCAGGCATCTCTTTTCTTCCTTTTCTGATTTAACCTAGTGCAGCAAATACTACTGAATGCTGACTTGCTGGGAGGGAGTGGAAATAAGACTAAGCAGGCAAATCCGCCATGAAAGAAAAACATCACCTCATAGACGATGACCAAAGAGCTGCGTGCTCATACATGCGTTCAACACCGTTAAGGGAGAAAAAGGCCATATAACACCTGCAAGGTAGGAAAATGCCACATGGGGATTATGTGCAAACCAAAAAGTCTGGGTGGGCTGGGGATTATCAATACTTCTGTCATGAACACCTGCCTTATTGTCAAATGGTGGTGGAGGATCTTTAACACTCCGGGTGGCACGTTGTGGCATGACATTCGCTAAATACTCTCTCTCTCTGGCAACCCTATGTTTGCTTATGCGACTCGTGGATCCCAGCTTTGGCGCGATTTGGTTAGGGTGAGGGATATCTTTCGTTCTCAGGTTAAATTTGTGATTGGTAATAGCGAATCTATCCGATTTTGGACCGGCTGGTGGTGTGGGGATAACCCTCTGGGTCTTTCTTTTCCCATTTTTTTCTTATGTTTCTTTTCCTGAGATTTCTATCTCGGATTTGTTCTGGCTGGGACTTACAACTTCGTTGTGTGCTTTTTCCTGAAGAGATGAATCAGTGGCATCAACTTGCTGAGTTGTTCCCCCGTCTCTTGGAAATCGCGGACCAAGTCATTAGTTCCTCAACCTATTTGTCACTTATCTTCTGGCACTCTGTCTAATGTGTATACTCACAAACTCATTAGTTTCTCAACCTATTTATCGTCAATACTCCAAAACCACTAAAGAGGCACTTGATGCACTTACAATCTCCCCCTTTTTGGTGATTGATGACAAATTGGTTAGGTTTCAACGGGAGTAAAAATAATTAAAGCGTAAGTACGGAGTTTGAGGAAATTGGTTACAATATATTGAGGAACTCCCCCCAATATGTGCATATGAGGAACTTGCTTTGGATTGCAAATGCACATGGCAGGTTGAATTTGTGAAGATCTCCCCCTATATCGTGGAATCCAATCATGCATGATCATAAAATATTTAAAGAATATGAATTCATGATGAAAATTGGTGTCTGACGAAATTGTGCATGCATGAGCAGATATATTGAGGAATAAGCGCGTCAAATGAAGCACAAGAGTCAGACAACCAACAGTTATTAAGTTACAACTCATCAGGAGCACATTCAGAAAAGTTCAAGAGTTGCAACTTAAGCAAAAACAGCCCATATAACGACCCGCTTGAAGACTAACTTTACATTCCCCCCCTTTGTCATCAAATGACCAAAAGGTGAGGGATTTGAGAACTAGCGCCCCTGAAGAAAAACATCATGGAGAGGTCGAGGGAGCGCCAGCATTGTCGGGGTCGCGCAGTGCAGAAGGACCAGCAACAGTGTCTTCAACAGCTTCATTTTCATCAGTGAAGCGTGATGAAGACTCGGAGCTCGGCATCAGAGGAGGAACTTGTGTTTTCTTGAACTTCTTCCTTGGCGGTTCGGCCCAGTCAAACTTTATTTGAAAATATTCAGCAACAAGTTCTTCAGATAATTTGAGATGTGATAGTGTGGCCCAACTGCAGTCAAATATCTCAAAAAGATAGTATCCGTTCTTGCGGACGGCACTTCTGGTGAAGAAGATGGCCTTGAGGCTTTTGCTGCAGTGTCTTGGCTGGCAGATTCATCAGCTATGGAGCTAGAGATAGGTTGACGAAATTGTCCATCAAGGGGACGCATTCCTTCATCGATAATGCTCTTGCCTTTGCCAAGAACTGTGGACAGTGTGCTTTGAAGAATTTCAACATTAGGCACATAACTCAGGTGATTCTCACCATCAGCCTGGTAGTTGACTGACGACCGGGATCTGATGAATCTCATGATCCATGGTGCATACGACTTCAAATCAAATGGGGACTGAGCGACAGTGACCAAAGTCCTCAGGAAGAAATCATGAATTTCAATGGGGGTTCCATGAATGATGTGGAACAATAGGTTCTTCATAACCCCCACAACTTCTTAAGTATTAGAATTGTGGCCTTTGATTAGACTGAGGGTCTTTGCCAGAATGTGATACACAGTCTTTGGCACATACACTAAATCCTTCACTACGAAGGTCTTCCTTGGAGCATTTCCTTCAGACATAGGCTTCATCAGCACTTGCGTCCGGTGATTGGGCAGTGACGATGACATGCACCTAGGGTAGGGCCATAGGCCTGACCAAGACGCCCTACCCAAGGACAAAGCCCTAGAGTCAAGGACATCCAAAGTACAATAGAAGAAACCGACTGAAATCACCTTGGAGTGCAATCCACTCGACCATCTATCCCACTCGGATACCCCAATTCCACTCGACCAAGATAGAGTCACTTGACCATACGAAGAATCACACGGAGTACAGAAGGTCTAAAGCCACCCCAGGACGGCAATGGTTAGGCGTTCACTCCGTAGTCTTAAAGATCATTTATAATCATTTATATCTAGCGTTACCAGTAATGCCCCTGTCTTAACATACATTGAACCCTGTGTAACCGAGGGCCGGAGGGGTCTGACGCACTCTATATAAGCCATCCCCCTCCTCTCGCACAAGGGTTGGCACCCCCTGTAACTCTCATGCATAATACAGTCGACAAGCCTCCGGGCTCTGAGGCAAAGGGATATTACTTCCTCTGAGAAGGGCCTGAACTCGTAAACCTTGCGTGCACAACCTAGCCGTAGCTAGGGCCTTGCCTCCTCCTACGTACCCCCTATTCTTACTTTCAAAATTGCTCCCACGACAGTTGGCACCCACCATGGGGCCGGCGTCTTAGCGACTTCTGGTGAGGTTGCAGTTTTTCCGATCTTCATCAACATTGTTTCTGGCGGTGGTTTGGCTTTGGGCCGCGAGATCCATCTCGGTGCGCTCGTTTTCATTGTTGACGGCTCCGCCTGGCTCCAGGAGGCCCCCCTCGACGTCGAGGCCCTTCCCGTCCGCGGGGCAACACACTTCTGCACGAGTGCCTGCGGTGTCCTCCTACGGCAGCCGTCGACCCAGTATCGGTCGGCTCCCGCATCATCCACTCTCCCCACTGTACGCCGCCGCAAGCGATCCGGTCGGTCGATGTCGGCGTTCTGGGAACGGGCGTACCCAGACCTGCCTGCGGCCTGCGGCGTGGCTCAAGGGGTGGCTCAGCACGGCCCATCTTCATCGGTACAAGCTCAAGACCCTCGCGAGGGGCCAAGCCTCGCGGGGCGGACGACAGGAAGCCTCCTCAGGCACGGCCTTGTCAAGCTGGCTCGCGAGGAGGCGGAGAGATCAAGGCGGGGTACCTCACGAGGTGCCCATGACGCAAGCCATGACAACCAAGGGCGCCAGGCGGGCGCCAGCCCACGCAGTGTCCTCGTTTCCTCTTTGGTGCAAAGGAGGCAAGCGCAGGCGAGAGCATCAAGCAAATGCAGCCATTTCGGTGCAACAAGACCAAGACCAACACAACGGTAGGAAGGAGGTCATCGTGGAGCCCAAGCCGGCGTCATCGTCAGAGCCTTTGGCAGGCGAGGACCAACTTTAGTCAGGATAAGTGTACTAGATGTTCCCCTTCAGAATGGCCAATTGTTGGCGCCCTTCCCGCTCAATATTTGGGAAGAGGCCCACGGCCTTTGCCTATAAATAGGACTAGCCACCCACAGGGTAGAGGCATCTTGAATCCAGAGAGAGAGAGAGAGAGAGAGAGAGACCGAACTCCCCCTAGCAGTTCATCGCACCGGCCAAGAACAGACCCTCGCGAGGCTGTTCTTCCTTGTATTGTTCATCATCAGCCCCTGAGGCAATCCACCACACCACACTCTGGAGTAGGGTATTACACCACAATGGTGGCCCGAACCAGTATAAACCCTGTGTCCCTTGTGTTGCTCTTTGCATAGTTTAGATCCTTGCGAGGCGACGAGGTGCAGATAGGTAGGGGGTGAGATCTCCGCGTGCACCCCAAAGTTCGAACCTAGAGGGTCTGCCGGAACCCAAAATCCGACAGTCGTAGCTTCAGCGGTGGGTGAGGCATGCGGTGGCTCGACGGTGGAAGTTGCGGCAATCGAGCCCGATGAATCTCTCTACGTACCATTCGACTGGTTCCGCAGGCACTCTGTCCGAGTGCGAAAGCGGCAATCCCGCGGCGGAAGTCCTCATGGTCGACTCCCGTCGTAGCACGCCTGGGTTCCGT
Organism: Aegilops longissima; assembly: GCA_021605205.1. NCBI lineage: Eukaryota > Viridiplantae > Streptophyta > Magnoliopsida > Poales > Poaceae > Aegilops > Aegilops longissima. The sequence goes on along the minus strand of CM038677.1, from coordinate 533,380,346 downwards.
CACAACGGCGGTGGCGGCGACGGTGTTGTGTCGGTGAAATGACACCTATGGGATCACTGGGATCCCTTCTACGGTTGGCGGGCGTGAGGTTGTGCAAAGAGCGTGTCTGACAGGAAGCACGCGGATCGTTTACCCAGGTTCAGGCTGCGAAGATGCGTAATACCCTAGTCCTGCTTTGGTGGATGTATTTCAGTGTTCTTGTGTTCTTGAGCTAGCTACGGGGTGTAACTTGCCCAAAAGATCCGAATCCTCCTCCTGGGCGCCTCGGGCCTCCTTTTATAGGCAAAAGGGGTCGCCACAGTGGCACACAGGAGGTGGAAAGGTGTACAGTGGATGAGTCTATCCTCTGTCACCGTCGGACAAACAAATTTAATGCGCTGCCGACGTGTCCCTCTCGCTTTATCGGGGACGGCAAGGAAGCATGTCCCAGCTGTCGCCGCCTCGCCTGGCTTTGACACGCGCCCGAGCTGACGAGGCCTTGTGGTGCCATGTTGGCTGGCTGCTGGGCTGGCGCGGTGGTGGAGCCTTCACGAAGGGCCGCATGCCACCACGCAGGTGCTTGCTGAGTCAGTGTAGAGGCCGCCCATCGCCACGCATGTGCCTGCCCAGCTGGTCGAGCTAGCAGCTGCTTGGGGACGGCGGTGGAGTCTTGGCTGGCGCGGGCCTGGCTGTGGCCCTGCTGATGCCCTCGACAAGGGTCTTGCCGGGGACCCAACAAGGGTCTTGCCGCGGCGCTGCGGTCGTCCCCGGCAAGGCGCTTGTCGGGGATCTTGTGGATTTCCTCGGCTAGGATCCCGCCGAGGGTCGTTGTCTTCTGGTCCTCATCTAATCTCGTGTATTTACGATCTTCACAAAGATCTGCACGCCACCATGGAGGTGCCTCTCGAGCCCTAGTCACAAGGTAGTTGTTGGCGGTGGAACCCATGGGCTCAAGGAAAGTGCGCTCCACTGGCGTTAGGAAATTTGCCCCGGCAAGACTCTTGCCGGGGCTGCGGAGACCGCCCTAGCAAGGGTCTTGCCGGGGGGGTCCACCTCACCCTCTTGCTCTTTGTGTTTCTGGTCTTGGTGTTGCCTTGGTTGTCTTGTGCTTCGGCTTCTCTCAGGCTTCCCTCCTGTGTGCTTCTAAGTGTGGCCGCGGCGCGCGGCTCTGACTGCCCGTGCACAATTAAAGGGGTCAAAAGGAGAGCCCCTACTTTTGTACACCGACAGGAGACCCGGGGTCGGGGCCACACATAAGCGCGACGCCTTGTTGGGCCAGGCCTAGAACGGTGCGCGGGCAGGTGGGGCGGAATTTTACCGTAGTAATGTTTCGTCATTGCGCATCCCCACGACCCGCGTTGAACGCGCGTGGAGGATCGTGCGTGACGTGGGGGTCATGCGTGGGGCGGTTCCCGCATGCATGCGTCACATCGTGGTAAAGAGACGGCTCGCGCCTTCCCCATAAAAAAGAGGGAGGCGCAGAGGCGCAGCTCATTTACTGAGAGGACTCGGGTCGCGGTCTTCAAGGCGCCCGCACCCCATGATCACGGGGTGGGGAACGGTCGCCTCACCCGTCCCCTCGATCCTGCTCGCTCGCCACGCGTCCCCCATGCAGGTGGCAGGCGGTGCAGGCGGGTAACCGGGCCGTCACTGATTGGGGCAGCGAGTCGGTCTTGATTCCCTGCGCCTCCGATGGCTGGATTGGTTGAGTGGGGCGGCTGAGCCTCGACCCCGCCCCTTTATAAGGAGGGGGAGGGGGATGTCACCCCACATTCTCTCAGCATCCATCCTCTTCCACCTCCGCTCCTTTCTTCCACCCGCCATGGCGAGAGGGGGTGCAGGCCCTTCGACGGTGGCGGCGAGGGTCGCCGCTCGACAGTGCGTTCCTCCTTCCCAAGAGCCCGCGGCGGCAGAGCCGGCTACGAGAGGAAGGGGGAGGGGGTGAGGTCGAGGTTGCCATGGCGCTTGGGGAAGAGGGGGACGAGGCGGCGCAATGGCCGTGCCTCCGCCAGCGATGCCTCCCATGATGGAGGGCCACGTCGGGGACCAGCCCCGCGAGTTCTTCAGCAGGCTGCGCCGGCCACCACGTCGTCGTCTTCGTCTCCCTACCCCATTTGCTCGGGAGATAGAGCTCGATCCGCCCCAGACCCTCACGTTGCACATGAGGGGCTGCAGGAACGGCGGCACGCGGGTCGACGTCGACTTCCCTGCTCCTCACATCATGTACCTTCGTCATGGATGGAAGATGTTTTCTCGCATCCACAGCCTGACGGCGAGGCTCGTTCTCTACTTCAAGTTAATGGAAGGTGGCCTGCTCTCCGTCAAGGTATTTGGAGATCTTGGAACTCGCCTAAAGTGCTGCGCGGAGAGCTCCTCCAATGATGAAGATTCCTCCTCAAGCCGGAGTGACAAGGAGGACAGCGACAACGACGACGAGGGAATCGAGCGGCGGGACACCGACCCCGACTCTGACTGACCGCGTCGCCCCTCCCTCAGCCACGCGCCCTGCCAAGGGCCTTCCTCGTTAAGCTCTCCATCGGCACGCTCCCCATCGTCTCCTTGGGCGGCTGCTGTAGGAGGGCCGGAGAAGGCGAAGAAGGCGGGTGGCGGCCGTCAAGTCGGAGTACGCGGGCACCGACGCCTTCATCGCGTATTATCAGCCCGCTGCCTCATCTTCCAGCTGCCCTCTCGGCACCGGGATGCTCTCTTGGTGCCTTCTGCTCCTCGCACCTCGCCTAGGAACTCTTTTTGCCCTCCTCCTGTCTTGTTCCACCTTCTGAGGAGAGGGACAAGAAAGGGATTATGGGCACCTTATCTCTTTTTAGTTTGTAAGCCTGCGGGCACTTTTTAATTTTAAGACTTGTAATCCCCTTGCTCATGTTTTTAATTCCGTATGAACTGTACCTGTATGGCATGTTTTTAATGAAAAAGGGTTCTTGTCGGGTTCTTTGTGCATGAGCGAGGCCCATGCCAGGGAACAAATCCTTGTTATTTTTAAGATAAACATTGTCGCCCGGCAACAGGCCTTGCCGCCCCCCCCCACTTCAATCGACCATTCTCACGCTCTTGGCGGAGGCAGGGGTGAAGTAGAGTTAGGCCCTTCATTCATTTCCTTGCCACCGCGACTATGACCAAGTTCCGACCCAAGGGATAGCTCTTGGGTACAGGAAAAGGGGAGCATGGTGGCTTAAGAATACAAACGAGGTTTCACATGTCCCAGCTCCATACGAAAATGTACAACAGGGGATGAAGGACTTATCTGAATCCGCAGCCCCCGGCAACCTTGGCTTGCCGTGGTTGGATCCTCGTGTCTTTAGCCCCAGGCAGTCTTGGCTTTCCGAGGCCGGAGCGCCGGTTCGTTCTCTTTCTCCCAAGTGGCTCAGCAGAAGTGTCCACGTGCCTTGCGAATCAAATAGGATAGAAAGACGCATACTCGACCTCCAGGCTAGGGGTTAGTCGCTGCTAAGCACTATCAACCCTAACCGAGTGAGAGACTTAACCTAGCATGCATGCTAAAACTTAGGGCGCCGGCGCTTCATTTATTTATGCTCAGGGTCTGCATCTGGCTTTGTATAGAGGGTTACATGCCTTGCGGGCAAGGCTTGTACAAAAGGTGGTTTGTCGGGGGGCCCGCAACCGTGCCTTATGGGTAAAACTTGTGAAGAAGTTCAATGTTCCAGGAGTTGCTCACTCGAATAGCATCTTCGGTCTCCAGGTGGATTGTGCTAGGCCTGGTGACTCGTATTACCCGATAAGGGCCTTCCCACTTCAGCGTCAACTTGTTGGAATTCTTTGCCGACTGAACGTGCCTGAGGGAGTCTTGGATTAGGGGGTCTCCGGACAGCCGGACTATATCCTTTGGCCGGACTGTTGGACTATGAAGATACAAGATTGAAGACTTCGTCTCGTGTCCGGATGGGACTTTCCTTGGCGTGGAAGGCAAGCTTGGCAATACGGATATGTCGATCTCCTCCATTGTAACCGACTCTGTGTAACCCTAGCCCCCTCCGGTGTCTATATAAACCGGAGGGTTTAGTCCGTAGGACAACAACAATCATATAGGCTAGCTTCTAGGGTTTAGCCTCTACGATCTCATGGTAGATCAAATCTTGTAATACTCATATCATCAAGATCAATCAAGCAGGAAGTAGGGTATTACCTCCATCGAGAGGGCCAACACAGGTAAACATCGTGTCCCCGTCTCCTGTTACCATCCACCTTAGGCGCGATTCGGGACCCCCTACCCAAGATCCGCGGTTTGACACCGACATTGGTGCTTTCATTGAGAGTTCCTTTGTGCGTCACCGTAAGGCTTGATGGCTCCTTCGATCATCGGTAACGATGCGGTCCAGGGTGAGGTCTTCCTCCCCGGACAGATCTTCGTATTCGGCGGCTTCGCACTACGGGCTAACTCGCTTGGCCATCTGGAGCAGATCGAAAGCTACGCCCCTGGCCACCAGGTTAGGTTCGGAAATTTTAACTACACTGACGATATCCGTGGGGACTTGATCTTCGACGGATTTGAGCCCATGCCAGGTGCGCCGCATGGTCACGACGAGTATGATTTAGCTCCGCCGTCGGATAGTGTTCAAGAGATCACACCGGCAACAACTCCGGCCTTCAATCCAGAGCAAATTGCGCCATCCGGGAACGGGTGGATAGACCCCGCCATGGAGGCCACACTCTCAGTGGTGATAGAGCCGGATACTGACCTTACCTCTTACGAGAGCCGTGTTGCCGAACCACTGGATTCATCTCCGGCCATGGACTCCGAGCCGCCTGCGTCCGCGCCTATCGAATCTGATTGGGTGCCGATCATGGAGTTCACCTCCACGGATATCTTTCAGCACTCGCCCTTCAGCGACGTGCCAAATTCGTTAAGGTCTCTTTCCTTGTCAGGAGAACTTGGCCGAACTATGTCCGGCTAGAATGGGATGTGGACGACGAAGAGATTCGCTGCCCACCCACCACCCACTTAGTAGCCACTGTCGACGATTTAACCGACATGATCGACTTGACTCGAAGACATCGGCGATATGGACGACGATGCAGAGAGCGAACAGAACCACCGCCTACAGGTATTGGACCGCCACCTCCTCATACGATATATATATATATATATATATATATATATATATATATATATATATATATATATATATATATATATATATATATATATATATATATATATATATATATATATGGATACCCCAAAGAAGGCAATGGCGACAAGACATCGGAGGATGACCCCTCCAAGAAGCAACCCAAGCGCCGACAGCGGCGCCGCTCTAAGTCACGCAATAGCAAAAGTAGTGGTACCGGCACAAGAGACAATAACACTCTGGATAGTGCCGAAGACGATGACAACCCCCTCCAGCTAGATTTAGAGCAGGAGGATGAACAAGCTAGCCCTCTAGAATAGGCATCAAACGGAGAAACGGAGGATGATTATTACATGCCTTTCTCCGAAGACGAGGTGAGCCTCGGCGACGAAGAATTTATCGTGCCCGAGGATCCCATCGAGCAGGAGCGCTTCAAGCGCCGACTTATAGCCACAACAGCCTGAAGAAAAAGCAACAATAGCTTCGAGCTGATCAAGATTTGCTAGCAGACATATGGACCGAAGTCCTTGCGGGCAAGGAATACGAACTCGAACACCCTTCCAAGAGTTACCCAAGACGCAGGTTGCTACTCGAGGAGGAAGCAGTGAAACCTACATCACCAGCGTACGATGCGGCTGACCGGCCACCGCGTGGCCGAGATAGAGAGATGTTTCAGCCTGAAGTTCAGCCTGCACCCCACCGCCACTCAAACAAAAATGCCAAGGCCAGGGGCAACACGCGGGACCTCCGAGATGAATTGGAAAATAGGGCAAAACATGCAAGATGATAAACGGGTCACGGGGGTGCGCACCAACGCGGGACGATGACCGTCACGCCGGATACACTAAAAGTAAATCCGGCCGGGCCGAATTCAGTTGACAAGACTCATATGAGCGTAGCCGTGATATAGCCCGGCAGGGCGCCACACCCCTATGCTTCAGCGATGAAGTTATGGATCACGAATTCCCGGAAGGTTTTAAACCCGTAAATATCGAATCGTATGATGGTACAACAGATCCCGCAGTATGGATTGAGGATTTCCTCCTCCATGTCCACATGGCTCGCAGTGACGATCTACATGCCATCAAGTACCTCCCACTAAAAGTCAAAGGACCAGCTCGGCATGGGCTGAATAGCTTGCCAGCAGACTCCGTCGGCAGTTGGGAGGATTTGGAAGATGCATTCCTTAAAAACTTCCAAGGCACTTATGTGCGACCACCGGATGCTGATGACTTGAGCCATATAACTCAGCAGCCACGGGAATCGGCCAGGAAATTCTGGACACAGTTCCTAACTAAGAAAAACCAAATTGTCGACTGTCCGGATGCAGAGGCCTTAGTGGCATTCAAGCATAACATCCGTGACGAGTGGATCTCTCAGCACCTCGGTCAAGAGAAGCCGAAATCTATGGCAGCCCTCACGACACTCATGACCCGCTATTGCATGGGCGAGGATAGCTGGCTGGCTCGCAACAACAACACATCAAGGAATCCGGCCACCTCAGACACTAAAGATGCTAACGGCAGGCCACGTCGTAACAGACACAAGCGCCGCAACAACGCGATAACGCCGAAGATACGATAGTCAATGCCGGATTCAGAGGCTCTAGATCCGGTCAGCGGAAAAAGCCATTCAAAAGAAGTACTCCGGGCCCGTCGAGTTTGGATCGCATACTCGATCGCTCGTGTCAAATCGGCACCCGGCAGGCCAGCCAATCACACCAACAGAGAATGTTGGGTGTTCAAGCAGGCCGGCAAGTTGAATGCCGAAAACAAGGACAAGGGGCTGCATAGCAATGACGAGGAGGAGCCCCGGCCGCCCGAACAGGGAGGACGTAAGAGTTCCCCCACAAGTGAAGGCGGTGAACATGATATCGCAACCCACATCCCCAAGAGGAGCAGGCGTGCATTAAGGGACGTCTATGCGATGGAGCCTGTCGCCCCAAAGTTCAACCCATGGTCCTCTTGTCCGATCACCTTCGATCGCAGAGAGCACCCCACTAGTATCCGTCATGGCAGATATGCCGCATTGGTCCTAGACCCCATCATTGACAGATTCCACCTCACTAGAGTCCTCATGGATGGCGGCAGCAGCCTGAACCTGCTTTATCGGATCTGAGGTCATAAAATGGGTATAGATCCCTCAAGGATCAAACCCACCAAAACCACCTTTAAGGGTGGCATCCAGTGTAGAGGCCCATTGCACAGGCTCAATCACCTTTGGAAGTGGTCTTCGGATCTCCGGACAACTTCGAAGCGAGTCAATCTTCGATATCGTTCCGTTCATGATGGCTATCATGCCTTTGCTTTCGGCGAACCGCGATTCGCCAAAATTCAGCAGCGTACCGCATTACGCATACCTCAAGCTCAAGATGCGGGACCTAGGGGGTCATAATAGTCAATGGAAACACAGGCGCTTCGCTCGCATGGAGGAGCACACTGCGGCCCTTGCAGCAGAAGCACAAAACAGCCTTTTAAGGCAAACCGGCAATTCGGCGATACAACCCCCGGACACCGTCAAGTGAGTCCGGAGTAACCTGCAGCAGGATCGCCTGGCACGTTCAGAGCTCGCCTAGCAATTCGACTCCCGTCCTAGTCCCAGTCAAGCGATGAAATCCATGCCGCGCCTACATAACTACGCACTGAAAATACCATGGGCATAGGCGGGGGAACGATCAGGACACACCCAACAATGCGGCTCAACCGCCCTAGGGGCTGCCTACCTTCATCATTTTTTCTCTTTCAGGACCTTACTCTCTGGAAGCCCTTTCCGGCGATCGATTGCATACGCATAATCTGACAACCAAGGAGGCAGGAAGCTACGTCGTACAATGGAATCCCCAGGTGGTCTCTGATAACGAGTGAAATACCTACTTTAAATACTAGTCTGTAGCTTGCCCTTGGATAGGACATGTCAAATAGTCCTATTTTTTGCTTATTGCACTACTTGTATCAGTACGCTTCGACGTATTCTTTAAATAACAATGCATAGCATTAGTCTATTATTGCATTATCTATTCTTTTTCTTATATGTTTATTTATGACAATCGGCACCCGTACATTCTGGTACGGCTAGTATGCCAGGGGCTTTCGTATACCCCATAACACAGCGTGAGAAGTCTGAACACTTTCGACAGTGCGACACCCCGAACTTATAGCATTATATGCATCAGCTCTGAATCATGTCTTGGGTCAATAGTTGGGTTTGCCCGGCTCCCATGTTTTGGTACCTTACGTTCCGCAATATCGGCTAAGGTAGCTTGGGAGAACTACTGCGATTGTGTCCGGTTCTTAGGACGAGCACCTCGATGAAAGCCAAAACTGATTTGTCATGATAAGGCAAGAGCTGGTCATTGTTCGAGAGGTCTCAAGTCCTTAAAGACTTTTTCCGCTTGAGGCGAGTCGGCCTTGCCCGACTTAGGCATATATAGCGCCCCAAATTGACCTTCGAATACTAGGGGCTTCGCCAAAATTAAAATTCTAGACTTCTATGGCTAAGTGAGAGTGATAAAGCATTATAGTCTGATTGCACGGTTAGTTCTTGTTGAGCACCTCCCTCGGAGGACCCAAAAATGGGAAAAAGAGTGCTCAGATTTATCCCGAACACCCAGTACTAGTTGCATGGGGGCAGAAGCCGACGAGTGGCCAACTCTCAGATTTGATAAACGGCCGCACAAAAGGTAATATTTTAAATTCCTAAAATCGTTGCATAGCGCAAATGAACTAGTTTTCACATTACAGGATCACATGAGCACGTTCATTCAAAAATTACATCTTTAGCACATTCCTCCGCCATAAGGCGGGCACCCTTCAGGACACTGTCATAATACATCTCGGGGTGGTGATGCTCCTTGCCCTGCGGTGGCCCCTCCTTCACCAGCTTCTCGGCGTGCATCTTCGCCTAGTGCACTTTCACACGGGCAAAGGCCCTGCGTGCACCTTCGATGCAGACGGACCGCTTGATGACTTCAAACCGGGGGCAGGCATTCACAAGCCGCCTCACCAGGCCGAAGTAGCTGCCAGGCAGGAGCTCGCCAGGCCACATCCAGACTATAAGACCCGTCATGGCCTGTTCGGCCGCCTTGTGGAGCTCGACCAGTTGCTTCAGCTGATCGCTCAAGGGCATCGGGTGTTTGGTCCCAGTATACTGAGACCAGAACAACTTCTCTTCCGAGCTCCCCTCCTCGGCCCGGTAGAACTCCGCGGCATCCGACACACTGCGAGGCAGATCTGCGAACGCTCCTGGAGAGCTCCGAACTTGGGTAAGTAAAAAGAAATTTTCTTTCACGTGCTTGCTTTGCATAATGAATGCCTTGCCTGCCGCTATCTTTTTAACCGCCTCAATTTCTTGGAGGTCCTTTTGGGCTTCGGCCTTGGCATGTTTTGCGCTTTTGAGGGCCTTCGCAAGCTCGGACTCTCGCGTCTTAGAGTCAACCTCCAAGGACTCGTGCTTCTTGACGAGAGCCTGAAGCTCTTGCTGCACCTCGCCTACTCGGGCCTCTTATTTTTCTCGCTCGATGCGCTCCTTGGCCGCTTTGTCCTCGGCCTCGGACAGCGCCTTCTTCAGGGCCGCCACTTTGGTAGTGGCCCCTGGCAAATTCACGACGATCCTATTATTTTGCAACCAAATTTCTTTTTAATATATATAGACAAGGCATTGCTTACCTTTGCTCTCCTCGAGCTGCCTCTTGGCAAGCCGAGCTCTTCCTCGGACCGCTCAAGGTCCTGCTTTAGTGCAGCGACCTCCGCAGTACGTGCGGCAACGGCCAACAGTGAAGCCTGCATATTCACATAGACATATTCTGATTAGGCTCCTCTGATTATTATTTGATCCACTATTCGGCTTTTCTTCGCGAACGCCAAACAGGGCATCAGGGGCTACTGTCTATACGGCAATATTTTCCTATATTTTGATTACTTACCTGAAAGCCTGTTAGGAGGTTGGCACAAGCTTCATTTAGTTCATTTTTGGCGGACTGAACCTTCTCGATCACCGCACTCATGACAGTGCGGTGCTCTTCGTCGATGGAAGCGCCCCGAAGCGCTTCCAGCAAGTTGTCCGGTGCCTCTGGATGGGTAGAGGCCACCGGCACGGGCGGCTTGCCCCTCTTAACAGGGGGTCGCCTACCGGAGTCCGGGACCACTGGAGGTTCCGGTGCGGTGTTCGGCTGGGGGCCGAACTTGGGGCCCATGGGAGTCTTGCCCCCTTTGCGCCCAGGGTCCGGAATGTCGCCTCAAGGCGCCTCCAGGACTACCTCCCCTCGGCTCGGTGCTGTAACGCCCCGGATTTGATGCGCCAGGTGTTTGCCAGTTATTCGCCGTCGTTGCCATGTCATTTGTTTGCGTGTTGCACTTTGCCATGTCATCATATGCATTTCATATCATGTCATCATGTGCATTTCATTTTGCATACGTGTCCGTCTCATGCATCCGAGCATTTCCCGTTATACATTTTGCAATCCGGCACTCCTATGTCTCCGGCCCCTTTTACCTCTTTAAGTGTGCGGGTGTTAAGCGTTCTCGGAATGGACCGAGGTTTGTCAAGCGGCCTTGGTATAGCACCGGTGAACCGCTGTCAAGTTTGGGTCATTTGGAGTCGTTTGATACTCAACAGTTAACCGGTAACCGTAAAGCCTCCTTCTCTTTGCAGCCCAACACCCTTTCAAAGTGGCCCAAAACCCAGCAAACTCCTCTCCATGCTCTTGGTGCGTTCGATCACGATCGTGTGGTAACCGCTCCTCATTTGGACTCTCCTAGCTCCCTCTACCTATAAAACTAGACCTCCCCCGAAATTCGCGGATCAAAACACCCCTAACCCTATTTCCTTCTTCCTCCGCGCGCCGGACGCGTCCGCGCCGTCGCCCCCGACCAATCCCATGCCGACACGTCGTCGCCGCGCCCTCTCTCTCTCCTCCCCGCCGCCGGGGCCGTGAGGGTCCAGATCGGACCCGCCCGGGCTGGGCCCGAGCCGAGGAGCCAGCGCCGCCCAGCGTCGCTCACGCTTCCCTTCGCCGCCGCCCGGGCGAAGGCCGCCCGCCCGTCGCCATGGCGCCTCGCCGTCCGCCAGCCGGAACCCGCCGCCGCGTCCCTCCAGCCGGCCCCGAGCCTCCTCCGCGCCCCTCTCCTCCCCGCCGCGCGCCTCTCTCCTCGCCTCCCGGGCTGCCCAGCCGCCGCCACCGCAAAGCCGCGCCCGCGCCGCCCCTCCGTCGTCCCGCGTCGCCGGCTGCCGTGTCGCCTTGCCGCGGATCCGGTCGGGCCGGACCGGATCCGGTCGTCCCCGACCTCCCCGGCCTCATCCCGGCCTCCTCCCCGAGCTCCGGCCATCTTCCCCATCGTCTCCGGCGGAGATCCGGCGAGATCCGCCGCCGCTTTGAAAACCGTGCAGATCTGGAGGTTGCCCCCGAAATCCTAAGTCCCAGTTTTTCGTAATTTTCATGTCATGTTCAACCTGCCGTATCTCTGTGCATGTAGCTCCGTTTCATGCGTATAATATGTCAAATTGTTCATCTCGAAGAGTACATCATTTCATCTCATTGCATCATTTGCATTTGAGCTCATCTTGATGCCCTAAATGTTGTTAGAAGAGGGCTATGTGATGTTAGTTTCAGATTCTTATCAGAACTTGCGCTTTTGTCATTTTTGCCATGATTGATGTGTGCACCCTATGAACTTGAGTAATACATGTGTTTTGTAATATGCCATGCTATCTTTACAGGGGTGTATGCCATGTATTTTTGTGATCTCTGTGGTGACTAGCACAAGCATGTAAACTAGGCTTCATGATGTTGCTGATTTCAGCCCCTGTTCTGCTGATATTTTTATGCCATGTAAACTTGATTCTACCGAGAGATCCATGATTATTTTGAGATACTTCAGTAAGGATGTTTTGTACATATGGTTATTCTCTATCCATCCATGCCCTTGTTTGCAATTATGGAGTGCCATAGCTTGAGTCAATCGAGCTCTACTTTTGCTATAAAATGTTTCCTGGCAGGTTGTTTACATGTTATTCAATTTTGTCAAGGTTGTTGTAGTTGATCCGTGTATGCTATGATGTTGTTCTTGCCATGTATAGCTTCTATGCCATGTATTATTGATGGATGTATGCTTAGTTTATCATGTATTGCTCTGTGGTGAGTGATTCAAGCTCACCAACATGCCTACTTGTTATCTGTTTATGCCATGCTCCAGTTTTGCACCAAGTCTGAATCTGTTTATGTTTTTGCTATATTCACATGCTTGCAACTGTATTTTCGGATCCCTTTTGGCTTATGGTCACTAAGGGACTTTTGTTATATGCTTTGAGTAGATTCATGCCATGCTCTAGTTTGACTTGATAGCTTGCTGTAACATGTTGTTTCATAGCTCTAAACATATTAACTTTGATGTTATTTCTGCCATGTCTGTGAATTCTGCTAAGTCTGTGAACCTGTTATTATTTGCAATCTTGCCATGTCCTTTTGAGCATGTTCTATTGATTTCTGGAGATAGCTCAGTGTTCATGTTTTGTCATGCTTTACCTGTACATCATGTCCATGCCTTTTGTTTTCACGTTGAGGTCCTGTAGCATGTTGTTTTGATGCTTGCAATATGCCTAGTTGCTGTTTTGGTCAGGTTGTTGTCATGACTTGTATAGGGTGTATGTGTTGAACCGTTGCTCCGTTTTGAGTGTGCTCTATATGAAACTTGCTTGATTTTGCATGTAGTTTCATACTATCATGTTGCATCCTTGTTTTGAGGTGTTTGCTTGATGTTTGTATGCATTTTGCATCAGTGCCATGTTTAACTTGTTTTGCTCATATCTTCTAGACCGTAGCTCCGAATCTAATGAACTTTATATGTAACTCGACTAGAATTTCGTGTAGATCTTCGTGGTGCATCTTAACTTGCTGTTTAACAACTTGAACATAAGGTTTATTCAGATCTGGACCAATTTGGAAATTTGCATATGAGGACTTACCGGAATTGTTATATGTTGTTTCCGGCCTCATTTAAACTTGCTTTGATGTGTTGCTCTTGTTTGCATCATCTCTTGCCATGAGTAGCTTCATGTAGCTTGGTCATGCATCATGCTTGTTGTGCATCATGCCTTGTTCATGTGTGGTGTGTTTACTATGTTGTGTGCTTCTCCTTGTTAGTTCCTGTTTCGTTGCGATCGTGAGGATTCGTTCGTCTACGCTTGGTTCGGCTTCATCCGTTCATCTTCTTCATGGACTCGTTCTTCTTCCTAGCGGGATTTCAGGCAAGATGACCGCTACCCTGGATCTCACTACTGTCTTTGCTATGCTAGTTGTTTCGTTCTATCACTATGATGTGCTACCTATCACTTGTTCCTCAAGCCTCCCAAATTGCCATGTCAGCCTCTAACCTTTTGCACCCTTCCTAGCAAACCGTTGTTTGGCTATGTTACCGCTTTGCTCAGCCCCTCTTGTAGCGTTGTTAGTTGCAGGTGAAGATGAAGTTTGTTCCTTGTTGGAACATGGAGATGTTGTTCCTTGTTGGAACATGTTTACTTGTTGGGATATCACAATATATCTTATTTAATTAATGCATCTATATACTTGGTAAAGGGTGGAAGGCTCGGCCTTATGCCTGGTGTTTTGTTCCACTCTTTCCGCCCTAGTTTCCGTCATATCGGTATTATGTTCTCGGATTTTGCGTCCCTAACACGGTCGGGTGATTTATGGGACCCCCTTGACAGTTCGCTTTGAATAAGACTCCTCCAGCAAGGCCCAACATTGGTTTTACCATTTGCCTCACCCAACCCTTTTTCCCTTGGGTTTCCGGAGCCCAAGGGTCATCTTTATTTTAGCCCCCCCGGGCCAGTGCTTCTCTAAGTGCTGGTTCGAACCGAGCCGCCTGCGGGGCCACCACGGGGAAACTCGAGGCTTGGTTTTACTCGTAGCCTGTCTCATCCGGTGTTGCCCTGAGAATGAGATATGTGCAGCTCTTATCGGGATTGTCGGCACATCCGGGCGGTTTTGCTGGTCTTGTTTTATTGCTGTCAAAATGTCTTGTAGCCGGGATTCCGAGACTGATCGGGTCTTCCCGGGGAGAAGGAATATCCTTCGTTGATCGCGGGAGCTTATCATGGGCTAAGTTGGGACACCCCTGCAGGGTATAAACTTTCGAGAGCCGTGCCCGCGGTTATGTGGCAGATGGGAATTTGTTGATATCCGGTCGTAGTAAACTTGAAGCAAACTCTTCTAAAATACACCAACCGTGTGCGTAAACGTGGGTGTCTCTTTTCGGGGTTGATCGAGAGGAGAACACGGTTTCTGGGTTATGTCTGACGTAAGTAGGAGTTCAGGATCACTTCTTGATCATTACTAGTTGACGACCGTTCCTTTGTTTCTCTTCTCGCTCTCATTTGCGTATGTTAGCCACCATATAAGCTTAGCCGCTGCTGCAACCTCACCACTTTATCCTTTCCTTTCCCATTAAGCTTTGCTACTCTTGATACCCATGGTAATGGGATTGCTGAGTCCTCGTGGCTCACAGATTACTACACCACCGATTGCAGGTACAGGTTTGCGATGATCATGGCGTGAGGCGATGTTTGCTTGTATTGGAGTTCTTCTTCTGCTTCTTCTTCGATCAGGGGATAGGTTCCAGGTCGGCAACCTGGGCTAGCAGGGTGGATGTCGTTTGAGCCTCTGTTTATGATTCTTCCGTAGTCGGATGTTGATCTTGTATGTAGTATTGTTGTATTGTTGTATTCATATGACATTGTATGTATTGGATGTATCCCCACTATTATGTAACGTTGATGTAATGATATCCACCTTGCAAAAGCGTTTCAATATGCGGGTCTATCCTTGGTGGGACCGTCGAGTTCCTTTTGGATAGGGTCGCATATTGGGCGTGACAGGTGCCCTTTGAGACAACACCTCAACGTTGTCCGTAGGGTGAGGGGAGGAGGCGGTCGGAAGTGAATCGCTATTCATATCCGACAGGTCCAAAGAACCATCCGACGAAGATACGTCGATATGGGCTCGGGCCGGACTGCATAATCATGTTCGACGTAAAGAGAAGCAGTGCAATAAAACATACCCTGAATTACTATGGTATCTAGATACTTACGATTTTGCCAGGGGCTTGTCCCTGGGTAACCACTCGTCGCCGCTGTAGGCGGCCGTCGTGGAGCAGTCCGAAAGGAGGGTAATTCCCTTCTTGGACCCTTCGGCCTCCCCGACTGGGGCGGCCTTCCTTTTCTTGTCTCCCCCGGCGGGGGGGGGGGGGGGGAGCTTTCCTCTTACTCCTCCTCGTTTTTGTGGGAGGAGTGCGCCTCGGAGTTATCGGACAATGAGTCCGATATAACCTGGCGTCGGAGACCTTTCCGGGTCCCCGCGGCCTTCTTCTTCGGCACATCATAAGGCGCCGGAATCAGCATCTTCATTAGAAGAGCATCTGCTGGATCTTCGGGCAGAGGAGCCGGACAATCGATCTGCTACACCATCTCTATCCAGTCCTGTTAATGGCATGGAAGCTTAGATCCCGCACATGATTATACGGGGTAAAATAAATATCCTGTGAGATATAAAAGTTTACCGGATTGGCATGGCACTTTGCGCTGAGTCCGCGGTCTTCGGTAAGGGGAGGAGGTACCTCGGCGCCCTTGAGCAGCACCCTCCAGACGTCCTTGTGCATCGTGTCGTAGAGCTCTTGTAGCGTCTGGTGCTTGACCGGGTCGAACTCCCATAAATTGAATGCCCGTCTTTGACACGGGAGGATCCGGCGGAAGAGCATGACTTGGACCATGTTGACGAGCTTGATTTTCTTGCTCATCGTGTTTTTGATACAGGTCTGGAGTCCGGTCAGCTCTACCGAGGGACCCCAAGACAGTCCCTTGTCTTTCCAGGAGGTGAGCCGCGTGGGGATTCCGGATCGAAATTTGGGGTCACCATCCAGTTGGTGTCGCGCGGCTCGGTGATGTAGAACCACCCCGATTGCCACCCCTTTATGGTCTCCACATAGGAGCCTTCGAGCCATGTAACGTTGGGCATTTTGCCCACCATGGCACCTCCGCACTCCGCCTGCTGGCCGAACACCACCTTCGGTTTGACGTTGAAGGTTTTTAGCCACAGGCTGAAGTGGGGCCTGATGCGGAGGAAAGCCTCGCACACGACGATAAACACCGAGATGTTGAGGATGAAATTGGGGGCCAGATCGTGAAAGTCCAGCCCGTAGTAGAACATGAGCCCGCGGACAAATGGGTGGAGTGGAAACCCCAGTCCGCGGACGAAGTGGGTAAGGAAAACTACCTTCTCATGGGGCTCCGATGTAGGGATGATCTGCCCCGCATCGGGAAGCCGGTGTGCGATATCCGCAGCTAGATATCCATCTCCCCGTAGCTTTGAGATGTTCTCCTCCGTAACGGAGGAGACCATCCACTTGCCTCCAGCTCCGGACATGCTTAGACTGGTTTGAGGAAAAAAACGCGAACTTGGGCGCTGGAGCTCAAGTGCGCAAGAATGGATGAGCAAGGAGGAAGAAGGCGTGGGTGAAAAGGGTAAATCCCTGTCCCTTTATAAGGGCGGAAGAGGCGACGCGCCCCCCACTTACCTAGTAAAACTCACTCATTCCCCAAGCGCCGTAATTGATGGCGCGGTTGGGTTACCCACATCCGTATTGATGAGAATCCCGTGATAAGGGGACACGATCTTTGCTTCGACAAGACGTGCCAAGGAAACCGCCTCACGATATGCGCCGTGGCTAGTTGGGAAAAACGGTCCCAATAAAGACCGGGCTGTGGTGTGGTGACATGCCGCAAAATGCGTCAGCAGATTAGATTTGTGGAAATATTATTCTCTCTACGGAGGTACGTGGAATTTGTTTTGCAGAGCCGAACACTATCCTTGTGTTCAAAATCTTCTATGGAGTATTCGGAGGAGGAACCCGCCTTGCAATGCCGAAGACAATCTGCGCGCCGGACTCATCATCATTGAAGCCTGGTTCAGGGGATACTGAGGGAGTCCTGGATTAGGGTGTCTCCGGACAGCCGGACTATATCATTTGGCCGGACTGTTGGACTATGAAGATACAAGATTGAAGACTTCGTCTCGTGTCCGGATGGGACTTTCCTTGGCGTGGAAGGCAAGCTTGGCAATACGGATATGTAGATCTCCTCCCTTGTAACCGACTCTGTGTAACATAGCCCCCTCCGATGTCTATATAAACCGGAGGGTTTAGTCCATAGGACAACAACAATCATACCATAGGGTAGCTTCTAGGGTTTAGCCTCTACGATCTCGTGGTAGATCAACTCTTGTAATACTCATATCATCAAGATCAATCAAGCAGGAAGTAGGGTATTACCTCCATCGAGAGGGCCTGCACCTGGGTAAACATCGTGTCCCCCGGCTCCTGTTACCATCCGCCTTAGATGCACAGTTCGGGACCCCCTACCCGAGATCCGCCGGTTTTGACTCCGACAACACCGAAGAACAAGGTCGCCTTCCTGAAAGCTTCGGGCATGAACCTTACGGCTATGGTAGCGGCGGAAAGCTTGCTGGTAGCATGCTGCTCTCACAGCTGCCCGAAGACTATCTTCCTCAAGGAGCGTCGTGTCATCTTGCCACAATTACTCTTGCTCAAGCTCATCATAAGCGAGCACTCGAGGTGACCCGTATGTGAGTTCCGTGGGGAGAACTGCTTCTGCCCTGTATACCAGAGCAAAGGGTGTCTGGCCGGTGGCTCGATTTGTGAACTTGTCGATCACAACATACAAGTACTCAAAGCCCCCGACAACACGGGGGAAAGGGCCCAAGATGTCGAGCCCCTAGACCGAGAATGGCCAGGAAAGAGGAATTGTTTGAAGGGCTTGAGCTGGTTGATGAAGCTTCTTCGAATGGAACTGACACGCTTCACACTTGGTTACTAGTGATGTTGCATCCTGGAGGGCAGTGGGCCAGAAGAAACCCTGCCGGAACACCTTGCCGGCAAGGGCCCTCGACCCTATGTGGGAGCCACATATGCCTCCGTGTATCTCCGCCAACAGCTCCAGCCCTTCCTCCCGTGGAATGCACTTTAATTTCACACTATTCGGTCTCTTCCTCTACAGGACGTTATGCTCCTCAGGAAGCTCCCCTGTTTGGAGGAATCAGACGGTATGCTGTGCCCATGCCGGAGCCTGGGGCTCGATGGCAAGGACCAAAGGCATTTCTTCTGCCATGGGGGCGACCGTCTCTACGGCCAGGGCTTGACGGCCTGCGGGAGTCAGTCGCTCCTCGGCAGGCTCAGAATCCACGGCAACACCCTTGCCGGTGGCCCCCGGGGGCTCAGTGGGAAAGTACTTGCCGGGGCCTGATTTCCTCCGTTTGTTCTGCTCCGTTGATGGTTCGATGGATGGTTGAGTTAACTGAAGGAAAAAAGTACCTAGTTCCACAGGTAGCTTGAATGCATCGCGCTTTGACAGGTAATCGGCGATGTCGTTCTTCGCTCGGGGAATGTGCTCCTCTTGTATACCGTCAAAGCGCTCCTCCTGCTTCCTCACCTCATCTACGTAGGCTTCCATCAACAGGCTCTGATAATCTTTGTTGACTTATCTGACGACAAGCTGCGAATCACCCCTGACGATGAGCTTTTTAACCCCGAGGTCTGCTGCGATCCTAAGACCGGCAAGAAACCCCTCGTATTCGGCAGTGTTATTTGTGGACATCTCCCTAGGAAAGTGCATCTGGACCACATACTTGAGGTGCTCTCCGGTGGGTGCGACGAGCAGCACACCAGCACCGGCGCCTTGCAGGGAGAAAGCCCCGTCAAATTACATGATCCAGTCACAACTTGCTTTCTTGCCGGGGAGAGTGGTCTCTTGGATCTCTTCGTCGGGTGTTGAGGTCCATTCCGCAACAAACTCCGCCATGACTCTGCTCTGAATCGTCGAAGTACTTTCAAACTTCAAACCAAAGCTCGACAGCTCCAAGGCCCACTCCACAATCCTCCCGGTTGCGTTTGGGTTATGCAATATCTGTTGCAATGGGAGGCGGGTGATGACAGTGATCTCGTGGGCTTGGAAGTAATGACACAGCTTCCTCGAGGCCATAAGGAGGCCGAAGAGCAATTTCTGCACACCGGAGTACCATGACCTAGCCCCCTGCAAGAGGGAGCTGGCAAAGTAAACCGGGTGCTGCATCATCTTCTTCTTCTGCACCACTTCATTTGGCTCTTGGGGCCTGTCCCCGATGGTGTCGATCTGCGGGGCCTTGCCTTGCCGGAACCAGGCCCTGCTGGGGGAATCTCTGGCTCGCCATCCGCTGGTCCTGCCATTGCCACTGCCTCTCCGTCAACCTCCCTCTGCGCCACTAGTGCAGTGCTGACCACTTGATTCGTCGCCACCAGATATAGCAACAACGGCTCTTGGGGTTTAGGCGCAACTAGTACTGGTGTAGAGGAGAGGTATCTCTTCAGATCCTGCAGTGCCGCTTCGGCCTCCGGGGTCCACTCCATTGGGCTTGCCTTTTCCAAGATTTTGAAAAAGGGAAGGGCACGCTCAGCAGACTTGGAGATGAATTAGCTCATGGTGGCAACGCAGCCGGTGAGCCGACGCACATCCTTGATCCGCTTGGGTGCGTCAATCTACTCGATAGCCTTGATCTTGTCTGGGTTCGCCTCGATCCCACGCTATGACACAAAGAACCCGAGAAGCTTGCCAGAGGGTACTCCGAAGACACACTTCTCAGGGTTCAACTTGAGGTTGATCTTGCGCAGGTTTGCAAACGTCTCTTCTAAGTCTTGTACAAGTGTTGCCTTGTCCTTGGTTTTGACCACTATATCATCCATATATGCTTCCATATTTCTATGTAGCTAGGGCTCAAAACCAATTTGGACTGCTCTTGCAAACGTTGAGCCAGCACTCTTCAATCTGAAAGGCATCCATAAAAAGCAATACGTACCACATGGGGTGATGAATGCTGTCTTCTCTTTGTTCTCTCTTGTCATGAAGACCTGATGGTAGCCCGAGTAGGCGTCGAGGAATGATAACAGATCACACCCGGCCGTGGAGTCAACAATCTGGTTGATGCGCGGCAACGGGAAGGGGTCCTTAGGACAAGCCTTATTGATATCTGTGTAGTCAATACACTGCATCCACTTCCCGTTTGCCTTGTGCACCACCATCGGATTGGCCAACCACGTGGGATGGAGCACTCCCCTCGCCAAGCTTGCTGCTTCCAACTTCCTGATATCCTTTGTGATAAACTCCTCCCGTTCCAAAGCTTGCTTCCTGACCTTCTACTTGACGGGTCGCCCATGGGGCAGACGGCAAGATGGTGCTCAATCACTTCCCTAGGAACGCCGGGGATGTCGGATGCTTGCCATGCAAACACATCAACATTCGCCCGCAGGAAAGTGACGAGCGCGCTTTCCTATTTGCTGTCGAGGGTGGAGCTTATGGTGAAAGGCCCTGCCGTGCCATCCTCCTTGATGAACACCTTCTTGGTCTCTGGCGGTGCAGCTCTAGATTTCTTGCTCTTGCCGGTGGAGCTCTCTGGCACGTCCTCGACGGTAGCGCAACACTCCGAAGAGGTGCGCTTGCCGGAGTGGGCGCGGGAGGTCCTGCCGGTCTTCTTCTTCCCTCCCGGGGCTTCAGCGGCAGGAGCAAGTACCTTAGCGGCAGCTGCTGCAACTGCTTCCTGGTAGAGTAGGTCGGTGCAGATCAGCGCGTCCTTCTTGTCGCAGGGGACGGTGATGATGGTCATCGGCCCAGGCATCTTCAGCGTGTTGTAGGCGTAATGCAACGCCGCCATGAACTTGGCTAGTGCCGGGTGGCCGAGGATCCCGTTGTAGGGCAAAGGGATCTCAGCTACATCAAAGACAATCCTCTCCGTCCTGTAGTTCAACTCGCCTCCAAACGTCACATGCAACGTGAGCTTCCCCTTCGGCTGGCTCCTTCCCGGGTTGACCCCTTGAAACGTGCCTGTCTCCTCGAGGTCTCCATCAGGAATTTGCAGCCTTTTGATCACAATGGGTGAGATCAGGTTCAGGCCGGCCCCGCCGTCAACCAGCATCTTGTTCACCTTGAGGTTGCGTATCATTGGAGAGACCAACAACGGCAAACACCCGACCACAGTTGTGCGATCAGGGTGGTCCTCGGCGTCAAAGATGATGGGCGTGCTGGACCACTTCAGCGGCTTCTGAGCGTCGAACGATGGCTCTGCTGCTGTAATCTCACGTGTCCACTACTTGAGCTGGCGGTGGGAAGTATGCAACAAGGCGCCACCATCGACGCACATGGCCTCCGCAGCCTTCTGAAACTCATGCTCGTCGGACTCTTCGTCCTCGTCATGATCGTCGTCTTCCTGCTTCTTGTCGTGGCCCCGAGCGGGCCTCTCTTGTTGGTTATCCTTGCTGGGGCAGCCTCCTTGGCTGCCACGCTCCTTTCCAGATCCTTCGGCACCATCCCGACGCTTCTCCTTGTCCCGCCTCTCATACTCAGCTTTCTGCTTCTCAGCAAGCAGCTCGACTTGTCGGCAGTTCTGGAGGTCATGGCCCTTGGTGCGGTGGATCTTGCAGTATTTCTTGTTGGAGCCTCGTGGCTTGTCGGCAGCCGCCAAGGCCCGGCAAGTGGCGCACTCGGCAATCTCCTTGCCGGTGTCGTCTGCCTTGGCCTTCTTGGCAGCATCAGTGTCGCCCGATGCCTTGACGGCAAGCATGATCTTGCCCTTGTATTTCCTGTTGCGACGCCGACCCTTCTTTGTCAGGGTGGCGGTGTCTTCGTCGGTAGAGTCGGTTTCCACGCCGGCCTCCTCGCCGGGGTACTTCCTCCCTCTTTAGCCCGAGCGCATCTATCGGCCAGAACATAGAGTTTGGCCGCATCCTTGACCTTGTTCATCGCCAGATCTTCACGCATCTTGCGGTTGCGCACATTCTGATGGAACGTGTTGATCATGGCTGTAGGATGAACATCTGGGATGTTGTATTGCACCCGACTGAACCTCTGTATGTACTTGCGCAGGTTTTCACCTTCCTTCTGGGGAATGATATGCAAATCACTCGCCTGGCCATGAGCTTGGTGGCCTCCAGTGAACGCACTAACGAACTCATGACACAGATCCGACCAAGAAGAAATGGAATCCGCTGGCAAGTGCATCAACCAAGACATGACATTGGGCTTCAAGGCCAATGGGAAGTAATTGGCGAGCACCTTGTCGTCACGAGCTCCAGCAGCTTGCATCGCGATGGTGTAGATGCTGAGGAACTCCGACGGGTGGGTCTTGCCGTTGTACTTCTCGCCGACGTCGGGCTTGAATGTGCGTTGGGACGGCCACTGGAACTGCCGCAGCTCACGGGTAAAGGTTAGGAAACCCACCTCGTAAGGTAGGCCGCCGGAGCCTCCCGGTGCTGGGTGGTCCATAGTGGGCCCCGCCCGCCTATCTGACTGGTGGCGTGTATCGCGTCAGCGCTCGATGGTGGTCCAAGCGTCTTCATGGGCTCGCTCCCGAAGAACTTGGCGCTGGTTGCGGTGGGTCCGTGGATCGGACGATGCTATGGAAATATTATCACAAGCATCATCGCGACGGATCGACACCCGCGGCTGCTGGCGTGGAGGAGGAGAGTGCATCGTGGCCACAGTGCCTTTGGCCCCTCCACCGCTGGCGTGCGGCGGCTTGACAGAGCGCCGGCCTGAGGGCCCCGTTGGCCATGGCTCATCTTTGTTGGTGACGCTGACGAGGCTCCGGATAGTCGCCCTCCACTCGTCGAGCTTCTCCGCATTAGGAGGGAAGTCGAGGAGTAGCAGCGCGCGCGCCAAAGCTTCTGCTAGCGTGGGTGGCGGCGAAAGCTGCGTGGACCGTGGCGTGCTCCGACTTGTAACCATGTTAGAAGGAGCTCTGTCACGGCCTAGCGGCTGTGTGCCATTTTCGCCAGCACTTCGGTGGGCATGCTGGCCTTCTTCGTCCCGCAAATGATGCACATCACTCTTCCGGCGGTGTCCAGGGTCACCGGCGTGGTGACGCTGCTCGCCACGCACACCCTGGGAAGAGCGCGCTGTGGGCGCTGGGGTGGGAGTCTTGGAGGTCGTCGCGCCGCCCGTGGGTGGCACGGAGACGCCCCCGGAGGGCCCTGCGCCGCCTGCGGGGGGGTCCAACTCCGTCTCTGGATTTTGCGGCGTGTGGCCCATCATCTTGCGCACGAATGATGCCGCTCGCCAGGCTCTGACTGCCAGAGTGATGTTGGTGCTCGCGAGCCGCACCTCGGGTCCTGTCCTCGACTGGCCCGTTGTTCGCCCGGACCGGTACGGGCTGTCCGGCCCCCGACGAACCGATCGCCGTGACCCCCTTCTTCTTGGGAGCCATGACGATGAAGAACTGCTAGGCTAACTGCAGACCGGATTTCCAAAACTGCGCCCCCTACCTAGCGCGCCAAAGATGTCGGTGGAAACGATACCTATGGGATCACTGGGATCCCTTCTACGGTTGGCGGGCGCGAGGTTGTGCAAAGAGCGGGTCCGACAGGAAGCACACGGATCGTTTACCCAGGTTCGGGCTGCGAAGATGCGTAATACCCTAGTCCTGCTTTGGTGGATGTATTTTAGTGTTCTTGTGTTCTTGAGCTAGCTATGGGGTGTAACTTGCCCAAAAGATCCGAATCCTCCTCCTGGGCGCCTCGGGCCTCCTTTTATAGGAAAAAAGGGTCGCAACAGTGGCACACAGGAGGTGGAAAGGTGTACAGTGGATGAGTCTATCCTCTGGCACCGTCGGACAAACGCATTAAATGCGCTGCCGACGTGTCCCTCTCGCTTTATCAGGGACGACAAGGAAGCACGTCCCAGCTGTCGCCGCCTCGCCTGGCTTTGACACGCGCCCGAGCTGACGAGGCCTTGTGGCGCCACGTTGGCTGACTGCTGGGCTGGCGTGGTGCTGGATCGTTCACGAAGGGTCACATGCCACCACGCAGGTGCTTGCTGAGTCGGTGTAGAGGCCGCCCGTCGCCACGCAGGTGCCTGCCCAGCTGGTCGAGCTAGCAGCTGCTTGGGGACGGCGGTGGAGACTTGGCTAGTGCGGGCCTGGTTGTGGCCCTGGTGATGCCCTTAGCAAGGGTCTTACCGGGACCCGGCAAGGGTCTTGCCGCGGCGCTGCGGTCGTCCCCGGCAAGGCTCTTGCCGGGGGTCTTGTGGATTTCCTCGGCTAGGATCCCGGGTCGTCGTCTTCTGGTCCTCATCTGATCTCGTGTATTTATGATCTTCACAAAGATCTGTATGCCACCACGGAGGTGCCTCTCGAGCCCTAGTCCCAAGGTAGTTGCTGGCGGTGGAACCCTTGGGCTCAAGGAAAGCGTGCTCCACTATTGTGACGCAAGTTGCCCTGGCAAGACTCTTGCCGGGGCTGCGGAGGCCACCCCGGCAGGGGTCTTGCCGGGGGGGTCCACCTCGCCCTCTTGCTCTTTGTGTTTCTGGTCTTGGCGTTGCCTTGGTTGTCTTGTGCTTCGGCTTCTCTCCGGCTTCGTTCCTCTGTCCTGCTAAGTGTGGCCACGGCGCGCGGTTCTGACTGCCCGTGCACAAGTAAATGGGTCAAAAGGAGAGCCCCTAATTTTGTACACCGACAATAAGAATTCAGTCGACCTTCGGAATAGTTGGCAAAGTAAGAGCATGGTTATGATGCTGTACCTGCCCGAGAAGTGGTCGCGTCTATGGTTTCCGCGTCATCCTGTGTCAGGACCCCGATTCCAAGTCACATCGATCTAGCCGGTAACACCTCATATCACTTTGCGGCCTCACGCACGGTATTCCCACGGGTGTCGCCTTACCATGGCCCGGGACCGTTTGTGCCTTTTGGCTCACGTATATGATAGTGTCGCTAGCATCCATATGACAGAGAATCCGGGCCGACATGGCTAGTCGTGAACCCAAAGCGGCACTAACCCATGGGGACAGGCATACATGAATCACATCGAGCATGTCGGTTGCAGCGTGTGAATCCGGGTTGTAGCACTGGCTAACAGGACTCGGAACCCGGGCTGTAGCAGAGCTAGGCAGGACTCTGATGTCACCGCGTGACATTTTCCGAAGGACAGAACACGTGAACAAAGTGAAACACATGCCGCCAGTCAAGTGTCACGAGCGGTAGTCTGGGGCTAGCAGGACTCCGTGAACCGGGCTGTAGCGGACTACTATGGCTCATGGAAGCACTAGACTACATTTCCCCATAAGAGAGGCTGCCAAGGATAAACAACTAGATTGTTGGATCCCACACATACCAAGCATTTCAATCATACACACAATATGCTCGATATGTGTAAATACAACATGGCATCACAACATAATTCTACGACTCAAGTATTAGTCATTAGGCTCCGAGGAGCGAGATATTACAAACATAGGTCTCATGACCCAACATTCAGAGCATACAAATCAAAGCACATGCGGAAGCTTAAGATGTCTGAGTACAAACATCTACAAATGAATAAGGCTGAGAAGCCTGACTATCTACCAGATCTTGCCGAGGGCACAAGATCGTAGCTGAGGTAACAAGCTAAACGTCTAAGTCCACGCGGAACTACTAGTGAGACGGAAGTCTCTCTGCAAAAACATAAATTAAGCAAACGTGAGTACAAATGTACTCAGCAAGACTTACATCAGAACTAACTACAGATGCATCATTATCAACAAAGGGGTGGTGGGGTTTAACTGCAGCAAGCCAGCTTTGACTCGGTGGCTATCCTAAACTACAACTGCAAGTAACTCTATTGAGGTGGTGCACACGAGTCCACATATTCACCATATCAATACACCACTATGGATCCGCTCCCGTCTCCCTACGAGAACGCCATCCATAGCACTCACGCTTATCTTGTGTATTTTAGAGTATCCACTTTCACTTGTCTATGAACTGTTATAGGCACCCCAAAAGTCCTGTACCGTGGACGCGGCTATTCGAATAGATCATTTATAACCCTGCAGGGGTGTACTTCTTCACACACGCTCTCACCACTTACCGCCGTTTACACGACATGTACTCAGCAACCTTCAAGCGGAAGCCCAACGAGGGTGTCGGCCACGGCCTACCTAAACACTCAAGTCTCTGGTCCAGGTTTATCGCCTATTTAGGTTCCATCCGCAGGGAGTCCGGCCGAGGTTTCCTCAAACGGCCCCGAACGATGTGTGCAGGGTTCCCGAGACACCAAACGGGCGCTCGGTACATCGGGCCACGGTGTATCTACCGCATCATAGCCCACCCCTAGGGTCAGCGCTACGCACGGCCTCCAACACATATCCTACAAACACCAGAAACTAGTTGCAACTCCTGGACAGAGAACAAGGGTGGTAAAGAAGCCGAGAGGGTCCATTGGTTTCGGGCCCAATGCGTGGTAGTAACTGTTTCATGGATCACAAACACAGAACTCAGTTCCTGAGGACGGTTTCAATGAGACAACCCACCATGTACTCCTACATGGCCTCTCACCGCTACCTTTACCAAATCGTGTTCACACACTTAGCTCTCAACAGTAGGACATGTTTACACACCTCCGATTCATTCCCGATGAATCAGACCTGACTCAACTCTAAGCAGTAGTAGGCATGACAAACAAGCATGAATGAGTAGGCACAACAGGGCTCAAACAACTCCTACTCATGCTAGTGGGTTTCATCTATTTATCGGAATGACAGTCATGCGAGAGGATAAAGGGGTTCAGCTACCGCAGCAAGTAATGAGATGAATCATTGTTGTCCTAATGTAATAAAAGAGAGCAGGAGCGAGAGAGTGGGATTATATCGGAATGAACAAGGGGGTTTTGCTTGCCTGGCACTTCTGAAGATAGCATTGAGTCTTCATCAGTGTCAATGATCACAACGTCGGTACAACGTCTACCGAGGGGGAACGACACCGGCAAACAGAGAAGAAACACGATCAATGCAGTGCAAAACATGATGCATGCTATGACATGGTAAAATGTGTGTGTTGGGCTAATGCAACTACAAACAGATGGGTTTGAGCTATTTTGAACCAAAGATTCAAATGCAAACCCATTTTAAAAGGTTATATTAGTGCATTAACTTGTTTCATCTAAACAGCAAGGTTAAATTGTTTAAACATGCATGCAACCAATACATATGGATAGATTGGATTTTTCTGATCATTTTTCATATATAATTTGTTTGATTTGGAGCTACGGTTGATTTTCTATGATTTATAGAAGTTTGCACTATTTTCTAGAATTTCCTATATTAAAATAAATCCAGAAAATAGCTTATTGCGTCGGCATGACATCAGTGTGACATCAGCAGGTCAACACGCCAGGTCCAGGTCAAACCTGACCAGTGGGACCCATACGTCAGTGTCTCAGGCTGGTTTAGGTGGATGACAAGTGGGACCGGTCAACGGCCACGTCAGCGAGGTCAACTCCGACGTGTGGGGCCACTGTGATTAGTTAAAACTAAACAGAAATTAAATTGGTGTTAGTTAAGGGCGTGGGGCCCAGTAGTCAGTGAGAGAGGGGGTTAGTTAGTGGCACCATTAGCCACTAATGACGGTGCCACGTCGGCACGGCTGGAGCTAACCCGCCGGCGACCAAAACAACGGCGGAGGCTCGCCGGACTTGAGCTACATGCGGCGGCTGGACTCGCGGAGACCACCGGGGCGTAGCCCGTGCTCTCCCGCATCCAGAGGAGTAGGTGGGTGGCCGCGGGGGCACCGGAGCTCGCCAAAACGAAGTTCGCGGCGACGCCGGAGTTCGGGTGAGTGCGGGGTTGGCGCTGTGGTGCGCGGGAGGGCGAGTTAGCATGTGCGTTAGGCTCCTGGCGGCTTCCTGAGCACGGTGACGCGCTCCATTGTGACCTTGCGCGGCTGTGGCCACGGCTGCGCCATGTCCGGCGGCGAGTAGCTCTCGGACGCGGTGGGAAAAGGAGCTACGGGACGGGCGCGAGCTTGAGAGAGGAGGGGAGAGGAAGAGGGTCTCACGGAGGACTCGCAGAGTAGCTCAATGGCTCGGGGAAGCTTTGGTTGAGGCGGATCGACGGTGACGAACCGCGGCGGCCGAAGACGAAGACGACGATGGTGGCAACGTTGTAGAGCGCCCAAGGATGCGTGGCTTGTCTGGGATGATGCGGACGACGAGGCGGAGCTCTTGAGCCAGTCAGGGAAGCGAGGGGGAGGCGGTGGCCGCGGTGGTTCACATCGGCGGCGACGGTGGCGCTCGGTTAGTTGGAGATGAGCGAGGGAGAGAGCAGGGGGAGAGTGAGAGGGGTCGGGTGGATCGGGACGGCAACGGGGCGTTCACCCACGCGTCCAGAGGCTCGGCGGCAAGCAGGAGACGGCGTGGCGCCTCGCGCGCGGGTGCGCTATCCCGCCTCTGCCTACTGGCAGAGGTTAGGGATGACTGGCACCGGCCAGTGGGCTGGGCTGGCCAGGTAAGTGGCCCAGGTAGGTTCTCTCTCTCTCTCTCTGATTTTCTATTTATTAATGTTTTCTATTTTCTGCAATTTGTTTTGATTTGATTTAAAACATCAAATCATTTTTTGAAATTTCTGTAAATTGCTATGTAAGCTCAGAAACTAGTCCAAGGTCACATGCAGTTTACAAAAATATTTGAACTTTATTTCTTATATAACAGAAATTAATTCAACTCAAATATGTCATTGATTTAAGTCAAAGGCCCAAAATAATTATTTCTGTGATTCCAAAAATATTGGTTTGAATTTTACCTCGTACCAATATTTTCACAGAGTAACAGGAACATTTCTTTGGACTCATTTGAGAAGATTTTAAGGTTGGTTATTTTTGAACTGATTTATGAGGGTTTCACATGTCCCTGTTTCAAGTTCACTGAAATATAAACATGAAGACATGGATGAAGATGCAACTAATTACAAACAAAGATCTAGGGCTGTGACATCCTGCTCCTTGTCAATGTCCATGGACGTCCCAGAAGTAGCAGCACTGAAAGTTCCCAGTTTCACTCGGTCAAACAAGAAAAGAAGTTCCCGATCAAAACGAAAACACAGAGGAGAAACACTTACGCAGAAGCAATAGGAACGTCCACCTTGATCTTGGGCAGGGCCTTCCGGGGCATTGGAGGCACAACCTTGGGCTGCTTTGCAGCCTTCTCTGACGGCTCAGGAGTGGACATCCGAGTGTGCTTCAGAACTTGCGTACTTCGCGGAGCTGCTTTACCACGCCCGCCCGCGAGATCCTGCGACTACTTGGAATGCCGCTCAGAGCGAATCGGCGAGTCGAATTCTTTGCTGCTACCAGAATCCTCGCTGCCTCCCTCACTATCATCTCCAGATTGCCAGTCAGCACTTGATAACCCACAAGTATAGGGGATCATAACAGTTTTCGAGGGTAGAGTATTCAACCCAAATTTATAGATTCTACACAAGGGGAGCCAAAGAATATTTGAAGGTATTAGGAGCCGAGTTGTCAATTCAACCACACCTGGAGATTAATTATCTGCAGCAAAGTGATCAGTAGCACAGTAATATGATAGTTTTGATAATAGTGACAGCAGCAATAGTAACAGTAATAGTGATAGCAGTAATTTTTTAGCAAGTGTAACAGCGATGATAGCAGTAGTAACTTAGCAAGAACAATATAAGATAAATTTGTCGGCATTCGATCGGTGACTTGTTAGATGATATTCATCATGTGATAGTTATAACCTAGGCCGATACGACACTAGCTCCAGTTCATCGATATAATGTAGGCATGTATTCCGTAAATAGTCATACGTGCTTTATTAAAATAACTTGCATGACATCTTTTGTCCTACCCTCCCATGAAACTAAGGGATATTAAGGCCTCCTTTTAATAGAGAACTGGAACAAAGCATTAACACATAGTGAATACATGAACTCCTCAAACTACGGTCATCACCGGGAGTGGACCCGGTTGTTGTTACTCCGGGGTTGCCGGATCATAACACGTAGTAGGTGACTATAACTTGCAAGATCAGATCTAAAACATGGATATAATGATGATAACATAAACGGTTCAGATCTGAGTTCATGGCACCCGGGCCCAAAGTGACTAGCATTAAGCATAGGAAAGTCATAGCAACATCAATCTAGGAACATAGTGGATACTAGGATCAAGCCCTAACAAAACTAACTCAATTACATGGTCGATCTCATCCAACTCCTCACCGACCAGCGAGCCTACGAAGGAATTACTCACTCCCGGTGGGGAGCATCATGGAATTGGCGATGGAGAAGGATTGGTGATGACGAAGAACGAAGACCCCCCTCTCCGGAGCCCCAAATGGACAACAGATCTGCCCTCCAGAGGAAGAACAGTGCTTGGCGGCGGCTCCGTCTTGTGGGTCGCGATAATTCATTCCCCCTGATTTTTTCTATGAAAATAGGATTTTATAGCGTTGGAATCAGGGTCTGCGGGGCCACCAGGTGGGACAACCCACCTGGGCGCGCCAGGAGAGGGGGGCGCACCCTGGTGGGTTGTGCCCACCTAGGTGCCCCTCTCCAGCAGGTCTTGGCTCTAGAAATTCTTATTATTGATATAAAAAATCCTCGCAAAGTTTCGTACCATCCCGAGAACTTTTATTTCTGCACAAAAACAACACCATGGTAGTTCTGCTGAAAACAACGTCAGTCCGAGGTTAATTTCATTCAAATCATGCAAATTAGAGTCCAAAACAAGAGGAAAAGCGTTAGGAAAAGTAGATATCTTGGAGACATATCAACTCCCCCAACCTTAAACCTTTGCTTGTCCTCAAGCAATTCAGTTGATAAACAGAAAGGGAAAAAGAAAAACTTCTACGAACTCTCTTGCTCTTGTTTGCATAAATAGGCTTAAACGACACCCAGGTTTTCAGCCAACATTATAACTAATCATGCCGACAATAACTCTTAAAGATTATAATGACTCATATAAATGACATAATCAGCTAGCGAGCAATAATAAGATATCTCGAATG
Organism: Aegilops longissima; assembly: GCA_021605205.1. NCBI lineage: Eukaryota > Viridiplantae > Streptophyta > Magnoliopsida > Poales > Poaceae > Aegilops > Aegilops longissima. The sequence continues at coordinate 533,349,397 of CM038677.1, read as the reverse complement.
GCAACACATTCTCAAAACAACCATGATATAATATGACAATAGCGGTATCTCGCTAGCCCTTTCTGAGACCGCAAAACATAAATGCAGAGCACCTCCAAAGTTCAAGCAGCGACTAAACATTGTAATTCATGGTAGAAAAGATCTAGTCATGATGCACCCAACATTAGCTACACACGATGCATAAGTCATGACAATTGTGCTCTTAGGTTCTAGCACTTTGTTTTAGAAGGTGATGACACAACATAAAAGTAAATAGATAGTCCCTTCGCAGAGGGAAGCAGTGATTTGCAGAGGTGCCAGAGCTCAATTTTAAAAATGGAGGTAAATGAAATTTTGAGACATGCAACCTTCTCATTTACCTCACGACCATCAGTTATCAATATCTTCCATGCTAAGGACGCTAGTGGCAGTTCCCAAGCGATAAAAGTAAAGGTTTTGACTCCATTGGGAGTTTTTGTTTGATTATTTGAGAGATTAACTCTTTTTCAGTTTGCGGTTTGGGACTAGGCATCCTATTACTGCCCTTTTCTCGTGTAATGGTGAGTGAATAAACATTCGACCTGAGAATAACCCGCTTAGCATGGAAGATACCGACCACCTCCTATCGTTCCATGAATGATCCAGGCACATAAAACAGATATTTTTTTAGAAGTCTTTAGAGGTGGTACATGCAAATTTACTTAGGACGGCAAGGTAATACCGTATATAGGTACGTATGGTGGACTCATCTGGAATAACTTTGGGTTCAAGGTTTTTGATGTACAAGCAGAGTTCCAACTTAGTACATGCGAAGGCTAGCAATTTGATTGAGAAGCGGCCAGCTAGAGAGTAACAACGGTCATAACCATGCATTATGCATAAGTAACATTGGACACTAGCATGAGTAGGATATGAACATGTGCCAAGTCAAGCCACTCGAACATTCATAGGAGGATACCATATCATCATACTACATCACAATCATTTTAACTCTATGTTGATGTCAAAGATAAATCATTATCAACTCCCAGCTACTTATGCATGGCATGAGAAACTATAATCTCTAATTGTCATTGCAAGCATGTTTAATCATAATGGGCTAAATCATGGATACTAGGTTAAACATATTTATACAGAAAGAACAAGTCGAGTTCATACCAGTTTCTCTCTGCCACAACCAGTTCATCGAATATCGTCATTATTGCCTTTCAATTGCACGACCGAACGATATGAAAATAATAATAGTGCAAGAGTGCCGTGGACTAAGCTGGAATCCGCAAACATTTTATTCAACAGGAGAAGACAAGGTAAAATGTGCTCTTTATTAGTTTAACAATTATTCATATGAGAGCCACTCAACATTTTGATTGTGGTCTTCTCCTTGGTGCAATTCGAATAAAAAGAAAAGAAGTTCAGAGAAACACACTAAAATATTTTTGGAGTGTTTGGTTTTGTTGAACAAGCAAATAAAAATGGGAAAGCAAAAAATGAGAAAACTATTTACACGAGACAACTCCCAACAACCAAAATAAGAACAAGGAAATCTTTTTGGGTTTTCTTTTTAATATTACTAATAAGCATGCATAGAATGTAAATTAACTACAACTTTTTTTTGTTTTTCTAAAGTTTTTCAAACACACAAGAAGAAAGCAAGAAAATAAATTTAAGCATGGATGGAACAATGAAAAAGTTAGTGAACATGTATGTAAAGTCGATGGAAACACATACTCCCACAAGCTTAGGCTTTTGGCCTAACTTGGTAGTCAATCAGTAGCCTGGAGGGTAGTAGGGATGCTGAGGAGCGGGCATCCACTCGTCCCACTGCCGAGGTTCCTCCTGCACCGCTTCCGCAGCAGCCTGAGCGTTCCGGTAGGCGATGATATCTGTAGGCATGATCTTATATCCGCGCCTGGCAATAGAATCAAACAAAGCAGGTGCAGGCAGTGGAATAATATCACGAGTTTTAACGCTAAAAACCAAGTTATAAGGAATGGTGATATTAGGATAATCTCGTGCAAGAAAATGACGGTGTTCCATGGCTGCCCGGTCTAGGTAAACCTTGGCCAGAGGGTAATCATGAGGGCATATCTCAACCTCGAAGCGAGCCGCCAAACGAGTAGCAAAAATCCCACCATGTATTTCATCCTGGGATTTATTAAGATGGAGGCGACGAGCCACATTAGCTCCCAAGCTATGAGTGTTGTTGCCCTCTAGTGCTCGGCATAAAACAGCAAAGTCTGGTGCACTGAGCGCACCTACTTTCTTTCTAGCAAGCAAACACTTAGCAACAAATAAAGCAAAATAATGTACGACAGGAAAGTGTATGCTAGCAGCCATAGTGGGTGACACCCCTCTCTCATGATCTCCCACTGTCAAAGTGCGATTAAGTCCTCAAACCCAGCCGGCCTAGGCTCAGCTAAACTCCCATCAGAAGGGATCATGCATATGTCACAAAATTCAGTAAGTGGCATATGGTGGTTTTCAGCATATAAATCAAAGCTCACTTCAAGAGGGTTATTTCTAGGTAGGAAAGTAAAACTCTGAACAAAGATGTTTCTGAGGATTTGGTGCTGGTCATACTCATCTGTGATGAAGTCGGTGAGGCCGGCATTAGCAACATACTGTGTGAACTCCTGAAGAATTCCATCTCTTCCTGGAACTGGGTGTGCGGCCATTCGCATGGCCGTACCTCCGCCAACCTCCGAGGGTGGAGATCACTGTCAGAAGACTCCCCAATAACATCGTTGGAGTTCTTCTTGGAGCCAAACTTCCTAAAGATATTCATGTCCGCGTACAATTTTCTGAAAATAAAAATTTGGGGGTGACAAAAATTTATCAACAAAACTTTATAAAATTGATAGCAACTACTCATAGGGATACATAGAGGCCATAGCAAGCATTCAAACTACTTAGAACACTAAGAATTCAACATGCAAGCTCATCTACAACAACACCAAGAGTAGCTAATGATTCAAAATATAAACCACTAAAGAAAAAACTAATTGGACAAACGATGGAGTCACATACCAAGCAACAATCCCCCTAAACAGTTTCAGAAACGGAGCTTCGAGCAAAGACATCGAAATCCGCGGGTTTGAGAGCAAGAACATGGGAGAGAGAGCAATGGAGATTTTTTTCTAGAGGTGATGATGTGGGATGAAGAGGTAAGTGAGGGGGCCCACGTGGGGACCACAACCCACCAGGGCACGCCTGGGGGTCCTGGTGTGCCCAGGTGGGTTGTGCCCACCTGGTGCACCTCCGTCTGATATTATTTGGACCAGAAATTCTTAAATATTCATAAAAAATAGTATTAAATTTTTAGAGCATTCTGAGAACTTTTATTTTTGGGTCATTTTTTTATTGCACGGGAAATTCAGAAAACTGACAAAACATGGCATTTTATTTTATTTAACTGATAAAAACAGAAAACAAAAAGTAGGGACAGAAGGTAGTGCTTACTAAATTCATCAACTTCACACCATTCAAAAATGATCCATTAATAAGATTAATCAAGTCTTATTAACAACCACTTTCGATTAGCATGCAACCGAAAAACTTTCGTAAATCACTAAGTTACCTCAATGGGGATATGCATTTCCCCAACAATAAGCATTTCATATTTATTTTTAATAGTAGGTAGAGGTATTTGAAAACTTCCAATTGTGACTGTCATAGATTTTTCAATAACATTAATACCATTCACTTGGAATTGTTTCTTCAGAAAGTGCACCGTATGCTCATTACCATTAATATGAAAAGTGACCTTGCTTTTATTGCAATCAATAACAACCCCTACAGTGTTCAAGAAGGGTCTACCAAGGATAATCGACATGTTGTCATCCTTGGGCATCTCAAGTATAAAAAAGTCAGTCAAACTAGTAACATTAGCAACAACAACAGCCACATCCTCACAAATACCGATAGGTATGGCAGTTGATTTGTCAGCCAGTTGCAAAGATATTTCAGTAGGTGTGAGTTTATTCAAGTCAAGTCTTTTATATAAAGATAAAGGCATAACACTAACACCAGCTCCTAAATCAGACAAAGCAGTTTTCACATAATTCTTTTTGATAGAGCAAGGTATAGATGGTATTCCCGGATCTCCAAGTTTTTTAGGCACTCCATATTTGAAAGTATAATTAGCAAGCATGGTGGAGATTTGAGCTTCCGGTATTTTTCTCTTATTAGTGATGATGCCTTTCATATACTTTGCATAAGGAGGCATCTTCAAGATATCAGTCAAGCGAGTACGCAAAAAGACTGGCCTCAGAATTTTAGCAAAGCGTTGAAATTCTTCATCATCTTTGTTTTTAGTTGACTTGAGTGGCAAAGGCATAGGCTTTTGAACCCACGGTTCTCTTTCTCTACCGTGTTTTCTAGCAACAAAGTATCTTTTATCATACCTTTTATTCTTAGGTTCTGGGTTATCAAGATCAACAGGTGGTTCTATCTCAACATCATTGTCTGGTTCTTTTTCATAATTTTTTGAGTGTCTTCATGAACCTCATCATTATATTTTTCATTATCACTAGGTGGATGTTCATTACCAGATTGAGTTTCAGCATCTGAGATAGAAGTTTCATTATCATTGTCAGGATGTTTTTCTATTTCAGGTTCACTAGAAGTATGCAAAGTCCTATCATTTTTCTTCTTCTTTTTCTTTTTAGAAGGACTAGGTGCACTAGTGTTATATTTTTGTGAACCTTGTTCAATTCTTTTTGGGTGTCCCTCAGGATAAAGTGGTTCCTGAGTCATTTTACCTCCTCCAGTTGCAACTCTAACAACAAAGTCATGCATATTATGATTCATTTCATCAAGCAATTCTCTTTGTGATTTAGCAACTTGTTCTAATTGAGTTTGAACCATAGAAGCATGTTTTCAAACACCTCTAACTTCATTTGAAATTCTAAATAACAAGTCCCTCAAGTGAGCAATCATATCAGAATTATTTCTCAATTGTTTCATAACATTTGCATTGAAGTAATCTTGTTTTCTAATATAGTTTTCAAACTCATAAAGGCATTGAATAGGATGCATATTTTGAGGATTATCATTACATTGAACTTCATAATAGAATTTACCTCTACCACCTTAGGCAGCGGTGGTGTATTAAGCCCATGTATTTCTTCAATAGGAGGTAAAATTTTAACATCTTCAGCTTTAATACCTTTTTCCTTCATATATTTCTTTGCCTCTTGCATATCTTCAGGACTGAGATATAATATACCCCTCTTCTTCAGAGTGGTTTAGTCGGTGGTTCAGAAGTAGTCCAATCATCATAATTTTTCAATATATTATTCAATAATTCTTCAACTTGCCCAATAGTTCATTCCCTGAAAACACAACCAGCACAACTATCTAGGAAGTCCCTAGAAGCATCGGTTAGTCCATTATACAAGATATCAAGTATTTCATTTTTCTTAAGAGGATGACCAGGCAAAGCATTAAGTAACTGGCGAAGCCTTCCCCAAGCTTGTGGGAGACTCTCTTCTTTAGTTTGCACAAAGTTAAATATTTCCTATAAGGCAGCTTGTTTCTTGTGAGCAGGAAAATATTTTTCAGAGAAGTAATACATCATATCCTGGGGACTACGCACACAACCAAGAGCAAGAGTATTGTACCAAGATTTAGCATCACCCTTTAATCAGAAAGGAAACAATTTAAGAATAAAGTAATAGTGAGTTTTCTCATCATGAGTAAAAAGGGTGGCTATATCATTCAACTTAGTAAGTTGTGCCACAATAGTCTCAGTTTCATAACCATGGAAAGGATCAGATTCAACCAAATTAATTAATTCTGGGTCGACAAAGAACTCATAGTCCTTATCATCAATAAAGATAGGTGAAGTAGCAAACTTAGGATCACATTTCATTCTAGCATCCATAGATTTTTCTTTATACTTGCATAATAATTTCTCTAGATCATCTATATCCTTACAGGCAAGTATATCTCTAGTTGTCTGCTGATTCATACCTTAGGCAATTCATATCTAGGAAGGCTAGTTCTAGCAGGTGTTTCAGGAGTTACAGTTTCAAGCTCATCATCAGATTCGACAACATCATGTTGTATTACTGTAGCAATTTGTGCATCAAGTAAATCACCAAGTGGCACATCATCATTATCAAGCAAGGTACTAGCATCATCATAAGCATTATCCATAGTAGAAGTAGCATCATCAATAACTTGCAACATATTAGAATAAATAACATGTGGTGGTGTTGCAAGTTTACTTATAACAGAAGGTGAATCTAAAGCATAACTGGATGGTAGTTCCTTACCTCCCCTCGTCTTTGAGGGAAATATCTTAGTCTTAGCGTCCTTCAGATTCTTCATATTGATAAATTGATAATAATCCCAAGTGACTCAACCAATATAGCTATGCTCCCCGGCAACGGCGCCAGAAAAAGTTCTTGATAACCCACAAGTATAGGGGATCGCAACAATTTTCGAGGGTAGAGTATTCAACCCAAATTTATAGATTCGACACAAGGGGAGCCAAAGAATATTTGAAGGTATTAGCAGATGAGTTGTCAATTCAACCACACGCGGAGATTAATTATCTGCAGCAAAGTGATCGGTAGCACAATAATATGATAGTTTTGATAACAGTGACAACAGCAATAGTAACAGTAACAGTGATAGCAGTAATCTTGTAGCAAGTGTAACAGTGATGTAGCAGTAGTAACTTAGCAAGAACAATATAAGATAAATTCGTAGGCATCTTACTAGGCAATTCTTTTTCATGAAGCTTTCTACTAAACTTGGAAAAATTAAACTCATGAGACTCATCACCAAAGCTAAAACCGACAGTTTGTTTCTCACAATCTAGTTTAGCATTAAAGGTGTTCAAGAAAGGTCTACCAAAGATAATGGGACAAAAGTCATCTTGTGGGGACCAAGAACAAGAAAATTAGTAGGGTATTTTATTTTCCCACACAAGACTTCAACATCTCTAACAGTCCCAATTGGTGAAATAATGTCTCTATTAGCAAGTTTAATAGTGACATCTATTTCTTCTATCTCTGCGGGTGCTATGTCATTCATAATTTCTTGATATAAGGTGTAAGGAATAGCACTTACGCTGGCACCTATGTCACATAAACCATGATAAAAGTGATCTCGTATTTTAACTGAGACGATAGGCATGCAAACAATAGGTCTATGATTATCCTTTTTATCAGGTTTGGCAATTCTAGTAGCTTCTTCATAGAAGTAAATAACATGCCCATCTACGTTTTCTTCCAGGATATCCTCAATCATAGAAACACTAGGTTCTACTTTGATTTGTTCATCAGGTTTAGGTGTTCTAATATAGCTTTTGTTAACTACAGTTGAGACTTTAGCATGTTCCTTTATCCTAACAGGGAAAGGTGGTTTCTCAATATAAGCAGTAGGAACAACTGGATCAACATTATAACTTATGGTTTCTTCTTTAATTGGTACTGGTTTTTTAATTTCTTGTTTAATACGTGGGTGATATTTAAACCACTTCTCTTTGGGGATATCAACATGAGTAGCAAATGATTCACAAAAGGAGGCTACTATCTCAGAGTCAAGTCCATATTTAGTGCTAAACTTTTTAAAAGCATCGGCATTCATAAAAGATTTAACATAATCATATTTAAGCTTATTAATACCTGACTCTTTACCTTCCTTGAGTTCCTAATCTTCAGAGTTGTGTTTAATTCTTTCCAAAAGATCCCACCGGAATTCAATAGTCTTCTTCATAAAAGAACTAGTACAAGAAGTATCAAGCATGGATTGATCATCACGAGAAAATTGAGCATAAAATTTCTGGATAATAATTTCTCTTGAGAGCTCATGGTTGGGGCATGAATATAACATTGAATTAAGCCTCCCATAAGCTAGAGCGATACTTTCTCCTTCACAAGGCCAAAAATTATATATGTAATTCCGATCACGATGAACTAGATGCATAGGATTAAATTTTTGGTGGAACTCCAATTTCGATCAATTCCAATTCCAAGATCCAATATCATCGCATAGACTAGACGAGGCCAATGCTTTTCCCTTAAAAGATAAAGGGAAAGCCTTTTTCATGACTTCATCTCCAGGTAAACCTGCAAGCTTAAACAATCGACATATTTGTTCCACATATATCAAGTGCATATCAGGATGTTTGGTTCCATCTCCTGCATAAGGATTAGCTAGCAGTCGTTCTATCATACCCGAAGGAATTTTATATTCAATATTTTTAGTAGGTGCAGTAGGTTGAGGGGTAACTAATTGTGGTTCTATTCGAGGTGAAGATACCCCGAACAGACCCCTGAAACGATTGTTTTCCATAGTAACAAATGACAATAAATTTCAGCATACTATATAAATGTTTCCTTACCAAATTCCACTTACCAAAGGCGCTTCACTCCCCGGCAACGGAGCCATAAAATAGCCTTGATGACCCAAAAGTATAGGGGATCAATTGTAGCTCTATAAGTAAGAGTGTCGAACCCAACGAGGAGCAGAAGGAAATGACAAGTGGTTTTCAGCAAGGTAATGTCTGCAAGTGCTGAAATTGTAAGTAGCAGAGTAGTTTGATAGCAAGATAATTTGTAACGATCAAGTAACGAAAGTAAAAAAATTGCAGCAAGGTAGCCCAATCCTTTTGAGCCAAAGGACATGCCAAAACGGTCTCTTACACTACAAAAAAATACACTTCCGTGATGATACGTGTTTGTCACAGTAGGTCGCGTTTTTTGTCATGCATGTACATCCATGACAAATTTATGACAGAATCAAGATAGTCATACATGTGCTGTCGTAGAAGTGTTCCATGACATTACCAAAATTATCATTACGGAAGTGTCCACTTCCATGACGATAAATCACGCATCACAGAAGTGCTTTTGTCAAGGGTGACCGACACGTGGCATCCACCGTAACGGAACACCGTTAAGCTATCGGGTCGGGTTTTGGATCCGATAACCCGTTAACAGCCCCGACCAATGGGGATTTTCCACGTGTAAAATCATCATTGGCTGGAGGAAACACGTGTCGGCTCATTGTTGGGACAGATGTCATCCACTCATGGGACAGAAGGCGCCTATGATACGTCGACACGTGGCACGGCCCAACAGAGGCCCATTCCTGTGAAAAGGCCAGCCCGTTTGACTTGGTTAAAAGGTGACGGGCCGGCCCATGGAAAGCCTGTTAACGGCCTGTTCGCATATAGCCCATTTACAGCCCGCTAACCCAAGGCCCGTTACGCCCTATCCGAATTAGGCCCAGTAGCGTCATCTGGGCCATCCAATATGATTCCAGCCCATTTACACTTCTGGCCCATGTATGGCCCATGACGTCTTTCGGCCCAAATGAGGGCCTATGTAACTCTTGGCCTATTAACGGCCCGTGGTGAAACTGGCCCGCAATGAACAATGTATCACTTTAGACCCATTAACGGCCCGTGGTAAAACTGGCCCGTAATGAACAGTGTATCACTTTATACCCATTAAGGGCCCTATATTCATTGGGCCGTTTCAGCCCATGTTATCTTTCGGCCTTCTCAGAGCCCATTTATTCTTGGGCTCATTTCGAGCATTCATTTACTTACGGCCCATTACTGTCATTTTCTGTTTGTGGGACAAATTCAGCCCGTGGTTACAGTCGTCCCGTTTGTGGTCCGTTAATACATTGGGTCGTTTTCATAGTGTCATCAAATACAGCCTATTAACGATGGCCCGTTATGGTCGGCCCATGAACAGACGATTCCAACTCTAGCCCGTTTACGGCCATAATGCGACTCGTTATTGGCCCATGTTTGTAATCGATCATCTGGCCGTATAAGGCCCGATCGTCTCAACATATCTATAATTTTTATTGCTCCATGCTACTTTATCTACTGTTTTGGAATATATTGGGCTTTATTTTCCACTTTTATATTATTTTTGGGACTAACCTATTAACCGGAGGCCCAGCCCAGAATTGTTGTTTTTAGCCTTTTTCAATGTTTCGACGAAACAGAATATCAAACGGAGTCCAAACGGAATGAAACCTTCGGAAACGTGATTTTCTCACCGAACGTGATCCAGGAGACTTGGACCCTATGCCAAGGCACAAGAGAGGCGGTCACGAGGGTGGGGGCGCCCCTCCTAGGGCGCGCTCCCTGCCTCGTGGGCCCCCTGTTGCTCCACCGACGTACTCCTTCCTCCTATATATACCTACGTACCCCTAAACAATCAGAACAGGAGCCAAAAATCTAATTCCACCGCCGCAACTTCCTGTATCCACGAGATCCCATCTTGGGGCCTGTTAGGAGCTCACGGGAGGGGGCATCCACCACGGGGGCTTCTACATCAACACCATAGCCTCTCCGATGAAGTGTGAGTAGTTTACTTGAGACCTTGGTCCATAGCTAGTAGCTAGATGGCTTCTTCTCTCTTTTGGATCTAAATACAATGTTCTCCCCTCTCTCATGGAGATCTATTCGATGTAATCTTCTTTTTGCGGTGTGTTTGTTGAGACCGATGAATTGTGGGTTTATGATCCAGCTTATCTATGAATAATATTTGAATCTTCTCTGAATTCTTTTATGTATGATTGAGTTATCTTTGCAAGTCTCTTGAATTATCCGTTTGGTTTGGCCAACTAGATTGGTAGTTCTTGCAATGGGAGAAGTGCATGGCTTTGGGTTCAATCTTGCGGTGTCCTTACCCGAAGGATGAGAAAGGGTTGCAAGGCACGTATTGTATTGTTGCCATCGAGGATAACAAGATGGGGTATTTATCATATTGCATGAATTTATTCCTCTACATCATGTCATCTTGCTTAAGGCGTTACTCTGTTTTAACTTAATACTCTAGATGCATGCCGGATAGCGGTCGATGAGTGGAGTAATAGTAGTAGATGCGAATCGTTTCGATCTACTTGTCACGGACGTGATGCCTATATACATGATCATACCTAGATATACTCATAACTATGCTCAATTCAGTCAATTGCTCAACAGTAATTTGTTCACCCACCGTAGAATACTTATGCTCTTGGGAGAAGCCACTAGTGAAACCTGTGGCCCCCGGGTCTATTCTCATCATATAAATCTCCATCACTTTTATACTTGCCTTGTTTTTACTTTGCTTTTTATTTTTGCTTTGCATCTTTATATCAAAAATACCAAAAATATTATCTCTATCGGATCTCACTCTCGTAAGTGACCATGAAGGGATTGACAACCCCTAATCGCGTTGGTTGCGAGTAGCTATCGTTTTGTGCAGGTACGAGGGACTTGTGCGTGGCCTCCTACTGGATTGATACCTTGGTTCTCAAAAACTGAGGGAAATAATTACGCTACTGTGCTGCATCAGCCTCTCCTCTTCGTGGAAAACCAACGCAAGCTCAAGACGTAGCAAGGCCCATTGATGATACGGCCCGTAGAAGGCCCATTGTTTCTACGGCTCGTAGAAGGCCCAATGTTTCTACGGCCCATAGAAGTCCTACTGTTTCTACGGCCTGTAGAAGGCCCACTGTTCCTACGGCCCGTAGGAGGCCCAGTGTTACTACAGTAAATATTAGCCCATGGTTATTGTGGCCTAGTTTTAAAAAATAGGTTATTGCAGCCACTAGAAAACCGCGGAAAAAGAACTACACTGACTACAAGCAAACAAATAAACAAGACAACAAGGAAATAAATAAGCAAGCAACTTATGCTAGGCTATCACGGCTATTACACATATTACATCCACTGGGCATCAAAGTTCACCACCAGTGCAAATATAGGGAACACAACAGCATATAAACGCCGCAGCAAAACAAGTCCAGAACTGAAACCACTTCAGAAGAGTTCAAGAAACAATATCCTGGCTACCCATAATGTTGGCAAGATGCTTAGCAAGCTTATTAACTTTCTCTTGTTTGGCGCTTAAATCCTCTAGCGCTTGCTGTTGCACAAGAAAGTACGCATCTGAATTCTGCAGGGACTTCCTCAGTCCTTCGGCTTCTTGCCGCAGCACAGCTTACTGATGCCTTTCAGCTTGTAGCTGAGACTGAAGAAGCCGAAGTGATTCCGGCAGCGAGTTCGAAGAGCTTGTGCCAGCGGTACTGGCCAGTAACTCGAACACTACATCAACGCAGGACTGTCGGGTTTTCTCACTATCTACAAGATCATTTTTATCACCTTTCTTGGAGACCAACAGGGTTGTCTCACTATCTTGAACCTTATCTGCATTACTTTCTCTACCATTGCATAGTGGGGTGCTCTTCTCCAATATTCTGTTTGCATACTACAAGAGAAACAAGCAGACACATCACAGGTTTAGCTTGTAGTATACCAAACTCATTTTAAAAACCGTTCAAGAGTAAGGTGGACAGGATAACAGCATGAAACAAAAATATATCTATGTACTATGGTCAATGTATTGTCCATATCATTCTAGTTTATGTTCCCTAATCAAGATAAAGACACAGTTCAACTCATATATTTTTAAGACACAGCAGCATAGACAGAATATAAGTGTGAGAAACTACACAACATTGGCAACACTTGTAATGTGCATCACATGAGAACATAACTGTTTATACAACTTAAACTGAAATCAACATAGAGCAAGAAGTTAGAACAGCAATCCAGTTAAAGAAATAGGTTTAAAACATACCTGTTGCGCCATTGGAGTTTCAATTGGATCCTTCAAATTCGAAAGTAGTTGGTATGAGTAAATATAGTGATGTAACAGCAAAGGTGTATGGACCATAGCTACGGAATCTGACCTGAGAACAGTTGCTCTTCTGCTTTAAACGTGGAGTTTGGGTTAGCTGTGGTGGTCTTCATGCTTTGGGCACTGCAGTAGCTTTACAAACTGCTCGTGTGGGGGTACTCTGTGGTGGACACGGCGCTTTGTCAACTATAAGTGGGTTACTATCCGCTGGGGTTGCGGTTAGATGGGTTGTAGCTGGTTCTCTGCCCAACGGTGAAAGTGTGCAACCTGGAAGAGTCTCGATTATGTGTGGTGGGGCTAGTTTGTGGGCCAGTACAACCATGGTTCTATCTGCATCGACGGGTAGCACTGTCTTTTGTGAAGAACGGGTTTTTGCTCCCTTAGATACTGCCATCACCCCCTCCAATTCAAATGGCTGATAAACAAGAAAAGAAATTGAACGTCTGAGACATTGTATGATAGATGATGTGGTAATTCACATATATGTTGTCTAACCAAACAGACAGCATGACACAATTTCACATATATGATGCCTAACTAAACAGGATAGCATGACACAGTTTCAGATATATGATGGATAACTTAACAGGATATAATGGCATAATTCAACATATGATGAGTACCTAAACAGGATGACATGACAAAACTATATGATGTCTTTCTAAAATAGGTTGGAATGAAATAATTCACATACATGTTGTCTAAGTATACAGGATGGCATGATATAATTGGCATAATTGATTCATATACTAAGCAGCTGGCACTCGCATGTATGATCTCTAAACTAAGCAGATAGAATTCAATATTGTGCATATGATGTCTAAACTAAGCAATGCAAGACACCATATGCATCATATGAGAAATATAAACATTGCAACTTAGAGCATACACCTCAGGTGGGATATAGAACTGGTCATCTGTCTCTGAATCCTCCTATGAGGAGCTCCCTGTAACCATCGAGATATATGCTTCAACAGGTACCATTGCTTGCTCTGAAGACCTTGTTTTCACTCCAGATTTTTCCATAACCGGCTCAAATGGCTGATACACATGAATAATAGTTCAATATACACAGATTGTCGATGAACAGAATACGTAATGAAAAAAATATGGCATGAGATAATTCACATATATGATGCCTGGCTCCATGGTGGTGCATAATTCACATATATGATAACTGGCTGAAAAACATGGCATTGCATAATTCACATATCTGATATAGAAAGCAAACAGTAGGCATTCACACAAAGTATGTCTAATCTAAGAAGATGGCATGGCAATGCAAGACACCATATGCATGATATGAGCCATATAACCCAGCCAAGTTAGAGCATGCACCTCGAGGGGGGGGGGATACGACTGGTCATCTCTCTCTGAATCCTCCTCTAAGGAGCTATCTGTAACCAGCAAGAAATCTGCATCGACGGGTAGCACTGACTACTCAGAAGACCTTGTTTTCACTCCAGATTTTCCCATGACCGACTCAAATGGCTGATGCACAGGAAGAGTAGATGAATGTATAAACATTGTTGACAAATGGAATACATTATGGAAAAAATATGGCACGATACAATTCACATATCGATGGTGGCTAAACAGGATGGCATTGGATGATTCACGTATATGATGCACGGCTAAAGAAGATGGCATTGCATAATTCCATATACTCCCTCCGTTCCTAAATATTTGTCTTTTAGAGATTTCAAATGGACTACCACATACGGATGTATATAGACATATTTTAGAGTGTAGATTCACTCATTTTGTTCCATATGTAGTCACTTGTTGAAATCTCTAAAAAGACAAATATTTAGGAATGGTGGGAGTATGATATAGAAACCAAACAGGTGGCATTCACACAAAGCAAATCTAAACTAAGCTGATGACATATAATATGTATAATGTAAGCAATGCACGGCGCCATATGCATGATATGACCAACATCAGCATGCCAGGATAGAGCAAACACCTCAGGTGGTAAACAGGCATGGTTGGCTCCTTCTGAGTCTTTATCTGAACAGTTATCTTCCTCTGGAATACAATCTGGAAATGCAGGAGAGGGGGGGCACTTCGCCCACCATGGAGCAGCGTATGCATGACATTATATTCGCACGCAACGGTCTTCTCTTTTTCTCTACATGTTCAGTACAATTGTGTACAATATCTAACATGCATAATAAAAAAATAGTTAGATTTTGTAAGGCCTAAGGGGTGGATGCAAAAATCAAGACTGATGGTAGCAAACGAGTGGATGGATCCAAAACTAATGATAGCAGGTAGATTATAGCTTCAGTTTAAAAAGATAGACAATGGATCATCTATTGTTTGTTGCCCACCCAACATGAACCACATAGAAGACCCCAGATGAACTAGTAGTAGACATATACTATTCGTTGCTGGCTCGATATGAGACCCATGGGCAATTCAAAACTCAAGATTGAACGATAAAGTAGTAGGTAATAATAACCGATGTATAACGTAAGCAAACAGAAATACTGCGACCTCTCTTCCGGAACTGTCTAGTCCTCAGGTTCATCTGCTCAGTCAATGATGGTAATGAAGTTGGCGTGGCTGCCGGCAACGGGGAAGATGATCTGAGGCGGCGAAAGAAATTCTGCAGAGGGGATCTCTGCTGCAGTGAACGCTTTTGTCGATGGTGCACCTCAGGTGGGGTGGATGATGGCACGGCAGGAGCAGGACATAACACACAGAGTTTTCTTTGACGTGAATCTGAAAATGAAGTAAATCTGTAAGGGCTCCTTAGAATTGGAGGATTCTATAAACGCAGGGACATCAAAAACACAGGAATAGGATAGGAATGCATGTGCAAAACAGAGCATTTGGAAACATAGGATTTCAGTCAACCTAGGTGTTTGGCTCACATGAATTGGAAGAACAGAGGAATGGAGAAACAAAGTGATGTGACAAGTGTACAACCTCTTTGGCATAGCCTTGTGGACCTCAGCATCATTGGGTTGGACGTGGAGGATGGTGATGATGCTGGTGTGACTGTCGGAGGCGGGGAAGAAGATCCGAGGCCTCTCGAAACGGCGCCGAGGGTACTGGTCCGCTGTGATGGACGGTTCCGTCGTTGGAGCAGCTCCACTAAGGTGTACGGCGACGAGGCTGAAGCATGACAAGACATACAACTTTAATCTGAAGTGGGACCCTAATATCATCTGCAATAGATGATGTAAAATACATCACCAAAAAGTGCTAGATGTAAAACGCATCAGCCGTGCCACGGCCGCTCCGACAGATGATGTAAGTACTGTTCACTCTGAACTTAACTGAAGAAAATGAACTTCACAGTCGAAACTGAATTTTACTATCGAAACTGATTGAACTAGTAACAGAGCATTGCAATAGATGTTTAGGGCGTTCAGAGAAGTAGTGATCTAAATCAGCAGACGCTCGAGCAGGGAACGCACTAGCAGAGAGCAAGTCGTGCAGTAGCACCACGAGCGAGTGCTAAAGCAGCAACTCCTGTAGCTGCCGGAGGTCGTGCAGCAACAGTAGCAGCGCAAGCAAGAGAAAGAGTAGAGCAGCAACACGAACGAAAGCAGGAGCAGTGCAGCAGCACTACCGACAGCAAGAACAGAGCCGCAGCGCGAGCGAGAGCCGGAGCAGCTGTAGCTAGTGCCGTTGTGGAAGTCACCGCCGAGGAAGCAACGACATGGGGGAGAGACACCGCGGATGATGTGGCCGGCGACGACGCCGTCGATGGAGACGCCATGTCTGCTCGGTATCGAGCACCGGCAGCCCCGTGAGATCGAATAAAAGATAAAATGCAGCGGTGAGTGCAGAACCTCCTTGGTGGCGCCGAGTTGGCCTCGGCTTCATCGGAGGAATTGGTGAGGGTGCTGCGGTTCCGGTGGGGCAGGTCAAGACGGTGTTGTGGGGATTGAGGTGGCGCGATAGACGAGGCGAATGTCAGGGGCAGCTCCTTGGAGGTGGAGGACGGGGCGGCTGATCCGGCGGGACGACGAGATCGACAACGGATCCTCATCCGGTGCGGTGGATGAGGGACAACGAGCTGTTGCGGTGGACGAGTAGTCGGGGAAGAGTCTCCGACTGGGCAGCGGTCGGGAGGCCGATGGAGGAGCGTGGGGTTTCGCGGGTTTTGGCGGCCTCGGTGTACGAATGTGGGGGCGAGCGAAGGGGGAGGGGGGAGCCAAGCTTAGGGACGCGCTTGTCGGAAATGTAGGGTAAGTTACCAGCGTACCCCCACCGGTTTTGACACCGTGATGTGGAGCTTCATTTCCGGCTGAGGGGTAGAAGGGGGATTTCGCGTGTCTGGGCTACGGGAGCGATTTCGGATGAGGAGGGAGTTCTCGCGCGCGTCCAAATTTCGGGATAACAAGGCGCGGCATGGGTTGAAGAAGCGGGAGTTTCAAAGCAGGTGAGAAAATGATACTCGAGCTTGAAAATTTCAGGATAACAAGGTGCGGATTCCTTGTTCGGCAGAACAAACTTAACGTGTAAAAAAAATCATACAAGACACAAGAGATTCATGTCCCCTTTTACTATATTGCTATAGATGCCATTGAAAAACTACAAGAAAATGTAAAAAAATCGGAGAACAAGATTACCCTGCAAGTACCAAATCGATTCGCACTTCCTCAACAACAACAAAAACAAATCAATTCCCACCAAGAAAGAGTAATGTCCCTTTTATATGATTACAGATGCCATGATCTCGAATTTCAATTTTTGAATCCACGTTATGTTGAATTGAATATATCATTAGGTGACCTTGCGGTTTATAATTGATGTAGTCGTACATTTTGATCTTCCATCATATATGAACATTTTACTCCACCATGTGAACATATATATTGTCGTCTACCATATGGACTAAATTTGAATCAATTTTCCTTATTTGAATACGATTGTTGTCAAGTTATACAATAATTTAAATATTATCTTGATAACAAAAAGACATGCATATAGCAGTAATCATATTTCACTTTGAACTACATGTACCATACGCTCTCCAATTCAAATATCTGTATCCATTTTATGTTGAATTCAAATCATGGTACATTATTGGTCTAGGTAGCGAGATGTTCGGGATAATCTAAACCCTGTTTTCATACGTATAATTTTTGGCTGAATTGGGACAAGTTTTGGTATAAGCCTCTTGCAAAACCGGAGTTCTCTCAACAAGCCTCGTGGTTCCGAGAGGGAACGTGTCACCTTTGTGTGCGAAACGATATACGCTTCCTCCCCCCTGATTTTATTTACAGAGGCAACATAGAACTATATGAGTGCCCTGTTAAATTTTGGAATTATTTCGGGTTCATTTGGCCTTTTTATACATTAATTGAGTTTCTGGAATTTTAATGTGCATAATCTAAATATGAATTGGATGCACATGCTCCGGTGCACCAAAGTGGGTTGAAAAATCACATGTGTGTCCTTGGTTGAATTTCTAGGTCCCATGGAAGAAATGAGAATGAAATTCAAACATCTGGGCGTCATGACTCTGCCGAGAACATCGAGAAACTTAGATTTTAAATTCATATAAATCCAAAACTCGGCTGGAAATCATGAAACTTGGCATGGTGTCATGTCATGGCACTAACATGTTGTGGTAAAAAATTGGGCCGATTTGGAAGCTCGTGGTTCTATGAGGAACGTGCCACCTTTGAGTGTGAAACGATATCGCTGCCCCCCTTGAGTTTCTTAACAAAGGCAACATAGAACTACATTAGTGCCTGTTAAATTTTGGAATTATTCAGGTTCGTTTGTCGTTTTATACATTAATTGAGTTCTGGTCATTTAATGTGCATAAGTCAAATTTGAACTACAAGCACATGCTCTCGTGCACCAAAGTTGGTTGAAAAATCACATTTGTGTCCTCGAGTGAATTTCTAGGTCCCATGCAAGAAATGAGAATAAAATTAAAACATCTGGGCATCGTGGCTCGGCCGAGAACATTGAGAAACTTGGTTTTAAAATTCTTGTAAATCAAAACATGTCTGAAAATCATGAAACTTGGCATGGATGTCATGTCATGGTACTACCATGTTGTGGTAAAAAATGGCGAATAGGAACAGATTTTGGTATAAGCTTCTTGCATACGAAGCTTCTCTCAAGAAGGCTCGTGGTTACGAGAGGAACGTGTCACCTTTGAGTGCTAAACGATATCGTTGTCCCCTTGAGTTTATTTACAAAGGCAACATAGAACTACATGAGTGCCTGTTAAATTTTGGAATTATTCCGCTTCGTTTGGCCTTATTTACAGATTAATTGAGTTTTGGTCATTTAATGTGCATAATTCAAATTTGAACTACAAGCACGTGCTCCGTGCACCAAAGTTGGTTGAAAAATCACATTTGTGTCCTCGGTGAATTTCTACTCCCATGCAAAAATGAGAATAAGATTCAAACATCTGGGCATTGTGGCTCGGTCGAGAACATTGAGAAACTTGGTTTTAAAATCATGAAACTTGGCATGGTGTCATGTCATGGTAGTACCATGCCGTGGTAAAAAAATGGCGAATAGGAACAAATTTTGGTATAAGCTTCTTGCAAATCGGAGCTTCTCTCAAGTAGGCTCGTGGTTACGGAGGAACATGTCACCTTTGTGTGCATAATTCAAATTTGAAATACAAGCACATGTTCCAAAGGCACCAAAGTTGGTTGAAAAATCACATGTGTGTCCTCGGGTAAATTTCTAGGTTCCATGCAAGAAATGGGAATGAAATTCAAAATTCTGGGCGTCGTGGCTGGGTTGGAAACATTGAGAAACTTAGGTTTTTAATTCCTGTAAATCCAAAACACGCATGAAAATAATGAAACTTGGCTTGGTGCCATGACATGGAACCAACATACTGTGGTAAATTTGCAGTCCGATTTGCGAAGGCGCACACATTAACAATGAACAAAGTCATTTTGGAACAAGTGATGTCACGTTACAATCGGAAACACAAGTATTATTGAAACTGTGAGCGTTCTACTTACTAGTACCATTTACGTGCCGCCACACGTCCGCATTTTTTATTAGCTAGGAGGTGTCGTGCAGGGTAGCTATTTGAGTACGAGAGGCGTGCGATCAGACCCCTGCGCGTGCTTATTGGGAGGAGAGCCCTTTGACCTTCATCTGCCGTCCACCTCTCTCCCAAGGTCTCCATTAATGGCGCCCGAGCCTCTGTTTAATGGCGTGGCTATGTCTCACTCGACTGAGATTTAAGAGAGAAAAAAGAAAATCTGAAAGCACGGATCTTGATGTAAGATCCGACGGACCTATATAGCACCTACTGCGACTTATAGCAAGACTGATGAATATATAAGGACGATTTTTATTTTTTTTTGATCAAAGAAGGGCTTGCCCCTTCCGATTCTCATTACTGAAAACCACCACAATTCACAAGAAGTTCAGCACAACTCCAGCCTAACACGAAGGACTAAAAGCTACTCCCTCCGTCCCATAATATAAGACGCTTTTTACACTAGTATAGTGTCAAAAAACGTCTTACATTATGAGACGGAGGGAGTACCAGATTGAAATCGCAACATCCCAAGAGGCCAACAAAGGCCAAACATCCGCGCTAGAACCCAAAATTTCACAACCGACGACACAATCCACATCCTAAACCGATTATTACATCAAAAGAAACTAGGAAACTGAAGGAAGCCCAGCAGCAACTAGAAGAACAGCAACGCCAGGGTCGCCACAGCAAGAGTGTTCTTCATTCCAGCCTCGCAACATTGATCTTCCACAAAAAGATAAGGACGATTAATTGTCTTACATAATTAGAAATATAATTAAAAATCCACATGCGACTACGCCCGAAATACACAAGGGAAAAAGAAGAAGGAAGACAAGGATCTGGCTCGCCGATCTCTACTTTCTTGATGCGTTCTTTGCAGCATGGAACTAGTCTCTGCGGCGAGCGGCGATGAGCTCTTTCGTGTCCTCAAGACGCTGCTTGAGAACATCCACGGATTCCTCCACCAGCCTTTGGCGCTCGTTGCGGAGCATGTCATTCTCGTCCGTAAGTTTCTTGACGATGACGCCAGTCCTCTTCAACAAGGCACTGGTCTCCTCCTGCTGGTCTGCACTTCGGACGATCTTCTCCCTCAGCAGGTCGCGCTCGGCCCGGAGCCTCTCATTGCCCTCCCTTAGTTGCCGGATGACACCGGTAGCCTGTTCAAACGAGGCTTTCACGTTGTCCTGCAACCTCGCCAAGCCGGATATCTAATCCATCTGGCTATGGACGATCGCATGCATGCGCTTGTAACAGTTGTCTCCTACCCGTGAGAAATTTTCCCAGGCCGCCGCGGTGTGGCGGGACATCTCTGCTGCATTCATGGCACGGCGGGACATCTCTGCTGCTTCTGCGGTGCGGCCGGACCAGTCTGCTGCATCGACAGCGCGGCGGGACCTCCGTGCTGCTTCAGCGGCACGACGGGACCTCTGTGCTGCTACTTCCGCGCGGTGGGACATGTCAGCTGCTCTCGCAGCGAGGCGGGACATCTCTCGTGCTTCCGCTTCCATGCTCGCCTCTCCCTGGTGGCAATCTCTCGACCTAGAACTCACGCTGGCCATGGCAGACGCAAGGGAAGGATGCTGAATGACTTGTTTGTTTTTGTGGATGAGGATTTGAGTAGGAATGTGCAGTCATCTTGGCATACTAGTATTTATAACCGAGTACTAATACGCTCCTGAGTGGGAAACTGTTTAGGTTGTGATCAGTGTGAACAGGTTTGGAATTCAATACAGCGTGGTACTAATATGCTCCTAAGTGGGAAACCGTTTAGGTTGTGATCGGTGTGAACAGGTTTGCAATTCAATATAGCGTGGAGTAATTTGGAATGTGACGAGACGCAAGCTCAAAATTAATTGACGGTTCTAGTTTCGAAGTGCGGCACTATTCCCGGATGGAGTACTTCTTTTTCTACTCCCTCATTTCCGGTTTTATAGGGTTTATCTCAAAATTTTAGTTTTTCCATTTTATAAGGCTCAATTTGGTTGTTCCCCAACACATGTTCAGATTCCAAGGTGCATTAAATCATTGCATGCAAGTATTAAGAGAAAATTGACCAATGCATGTACTTTATGCATGCATGCATTGCAATTAATGCATTGATAAACATAATTTTTTGAGAAAAACAAGAGCATTAATTAGGTGCTTTTGCAAACTACAAAAAATATTCCACCACTCAGCATAAACCGGAAAGGAGGGAGTACTGCTGTGTACGTGCAATAACTGGCACCGTCGTATAGATATCTCACGGTTAATGGGGCGTTCGACAGGAATAGCCACGTGGTGAGCTCTAGGCTAGTCCTTTTTTCAGACGCATTAAACCTATCTCTCGGGACTTCTCGCACGCACCATCGTGCCACCCACAAAACTTGTACTCTGAGTTTAGTACTCCCTCCGTCCGAAAATACTTGTCATCAAAATGGATAAAAAGGGGTGTATCTAGAACTAAAATACGTCTAGATACATCTCCTTTTATCCAGTTTGATGACAAGTATTTCCAGACGGAGGGAGTAGTACGTTATAAAGGAAGAGAAGAGGTGCACGCACGCACTCGTCCTCTCACACACGCGTCTGTTTTTTTCTCGAAAAGGAGGATGATGACCCCCGGCCTCTGCATCTAAGAGTCACACACGCATCTATAGCTACGAATTGTAGTGTTCTCAACCATTCGATTGGCTCTATCATGGATGTACCTATATACTAAAACATGTCTAGATACATCTATATTTTGACAAATGGAAGGCATGTATTGTGGAATAGAGGGAGTGCTTGTCATCAAAATGGATAAAAGGGCGTATCTAGAACTAAAATACGCCTACATACATCTCCTTTTATCCATTTTGATGACAAGTAGTACTTCTTACCCAAAGGAACTTTATATCCAATGACACAAAATATCCGCTCGATTTGTTGGAAATTACTGATCGATGTCGAAGTAATTGCTGCATCGCCACCAAAACCCACCATTTCTTAAGCTAAAGTAGACCAAGGTAATCCCTATATTAGCATATTACTAAGATAAATGAAGGCACTGTCGAAACATTTAGGATGTGAGCTTGTCAATCTGAATGTGGAGGGACACAAGCTTAGCCCCGGCCAGCAGCTTGGGCGGAACTGTCAAGAAGGTCAGCTCCTGCACGTCGACGTCACCGGGATCCTTGCTGCTTGTCACCTCCATTTCCACCTTGACGGCGTCGGTCGTGCCTTTGGGCTCCCCCGGCGGGCCGTTCGCCCACAGCTTGGCCAAGTAGTGCAGCAGTGGGGACGCCCCCGCTCTGATGCAGACGACCGACACCATGATAGGCGCGCCGATGTCGAGCACGCCGCCGACCAAGAAAAACGCGCGGCGGTCCTCCTCCGTGAACAACAAGAGTCGTGGCTCCGACAGTGGCACTTGCAGCTGGAGCACCTTGCCGTACTGGATCCTGTGCACGGGCATGGGATGCGCGGTGCTGATGTGGTGGTAGAGCGCCGACGGCGGGCCTTTGTAGCCGCAGACGGGCACGGGGCATTTGCAGGGCGCGAGCGGACACACGCTCTGGTGATGGGCGAGCTTGTGGTAAGTGATGTAGAGCCCACAGCCTTCGTGCAGGCACTCCACCCTCACCGACGAAAGGACGGAATCCACCGCCATGTTCCGCACGTTGAAGCCACCGCCACGCTTGCACTTCTGGCACTGCCGCTGGTTCCCGAGGCGCTCGACGCGACAGTCCGCGCAGGCCAAGTGCCCTCCCTTGCACTACAGAAATCAATCCAACATCACACCAATCAAGAAACCTGCACCTTGCTCAATCAGGCGAACGGACGAGGTGTATTCGAACCTCATACACTGGAGGCGTCAAGGGGCGGAAGCACAAGGGGCAGTGGAGCACGGTGAGGTCCATCGAGACCTTAGAGAGCTCCATCGTCGGGTCCTGTTCCTGTTCGGTCTGCATGATCTCGCCCTCCTCGTGCACAACCATCTCTCGACTTGGGCCGGGGTATTACAAAGCTTACCGTCACATATTTTATACTCCCTCCGTTCCTAAATGTACTCCCTCCATTCGGAATTACTTGTCTCAGAAATGGATGTATCTAGAACTAAAATACGTCTAGATACATCCATTTTCGCGACAAGTAAGGCTGGCCATAGTGGGAGTAACATAAGTAGTATCATGCACTTGGGACTCGCAAACATGCTTATGTGGCAGGCAATTAAAGAAGAGAGAGATGGTTATAGTAACATAGGTAGATACCCTAACATAATAAATATGGTGCTACTATGTGTCATGCATGGCAATAAATGGGACCATCTATGATACTACTAATCTATGATACTATGCACTATACAGGTAGTAACATAGACTAGTAATGTATGCATGTTACTAGTCTAAGTTACTCCCCACTATGACCAGCCTAATTCAGAATGGCGGGAGTAAGTCTTTATAGAGATTTCACTAGGTGGACTACATATGGAGCAAAATGAATGAATCCACACTTAAAATGCATCTATATACATCCGTATGTAATTCATAATGGAATCCCTACAAAGACTTATAATTTAGGAACGGAGGGAGTACTACTTCAAGGTGCATTAAATCAACACATGCAAGTACTATCAAAAGAAGAGTCACGGCATGCATGCATGTGTTGTAATTAATGCATCGATAAACACAAATTATTGAAATATATCGAGTGCAGTGCTTTGATGTGTCGCGTCAACTCGTACATCACCAAGAAGTTTGATTATCCTCTCCCTCGCGGACTTAACTGCACCTGCCTTTGGTTGTATGATAGGTTGGCCACACACCTGTCGGGCCCACCTGTCATACACGCAAAGATAGGAGCGTCCCTCCCTCGCCCATGACCGTGGTGGCTGGCAAGAATAGGAGAAGCTTTCGCTACACGCTCTCCCTCCCGCACGCGGTGGACATGCAGCAGTTCAATCGGTGTCAGATGGCCAGAAGCGTACTGTAGTACTCCTCCAGTGCAGTAGTACACCATCATTGTTCGACTTCCCTAAGAGGCGAAGAGCCAAGGCGCAGCCCGGACGCTCGTGTGGCAGTTTCATGTGTAGAGTAGTCTAGATAGAGTGTAACGTGCCTGTAAGCTTAAAATCGTTGGGGTCGGCTCCATGCTATGTGGCCGTCTCGAAGTTTTTTTTTAAATAAAATAGTCTTCTGGCCCTACCTGTCACCATGGTGATTGTAGTTTGCACGCTCATCTGGTCAAGACAGGAATATATATTTTAATTTGTTTTTTTTCGAAAAGGGGGGACTCCCCGGCCTCTGCATCACAACGATGCATACGGCCACATATATTTTAATTTGTGGTGGGTAAATGTTAGAGGTTGCAGCAAATATATTGTACATTGCGGGTCTTTCAGCCAAGTTTAGTGGCAAGCATGTGGGGCCAGTGCTATGATGTGTCGCGTCAACTCGTAGAACGAGGAGAAGCTTGATT
This sequence comes from Aegilops longissima, assembly GCA_021605205.1. Lineage (NCBI taxonomy): Eukaryota > Viridiplantae > Streptophyta > Magnoliopsida > Poales > Poaceae > Aegilops > Aegilops longissima. The sequence goes on along the minus strand of CM038677.1, from coordinate 533,324,317 downwards.
TTACTACACGCCTTCTCCCTCGCCCATGCGCGCTGTTGCTCGTAAACGAGGACAGGCTTTTGCTTAGTAGTACTTCTACAACCAGCTATCCGTCCGCTTCATGGTGGACGGACATGCAGCGATGGATTCGATCATCAGAAGAAGTAGTAGTAACATCATTGTTCGTCTTCTCGAAGAGGCGAAGAGCCAAGCGCAAACTGAACGTTGCAGTTGCAAACATTGGAGCATGCATATAGCCAGGCTCTTGCATGAGACAAAATTGCTATGTGAGCCCACTATTGTACTAGTACGCATAACTACTTGCTAGTATAGCCCTCAGAAACCGTAAAGGAGTATTTGCCCTTCTAGAGATTTCAACAAGTGACTAGACTACATCGAGACGGAGTACATATGGAGCAAAATGAGTGAATCTGCACCGTAAATAAATATGTACTAGTTCTATCATTTTCCTCTCCGAGGTGCACAATATTGAGTATACAGACTAGTCTATTTTTGACACGCATTTACGTTGTTTTTTTTTTGACACAGTACAGACGCAAGCGCTCATATACACGCGCATACACTCGCCCCTATGAACGCACACACGCACGGCACTATCATCTTGAAACTTATAAAAAGCGGAGTTGGTGATGATGGTGTGCCTGCCATCCTGCGATATAGGCCGTCCGATCTATATCTAACGGATAGGAAGGAAACTATGACAATTTACCCGCACTTATCTCCACATTTGCAGATAAGGCCTTCCCTCGTTCATCCTTTTCTCCCCCAAGATAAACTACTCACACAAATGCATCTTCATGTTCCGTGCAACGCACGGGCATCTTGCTAGTCATCTTGAAATTTACGAAGTCACCATAGGAACCTCGTCATCGACGGGTCCATAGGTGCTTGAATGCCAAGGAGGAAGAGGGTGGCGGTTCCCGAGACGTTGAACGGTCAATGATGCATCCTCAATTACATGCAGAGGGAATTAATTGGAGAAGCAGACTAGAGCTAGCACGGTGTGAATGCAACAGAGTTTGGACTCTCATATAATAAAGGCACCCCACCACTCCAATCCATCTACCCCCAAGTCTCTGCGCAACACTGCTCACTCCAATCCAAGACCAATTGACCAGAAGCCACAAGCACCTATGGAGGCGATGGACGCGAGCGGCAGTCGGCTGTGCCAATCATCCAAGGCGCCGGCCTGCGGCCCTGCACCGCGCAGCGTTTCCAGACGGTGCTGGAGACCGCAGGCATCATAGCCCTCGCCGACTCCAGCTTCGCCTCTCACATGGACGACATGATTGTCAACTCCATCCGCAAGTTCACCACCGTCAAGAAGCGCGCGGACAACCTTGCTGTACTGCTCCGGCCAGCGCGCCCAGGCTCCTCATTGCCTGCGCCCTCATCGGCCTACATGGTGACGAACTCTTTCAAGCCCTGGTGGCCCTGCAGGTGCCGGAGGTCGCGACGAAGAATGTGCACCTCGAGGCCGCGCTCGCCGCGCAGCGCCTCGCCATGCAAGAAACCGTCGACCTACACATCCACGTCTACATAGGCCACTACAAGGCAAGCGAGGACAGAAATACGTTGGCCTTCTTCCAGTGGCTGGAATCTTTGGACGCCGTTGTTCAGAAGCACGTCGACCTGGCCACGAAATCCGCTGCTACTTAGGCGCCGTTCGGTGGGTCGGCGCCCTGAGTCAAGGAGGTGGACGTCGTCGATGGATGCATCTCTTCTTCTTGCCTCCTGTAACCAGCACTACATCGCCTCGTGGCCTTAATGTTTTATTAGTATAGTACTCCCTCCGTTCCCAAATATAAGTCTTTCTAAAGATTCCAGCAAGTGACTACTACATACGGAGCAAAATGAGTGAATCTACACTCTAAACTATGTCTTCATACATCTGTATGATGTATTCCATTTGAACTAGTATCTAAAAAGGCTTATATTTATGAATGGAGGGAGTATATGGAATTTTTTATTCCAGTCGTAACGTTTTCACTGTGATGTGGGGCCGCAGTTGAGCAAACCCACCCCACCCACCGGGCGTCGGCCGAGTTTAGAATTAGAAGAGAGAAACGAGGGAGGAGAGCTAGGCTGTAGCACAGACGCTGTTGTCAGATGGGACTCGTGTTTATAGAATAGGAGTACCGAGCACTCGTGCCTCTTTTTTTTGAGGGAAAATTAGTCGTATGTCTAGTACCACTAGTTGGGTGCGTGCGGTCTATAGCTGTCATCACTTTAGGTCTCCTTTTCAACCGCTGCTACGCTTCACAAGACATATTTTTCACGCATTTATCCTCCTATATGTACTCCTAGGCTATTTCCACGTGCTCCCATTCGCCGACATGTGGGACATAGAGCATCTGGGTTGTAGTGCATGCACGACTTCGAGCATATGCCGGGTACTTTACATTTCAGACCTCACAATTACATGCAAACCCCATGAAGAATAAATAAATCAATGAATTACTACATGAAACCAGATTATTTTCGTGGAAACCGGAGCACGTTCATTTAATTTTGGACATAACACGTTTATAAAAAATGACCGGACCTAAACCAGTCGAAGGGCCTCTTTGATTTTTCCCAAAAAAAAGGGCCTCTTTGATTTGCAGGATACTGAAAACACAGGAATGGGGAAAGTATGATGGCGATGAACCGAGGAGAACTCTAACTCAGTTAGAATTTAGAGTTAGATTCTAACCCTGAACTTACTCTAAATCAAAGAGGTGTATGGATGGCAGGGTTAGATTGATAATAAATGCTCTATCTCAATCATTTGACTACTTTGGACCCTATTTTTAGTCAGACTAAAATAAGTCCCTTGGATCCAAGCACCCTCTTGGTGTGGCCGGCTCTTCTGTGGCCTCCTCCCGCTCACAATTGACATAAACAAACCATCTATAAGAATCAAGCATGCAAAACATGATAATTTTTACTTTGTCCATACAAATGAGATATCCCACTTAAACATACAAGTCGTCAATCAAGCTTCACAAAATAAAAAAACACTTCATGAAACAAAGAATGAACTAACTCATCACGGAAGTCGTTCACGATAGGGAGGGAGCCCGGAGCCCCTCACGCACCGAGGGAGGAGCTCGCCATTGTCGCTCTGGAGGAAGGCTCTGTAGAGCCCAAGACCCGGGAACCCCTCCGATGTCGGCCCTTGCGAGTTGAGGTCGACACCGGCATGGGTAGCAGAGCCGCTTGCCGCCGACTGGGAACTTAATCTTTGGGCCTCTAGAAATAATGCAAGCCTGTAACTAAAATACCTAGAAAGGTGAACTGAATCTTTGGGCCTCTAGAAATAATGCAAGCTGAAACTGAAATACCTAGAAAGGTGAACTCAATCTTTGGGCCTCTAGAAATAATGCAAGCTCAAACTTAAATACCTAGAAAGGTGAACTCAATCTTTGGGCCTCTAGAAATAATGCAAGCTGAAACTGAAATACCTAGAAAGGTGAACTGGATCTTTGGGCCTCTAGAAATAATGCAAGCTCAAACTTAAATACCTAGAAAGGTGAACTGAATCTTTGGGCCTCTAGAAATAATGCAAGCCTGAAACTGAAATACCTAGAAAGGTGAACTGATCTTTGGGCCTCTAGAAATAATGCAAGCCTGAAACTGAAATACCTAGAAAGGTGAACTGAATCTTTGGGCCTCTAGAAATAATGCAAGCCTGAAACTCAAATACCTAGAAAGGTTTATTGAATCTTTGGGCCTCTAGAAACAATGCAAGCCTGAAATTGAAATACCTAGAAAGGTGAACTGAATCTTTGGGCCTCTACAAATAATGCAAGCCTGAAATTGAAATACCTAGAAAGGTGACCTGAATCTTTGGGCCTATAGAAAGATTTATTACCTCCTCAAGCAGCATCAAACAATTCCATGCGTGCACCACAAATCTATAGCAAGTTTGATCAGGAGCTACTTTTACAAATCAGAATTAGCGCTAGAGCAAGCAAGATCAATGATATGGCCGTGAGATGAGAAGGAACAAACAAACTCACCCTCTCGACCTCCCCGGTAGATCGCCGCCCAGACACAGAGGGAGAAAACGACCGTGAAGGGGAGCGGGCGACCTTCGAAGGTCGAAGGGAGAGGGCGGCCGGAGTAGGGCGGCGGAGGCCGGAAGGAGAGGGCGGCCTAAGGAGAGAGAGGGCGAGCAACGCTTGGGCGGACAGCCCTATGGAGAACAGAGAGGAGTCGTGCAAGAGGGGGGGAGCGATCTGGTGCGGGCAGGTGAGATTTTTTTAGGGGAGCGATCTGGTCCGGGCAGGTGAGATTTTTTTAGTTCTATTTTAGTGGGCCCGAGGATAACTAACCCAATTAGAACCTCTCCACCGAGCTAGTTTTTTTAGCTGGGTTAGAGCAAACTAGCTCAAACTAACCCCTCTTGTTTCGATAATTTGAGGCTATTTCAACCCAAACTAGCTCTAACTCAGGGATCCAAACAAAGAGGAGTGTTACTGTACATGCTATAGTGTGGACCGTAGCACATTGTTTTTATGGCCATATCACCACATTGTTTTCTACTGCTAGTTCACTGGGCTACCGTGGTTCGCACGGCTGGTTCACTGGGCTGTCGTGGTTCGCACTCCTCGACTGAGTAGTACTCCTCCGTTCCTAAATATAAGTCTTCGAGATATTTCACTTTGGACCACATACGGATGTATATAGATGCATTTATGTGTAGATTCACTCATTTTCTCCGTATGTGGTCCATAGTGAAATCTCTCCAAAGACTTATATTTAGGAACGGAGGGAGTAGTATACAAAGTAGTACTTGTCAGATGTTTATTCACCCGTGGGGTTGTTCAATTAATGGAGGGCGGGAGCACAAGTGAACAATACTACCTCTGTCCGGTTTATTGGTCCCCATTGTATTTAGTGCCAAATTTTACCATAGATTAAACTAAGAAAATGTTCACGCATGTCACCAAACATTATATTTTTCAAAACTATGTTCAAATACGAATCCAATGAGATAATTTTTCTTGACATGCATTAACATTTTGTTAGTTAAATCTTAGTCAAAATTTAGCACAAACTATAAAAGGGACCTATAAACCAGGACGGAGCTAGTACTGTAGTAGTAAGTAGGAATCGTAGAGTAGTCACCTTAAATAGAGAGTTTCTTTTCTTTAATGCCACGTACACAAATTGAAACGCTTGTTGTGGAGAGAAAAAAGATAATCACTCCACTATATATGGACGTAGGGGCCTGAGCGCTTGCTTTACTAGGGTTGCTCTCTTCATTCTCTCATCCTCTCCAGATATAGACAAGACAGTGGTAGCGACATTTTCTCTCTGCTCACCGCTGGTCACAGATCTGGCCGGTGTGTGTAGAGGACTAAAAGGTGCATCGTTCACGCGGTCACCGCCGTCGAGGGAGGAAACCCACAGCTGCCAGAGGGGCCCGATCCTCTGCCCGTGCCGTTCTCTCCGACACAGCGCCGGCTCGGGAGGTCCTCCGACCCTTCTTCCTCCCTGCTGTATTGTCAGCAGATCCGTCCTGCCGCCGCCGACATCCCGCGACCCTCGTATAAGTTCTTCGAAGCGGCCTTGCTCTACGCCCCAGCTCCCCACGTGTCTGCATGTGCATCTTTTTCTACTCCCATCAGCTCTTCCAAAGACACCTAAATTTTTAGTATTATTAGAGGTAAAGCTACTTCATGCATTCGAATCTAGGGCTTTGTTCAAACAACGAAGAAAGGGGGGGGGGAGTTGTAGCATGAATCTAGGACTTGATTCAAAGAGGAAATAATATGGTGAATGTAGTAGAGACCGGATACCCAACCGGTCTCTTGGCTGAAAAGGGAAATAATGGGAAAACACAGTACAAACTGGATAAGGAACATATCTATTATTGGTTGAAAAAATGATAGAAAGTGGCGGCTGGTGGACAAGTCAACAGAGTATGTCCAGGATTAGATTTTCTGCCATCACATAGTAAAAGGTCTCCAGTGATTAGATTTGCTGCCCTCACATAGTAAAAGGTCTCGGATTAGATTTGCTGCCCTCACATAGTAAAAGGTCTCAGGATTAGATTTGCTGCCCTCACATAGTAAAAGGTCTCAGGATTAGATTTGCTTCCCTCACATAGTAAAAGGTCTCCAGGATTAGATTTGCTGCCCTCACATAGTAAAAGGTCTCCAGGATTAGGTTTGCTGCCCTCACATAGCGTGAACAAGCTCAGCATCACCACTTTATGCCTCCTTGTAGGTACATTATGCTTTGATCGCCCACCGTCGCATGTCCTTATACCAACCTTTTGCCCTTGTTAATGTAAGGGCGCATGTAAAATGAAGCGATCACACTGTTACCTTAGGGACATGTCTAACCAGTGTTATTGTTAATCTAATGCCTCCAATGATAAGATGCAATTAAAATGTGTTACAAATGGCACTCCTGCTGTTTTCCCCAGTATGATAAGTAAGTTGCTCCTTTACGCTGCTGAGTGTCCTGGTTTCCCCACGGTCCCATGCCCTTAAACCAACTCTTTAGATGCTATTGATTTACTGTGTCTGGTAAACAAGCAATGCCACCATTAAAGTAATCCCATATCTGAGGAATCTCATTGTTGATCGTAATGCTTCTGGTAACATGAAGCATTGCTGACGTTTTAAAATTTCTACTATCCTTGCGTGATTGCCATGAACATAATTAAGATGCTTCTTTTCATTTTGTATATGTTTCGTATATTCTTATTGACCAGCAAATGTTTACTTTCTATCATTTTGTGCAGATAGGGATATCCATTTCACCTTGTTGCTGTTGTGACCTTTTGGTGAACTGCACAAAACAATTTTTTTTGGAATGAGTGTCTTGTGCAGTTCAACTAAAATGTCACGTGGGCAACATCTCTCAATTTTGGTGGAACTGCACAAAATGGTGATTGGAGTTTCCAAAATCTCTGTCAAGTTCTGCTGGTAATCTCGTGCAACATTTTATTAGCCTTTGCAAGATGGAGCTGTCACTGTCACCACAATGGCACTTATTTTAGTGGAACTGCACAAAAGGATAAGAAAATTATAGTTGCACCTTACATGAGCCGGACAGCCAACCTTAATGTTCCTCAATTTTAGTGCAACTACTAAAGAAGAACCTGCCAGCTCACAAGAGCAAGTACTTCTTGCTAGCTGAATGATGCAATCTTTGCTTCATTTCAGGTGAACCGCAGAAAAAGGCGCATGAATTGAATCATGGAACTCGAGGCAGACCTCATCCTAGTGGAGCTGGAGGTTGAGTTCAAGGAGGCCGCTATTAAAGTGAAATCATGCTCTCCTGTCTCCTTGTTTGTGTTGTGCAAACATGCTGTGCAAACAGGAATACTCAACTACAGATGTTGTGACGGTCAAGAGCATTCGCCAAGTTCTTCGATTGTATGACATGGCTAGCCAAGATGGATTTAATCCCGATATTCACTTTATCAAAAGGCTCTAATGGGTTGGTTCTGAATCTTGCAAGCTGGGAATCAATGAGATGTGTAGGCATCTTTGTTGTACTTATTATTTGAATCTTATTTGTTGGTTCTGAATCTTGCAAGCTGGGAATCAATCAGATGTGTAGGCATCTTTGTTGTACTTATTATTTGGATCTTATTTGTTGGTTCTGAATCTTGAGAGCTGGGAATCAAAGAGATGTGTAGGCATCTTTGTTGTACTTATTATTTGGATCTTATTTGTTGGTTTTGAAGCTTGCAAGCTGGGAAACACGGCATGATGATGCAGAGGAAAGCAACCATAACAAACAGTTCAAACTTAGTAGTATTATCTTTGTGAAAGTGCGATAAATGTGCTGATCGTGTGCGTCCTGACAATAATAATTCTAATTGTTCTGCATGTTGATCCCGTGGCACTGATAGAACGAGCCAATGCATTGCTTGTTTTAAGTATAAATTTCTATTAAAGCTAATTAAATTTAAGTAAAGTGACCACTAACTCATGTTATTACAGTACCAATACAGACCCGCTCGTGAACCGACGTGTGGCCGGAGTAGGTTTCTAATGGAGGCGTTAGAATGCGCCGAGGGTGCATCTTCTGCCGGGCATGCAGCGGACGAGGGAGGGGTAGTAACTGTTGTCGCCTATACACACTCAACTTACTGTTGAATCCAGTTCCCCAAGAGCTGAAAAACGAACTGTTGCTGCCGCCTACACACTCGTTCACTCGAAGAGACTCCAATGGTGATCCGAGGGGTGAGCCTGCTAGATATGGACTACAGCAAGGAGTTAGTTCGCCTTTCAGTCCTATGGCTGCACCAAGTTGAATGTGATGTACACCAACGATATGGACTCGGTGAAGCTCTGCCTCGCCTTAGTCCTATGGCTGCACCAGGTTCTGGAGCATTCGCCCGTTTCATCGGCAGCGCCGACTGCACCTTCGCTACGGTGGAGAGAAGGAAGAACGTGACGATTCGGCCATCTGGTGCAACAAGCTTGTCGACATCCAGAAGCAATATTAGATCATCAGTAACGGGCAGGAGAAGGACTCCGTGGTTGACCTCGCTGAGACCATCATCGACCCATGATACGCCAACATGAAAGAAGACGACCTGAACACGTGGGAGGTACCTATGAATCTAGCCTACATAACCTACGCGGCCAAGGACGATACGCATGCTACGACATGTACAGGCAGATCTTGGACATGAGGGCGGTTCGCTTCCGTAATCGATTTAGTACACGGACAGCCGCACCATCATGATCAAGCGTGCTAGGAAGGTCTAGATGTTGTACTTTATTTGTTTATAAGCACCTTTATCATCTGATTGTTTCATGCATTAGCCTATGTGTCATAATTATCTGTTTTGTCCGAAATATTTCTTTTCAGAACCCATTAACCTGATTGCTTTTTTAGTGGCTATTTGCTTATGTGTGTAAACTAGTTCACTTGTCTGTAAAAAAAACTAGTTCACTCGGCTGCCGTGCTTTGAATCTCCTTCCTCCCTACATATTCCTCTCCTCAGGTGGACCCAGCAGGTCTCTGAATTTTCTCCCACTTTCTTTTTCGATGTAAACTGAGTTTTCTCCCGAGATTTTCCCTAGAACCAACTCAACTGTCCCACGCCTAGCCTAAAAATAATAATACCCCATGTACTATTAACTCATCAAATTAAAATGATATTTATTTCGTAAGTTGAAAGTTCTTACAAAATAATAATAATAATTGTTTATATATAACTTGCCAAGTTAAATCCTAGTGATTGCGTACATAAGCTTGCAAAGATTTTACTGATGTGCAATCATGTGTTTATGTTTTTATAACATTTCTCCGTCTAGCCCAACATGATATTTTCACCTAGCCCAGCAATTCCGCGGATTTCGAGAAAAATGCAAATTGGATTTAAACGGGCTGCATAGATGCTACATCATTGTTTAACCCAACCCACCAAATGGACTAAAAAAACAAATGGACTGGCTAACATGTGGGCCAGTAGGTCGAAGCCTAAGAAGGCGTTGGATTTACGTCCAATGGCCGACATTCTTCTTCAATCTCTTGTCTTCTTCCCCCAGCGCTGTCGGAACCGCCTGCTCCAACCTTCGGCGTCCAGCGGTGTTGTTTTGCGCTCCTCAGCGAAACGCTACCCCGCCGACGGCCAGGCCATCCCTCCACTCCGCACCTCCTGTTATTCTCTGTCGAGTGTAGGCCCACCCCGCACCCGAACCAGTCAAGTTTCCCACCTCTCCGTCTCATGACTCCATTGCCGCCATGTCCCCATCTCGGTCGTTCGATCTGGGCCTTGCCGTAAATCCACCGCCTCGGTGCGCCGGCGTGGCGTGGTCAACATACTAGAGTCATCGAAAGAGGACTGTACGTGGAGAGCCTGACGGCTGGGACCCACGAGGTCCATGGTCGCACGCAAGGAAAGTTCCTCCTCCTTATTACGCACTGTACGTGCACTGTACGTGGGAAGGGCTTCAGATTTCGCGAAAAAACGCCCCCCGCCGACAGTGTCGGACCCACTAGCTATATCTTCGCACGCAAGGAAGTGCCTCCTTATTACGCACCAAAAAATGAATACCCCTGCTAGCTGGGACCCACCATAGTGGGTGCGCTGACTTAGGGGCCTACTAAGTTGACGAGGACGGAGGGCTTTGTCAACTTAGTCAATATGAACGATTCTAGCTCCAAAGGACTGTGACGATGTCCATCCAACGGCCATAGTGCTTCTTCAACCTCTGGTCTTCTTGCTCCAAATACCAAAGCAGCACCGGTCATGCCGTGCTCCGCCTCTCGTGGCGGGGTTGTGATGCCGCTGAGGCCTCACCGCCTCTACTACTCCCACCCTGGCCTGTGGTATCCTCTACTCACCCACACCCCCTGTTATTCTGCGGTGACAACAGCCTCACGCCGCAGCCGAACCAGTGAACCCTCGTACTCCTCTCTGCGTGGGCATCCACTGCCGCGTCTTCCCAGGATCCGCGTCGTCCCCTTCCTAGGCCTCGCCGTCGTCCACCGCCTTGGTGCTCTCGGTGCGGCGTGGTCAATGTGGTCAACAACCGACTACCATCGGAAGAGTACTGTACGTGGAGAGGCTGCCAGCTGGGTCCAAGGCCACATCCCAGTTTTTTTGTGATTTGCCAAGTAAGTCGCTTTGTCAGGCATGTTGGGCTGCAAATCTTTCAAGACGAGGAGAGCTTCATTCAGCTGGCCGAGAAAATGGCCTATCAGTAATGTAAAATGGGTTGTACATTTTTAAAACACTCAAACCGGCAATTAGTTTCAAATATCTTTTTTTCATTTCGAGATTTTAAATTACATTAATTTTTATGCGTGGAGAATTTGTTGGATTTTATATTGATATACATTTATTTTTAAAATCAGTTTGAATGTGAGTCGAAATTTCGGGATTAAAAACAGTTCGGACCGCACCGAAATATGCAAAATTTTGTATAATTTTTTAACCGTGGCCACAATATGGGATGTAATGCTAACAAAAAGAATATAGGCTCCAAAAAAAACCTTAAGAATTAGCAAATGGGCTGTAAATTTAGAAATAATGGCAGATGGGTTGTATGTTGTTTTCCACAGATTTGAGGCTTTCCTAAAAAGGTTGACGACAGCAAAGGATCGTTGGATGTCCATCCAACGGCCGCCGTCTTCTTCAATCTCTGCTCTTCCTGCTCGGCCGCCAAACAAGCGCCAAGGGACTGCTGCTCCCTCCTCCCTCATGGTCGGTTGTGCTTGCCGCCACAGGCCTCACCGCCCCACCGCATTCCCATCATCGCCTAGCCATCCTCTACTCACCCACACCCGCGGTTATTCTCCGCGACGGCAGACGAACCAAGAAACCTCAGACAACAGATTCCCCTCTGCGGGAAACAATCTGCGAGTCTTCCTCCTCCGTGTTGTTCCTTCCTAGGCCTCGCCGTCGTCCACCGCCTCGGTGCTCTCGGCGCTGCCTGGTCAACGTGGTCAACGATCGACATGCATCTGAAGTGGATCAGATGTGGAGAGGCCGATAGCTGGGTCCACGGCCGCACGCAAGGAAATGCCTCCTTATTATGCGCAAAATATTGATTCCTCCACCGACATCGGGGACCCACCGAAGGGCCTCAGATTTCGCGAAAAAACGCTACCGCCACCGACAGCTCGGACCCAAAGAGCTATATCTTCGCACGCAAGGAAGTGCCTCCTTATTACGCACAATAAAATGAATACTCCCCGTTAGCTGGGACCCAAAGATAGTGGTAGGCTGACTTAGGGCCTACTAAGTTGACGGGACGGAGGGCTTTGTCAACTTAGTCAATATGCACGATTCTAGCTCCAAAGGACCGTGACGATGTCCATCCAACGGCCGTAGTGCTTCTTCAACCTCTGGTCTTCTTGCTCCAAATACCCAAACCAGCACCGGTCGTGCCTCGTGCTCCTGCCTCCCATGGCCGGCTGCGATGCGGCGGAGGCCTCACCGCCCCTACTACTCCCACCGCTGGCCGTGCCATCCTCTACTCACCCACACCCCTGTTATTCTCGCGCGCGACGGCAGCCTCACACCACAAAATGAACAGTGAACCTCGTACTCCTCGCTGCGGCATCCACTACCGCCTTCCTCGGCTCCGATCGCCCCTTCCTAGTCCTCACCGCCGCCCACCGCCTGGTGCTCTCGGCGCGGCGTGGTCAACGTGGTCAAGGAATGGCTTCCATCGGACGTGGATCAGACGTGGAGAGGCCGATACCGGGTCCACGGCTGCAGCAAGGAAGTGCCTCCTTATTACGCCGCAAAATAATTATTCCTCCACCGACAGCAGGGACCCATCGGACGGGCCACCGATTGCAAAAAAGTTTCCCCACGCTGGGACCCACCAGCTACATCTTCGCACGCAAGGAAGTGCGTCCGGCAAAAAAAGGATTCGCCGATCGCTAGGACCCACCAGCTACATCTTCGCAAGCAAGGAAGTGCCTGACCATCGGGACCCACTTGGTCGAAGCGTACGTAGGGTTGTCATTCTGGTCGCGAACGTGTACGTACATACTGGTCGTTGTAGAGGCGCGCACGTGTCGTAGTAGAGGCGCCGCACGTAGCATGTATACGCACGTCATACAGCGCGAGGGTGCAAGAAAGAAAATACGCCACGCACGCACATACGGGCAGGTTCTCAATGCCTACCGCGCATACGCATATGGCTGGGTCGAACGGAGAAACAAAGGTCGCTGCCGTGTTCATGGGGAGCCAACCGGCTGGGTCGGAACGGAATGCGTGGTCGATTCATCGGGAGGGCTTGGACGGAACAGGCGATGGAAACGAGGCTTGGCATACCGCACAACGGAGGAAACGTCCTTGTGTTCGACCAGCCACGTCCGAAACGGGATCCTGTTGATCGGGAGGGGCCTGGCGTACCGCACAACGAGGAAACGGACCTCCTACGGTCGAAACAGGGTCCCGTTGATCGGGAGGTGCGCGCATCGCAAAACGGATTTAAACGGACCTCCTACGGTCGTAAACGGGGTCCTGTTGATCGGGAGGGTGTGGCGTATCGCAAAACGGGATTTAAACGGACCCCCTACGGTCGTAAACGAGGGTCCTGTTCATCGGGAGGATGTGGCGTATCGCAAAACGGACAAAACGGACTTGTGTTGGAGCGCCACGGTCAAACGGGGTCCTGTTCATCGGGAGGGGTGTGGCGCATCGCAAAACGGACTCCACGGATACTGTTCATCTCCACCGTCGACCTCCTCCACCTCCACGGGCTACCGCGACCTCCTCCAGCCTCCAAGGGCTCCTGCTCATCCAGCCCACCACCGCTACTCCACCGGCCATCGCTCAACCACCCTCCACGGGCACCCCTCCACCGCTCATGCTCATCCGCCCTCCACACCACGGGTCCTGTTCAACCACCCTCCACGGCAACCCCTCCACCGTCTACTATTCATCTAGCCCTCCACACCACGGGTCATGTTCATCCAATCGATCGGCTTGCTTAGCAGCGATGAGAAGGCGAATCGCCCATCGGGTTCGATTAACAGCCATCGATCGATCGCCGGGTTCAGTAACGCATAGCCTACAGTGCAATCGCTCGGGTTCAGTTAGAGCCCAACGCCTCGCTCGGGTTCAGCTAGAGCCAATGCCTCGCACGTGTACGAGATAAACGCGCATCGCTCGGCCCCCGGCCTCCCACCGTAACTGGCAACTCCCCGAAAATTTCCTCCCCCTCTCTTCTACCATGGTTTTTTCCATCATGGACGGCCCAAAGAATGTCATGCAGCTGCGTCTCCGGCTCGCCCAGGATGATAAGCCCATTTTCTGTCATGATTTTTTGTCATAGAAGTAGGAGCCCACCACATCTATGATGATACCGGGTTTTGTCAAAATTATCGTCATAGAAATGTCATATGTATGACAGGAAAAAATTTCGTTCCGCCCAAAATGTCACGGATGTGTCTTTTTTTGTAGTGTTATAATAAGCAAAGCGTTCTTGTCGGTGTGGAACGACACCTATGGGATCACAAGAATCCCTACTATGGTTGCCGGGGCGCAGGGTTGCGAGGAGAGCAGGGCTAGTAGACAGCACAAGGATCGTTTACCCAGGTTCGGGCCGCGAGGATGCGTAAAACCCTAGTACTGCTTTTGTGGGTTTATTTCTGAGAGTTCTTAGGCTCTCCAACTAGTTGTGGTCAGTGTGTGGTTCGAAAGAGCCGAATCCCTCTCCAGTATGCCATGGGCCTCCTTTTATAGTTGAAAGGGGCTGCCACAGTGACACGCAGGAGGTGGAAAGGCATACAGTGCCCTGAGCTTATCGCTCGTATTACAGGACAAGACGCATTTAATGCGTAGCTTAGGTGTCCCCTTGCTTTATTGGGGACGGGGGCGAGGCCCGTCCCGTCCATCGCCGCTCTGCTACCTCTTGAGCACTGCATTGGTTTTCCCTTGAAGAGGAAAGGATGATGCAGCAAAGTAGCGTAAGTATTTCCCTCAGTTTTTTAGAACAAAGGTATCAATCCAGTAGGAGGCTACGCGCGAGTCCCTCATACCTACACAAAACAAATAACTCCTCGCAACCAACGCGATAAGGGGTTGTCAATCCCTTCACGGTCACATACGAGAGTGAGATCTGGTAGATATGATAGGATAATATTTTTGGTATTTTTGTGATAAAGATACAAAGTTAAATAAAAGAAAAGTAAAAAGCAAAGGAAATAACTAAGTGTTGGAAGATTAATATGATGAAGATAGACCCGGGGGCCATAGGTTTCACTAGTGGCTTCTCTCAAGAGCATAAGTATTTTACGGTGGGTGAACGAATTACTGTTGAGCAATTGACAGAATTGAGCATAGTTTGAGAATATCCAGGTATGATCATGTATATAGGCATCACGTCCGAGACAAGTAGACCGACTCCTGCCTGCATCTACTACTATTACTCCACTTATCGACCGCTATCCAGCATGCATCTAGTGTATTAAGTTCATGAAAACAGAGTAACACCTTAAGCAAGATGACATGATGTAGAGGGATAAATTCATGCAATATGATAAAAAAACCCATCTTGTTATCCTCGATGGCAACAATACAATACGTGCCTTGCTGCCCCTACCGTCACTGGGAAAGGACACCGCAAGATTGAACCCAAAGCTAAGCACTTCTCCCATTGCACGAAAGAACAATCTAGTAGGCCAAACCAAACTGATAATTCGAAGAGACTTGCAAAGATAACCAATCATACATAAAAGAATTCAGAGAAGATTCAAATATTGTTCATAGATAATATTGATCATAAACCCACAATTCATTTGTCTCAACAAACACACCGCAAAAAGAAGATTACATCGAATAGATCTCCACGACAGAGGGGGAGAACATTGTATTGAGATCCAAAAAGAGAGAAGAAGCCATCTAGCTAATAACTATGGACCCGAAGGTCTGAGGTAAACTACTCACACTTCATCGGAGAGGCTATGGTGATGATGTAGAAGCCCTCCCTGATGGATGCCCCCTCCGGCGGAGCTCCGGAACAGGCCGCAAGACGGGATCTCGTGGGTACAAAAGGTTGTGGCGGTGGAATTAGGTTTTTGGCTCCGTATCTGATCGTTTGGGGGTACGTAGGTATATATAGGAGGAAGGAGTACGTTGGTGGAGCAACAGGGGGTCAACGAGGGTGGAGGGCGTGCCCTGGGGGGTGGGCGCGCCCCCCTACCTTGTGGCCTCCTCAAAGCTTCTCTTACGTAAGGTCCAAGTCTCCTGGATCATGTTCGTTCCAAAAATCACGCTCCCAAAGGTTTCATTCCGTTTGGAGTCCGTTTGATATTTTTTCTGCGAAACTCTGAAATAGGCAAAAAACAGCAATTCTGGGCTGGGCCTCCGGTTAATAGGTTAGTCCCAAAAATAATATAAAAGTGGATAATACAGCCCAATATTGTCCAAAACAGTAGATAATATAGCATGGAGCAATAAAAAATTATAGATACGTTGGAGACGTATCAAGCATCCCCAACTTAATTCCTGCTCGTCCTCGAGTAGGTAAATGATAAAAACAGAATTTTTGATGCGGAGTGGTACTTGGCATAATTTCATTGTAATTCTTCTTAATTGTGGTATGAATACTCAGATCCAAAAGATTCAACATAAAAGTTCATATTGACATAAAAATAATAATACTCCAAGCATACTAACTAAGCAATTATGTCTTCTCAAACTAACATGGCCAAAGAAAGTTCATCCCTACAAAATCATATAGTTTAGTCATGCTCCATTTTCGTCACACAAGAATGGTCTCATCATGCACAATCCCGATGACAAGCCAAGCAATTGTTTCATACTTTAGTAAGCTCAAACCTATAAACTTTCACGCAATATATGAGCGCGAGCCATGGACATAACACTATGGGTGGAATAGAATATGATGATGGGGGTTATGTGGAGAAGACAAAAAAGGAGAAAGTCTCACATCAACGAGGCTAATCAATGGGCTATGGAGATGCCCATCGATTGATGTTAATGCAAGCAGTAGGGATTGCCATGCAACGGATGCACTAGAGCTATAAATGTATGAAAGCTCAAAAAAAGAAACTAAGTGGGTGTGCATCCAACTTGCTTGCTCACGAAGACCTAGGGCACTAAGGAGGCCCATTATTGGCATATACAAGCCAAGTTCTATAATGAAAAATTCCCACTAGTATATGAAAGTGACAAAACAAGAGACTCTCTGTCATGAAGATTATGGTGCTACTTTGAAGCACAAGTGTGGCAAAGGATAGTAGCATTGTCCCTTCTCTCTTTTTCTCTCTCTTTTTTTGGGCCTTCTCTTTTTTTATGGCCTTCCTCTTTTTTTATTCCTCACCTGGGACAATGCTCTAGAAAATTATGATCATCACACTTCTATTTATTTACAACTCGATACTAGACCAAAATATGACTCTATATGAATGCCTCTGGCGGTGTACTGGGATATGCAATGAACCAAGAGTGACATGTGTGAATGAATTATGAACGGTGGCTTTGCCACAAATACTATGTCAACTACATGATCATGCTAAGAAATATGACAATGATGAATGTGTCATGATAAACGGAATGGTGGAAAGTTGCATGGCAATATATCTCGGAATGGCTATGGAAGTGCCATAATAGGTAGGTATGGTGGCTGTTTTGAGGAAGATATAAGGAGGTTTATGTGTGAAAGAGTGTATCATATCACGGGATTTGGATGCACCGACGAAGTTTGCACCAACTCCCAATGTGAGAAAGGGTAATGCACGGTACCGAAGAGGCTAGCAATGATGGAAGGGTGAGAGTGCGTATAATCCATGGACTCAACATTAGTCATAAAGAACTCACATACTTATTGCAAAAATCTACAAGTCATCAAAAACCAAGCACTACGCCAAGATGCTCCTAGGGGATAGATTGGTAGGAAAAGACCATCGCTCGTCCCCGGCCTCGACTCATAAGGAGGACAATCAAAGAACACCTCATGTTTCAAATTTGTTACATAACGTTTCCAATACGTGCATCCTACGGGACTTGCAAACTTCAACACAAGAATTTCTCAAATTCACAACTACTCAACTAGAACTACTTTGATATTATTACCTCCATATCTCAAAACAATCATCAAGCATCAAACTTCTCTTAGTATTCAAAACACTCATAAGAAAGTTTTTACTAATCTTGAATACCTAGCATATTAGGATTATTTAATAAAATTACCATGCTATTTAAGACTCTCAAAATAATCTAACTGAAGCATGAGAGATCAATAGTTTCTATAAAACAAATCCACTATTGTGCTCTAAAAGATATAAGTGAAGTACTAGAGCAAAACTATATAACTCAAAAGATATAAGCGAAGCACATAGAGTATTCTAACAAATTCCAAATCATGTATGGCTCTCTCAAAAGGTGTGTACATCAAGGATGATTGTGGTAAACTAAAAAGCAAAGACTCAAATCATACAAGACGCTCCAAGCAAAACACATATCATGTGGTGAATAAAAATATAGCTCCAAGTAAAGTTACCGATGGAAGTAGAAGAAAGAGGGGATGCCTTCTGGGGCATCCCCAAGCTTTGTCTTTTTGGTGTCCTTAAATTATCTTGGGGGTGCCATGGGAATCCCCAAGCTTAGGCTCTTGCCACTCCTTGTTCCATAATCCATCAAAATCTTTCACCCAAAACTTGAAAACTTCACAACATAAAACTCAACAGACATCTCGTGAGCTCCGTTAGCGAAAGAAAACAAAAGACAACTTTAAGGTACTGTAATGAACTCATTCTTTATTTATATTGGTGTTAAACCTACTGTATTCCAACTTCTCTATGGTTTATAAACTGTTTTACTAGCCATAGATTCATCAAAATAAGCAAACAACACACGAGAAACAGAATCTGTCAAAAACAAAACAGTCTGTAGTAATATGTAACTAACGCAAACTTCTGGAAATCCAAAAAATCACCCAAAATAGGACGACCTAGACAATTTATTTATTGATCAGCAGCAATTTCAATCACTATTTTACCACGTTCTGGTGATTTTTAACAATTGTTTTCGTCAACATAAAGTTTCTGGAAATTATAGAAAGATCAAATAACTATCATCCAAGAAGATCCTATAGGTTTAACTTGGCACAAACACTAATTAAAACATAAAAACACATCTAACCAGAGGCTAGATCAAAGATTTATTCCTAAACAGAAGCAAAAAGCAAAAAAACTAAAAATAAAATTGGGTTGCCTCCCAACAAGCGCTATCGTTTAACGCCCCTAGCTAGGCATAAAAGCAAGGAGGTATTGCCATCTTTGGTAGGCAATCCATAAGTGGCTCTCATGATAGATTCATATGGTAATTTTATTTTCTTCCTAGGGAACTGTTCCATGCCTTTCTTGAATGGAAATTGGAATCTAATATTCCCTTCCTTCATATCAATAATTGCACCAACCGTTCTAAGGAAAGGTCTACCAAGAATAATAGGACATGAAGGATTGCAATATATATCAAGAAGGATAAAATCTACGGGCACATAATTCCTATTTGCAACAATAAGAACATCATTAATTATTCCTATAGGTTTCTTAATAGTGGAATCCGCAAGGTGCAAGTTTAGAGAGCAATCATCAAAATCACGGAAATCTAGCAAATCGCACAAAGTTTTGGGAATAGTGGAAACACTGGCACCCAAATCACATAAAGCATGGAACTCATGATCCTTAATCTTAATTTTAATAGTTGGTTCCCACTCATCGTAAAGTTTTCTAGGGATAGAAACTTCCAACTCAAGCTTTTCTTCATAAGATTGCATCAAGGCATCAACGATATGTCTAGTAAACGCTTTATTTTGACTATAAGCATGAGGAGAATTTAGCACGGATTGCAACAAGGAAATACAATCAATCAAATAGCAATTTTCATAATTAAATTCCTTGAAATCCAAAATAGTGGGTTTAGCAACATCTAGGGGTTTGATTTCTTCAATCCCACCTTTATCAATTTTAGCATCAAGATCTAAAAACTCCAAATTTTTGGAACGCCTTCTAGGTAAAGGTGGATCATATTCAGTCCCATCATTATCAAGATTCATATTGCAAAACAAAGATTTAATAGGGGACACATCAATAACTTTTAGATCTTCATCTTTATTTTCATAGAAATCCGGTTTAGCGGCCATCTTATTAACTAAGGTAGCCTACTTATCCGATATTTCAGCTATCAAATTTTCAAGACGAGCAATTTGGGATCTCAAACCATCAAATTCTTTAGACATATCATCGAGCTCTTTATTCATATAACTCATAAAGCTTTTTTGTTCCTCAAGCTCGTTTCTGAAGAAATTATTATGCTCAAATTGCAAAACCATAAAACTCCTGGCGTTGCTTTCGATCCCTTCTAACCTTTTAAGATCACCAAATCTAGGTAGGGCGATCATGACAGGCAAGCAATCCAACACACAAGCAAACAAAATGCAAGCGAAAAAGAGGTGAACGAAAAAGAGAGGGCGAATAAAACGGCAAGATGAAGTGGGGGAGAGGAAAACGAGAGGCAAATGGCAAATAATGTAATGCGGGAGATAAGGGATTGTGATGGGTACTTGTTATGTTTACTTTTGCGTAGACTCCCCGGCAACGGCGCCAGAAATCTTCTTGCTACCTCTTGAGCACTGCGTTGGTTTTCCCTTGAAGAGGAAAGGATGATGTAGCAAAGTGGCGTACGTATTTCCCTCAGTTTTTGAGAACCAAGGTATCAATCCAGTAGGAGGCTACGCGCGAGTCCCTCGTACCTACACAAAACAAATAACTCCTCGTAACCAACGAGATAAGGGATTGTCAATCCCTTCACGGTCACTTACGAGACTGAGATCTGATAGATATGATAGGATAATATTTTTGGTATTTTTGTGATAAAGATACAAAGTAAAATAAAAGCAAAGTAAAAAAGCAAAGTAAATAACTAAGTGTTGGAAGATTAATATGATGAAGATAGACCCGGGGGCCATAGGTTTCACTAGTGGCTTCTCTCAAGAGCATAAGTATTTCACAGTGGGTGAACGAGTTACTATTGAGCAATTGACAGAATTGAGCATAGTTATGAGAATATCTAGGTATGATCATGTATATAGGCATCACGTCCGAGACAAGTAGACCGACTCCTGCCTGCATCTACTAATATTACTCCACTCATCGACCGCTATCCAGCATGCATCTAGAGTATTAAGTTCATGAAAACAGAGTAATGCCTTAAGCAATATGACATGATGTAGAGGGATAAATTCATGCAATATGATAAAACCCCATCTTGTTATACTCGATGGCAACAATACAATACGTGCCTTACTGTCCCTACAGTCACTGGGAAAGGACACCACAAGATTGAACCCAAAGCTAAGAACTTCTCCCATTGCAAGAAAGATCAATCTAGTAGGCCAAACCAAACTGATAATTCGAAGAGACTTGCAAAGATAACCAATCATACATAAAAGAATTTAGAGAAGATTCAAATATTGTTCATAGATAAGCTTGATCATAAACCCACAATTCATCGGTCTCAACAAACATACCGCAAAAAGAAGATTACATCGAATAGATCTCCACGAGAGAGGGGGAGAACATTGTATTGACACTACAGGAATCAGCTACTTTGCCGTCCGCCAAGGCGGACGGCAAAGGCATGAATGGCGGACGGCAAAGGTCTTTGCCGTCCGCCACGGACGGCAAAAGTGGACGGCAAAGAAAGGGCGAGAAGAGCTACTTTGCCGCCCGCTTTTGGCGGCGGACGGCAAGGGGCCTTTGCCATCAGCAATGACGGCAAGGGCATGGCTCTTTGCCATCTGGCCAAGCGACGGCAAAGGGCATGGCTCTTTGCCATCTGTTGGCGACAGCAAGACTTTAGTTTTGCCATCTGCCGCAGATGGCAAAGAGACCAAATAGGCATTAATTCTGTTTCTTCTTATATCAATTCATTTTCATAGAAAATCAAACACACACACACACACACACACACACACACACACACACACACACACACACACAGAGATATATATATATATATATATATATATATATATATATATATGACCAATATAGCATATCCAACACATATTACCAATACTCATGAACACATATATATCCAACACATGTTATCAATATATAGTCATGAACACATATATATCCAACACATATCCTTGAACACATATCCAACAAATATTACAAGGAATGATCTAAAACTAAATACCTATTTTCCTAAAAACTATCTTATTACTAAGATCTTCTCTGGATCTTCTTCTTTTCTTCCAACCTGCATAACAAAAACACTAAGAAAGAGAGAATGGGTTAGAGTAGAAATGTAGCATTTCACTTGGTGAAATGCAATGTCAGAGAACCAGACTTGAGATCAAGATAATCTTAGTTAAGATCCTGATTTTCAAAGTGATCTTAATTAGAAAGCCAAATAGAGTAAACCAATACCAAAGAGCCAAAGGAGAGAACCAGCCAAGGACCCAATCAAGAAGCCACCACAATTAGCAGTTAGTTAAATGCCAACACAAAGACCACTATCAAGACTAGCTCCAGAATTAAGCCAACTAAAAACTAGTGATTAAAGCCAAAGATTAGACTTCATCACCACAATCAGTTTTGTCCAAAGGACAATAGGTACATGTCACCGTGCAACGCCAAAAACAAAGCTCCAGGAGGAGATATACATCACAACCAGCCACCGCACCAAGTCCCAACACAGCCAGCCACAAGCAGCTTAGAAGATGTAACCATTAAGGAGAGGTATGAAGACCTCAAGGTATACTTGAGGGATTATGTGCTCAGACAACTGGAAGTGCCAAGGCTAGTTCATCACAAAGACAGGATATCCACATGTAAATTAAGCCTAAGAGAGGGGGGCATGCATCCAGCATCACCGCCCAAATCAGATGTAGTATCTATCTTATCAAGAGAAGACTAGGAAAGTAACAGCCAAAACCAAGTATAGCATCTGCTCATAGGTTATTAGAAAGAGACAAATAGGAATAGCCAAACCAAGTGGTATCTGCTCATATCAAGATTAGAAGTAAAATAACTATGAACAAGTGAGTATCTGCTCATGAGTAAAGTTACCACCAAAGTTACAACTCGAGGATCAAATACACGTAACAAAGCGATGACAGAGTATATATACTTCACAAATACACATAGATGGTCACCGACCAAAACCCCGACACAGCAAGAATCCATCACAGAGCTCCAATACAAGTTGATGCTCATCTACAGCAGCTAACCACAGCTAATAGAGCCTCACATCCAACAAGATCAAATGCTACAGCTATGCGTTAGAGATCAGAGGGGAGCAAGGACAAGCTCACCAAGAGGAGTTGTAGCGAAGCAGGATGCAGCCACACCATCACTATGGTGTGACCAGCATCACAACCAACACCACCACAACAAGTCGGAGCTTGCCAGAGAGCACCACAACGGCGGGCGCCAATGAGAGCACGGGCACGGCGGCGCCAACCAGGGGCACCGCAGCACGGAGGCGCCACCCAGGGGCACCACCGCGCCACGGCACATCCAGCACCGCCGGAGGATCCTCACGGCGACCGAACCTAAATGCACATCCAGCAATCGACAGTACTAAGACACAGACAGAGCAAGCGAGCAGGCACGGAAAAAACAGGGCGGAGGAGCGGGACTCACGCGCGCTCGAGCTCGTCGGGATTGGGATCTTCGGTTGCGGCCGCGGCGAGCCAGAGCAGCGCCACCGCGCAGATCCCCGGGGCCCACCAGCGCCCCATCCCCACCTCCCGGTCGGCTTCAGATCTCCCATGGCGGGCGGGGCGCAGAGGAGCTCGGTGCTCGGCTCCCATGGCGGAGGCGGATCTCGAGGTCGGGGCGACCGACGACGAGGCTTCCGCCGCGGGGCGGCGAGCTTGTGGGGAGGTGGCGGCGCGCGACGCGGCGCAGGCGGCGGGGCTCCTGGGGTCCGGTGAGGTGGCAGCACGCACCGGCAGGAGGAGGCGAGGGGGCGCAGTGGCGCGGGGTCGGGAGGCTCTTGGCTGTGGGGCGGGCGTTGTCGAATCCCGCCGAATCGGCCGGCGTGAGCTTATCGCGGGAGGGAGAGGGAGACGAGCGGAGAGAGAGAGAGGGGTGGGGCGGAGAGATAGGGCGGAGATAGAGGGATAGAGATAGAGGAGGTGGGGCAACGGTTTTTACCACAAAAATAAAGATAGCCCCTCTTTGCCGTCCGCCAACAGATGGTAAGAATCTTTGCCGTCCATGAAAGCGACGGCAAAGAGTGGGTGGACCGTTGCAATATACAGTATCCGGTGGCACCTCTTTGCCGTCCACGACAGATGGCAAAGATTCTTTGCCATCTGCCACCGACGGTAAAGAAATGACAGATGGCAAAGACCTTCTTTGCCGCCCGCCATTCTTGCCGTCTGTTGTTTGGTAGCTGATGGCAAGACCTTTTTGCCGTCCGCAAGGCACGGCAAAGATCTGGCAGACGGCAAAATCCCTGATTCCAGTAGTGTGAGATCCAAAAAGGGAGAAGAAGCCATATAGCTAATAACTATGGACCCGAAGGTCTGAGGTAAACTACTCACACTTCATCGGAGAGGCTATGGTGATGATGTAGAAGCCCTCCGTGATGGATGCCCCCTCCGCGGAGCTCCTAACAGGCCCCAAGATGGGATCTCGTGGAGTGCAGTAAGGTTGCGGCGGTGGAATTAGGTTTTTGGCTCCGTATCTGATCATTTGGGGTACGTAGGTATATATAGGAGGAAGGAGTATGTCGGTGGAGCAACAGGGGGCCCACGAGAGTGGAGGGCGTGCCCTGGGGGGTGGGCACGCCCCCCTACCTCGTGGCCTCCTGGAAGCTTCTCTTACGTAGGGTCCAAGTCTCCTATATCATGTTCATTCCAAAAATCACGCTCCCGAAGGTTTCATTCCGTTTGGACTCCGTTTGATATTTTTTCTGCGAAACTTTGAAATAGGCAAAAAACAGCAATTCTGGGCTGGGCCTCCGGTTAATAGTTTAGTCCCAAAAATAATATAAAAGTGGATAATAAAGCCTAATATTGTCCAAAACAGTAGATAATATAGCATGGAGCAATCAAAAATTATAGATACATTGGAGACGTATCACGCTCCTCCTCGCCTTGACACGCGCCCTGGCCAGTGAAGTGCGTGGTGCCATGTAGGCAGCCAGGCAGCTGAGGTGGAGCGGTGGTGGAGCCTTCACGAAGATCTGCATGCTGCCACGCAGCCGCTCGATGAGTTGGCCTGGGAGCTGCATGTTGCCACGCAGGTGCCCGCTCAGCTGGTTGGGCCGGTGGCTGCATGTGAACGATGGTGGAAGCTTGTCCGGCGTGGGTTTGGCAGTGGCCCCGCTGGCGTTCTTGGCAAGGTCCTTGCCGGGTGGCCCGACAAGGGTCTTGCCTTGGCATGCTGTCGTCCCCAGCAAGGAGCTTGCCGGGTGTTGGGGATACAACTACTGAGTGTGAACCGCCCTGGAGGGGCCGGGTCACCCTCGTCCATGATCCGGGCCCACGGAGGGGGCCCAGAGCCCAGAGGCGAATTAAGGTCCGTTTATGTAAACCGCCTTCGTGTTGTAACTTGTGTTGTAAGATAAGAGAGAAGAGACCGAGCCGGACACTTGTATGAGCCGGATCGGGACTCTGTAGACCGGCTGGGCGTCAACCCATGTATATAAGGGGACGACCCGGCGGCGGATTAGAGACAGATAATTCGAGGCTTAGGCGAAGCTATTGCTCCCTAGTCGCCGAGATCACATCAATCCCATCACAACTAGACGCAGGCCTTTCCTTCATCGAAGGGGCCGAACTAGTATAACTCCCGTGTCTTTGTGTCCACCTTAACCCCTCTAAGTTAACCCGTACGATGGCCCTGCGACTAAGTCCTTTCGCGAGGACATCTGCCATGACAATTCCACAACAGTTGGCGCCCACCGTGGGGCTATCGCACGATGGTTTGATGATCTTAGAGGGCAAGTTCGGCGACTCGAAGGCTATGCTGTGGGCGGATGACTAAGAGTCGTCGCGGCAAACTCTACATCGACGATGCAGATCGGGCCCCGAGGCCGGCTCGATCGAGTACGGGTACCGGGTCCCTTTGGTGGCATACACGCTTTCATCGGCAAGATCGGCGAGCAGGGCCTGGGCCGGACATCTGCACCGACCCGTCGAGACGGCTCGGGCGAAGAAGAGTCCTGCCTCGCTAAACCGGCTGTCAAGCGTGCTTTCGTGGGAGTCGCCCACGGAGACTATGAGGGCGGATCAGCATCCGCGGCGAAACCGTTGTCTACTCTGGCGATGAGTCATCCGCCGGAGAAACCGAGTCTTTGTACCAGCTGCAAGATGGCCAGATCGGGGCTGTTCCGACGGAGAGAGTATTCGGACTCCTTTGACCTACCCAACCGGGTTGGAATTTTCATGGCGGTACACGGCGACACTTCACTCTTCGACCGCGGTGCCCATCGTCGCCGGGTTCAGAGCGGTGGTGGCAGCCGAAGGAGGCCTGTCGCCCCCGGCTCAAGTTCTATCGAGTTATTTGACGATTGGCTGTGCTCATGGCGGAGGCTAACCCGCGGATCAGGACCTGCACAACTCGAGATTGCAAGGGTGAAGGAACAGATCGCTAAAGCTAAAGCGGATCTCGCAGCCGCGACGTGAGGATGGCGGCGAACGGGCCGCTGGATGCGCAGCTTATAGGCTCATGCGGATCGAGTGCATCACATGAAGTCATGAAAAGGAAGTACAGATCCCGCTTTTCCTTCAGCCGAGGAAGAGAGCTCTTCAATACCCGTGGGAGGGACCATAATCCGCCACGGTGGTAAACCGCCGAAGCACTGGACGGCCGCGCCGTTCAGCCTCGTGTGATAGATCAGCCTCGCCATCATACCGCGCGCGCTTCTGCATCAGGTAAACACCTCCGGTCACTACTCCAACCCGATGGACAACCTTGTCGCGGCTGCGGCACGATTGAGGCGATTCGACGAGGGCGATTCACCACAGGCGGTAGAAACACGACGGGTCAAGGAGCTCCTCAGACGGCCCCGCTCAACAGAAGCGATTCATACAGTCGGGACCGGATCCACTCCACCCCCCGCCCCAGCCGGAGTTATAGCCGGCGCGCAGATGAACCGGCCGTGTCAAGCAACGCGCAGCGCGGTCCGCCTCGAGGCAACAACCCGGTCGGTGGCTTCGAAGACGCTCAAGTGGTGGTGGATCGGGCAAGGGCACGTAGGGAGGCCGAGTTAACAAGACAAAGATGAGGATCATCAGCTCGCGCGGTTCGTCTGACCATCTTCAAACCGGGGGTCATGTCCGGCTCATTGGGGGTGCCTTGCCTCGTCTCCGCTTTACGCAATGTGCGTTTGCCCAAGGACTTCAAAGGGCCACGCAAGGTGCCCAATTATACCGCCGATTTGGCTCCAGAAGCGTGGATAGAAAGCTATGAGATGGCCATGGAGATGCTGGATGTGGACGAAGCTGCGTGTGCGTAAATATTTCACCATGATGTTGGAAGGTACGGCCCGAACTTGGTTGAAAAATTTGCCACCCAACTCGCTTAGTTTGTGGACTCGCCACGGACCGGTTCATTCAAAATTTCAAAGACACTGTAAACAGCCCATGTCTGTGGTGGATTTGGCGGCTTGTGTCCAGGCAGAGGGAGAATCTACAACACATTGGGTGCGCCGCGTTTCGGAGGTTTTACATTCATCAGACCGGATCAACCCTGATTCCGCTATTTTAACCCTAGAAGCCAACTGCCTGTTTGAACCGTTGAAGTTAAAGCTGGGTCGCATGAAGCGTTTTTGCAATGACATGGGCACGCTCATGGGCATTTTGGTAAAGTATGCTGATTCTAATAGTACCAAGGATCCCGAGTCTGAGGATGACGGAGTAGGGAAGGGAAAGCAGAATAGCAACTCCAGAGGCCAGCAGCACCATTCGACAGGCAATGGGGGAAACAAGCGTAAGGCTAACGGTAACATGGGCTTCGTAGCCAACACCAACGCGCAGGACAAGGGTCAGCGGCGCAAAGGTAAGCAATCAAACCGGGGCGGTGCACAAGGTCACAATCCGGAGTGTTTGAATTACCTATTGAATCAACCTTGCCCGAAGCATGGGACGAAGGAGGCACCGGCGAACCACCTCTGGAAGGATTGTTATATTATGCAGGAGTTCAAAAATTCTGATGCTTTCCGGTATGATCAAGGGCCCGGCGGCGGTTCGGGTCCGCCCGGTTACGGTGGAGGAAATTCGCCCAGGTTCGTGGTAATCCGGGCGGCAAGGCAATCGTAACAATCGAATAATCGTAACAATCATAACCAAGGGGTTATAATCAACAACAGCAGCGATGGGTTACCAAAGTAATCCAAAGCAGTTGAACGGTGGACAGTACCATGTCTTTACCACCAGCTTGGACAGACGAGACCGAAAACTTCAGAAGCGGGCGGTCAGTGTTGTTGAACCGGCCGCGCCGCATTACCTGCGCTGGTCAGAGCAGCCTATTGTATGGAGCAGAGAGGATCATCCTCCCCGGGTTTACAATCCGGGTCAGCTAGCCCTAGTAGTGGCACCTCAGGTGGGAGGATACAAGTTTACCAAAGTACTTATGGATGGAGGAAGCAGCATCAACATCCTGTACTACGAGACCTTCCGACGTATGGGGTTGACGGATAGGCATCTCAGGCCGTCCAGCACGGTATTTCACGGTGTGGTGCCCGGCAAGTCTGCGTACCCGGTCGGTAAGATAGCTCTGGAGGTAGCTTTTGGAGATGAACATGACTCCAGATCGGAAATATTAACGTTTGAGGTGGTGAAAATCCAAAGCCCTTACCACGCCCTGTTTGGGCGGCCGGCTTATGCTAAGTTTATGGCACGGCCTTGTTATGTTTATTTGCAGCTGAAAATGCCGGGTCACAAAGGGACGATAACGGTTCACGGGAGCCGCCGGATTGCGTTGGAATGCGAGGAAGGTGATGCGGCTTATGCAGAGTCGGTTTGTGCCACCGAGGAGTTAAAGTATTATAAAGACAATGTTGATCCGGCGGATATGACCCCGTTGAAAAAGCCAACTACAGAGCACGATCCGGATTTGAAGTTTAAGTCGGCTGCTGAGACTAAACTTGTTGATTTTGTGCCCAGCGATTCGTCCAAGCAGTTCACCATCGCTAACTTGGATCCTAAATAGGAAAGCGCTCATCGAAGTTCATCCGTGAGAATCGACATTTTGCATGGAAGCCTTCGACATGCCGGTGTACCGAGGGAACTCGCTGAGCACACTCTTAATGTTGATCCCAAGTACAGACCGCAAAGCAGTTTCTCGCGGTTTAATGAGGAAAGGCGCAAGGCCATTGGAGAGGAGGTTGCCGTGCTCTTAGCGCAGGATTTATCGCTGAAGTTTTCCATCCGAGTGGCTTGCTAATCCGGTGTTGGTCCTTAAGAAGAATGGCACTTGGCGCATGTGCGTGGATTATACAGATCTTAACAAGGCTTGTCCAACAGATCCTTCGCCCTCCCGTATTGATCAGATTATTGATGCTACGGCGGGTTGTGAGCGTTGAGCTTTTGGATGCATATTCCGGATATCATCGATTAAGATGGCGGTTAAGGACCAGGAGAAGACAGCGTTTATCACCCCTTTGGAGCCTTCGCTATGTATCTATGCCTTTTGGGCTCAAGAGCCCAAGCAACTTATCAACGCTATGCATGTAATTGCTTGCATAAACAGATCGACCGTAATGTGCATGCTTATGTGGATGATATTGTGGTTAAATCAAGGAGAAGGAAACACCGATTGAGGATTTGAGAGAAACCTTTGACAACTTGCGGGTGTACAAGATGATGCTTAACCCGGCCAAGTGTGTTTTTGGTGTTCCGGCAGGCAAGTTATTGGGTTTCCTTGTGTCCAACAGGGGGATTGAAGCTAATCCGGAGAAGATTACAGCTATCACCTCCCTGGCTAAGCCAAAGTGTATCAATGATGTCCAACGTTTGGCGGGTCGGATTGCTGCGCTAAGCCGGTTTATCAGCCGCCTAGGAGAGAAGGCCATTCCCTTGTACCAGATGCTGAAGAAGACGGATCAGTTAAATGCAGTTCAGCACCGATGAAGCATTGGAGGACTTAAAGCGGCAGTTGGCCAACCCGCCGTTCTCGCCGCTCCCATTGACAAAGAGCCGCTCCTGTTATATGTTGCTGCTAATGCCAGGGCAGTCAACGATAGCCATTGTGGTGGAACGGAAGGAGGCAGGGAAGGAGTATCCGGTTCAACGGCCGGTTTATTACATCAGCGAGGTCCTCATTGAGTCTAAACAAAGATACCCGCATTGGCAGAAGCTGGTATATGGAGTTTTATGGCAAGCGGAAGCTGAAGCAATATTTCCAAGGGCACCCCATCACGAGTGGTCGATTCAGCTCCTTTGGGTGATATCATACGAAACCGAAGCGGCGGCGGATTGCTAAGTGGGCTATAGAACTTGGGCCGCACGGTTTAAGGTATGTGCCTCGGACGGCAAAGAAAATCTCGAGCACTTGTGGATTTCATTAATGATTGGACGGAGTTGCAAGCGCTGAGGAAAAGCCGGATCATACCTATTGGACCATCCACTTTGATGGGTCCAGCAATTAGAGGGCTCGGGGTCGGAGTCGATTAACTTCCCCACGAGGTGATAAGTTCTGTTTCGTTCTTCGCTTAATGTTCCCTGTACTAACAATGCAGCTGAGTATGAGGCTTTGCTCCATGGTCTCCGGATGGCTAAGGAGATGAATCTAAGCGGGTTAAGTGTTTTGGTGACTCGGACTTGGTGGCCCAAAGAAGTATCGTGTACTTGGGATTCCAAAGATCCACTCATGGCTGCGTGCCGTCGGGAGGTGGATATTGTTGCAGGACACTTTAAAGGGTATCGTGGACCATGTGGACCGTCGGAAGAACGGCGGCGGATGCTCTAAGCCGGCTGGGCTCTCAACGTAAACCGGTCCCGCCCAATGTCTTCCTTGATGTACTGCACAATCCATCAGTTAAGCTTCCTGATGAAGTTGATTTGGCTATTCCTGATCCGTAGGCTCAGTTGGTGGCGGCCTTGCATGTCATTCGGATTGGACGCTCCCTTATTTGGCATACATGAACCGGGGCGAGTTACCAGAAGATGAGACGTTGGCCCGGCAGATTGTTCGGCGGTCTAAGTCTATGACCATACATAAGGGCGAGTTGCATCATTGCAGCGTGTCTGGGACATTTCAGCGTTGTGTGTCCCGTGAAGAAGGCCGTGAGATACTGCGTGAGATCCATGAAGGGGATTGTGGTCACCACGCCGGTTCAAAGTCCTTGGTGGCCAAAGCGTTCCGCCACGGTTTCTATTGGTTGACTGCCCATGCTGATGCAGAGGAGCTGGTCAGGCGATGTGATGGTTGCCAAAAGTTTTCCAGACGTGCTCACGTACCGGCCCAAGAATTGAGGATGATTCCAATTACTTGGCCGTTTGCGACTTGGGGTTGGATATGGTTGGACCTTTCAAAAGGTCCAAGGACAAAAAGACCCACCTGTTGGTGGCGGTTGATAAATTTACAAAGTGGGTAGAGGCAGCCTGTTAGCAAGTGTGATGCGCCACGGCGGTTCAGTTCATCAAAAGGTGATTTTCGGTTTGGGTTTCCACACAGCATCATCACGGACAATGGCACTAATTTGTCCAAGGGAGCCATGAAGGAGTTTTGTGAACGAGAGCACATCCGGCTTGATGTTTCTTCAGTGGCCCACCCGCAGTCCAATGGTCAAGCGGAACGAGCTAATCAAGAGATCTTGAGAGGTATTAAACCCCGGCTTATGGTCCCTCTGGAGAGGACGCCGGGTTGTTGGGTAGAAGAGCTACCATCTGTGATATGGAGTATCAATACTACCCCTAACAGATCACTGGATACACACCGTTCTTTATGGTCTATGGAGCGGAGGCGGTCCTTCCCTGCGATATCCGTCATGACTCGCCCCGTGTGGCGGCTTATGCTGAGGTCGATAGTGAGGCGGCACAGCAGGACGATTTGGATCGACTGGATGAAGAGCGAGATATGGCGGCTGCTCGTTCGGCGATTTACCAGCAGGATCTTCGTCGGTATCACAGTCGGCGGGTTAGAACAAGAACCTTTCGGAGGGAGACTTGGTGCTTGGCTCATTCAAGACCGCATAGATATGCACAAGCTATCCCCACCTTGGGAAGGGCCCTTTGTGGTCAGCAAGAATCTGTACAACGGGTCATACTATCGATTGATGTTCGAGAGCGAAAAGACTCACGACGCCGAAGAGGAGACCAACAGCCGTGGAACATAGCTCATCTTCGGCCTTATTATACCTGAGCCATCGGCTCCACTTATGTACATATTAAGACAATGTATATATTATGAATAAAAGCAATAAACCGGATCCTCGGCTAAAGCGGGGTATCCGTTCTGTAAAAAGTCCGCTTTGGGTACATGGAGATGTTGTTGCAAAGCGGCCTCCGGTTTAACCCTTGGTCTTGCTTTTCAGAAGTTTTGTCACTTGGGGGCTTGGTCGTGTCCGAACCAATGCTACACCTTTTGATGGGCGAAAGCCACCAGATCACTTGGGGACATGGTCACGTCTGAACCAGTCACGCCTCTTGGTCGGCCTAAGGCCATAGAATCACTTGGGGGCTTGGTCGAACCCGAACCATTGCCATGCCACTTGATCGGCATAATGCCACGATTTCAGTTGGGGACCTGGCTGCCTTGAACCATCGCTACACCTTATGGGGAGCTTGGTCCTGTCCGACCATGGTAACACCATCTGATCAGGCTCAGTACAGCCTCTTCTTGCAAATGGTTTTTATCATTGCCTTTGCTTCCATGTGGTTTTCGTACCAGTTATTTGAGTTTTATTTGCCTTCTTGAACCGACAACCTTTTTTAAACCGGATTCAGGTTGTCAGTTAACGACATTAAGTCCATTTTTTAATCCGGCGGTTTTGTTCCGGTTTGATTTTTTCTGTTAACATCCCATTATGGGGTAACAGGGGGCTTGTTATGCCCGACACGGTTTACACGGTAAACCGGCATTCTAAGCACGGGAGTTGTTTTTTCCTTTGACGGTCATGGTTTATACAACCTCCGCCTCAAGATTGGCTAAGCCAACTGCGTGCCCGACGCTGGCAGGTATTTTTTGTATCATAAAGTTTGGTCATATACATCCATATTTTCTTATATATATAAGCGTCACAAGCCGGCTGGCGACACAAGCCGCCGTGGCGGTTTAAAGAATTTGTGATTGCAGGCGAACTAAGTTGACGGTTCATCAATCCACAATATCAGTATCACCATGCAAAAGATACAGACTGAGGTCATAAAGGCATTGTTCAAAACAAAGTGCTGACTATCCTATTACAAAGCCTTCCAAGGCCCGGTGTTTTGCGTGGCGTTATGACTCGCAGTTCCGGAGGCGTCACCCGGCTTGACGGATTAGGCTTCTTCGCCAGGTTGACGTGAGGTAGAGGGGGCGCCTGGCATCGGTTCAACTTCTTCCTCTTCATCACCCAAAGCCCGGAAGTCATTGGTCGACCAGTCAATCCGGGTTAAGGCCTGAAAGACAGCTTCTTCACTTATCAGCTCAGCCGGATCAACGTCAGGGGCATAAGTGTGCTTACAGATTGGAGGAACAAGGCTCTGCACTTCAGGAATGACAAACTCCACCCGCTTGTTATTTGCGTCATAAAAAGCGGTGAACCGCCAGGTTAACTTCGCTGCCGATTGACTCGCCAATGACGATCTCCTTTGTTATCCGTTTGAGCGTCATTATCAAAAGCTTCACCATTCTCTTGGCGCTGGGAAACCCTTGGCTATGTCGGCGGATCAAGATCCGCTATCCACGCCTTTGGCGCGAGTCGAGCCGATGAGGGTGCCAGCCGGCCGCGGATCGCTTCAACTCTTCAAGCTGCCCCTAACCATGGACAACGGTCCAGTGTATCTTTAATCAGGGACGGAGCTGTGTTGTCGTAGGATGTGGCACATATGACTCGCTAGGCGCCGGTATACAGCTGCTCAATCAGCGTATAAGCGGCCTTGAGCTTCTTCCGCACATCAGAGCCCATATGCGCAATACGCTTGCCTGCACCGTTTTCAGACAGCTCAAGTTAAACCGGCGGAAATATCAAAATTGAGATAATCAGTGCAAATTTTCTTACCAAAGATGGCAGAGGTCATGGCATGCACTTGGCGCTTGAGTCCGTAAGCTCTTGATCACGGTTTAAGAGCTGCTTCACTTCTTCCGCCCGTTTTTCAAACCGGCCTTCTCGGTGTCCCATTGGCCCGTTCGGTTTATACCACTCCTTCAATTGTTCCATAGTGGCCAAGGCAGTTTTCAATTCGTCCTTGGCCTTGGTGGTTTCGCTTGTTGAGTTTCAGATTGGCTCGAAGGTCCTTGAGTTGCACGGTTTGTTGGTATATTTCATTACGATAACAAAGGGAGCACGTTAGTTGTTTCATTATAAAGTCCCAAGCTCAATATAAATATTCAACTTGGCACTTGGGGCTAATGGCTAGTTGATCTCAGGTTGCTATGAGGATCGAAATTCAGTCCCGGTTTAATTATGCTAAGTTGAACCGACCCTTGGGAGCTACAATACTGCAGTTCAAAGCGTATGTTTTTTGTGCAAAGTTAAGTCCCGGTTTAACTATGCTAAGTTGAACCGACCCTTGGGGGCTACTATACAGCCAAAGTACAAGAAACTATACAGCCAAAGTACAAGAAAGGCATAACTCGTTACCTCATAGCGGTCCTTCATACGGTTTACTAGACCAGCTTCAAAGTCACGGCTGGTATAGAGCCGGTTCGAAACCGGAGTGAAGTTCTTGGGCGAGAGAAGTTGTCATAAGTCGACAGATCAGTTTTCCCTTATCTTTACTCATAGTGGCAGACTCGTCCTTGGCGCTGTGTTTTGCTAAAGCGACGGTTGGCGAGAGTGGTGTAGCGATGCCCGTCACAATAACATCATCATTTTTGACTGGCTGGCGGATTGGCGGTCTTCTTTGGGCTTGGTGCCTTCATACTCGGCTCGGCGGTTCAACAGTTCTGACCCGCTCTGTGGCGGACTTCGGTGGAGCAGGATGCGAGGTTTCCACTTGGGCCTCCGGTTCAGTTTCTGGCGGGTCAGCAATGTCGTCTCGGTACAACTCGCCAGAGCTATTTTTGGCGACTTCAGGATTTTCATGGGTTTGCTCTGGGGTCTTTTCCGGATCAACATCCGTGGTAGGATCAAGGGTTTTCGCTTTCTTACTCAAGCGAGCCTTGGTGCTGCAATATTCAGAATTGGATTAAGACAAATCGACCAAGACAATTGTAAACCGAATTGGCGGACAGCAGTTGCGTACCCTGCGGCAACTTTAAGCGGAGGCGATATGCGTGGTTGATGAACCGCCGAAGAGTTGGAAGAGGCCTGATAATTGGGTCGACGGATTGAGAGGACATCGGAAGAAACCTTTTAAGGGATAACGCTTTTCAGAGAACTAGTCACCTCGGGCGACGCTCCGGGTTGGTGTGTCCGTAAACCGGATGAGGTAATCCGTTGGCCTTGTGCCGGGTCGACGGGCGCTCTTCACCTGCTGCGTCTTCAAGGAAAGGTTTGGATTCAGGTAAGCACAGGAATGATATTTTTTCACTTTCCGGACGGCGCGACGAATTCTTTTAACCGGCGCAAGGTCGGATTCGGAAGAAAGAAGGATTACCTCAACAGGGTCGGCATGACTGGCTTCAGCGTCATCCTGGGAGATAAAATTTTCAGTAAAAGGAATACAAAGGGACAAATCATAAGCAAGAAGAAACACAAAGCGGAAAGCCGGTTTACGGTGGCTCCCTCGTAAGAATATCAAGTTTTACCTCAGCTTCTGATTCTTTGTCCTCCGGCGGATCAGAGGACTCGGCGGTTTTCTTCTTGCCTGCCTTCTTGGTGGCCTTGGACTTTACATGCGGCGCCCGAGCCGGTTTGGTACGCTTCCAGAAGGAGCTGTCAGCCTGAGAAGTAACAAGGATTAATGTATATCAACAAAGTATTAAGGGCCCGAAAAGCGGTGAGTAGAGCTTTACACGCGCGGTTTGTTGGCAACACGTAATGGAGCCAACCGGTTAGGCTGCGAGAGGAGATCGGTTCATCAAGCATCTTCTTCACAATCTCTGTGACCTCAAGTTCAGTTATGGGCAACTCGTGGCGTCTTTGAGGGTCTTTGAGGCTGCCGGTGTACTCGTGCATCAATCCGGGCCGGCGGCTTAGTGGCAAGACGCCCCAAGAAACCCAACACCGCACAAGGTCCACACCGGTTAAGCCATTGGCCATTAGAGCCCGGAGCTTGATAATTTGAGGCGCGAAGTTCTTCTGTTCCGCGGCGGTTAAGCGTAAAGGCAGCGGATGATGGTTGCTGAGCCGGTGAGGACGGTAACCCGACAAAGGGTTCTCGTTGGCAGGAGCAGTGTTCCGGCAGTAGAACCAGGTTTGGATGGCTGTGGTGTTTGGCGTGAGGAAAGTCCACTTCCTTCCTCTTCTGGATTGAAACGCCGCCAGCTCTGTGTTGGGACCATCAGAAAATTCTGTACGACGGTTCAAGTGGAAGAAATCCCGGAACAGCTCCACAGATGGTTCTTCTTGAAGATAGACTTCACAGAAGACTTGAAAATTGCATATGTTTGACACAGAGTTCGGGCCAATATCCTGCGGATGGAGCTTAAAACTTGCAAGGACGTCCCGGAAGAATTTTGAACCGGGCGGGCAGAATCCCCGGTCTAAGTGCTGCATAAACACAATTACTTCTCCTTCTTGGGGCTCGGGAGGGCATTCGCCATCCGGAACACGCCAGTGGAGGACATTTTTTGGAGCCAAGGCGCCAGTGGTGACGTAGCCGTTGAGTTGCGTTTCAGTGATCTTGGACCGGACCCAATTGCAAGCTGAGAATTGAGGGGCCATTCCGGAAGACTAGACTGCGAAAGAAAAGGAAAAACGGTTCACCGTTAAAAGGTTCAGGCATATTATACAATGTTAAACCGGCAATTTGGCGGCTAGCTTTCAGTTCCGGTTTAACTGAGGGCTAATGGAGTGACGGATTAGCTATCCAAAGTCAAACCGCCAAAAGAGACAGAACTGAAAAATTCACTATGTGTGGACAGAAACAGATTTCACATGCGAATGGAAGTAATTTAGATCTATCGAAGGTTCAGTGAGGAAAATTTCTGCGACCTATGCAAGCCTCATAAAGGGCAGGAAGATCGTGCGTCCTAAACAAGAAGATCTAAACAAAATGAAAGATGAAAACAAGGGATAAAACCGATGGCGGAGCCGTCGTCGAATAGGATGTGTACTACGGCCGAATCATACGGCCATGGCAGGGTAAGTATGAGGACACTGCGATGAACACCCGTGAACTACAAGAGGAACGGGGACCTTGAGATGTGGATCTAGGGTTCGAAGAGGAGCTTTACGATCGCGCCGAGCGCGGAGGAGCGCGCAAAGAGCTTCGGTCCGCCAGGTTGATGCAGCGCCCGGCACCGACGCTGGAGGTCGAAGGTCAGCGGCGACGGCGGAGCTTCAAGAGCGGGGCGTCGCGAGGAAGGAGAAGAGCGAAGAAGAAGAAGAGAAGGGGCCTGCCGGTCTATTTATAAGGAACCGGGCAATCAACGAGCGAGAATCAAGGAGTCAAAAGCGGCGGACGGTGCAGCGTCGCCTCGATTTCGGGATAGCATTAAATAAAGGGAATCTTCTTGTTTGGATTTCTTTATTAAAGATGACGCTCAAAGCGCCCGTTGCGGGATCGGAGGATGACGTCATGGCGGTTCAAGAAGATGGCGGTTTACGAAAATATGAAAGGAGATCAAGAGCTTCCTGAAGATGTTGAAGATTAACATGAACCGGTTCAAGTCAGTCTGGGGCCTAATGTTGGGGATACAACTACTGAGTGTGAACCGCCCTGGAGGGGCCGGGTCACCCTCGTCCATGATCCGGGCCCACGGAGGGGGCCTAGAGCCCAGAGGCGAATTAAGGTCCATTTATGTAAACCGCCTTCGTGTTGTAACTTGTGTTGTAAGATAAGAGAGAAGAGACCGAGCCGGACACTTGTATGATCCGGATCGGGACTCTGTAGACCGGCCGGGCGTCAACCCGTGTATATAAGGGGACGACCCGGCGGCGGATTAGAGACAGACAATTCAAGGCTTAGGCGAAGCTATTGCTCCCTAGTCGCCGAGATCACATCAATCCCATCACAACTAGACTTAGGCCTTTCCTTCATCGAAGGGGCTGAACTAGTATAACTCCCGTGTCTTTGTGTCCACCTTAACCCCTCTAAGTTAACCCGTACGATGGCCCTGCGACTAAGTCCTTTCGCGAGGACATCTGCCGTGACAATTCCACGACACCGGGGGTCTGGTGGCCTTCCTCGGCAGGGATCTTGCCGAGAATCGTCGTCTTTTAATCCTCATCTGATCTTGAATATGTCTTCACAAAGATCTGCATGCCACCACAGAGGTGCCTTCCCGAGCCCTGGCCCCACGTTGATGATGGCGTTGCGGGCCGTGGGCTGAAGGGTGGCTCGCTCTGTTGGTGTGGGGCGAGCTATCCCGGCAAGGGTCTTGCCGGGGCCGCTGAGGCCGCCTGGCAAGGGTCTTGCCGGGGGAACCTGCTTTGTCCCTCTGCTCTTTGTGGTCTTGGCCTTGGCGTTGCTCTGATTGTCTTGGGCTTCGGTCTTACCTTGGCTCACCTCCCCTGTTCTGCTTCGTGTGGTCGTGGGCGCGGCTCCGACTGCCCGTGCACAGTTAAAGGGGTACAAAAGCATGCCCCTATTTTTGTACACCGACAGGAACTGCCAGGCCTAGGACACACATAAGCGCGACACGTTGTTGGGCCAGGCCCAAAACGGTGCGCGGGAAGGTGGGGCGGTTTTTACCGTGGTAAGACTCTTCGCGCGCTCCGCTTCTCACGGCCCGCGCGCGCGGCACGGCGTGGAGGGGCGTGCGTGATGGGGGCGGCATGCGTGGGGCAGTTTCCACACGCATGCGTCATATCGCAGTAAAGAGGCGGCTCGCGCCCTCCCCGTAAAAAGAGGGAGGCGTGGAGGCGCGGCTCATTTAGTGAGCAGGATTGGGGTGCGGTCTTCAAGGCGTCCACTCTCCATGATCATGGGGTGGGGAGAGGTCGCCTCACCCGTCCCCTCAGTTCTGCACGTCTGCCACACGTCTTTCATGCGCTCGGGGTGGCAAACGGTGAAGGCGGGAAACCGGGCCGTCGCTGGTTGGGGCAGCGGGTCGGTCCTGATTCCTTGCGCCTCCGGTGTCTTGATTGGACAAGCGGGGTGGCCGAGCCTCAACCCCGTTCCTTTATAAAGAGTGGGAAGGGGGATGGCATCCCGCATTCTTCCATCTTCTATCTCCTCCTGCTTCTGCTTCTTCCTCTCACCCGCCATGGAGAATAGGAATCCTGGTCCCTCGACGGTGGCGGCGAGGGTCGCCGCTCGATAGCGCGTCCCTCCTCCTCCTGAGCCCGCGGTGGTGGAACCGGCCGCAAGGGGAAGGGGGAGGGGGCAAGGCCGCGGGCGAGGCCGGGGCAGAGGCCGTAGCGCTCGGGGAAGAGGAGGACGGGGCGGCACGCCTGCCTTGCCCCTGCCAACGGTGCCCTTCCCGATGGAGGGCCACGTTGAAGACCAGCCTTGCGAGTTGTTCATCAGTATACGTCGGCCTCCGCGTCATCGTATTCGTGTTCCTGCCCTGTTTGCTCGGGTGATGGAGCGTGACCCGCCCCAGACCCTCAGGTTGCACATAAGGGGCTGTGCGAACGAGGGCACCCGGGTTGACATCGACTTCCAGGCTCCTCGGGTTATGTACCTCCGCCGTGGATGGAAGATGTTCGCCCGCATCCACAGCTTGATGGCGGGGCTCGTCCTCTACTTCAAATTAATGGAGGACGGCCTGCTCTCCGTCAAGGTCTTCGGAGAGTTTGGAACTTGCCTGAAATGTTGCATGGATAGCTCCCCTGATGGAGATTCCGACGATGGAAGCTCTTCCTCGAGCGAAAGTGACGAGGAGGACAGCGGGGACGAGTCCGACTAGGCGTCGGACGCCCCGTGCCTGGGCAGGTGCGGCAGCAGTAGCATCTGCACCTGGCCGCTCCTCCGGCAGGGTTTTGCCGGGGGCGGGGCCAGCTCCTTGAACTTCTCGAGGCCGTCTCCTTGGGAGGCTGGCGTCGGGAGGTTGCGGAAGAGGAAGAGGGCGGGCGACAAGGCCGTCAACTTAGAGTACGCGGGCACCGACGCCTTCATCGTGTACTGCCGGTCCTGCCGCCTCGTCTTCCTGCTCCTTTCCGGCACCGTCATCACCAGCCCGCACGTGGGCGGCCACCGAGGTGTTCTCTTGGTGCTTTCTGCTGCTCGTAGATCGCCTAGGCGCCCCTTTTGCCCTCTTGCCTCCTTAACCTGCCTCCTGAGGAGAGGGACAAGGAAAAGATCACGGGCACCTTATCACTTTTTTTAATCTGTAAGCCTGTGGGCCTTGTTAAATTTAAAGCTTGTAATCCCCTTTGTCCATGTTTTTCATTTCATACGAACTGTACCTGTATGGGATGTTTTTAATGAAAAAGGGATGCTTGTCGGGCTTTTAGTTCGTGGGTAAATCCCGCGACAAGGAGCGAATCCTCGTTATTGTTTAAGATAAACGTTTTTCGCCCGGCAATAGGCCTTGCCGTTTCCCCCACTCCATTCGACCGTTCTCGCGCTCTTGGCGGAGGCAGGGATGAAGTGGGCTTCAGGCTCCTCGTTCTACCTCCTTGCCGCTGCGACTACAACCAAATCCAGACCCAGGAAATAATCCTTAGGTACAGGAAAAAAAGGGAGCATGACAGCCTAGAGATTAAAACGAGGCTTCACATGCCCCAGTCCTGTTCCGAAATGCATGACAGGGGATAAAAAGACTTATCTGGATCTGCAGCCCCTGGCAGTCTTATCTTGCCGCGGTTGGATCCTCGAGTTTGTAGCCCCCGGCAACTCTGGTTTGCCAGGGTCGGGATGCCGGTCCGTTTCCTTTCTTCCAAGTAGCTCAGCAGAAGTGCTCATATGGCCTGCGAACCAAAAAAGGACAGAAGAGGAACAGATAGACACGCACTAGACCTCTAAGCTAGGGGTTAGTCGCTTCTGAGCACTATCAACCCTAACCGAGGAAGAGACTCGACCGAGCATGCATGCTATGACTTAGGGCGCCGGCGCTTCATTTATTTATGCTCAGGGTCTGCGCCTGGCTTTGTACAAAGGGTCACATGCCTTGCCGGCAAAGCTTGTACAAAAGGTGGCTTGTCGGGAGGCCCGGCAAGCCGCGCCTTACGGGTAAAACTTGCGAAGATGCTCAATGTTACAGGAGTTGCTCACTGGGACGGCATCCTCGGTCTCCAGGCGGACTACGCCAGGCCTGGTGACTCGTATTACCCGATAAGGGCTTCCCAATTTGGCGTCAACTTGTTGGAATTCTTGGCCGATTGAACGCGCCGAAGAACAAGGTCGCCTTCCTAAAAGCTTCGGGCATGAACCTTGCGGCTATGGTAGCGGCGCAAGGCTTGCTGGTAGCGTGCCACTCTCACAGCTGCCCGAAGACAATCTTCCTCAAGGAGCGTCGCGTCATGTTGGTGCAACAGCTCTTTCTCAAGCTCATCATAAGCGAGCACTCGAGGTGACCCGTATATGAGTTCTGTGGGGAGAACTGCTTCTGCCCCGTATACCAGGGCAAAAGGTGTCTGGCCGGTGGCTCGATCTGGCGTCATCCTGATCGACCAAAGAACAGCCGGCAACTCATCAATCCAGCGCCTTCCACTCTTGTGCAGCTTGTCGAAGGTCTTCATTCTCAGGCCTCGCAACACTTCAGCATTTGCCCTCTCCGCTTGGCCGTTGCTCTGTGGATGTGCCACAGAAGCAAAACAGACCTTGCTGCCGAGGTCTTGGATGTACTGCATGAAGGTGTGGCTTGTGAACTGCGTGCCGCTGTCGGTGATGACTCTGTTTGGCACACCAAAATGGCAGACCAGTCCTTTGAAGAACTTGACAGCTGACTAAGCAGTCACCTTCCTCACTGCTTCCATCTCCAGCCACTTTGTGAACTTGTCGATTGCAACGTACAAGTACTCAAAGCCCCGGACAGCGCGGGGGAAAGGGCCCAGTATATCGAGCCCCCAGACCGAGAATGGCCAGGAGAGAGGGATTGTTTGAAGGGCTTGAGCTGGTTGATGAAGCTTCTTTGAATGGAACTGGCGTGCTTCACACTTGGTTACTAGTGTCGTCGCATTCTGGAGGGCGGTGGGCCAGAAGAAACCTTGCCGGAACGCCTTCCCTGCAAGGGCCCTCGACCCTATGTGGGAGCCACATATGCCTCCATGTATCTCCGCCAACAACTCCAGTCCTTCCTCCCGGGGGATGCACTTGAGTTTCACATTGTTCGGCCTTCTCCGGTACAGGACGTCATCGACGAACTGGTACAGGGCGGACCGACGGGCTACTTCCTCCGCTTCTTCCTACTCCTCAGGAAGCTCCCCTGTTTGGAGGAATTGAACGGTATGCTGCGCCCATGCCGGAGCCTGGGGCTCAACGGCAAGGACCAAAAGCATCTCTTCCGCCATGGGAGCGGCTGTCTCTACGACCTGGGCTTGGCGCCCTGCCGGAGCCAGTTGCTCTTGGGCAGGCTCAACGTCCGCGGCAGCACCCTTGCCGGCAGCCCCAGGGGGCTCGGTAGGAAAGTATTTGCCGGGACCTGATTTCCTCCGCTTGTTCTGCCCCGCTGATGGTTCGACAGATGGTTGAGTTAACCAGAGCAAAAAGGTACCTGGTTCCATAGGTAGCTTGACAGGTAATCGGTGATGTCTTTCTCCGCTCGGGGGACGTGCTCCGCCTGGATACTATCAAATCATTCCTCCAGCTTCCTCACCTCATCTACGTAAGCTTCCATCAATGGGCTCTGATAATCCTTGTTGACCTGCCTGACAACGAGCTGCGAGTCACCCCAGACGATGAGCTTCTTAACCCCGAGGTTTGCCGCGATCCTGAGAACGTCAAGCAATCCCTCGTACTCAGCAGCGTTGTTGGTGGACATCTCCCTGGGGAAGTGCATCTGGATAACGTACTTCAGGTGTTCTCTGGTGGGTGTGACGAGCAGCACACCGGCACCGGCGCCTTGCAGCGAGAAAGCCCCATCAAAGTACATGATCCAGTCGCAGTCTGCTTCCTTGCCGGGGAGAGTGGTATCCTAGATTTCTTCGTCAGGCGTCGAGGTCCATTCTGTGATGAACTCCGCCAAGACTCTGCTCTGAATTGTTGAGGTACTTCCAAACTTTAAACCGAAAATTGATAGCTCCAAGGCCCATTCCACAATCCTTCCGGTTGCGTCTGGGTTATGCATTATCCGTTGCAACGGGAGGCGGGAGACGACAGTGATCTCGTGGGCTTGGAAGTAGTGACGCAGCTTCCTTGAGGCCATAAGGAGGGCGAAGAGCAATTTTTGCATGCCGGAATACCTCGACCCAGCCCCCTGCAAGAGGGAGCTGATGAAGTAAACCGGGTGCTGCATCATCTACTTCTTCGACACCACCTCACTTTTTCTGCTTGGCTCACCTCCCCTATTCTGCTTGGTGTGGTCGTGAGCGCGGCTCCGACTTCCCGTGCACATGTAAAGGGTACAAAAGTGTGCCCCTATTTTTGTACACCGTCAATTCTTTTAGGTACACTGGAATTTCATGTGGTTACTTTCACCATGTTGTGTCGATTTGTGTTCGCTACTTAGATAATTTGATATGTGGGTGGACCGGTGCTTAGGTGCTGTTCTTACTTGAACAAACCTACTTCTTATGATTAACCCTCCCGCAAGCATCCGCAACTACGAGAAAAGTATTAAGAATAAATTCTAACCATAGCATTAAACTTTTGGATCCAATCGGTCCCTTACGGAATAGCGCATAAACCGGGGTTTAAACTTCTGTCACTCTCGCAACCCATCATCTAATTGCTACTACACAATGCATTCTCTTAGGCCCAAATTTGGTGTAGTGTAATGTAGTCGATGTTCACATGACACCACTAAGGGAATCATCACATACATACTATCAAAATATCGAACACATATCAAGTTCACATGATTACTTGCAACATAATTTCTCCCATAGCCTCAAGAACAAAAGTAACTACTCACAAATGATAATAATGCTCAAGATCAGAGGGGTATTAAATAGCATATTGGTGTTGGGGAACGTAGTAATTTCAAAAAATTTCCTACGATCACGCAAGACCATGGTGATGCATAGCAACGAGATGAGAGTGTTGTCTCGTACCCTCGTGAGACCAGCAGCGAAGCGTTGGCGCAGCGTAGAGGAAGTAGTCGTACTTCTTCCCGATCCAACCGATCCAAGTACCGAGCGTCGGCACCTCCGAGTTCTGCAC
Organism: Aegilops longissima; assembly: GCA_021605205.1. NCBI lineage: Eukaryota > Viridiplantae > Streptophyta > Magnoliopsida > Poales > Poaceae > Aegilops > Aegilops longissima. The sequence goes on along the minus strand of CM038677.1, from coordinate 533,280,437 downwards.
ACGTTCAGCTCGATGGCGTCCCTCGAACTCCGATCCAGCCGAGTGTTGAGGAGAGTTTCACAACCTGACGGCGTGGTGACGAGGATGATGTTCCACCGCAGGGCTTCGCTAAGCTCCGCAGCGGTATATTCGAGGTGTAGTTTGGTGGAAGGGGCACCGCTGCAGCTAAGGAACGATCTCAATGATCAACTTGTGTGTCATGGGGTGCCCTCTGCCCTGTATATAAAGGAGGGAAGGGAGGGGCTGGCCGTCCACCAAGGGCTGCGCTGGGAGTCCTACTCCCACCGGGAGTAGGATTCCTCCCCAATCCTAGTCCAACTAGGATTGGCCAAGTGGGAAGGGAGAGAGGCGCCACCCCTTCTCCTAGTCCTAATAGGACTAGGGAAGGGGAAAGGTGCGACCAGCACTTGGGCCCTTTCCTCCTTTCCACTAAGGCCCATCAAGGCCCATTGACCCCCGGAGGTTCCGGTAACCCCGGTACTCGGTAAAATTCCCAATTTCACCGGAGTGATTCCGAGTCAAACATAGGCTTCCAATATATCAATCTTTATGTCTCGACCATTTCGAGACTCCTCGTCATGTCCGTGATCTCATCCGGGACTCGAACAACCTTCGTACATCAATATCATATAAACTCATAATAACTCATCATCGAAGCGTTAAGCGTGCGGACCCTACGGGTTCGAGAACTATGTAGACATGACCGAGACACCTCTCGGTCAATAACCAATAGCGGGACCTGGATGCCCATATTGGTTCCTACATATTCTCTTAAGATCTTTATCGGTCAGACCGCATAACAACATCGTTGTTCCCTTTGTCATCGGTATGTTACTTGCCCGAGATTCGATCGTCGGTATCAATACCTAGTTCAATCTAGTTCTTGGCAAGTCTCTTTTCTCGTTCCGTAATACATCATCTCACAACTAACACATTTAGTTGCAATGCTTGCAAGGCTTATGTGATGTGCATTACCGAGAGGGCCCAGAGATACCTCTCCGACAATTGGAGTGACAAATCCTAATCTCGAAATATGCCAACCCAACATGTACCTTCGGAGACACCTGTAATGTACCTTTATAATCACCCGATTCGTTGTGACGTTTGGTAGCACCAAAGTGTTCCTCGGGCAAACGGGAGTTGCATAATCTCATAGTCATAGGAACATGTATAAGTCATGAAGAAAAGCACTAGCAACAAACTATACGATCAGGTGCTATGCTAATGGAATGGGTCATGTCAATCAGATCATTCAACCAATGATGTGATCCGTTAATCAAATAACAACTCCTTGTTCATGGTTAGGAAACATAACCATCTTTGATTAACGAGCTAGTCAAGTAGAGGCATACTAGTGACACTCTGTAGGTTTATGTATTCACACATGTATTATGTTTCCGGTTAATACAATTCTAGCATGAATAATAAACATTTATCATGATATAAGGAAATAAATAATAACTTTATTATTGCCTCTAGGGCATATTTCCTTGATCTCCCACTTGCACTAGAGTCAATAATCTAGTTCACATCGCCATGTGATTTAACATCAATAGTTCACATCTATATGTGGTTAACACCCATAGTTCACATCGACATGTGACCAACACCCAAAGGGTTTACTAGAGTCGATAATCTAGTTCACATCGCTATGTGATTAACACCCAAAGAGTACTAAGGTGTGATCATGTTTTGCTTGTGAGATAATTTTAGTCAGCGGTCTGTCACATTCAGAGCCGTAAGTATTTTGCAAATTTCTATGTCTACAATGCTCTGCATGGAGCTACTCTAGCTAATTGCTCCCACTTTCAATATGTATCCAGATTGAGACTCGAGTCATCTAGATTAGTGTTAAAACTTGCATCGGCGTAACCTTTTCTTACGAACCTTTTTCACTTCCATAATCGAAAACATATCCTTATTCTACTAAGGATAATTTTGACCGCTGTCCATTGATCTACTCCTAGATCTCTATTGCACTCCTTGCCAATCTTAGTGGTAGGGTATGCAATAGATCAGTACACAATGACATACTTTATAGAACCTATGGCTGATGCATAGGGAATGACTTTCATTCTCTTTCTATCTTCTGCCGTGGTCGGGTTTTGAGTCTTACTCAATCTCACACCTTGTAACACAGGCAAGAACTCTTTCTTTGACTGTTCCATTTTGAACTACTTCAAAATCTTGTCAAGGTATGTATTCATTGAAAAACTTATCAAGCGTCTTGATCTATCTCTATAGATCTTGATGCTCAATATATAAGCAGCTTCACGAGGTCTTTCTTTAAAAACTCCTTTCAAACACTCCTTTATGCTTTGCGAATAATTCTACATTATTTCCGATCAACAATATGTCATTCACATATACTTATCGAAAAGCTGTAGTGCTCCCACTCACTTTCTTGTAAATACAGGCTTCACCAAAAGTCTGTATAACACTATATGCTTTGATCAACTTATCAAAGCGTGTATTCCAACTCGAGATGCTTGCACCAGTCCATAGATGGATTGTTGGAGCTTGCACATTTTGTTAGCTCCTTTAGGATTGACAAAAACTTCGGTTGCATCATATACAACTCTTCTTTAATAAATCCATTAAAGAATGTAGTTTTGATATCCATTTGCCAAATTTCATAATCATAAATGTGGCAATTGCTAACATGATTCGGACGGACTTAAGCATCGCTACTGGTGAGAAAATCTCATTGTAGTCAACACCTTGAACTTGTCGAAAACCTTTTTGCGACAAGTCGAGCTTTGTAGATAGTAACACTACTATCGGTGTCCGTCTTCCTCTTGAAGATCCATTTATTTAACATGGCTTGCCGATCATCGAGCAAGTCAATCAAAGTCCATACTTTGTTCTCATACATGGATCCTATCTCAGATTTCATGGTCTCAAGCCATTTCGCGAATCTGGGCTCATCATCGCTTCCTCATAGTTCGTAGGTTCATCATGGTCTAGTAACATGACTTCTAGAATAAGATTACCGTACCACTCTGGTGCGGATCTTACTCTGGAAGACCTACGAGGTTTTAGTAACAACTTGATCTGAAGTTTCATGATCATCATCATTAACTTCCTCACTAATTGGTGTAGGAATCATTGGAACTGATTCCGTGATGAACTACTTTCCAATAAGGAGAAGGTACAATTACCTCATCAAGTTCTACTTTCCTCCCACTCACTTCTTTCGAGAGAAACTTCTTCTCTAGAAAGGATCCATCTTAACAAAAACTTGCCTTCGGATCTGTGATAGAAGGTGTACCCAACTTTTTCTTTTGGGTATTCTATGAAGACGCACTTCTCCGATTTGGGTTCGAGCTTATCGGTGAAAACCTTTTCACATAAGCATCACAACTCAAACTTTAAGAAACGACAGCTTAGGTTTCTTGCTAAACCATAGTTCATACGGTGTCATCTCAGCGGTTTAGATGGTTGCCCTATTAAGCGTGAATGCAGCTGTCTCTAATGCATAACCCCAAAGCGATAGTGGTAAATCGGTAAGATACATCATAGATCGCACCATATCAAAATAAAGTACGGTTCTGACGTTCGGACACACCATAATGTTGTGGTGTTCGGTGGCGTGAGCTGTGAAACTATTCCACATTGTTTTCATTGAAGACCAAACTCGTAACTCAAATATTCATCTCCACGATCAGATCGCGAAACTTTATTTTCTTGTTACGATGATTTTCCACTTCACTCTGAAATTCTTTGAACCTTTCAACTATTTCAGACTTATGTTTCATCAAGTAGATATACCCATATCTGCTCAAATCATCTTGTGAAGGTCGAAAATAACGATACTTGCCACGAGCATCAACACTCATTGGATCGCATACATCGGTATGTATTATTCCCAATAAGTCAAGTAGCTTGTTCCATTGTTCCGAGAACGGAGTTTTAGTCATCTTGCCCAAAAGGCACGGTTCGCAAGCATCAAATGATTCATAATCAAGTGATTCCAAAAGTCCATCAAGATGGAGTTTTCTTCATGCGCTTTACACCAATATGACCTAAGCGGCGATGCCACAAATAAGTTGCACTATCATTATTAACTTTGCATCTTTTGGTTTCAATATTATGAATATGTGTATCACTATGATCGAGATCCAATGAACCATTTTCATTGGGTGTGTAACTATATAAGGTTTTATTCATGTAAGCAGAACAACAATTTATTCTCTTACTTAAATGAATAACCGTATTGCAATAAACATGATCAAATCATATTTATGCTCAACACCAAATAACACTTATTTAGGTTCCACACTAATCCCGAAAGTATAGGGAGTGTGCGATGATGATCATATCAATCTTGGAACTACTTCCAACACTCATCGTCACTTCCCTTCAACTAGTCTCTGTTTATTCGTAACTCCTGTTTGAGTTACTAATCTTAGCAACCGAGCAGTATCAAATACTCAGGGGCTACTATAAACACTAGTAAGGCACACATCAATAACCTGTATATCAAATATAACCTTGTTCACTTTGCCATCCTTCTTATCCACCAAATATTCAGGGGTAGTTCGCTTCAAAGTGACCAGTTCCATTGCAGCAAAAGTACTCAGTCTCGGGCTTAGGTCTAGACTTGGGCTTCTTCACTCGAGCAGCAACTTGCTTGCCGTTCCTTTTGAAGTTCCCTTCTTCCCTTTGCCATTTTCCTTGAGACTAGTGGTCTTGTCAACCATCAACACTTGATGTTTTCTTGATTTCTACCTTCGCGATTTTAGCATCGCGAAGAGCTCGAGAATCTTTTTCGTCATCCCTTGCATACTATAGTTCATCACGAAGTTCTACTAACTTAGTGATGGTGACTAGAAAATTCTGTCAATCACTATCTTATCTGGAAGATTAACTCCCACTTGATTCAAGCGATTGAAGTACTCAGACAATCTGAGCACATGCTCACTAGTTGAGCGATTCTCCTCCATCTTTTAGCTATAGAACTTGTTGGAGACTTCATATCTCTCAACTCGGGTATTTGCTTGAAATATTAACTTCAATTCCTGGAACATCTCATATGGTCCATGACGTTCAAAACGTCTTTGAAGTCCCGATTCTAAACCGTTAAGCATGGTGCACTAAACTATCAAGTAGTCATCATATTGAGCTAGCCAAACGTTCATAACGTCTGCATCTGCTCATATTGAGCTAGCCAAACGTTCATAACGTCTGCATCTGCTCCTGCAATAGGTTTGTCACCTAGCGGTGCATTAAGGACATAATTCTTCTGCGCAGCAATGAGGATAAACCTCAGATCACGGATCCAATCCGCATCATTGCTACTAACATCTTTCAATACAATTTTCTCTAGGAACACATATAAAAACATAGGGAAGCAACAACGCGAGCTATTGATCTACAACATAATTTGCAAAATACTACCAGGACTAAGTTCATGATAAATTTAAGTTCAATTAATCATATTACTTAAGAACTCCCACTTAGATAAATATCCCTCCAATTCTCTAAGTGATTGCGTGATCCATATCAACTACACCATGACCGATCATCACGTGTGATGGAGTAGTTTCAATGGTGAACATCAATATGTTGATCATATCTACTATATGATTCACGCTCGACCTTCGGTCTCCGTGTTCCGAGGTCATATCTTATATGCATAGCTCGTCAAGTATAACCTGAGTATTCTGCGTGTGCAACTGTTTTGCACCGTTGTATTTGAGCGTAGAGCCTATCACACCCGATCATCACGTGGTGTCTCAAAGACGAAGAACTTTCGAAGCGGTGCATACTCGGGAGAACACTTCTTGATAATTTAGTAAGGATCATCTTATAATGCTACCGTCAATCAAAGCAAAATAAGATGCATAAAGGATTAACATCACATGCAATCAATATAAGTGATATGATATGGCCATCATCATCTTGTGCTTGTGATCTCCATCTCGAAGCACCGTCATGATCACCATCGTCACCGGCGCGACACCTTGATCTCCATCGTAGCATCGTTGTCGTCTCGCCAACTATTGCTTCTCGACTATCGCTACTCCTTAGTGATAAAGTAAAGCAATTACATGGCGTTGCATTTCATACAATAAGCGACAACCATATGGCTCCTGCCGATTGCCGATAACTTCGGTTACAAAACATGATCATCTCATACAATAAAATATAGCATCACGTCTTGACCATATCACATCACAACATGCCCTGCAAAAACAAGTTAGGCGTCCTCTACTTTGTTGTTGCAAATTTTACGTGGCTGCTACGGGCTGAGCAAGAACCGTTCTTACCTCGCATCAAAACCACAGCGATACTTCGTCAAATAGACTCCGTTTAACCTTCTCAAGGACCGGGCGTAGCCACACTCGATTCAACTAAAGTGAGAGAGACAGACACCCGCCGGTCACCTTTAAGCAACGAGTGCTCGGGCGGTGAAACCAGTCTCGCGTAAGCGTCTGGCGTAATGTCGGTCCGGGCGCTTCATCTCACAATACCGCTGAACCAAAGTATGACATGCTGGTAGGCAGTATGACTTGTATCGCCCACAACTCACTTGTGTTCTACTCGTGCATATGACATCAACGCATAAAACCAGGCTCGGATGCCACTGTTGGGGAGCGTAGTAATTTCAAAAATTTCCTACGATCACGCAAGACCATGGTGATGCATAGCAACGAGATGAGAGTGTTGTCTCGTACCCTCGTAGACCAGCAGCGAAGCGTTGACGCAGCGTAGAGGAAGTAGTCGTACTTCTTCCCGATCCAACCGATCCAAGTACCGAGCGTCGGCACCTCCGAGTTCTGCACACGTTCAGCTCGATGGCGTCCCTCGAACTCCGATCCAGCCGAGTGTTGAGGAGAGTTTCGTCGACCTGACGGCGTGGTGGCGAGGATGATGTTCCACCGGCAGGGGCCGCCTAAGCTCCGCAGCGGTATATTCGAGGTGTAGTTTGGTGGAAGGGGCACCGCACACGGCTAAGGAACGATCTCAATGATCAACTTGTGTGTCATGGGGTGCCCTCTGCCCCGTATATAAAGGAGGGAAGGGAGGGCTGGCGGCCACCAAGGGCTGCGCACAGGAGTCCTACTCCCACCGGGAGTAGGATTCCTCCCCAATCCTAGTCCAACTAGGATTGGCCAAGTGGGAAGGGAGAGAGGCGCCACCCCTTCTCCTAGTCCTAATAGGACTAGGGAAGGGGAAGGTGCGACCAGCACTTGGGCCCCTTTCCTCCTTTCCACTAAGGCCCATCAAGGCCCATTGACCCCCGGGAGGTTCCGTAACACCCGGTACTCGGTAAAATTCCCAATTTCACCGGAGTGATTCCGAGTCAAACATAGGCTTCAATATATCAATCTTTATGTCTCGACCATTTGAGACTCCTCGTCATGTCCGTGATCTCATCCGGGACTCGAACAACCTTCGGTACATCAATATCATATAAACTCATAATAAGCATCCATCGAAGCGTTAAGCGTGCGGACCCTACGGGTTCGAGAACTATGTAGACATGACCGAGACACCTCTCGGTCAATAACCAATAAGCGGGACCTGGATGCCCATATTGGTTCCTACATATTCTCTGAAGATCTTTATCGGTCGGACCGCATAACAACATCGTTGTTCCCTTTGTCATCGGTATGTTACTTGCCCGAGATTCGATCGTCGGTATCCAATACCTAGTTCAATCTCGTTCTTGGCAAGTCTCTTTTCTCGTTCCGTAATACATCATCTCACAACTAACACATTTAGTTGCAATGCTTGCAAGGCTTATGTGATGTGCATTACCGAGAGGGCCGAGAGATACCTCTCCGACAATCGGAGTGACAAATCCTAATCTCGAAATATGCCAACCCAACATGTACCTTCGGAGACACCTGTAATGTACCTTTATAATCACCCGATTCGTTGTGACGTTTGGTAGCACCAAAGTGTTCCTCGGGAAAGCGGGAGTTGCATAATCTCATAGTCATAGGAACATGTATAAGTCATGAAGAAAAGCACTAGCAACAAACTATACGATCAAAAGCTATGCTAATGGAATGGGTCATGTCAATCAGATCATTCAACCAATGATGTGATCCCGTTAATCAAATAACAACTCCTTGTTCATGGTTAGGAAACATAACCATCTTTGATTAACGAGCTAGTCAAGTAGAGGCATACTAGTGACACTCTGTAGGTTTATGTATTCACACATGTATTATGTTTCCGGTTAATACAATTCTAGCATGAATAATAAACATTTATCATGATATAAGGAAATAAATAATAACTTTATTATTGCCTCTAGGGCATATTTCCTTCAATTGGATCTGAACATATAATCTTCCACCAAATAAACCATATAGTAATCAACTACAGATGTAATCAACACTACTAGTCACCCACAAGCACCAATCTATAGTTCCGGTAACCAGATTGAACACAAGAGATGAACTAGGGTTTGAGATGAGATGGTGTTGTTGAAGATGTTGATGGAGATTGCCCTCCCCAAGATGGGAGAGTTGTTGGTGATGAGGACGATGATGATTTCCCCCTCCAGGAGGGAAGTTCCCCCCGGCCGAGTCACTCCGCCGGAGGAAAAAAGTGCTCCTGCCCAAGTTCTGCCTCGAGACTACGGTGCTCCGTCCCGAAAATCCTCTCCTTATTTTTTCTACGTCAAAATGACCTATATACTAGAAGATGGGCATCGGAGGTGGGCCTGGGTGAGCAGAACCCACTAGGGCGCGCCTGGGCTGCCTGGCGCGCCCAGGTGGGTTGTGCCCACCTGGTGGGCCCTGTCTGGTAGTTATATGCTCCAATATTCATCATATATTTGATAATATTTATCCGTGAAGTTTCAGCTTGTTTGGAGTTGTGCAAAATAGGTAGCCTGACGTAGCTTTTTCAGGTCCAGATTTCCAGCTGCTAGAATTCTCCCTCTTTGTGTGTACCTTGCATATTATGAGATAAAAGGCATTACAATTACACCAAAAAGCATTATTATGGATAAAAACATCATAAATAACAGTAGGAAAACATTATGCAAAATGGACGTATCAGTAGGCAAGCACTCGAGGCGACCTGTAAATGAGTTCTGTGGGGATAACTGCTTCTTCCCCGTAGACCAGGGAGAAGGGAGTCTGCCCGGTTGGTTGGTTTGGTGTCGTACTGAGGGACCAGAGAACTACTGGCAGCTGCTCGATCCAACGCCTGCGTTCTTCTACAGCGTATGAAAGGTTCTCGTCTTTAGTCCACGCAACACTTTAGTGTTCGCCCTCTCAGCTTGTCCATTGCTCCAGGGGTGTGCCACAGAGGCAAATGAGATCTTGCATCCGAGGGCATGAACATATTGCATGGAGGCGCGACTCGTGAACTGGGTGCGGTTGTCGGTAATGATCCTTGCTGGAACTCCAAAACGACACACCAATTCTTTCAAGAACTTGATAGCTGACTGAGCACTCACCTTTCTCACGGCAGTCACTTTCGGCCACTTCGTAAACTTGTCGATAGCAACGAACAAGAATTCAAAGCCCCCGATTGCTCGGGTGAAGGGGCCGAGGATATCGAGCCCCCAGACCGAAAATGGCCATGATAGAGGGATTGTTTGAAGAGCTTGGGCAGGCAGGTGGATTTCCTTGGAATGGAACTGGCAGGCTTCACATTTGGTGACTAGCTCGACCAGATCTTGGAGGGCTGTGGGCCAATAGAACCCTTGCCGGAATGCTTTCCCAACTAATGCCCTTGATCCAATGTGGGAGCTGCACATGCCTTAAAGTATCTCAGCCAGCAGTTCCTTTCCTTCTTCCCGGCAGTCACACTTCAATTTCACACCATTGGGCCTCCTTCTGTATAGAGTGTCATTGATGTCTACTACGCAACCTTCTTCTTGTAGACGTTGTTGGGCCTCCAAGTGCAGAGGTTTGTAGGACAGTAGCAAATTTCCCTCAAGTGGATGACCTAAGGTTTATCAATCCGTGGGAGGCGTAGGATGAAGATGGTATCTCTCAAGCAACCCTGCAACCAAATAACAAAGAGTCTCTTGTGTCCCCAACACACCCAATACAATGGTAAATTGTATAGGTGCACTAGTTAGGCGAAGAGATGGTGATACAAGTGCAATATGGAAGGTAGATATAGGTTTTTGTAAACTGAAAATATAAAAACAGCAAGGTAACTATCGATAAAAGCGAGCGTAAACGGTATTGCAATGATAAGGCCTAGGGTTCATACTTTCACTAGTGCAAGTTCTCTCAACAATAATAACATAATCGGATCATATAACTATCCCTCAACATGCAACAAAGAGTCACTCCAAAGTCACTAATAGCGGCGAACAAACAAAGAGATTACGGTAGGGTACGAAACCACCTCAAAGTTATTCTTTCCAATCAATCTGTTGGGCTATTCCTATAAGTGTCACAAACAGCCCTAGAGTTCATACTAGAATAACACCTTAAGACACAAATCAACCAAAACCCTAATGTCACCTAGATACTCCAATGTCACCTATGATTATACGATATGCATCACAGAATCTCAGATTCATCTATTCAACGAACACATAGAACCTCAAAGAGTGCCCCAAAGTTTCTACCGGAGAATCACGACGAAAACGTGTGCCAACCCCTATGCATAGGTTCATGGGCGGAACCCGCAAGTGGATCACCAAAACATACATCAAGTGAATCACGTGATATCCCATTGTCACCACAGATACGTGATGTCTACTACGCAACCTTCTTCTTGTAGACGTTGTTGGGCCTCCAAGTGCAGAGGTTTGTAGGACAGTAGCAAATTTCCCTCAAGTCGATGACCTAAGGTTTATTAATCCGTGGGAGGCGTAGGATGAAGATGGTCTCTCTCAAGCAACCCTGCAACCAAATAACAAAGAGTCTCTTGTGTCCCCAACACACCCAATACAATAGTAAATTGTATAGGTGCACTAGTTCGGCGAAGAGATGGTGATACAAGTGCAATATGGGTGGTAGATATAGGTTTTTGTAATCTGAACATATAAAAAGAGCAAGGTAACAAGTGGTAAAAGTGAGCATAAACGGTATTGCAATGCGTTGAAACAAGGCCTAGGGTTCATACTTTCACTAGTGCAAGTTCTCTCAACAATAATAACATAATTGGATCACATAACTATCCCTCAACATGCAACAAAGAGTCACTCCAAAGTCACTAATAGTGGAGAACAAACGAAGAGATTATGGCAGGGTACGAAACCACCTCAAAGTTATTCTTTCCAATCAATCTGTTGGGCTATTCCTATAAGTGCCACAAATAGCCCTAGAGTTCGTACTAGAATAACACCTTAAGACAAAAATCAACCAAAACCCTAATGTCACCTAGATACTCCAATGTCACTTCAAGTATCCGTGGGTATGACTATACGATATGCATCACACAATCTCAGATTCATCTATTCAACCAACACATAGAACCTCAAAGAGTGCCCCAAAGTTTCTACCGGAGAATCAAGACGAAAACGTGTGCCAACCCCTATGCATAGGTTCATGGGCGGAACCCGCAAGTTGATCACCAAAACATACATCAAGTGAATCACGTGATATCCCATTGTCACTACAGATACGCACGACAAGACATACATCAAGTGTTCTCAAATCATTAAAGACTCAATCCGATAAGATTACTTCAAAGGGAAAAATCAATCCATTACAAGAGAGTAGAGGGGGAGAAGCAACATAAGATCCAACTATAATAGCAAAGCTCGCGATACATCAAGATCGTGCCAAATCAAGAACACGGGAGAGCGAGAGAGATCAAACACATAGCTACTGGTACATACCCTCAGCCCCGAGGGTGAACTACTCCCTGCTCGTCATGGAGTGTGCCGGGATGATGAAGATGGCCACCCGTGAGGGTTCCCCTCTCCGGCAGGGTGCTTTGGAACAGGTCCCGATTGGTTTTGGTGGCTCTGAGAGGCTTGCGGCGGAACTCCCGATCTATTCTGTTCCTCGAAGTTTTTAGGGTATATGGGAATATATAGGCGGAAGAAGTACGTCAGGGGAGCAACAAGGGGCCCACGAGGGTGGAGGGCGCGCCCTAGGGGGGTGGGCGCCCCCCTACCTCGTGGCTCCCTCATTTCTTTTCTGACGTGCACTCCAAGTCCATCGGGTAGCTTTCCTTCCAAAAATAACTTCTCCAGAAGGTTTCATTCCGTTTCGACTCCGTTTGATATTCCTTTTCTTCGAAACACTGAAACAAGGAAAAAAACAGGAACTGGCACTGGGCTCTGGGTCAATAGGTTAGTCCCAAAAATAATATAAAAGTGTAAAATAAAGCCCATAAACATCCAAGATAGATAATATAATAGCATGGAACAATCAAAAATTATAGATACATTGGAGACGTATTAGCATCCCCAAGCTTAATTCCTCCTCGTCCTCGAGTAGGTAAATGAATAAAACAAAATTTTTGATGTGGAAAGCTACTTGGCATAGTTTCAGTGTAATTCTTCTTAATTGTGGTATGAATATTCAGGTCCGAAAGATTCAAGACAAAAGTTTAATATTGTCGGTGTTCTGGGAACGGGGATCCCCAGACTTGCTTGCGTGCGGCCTGCGGCGTGGCTCAAGTGGGGGCCCAGCACGGCCCAGCTTCATCAGCTCAAGCTCAAGACCCTCGCGAGGGGCCAAGCCTCGTGGGGCGGACGACAGGAACCTACCTCAGGAGCAGCCTCGTCAGGCAGGCTCGCGAGGAGGCGGAGAGATCAAGGCAGGGTACCTCCCGAGGGTGCCCCGTGACGTAAGCCATGACGATCAAGACCAGGCGGGCGCCAGGCGGGCGCCGGCCCGCACAGTGTCCTCATTTCCTCTTTGGTGCAAAGGGGGCAAGCACAAGCCAAGGCATCAGGCAAAGGTTACCGCTTCGGTGCAACAAGACCAAGACCAGCAGAATGGCAGGATGGAGGTCATCGTGGAGCCCAGGACGGCGTCATCGTCGGAGCCTTTGGCAGCCGAAGACCAACTTTAGTCAGGATAAGTGTACTAGATGTTCCCCTTCAGAATGGCCAATTGTTGACACCCTTCCCACTCATTATTTGGGAAGGGGCCCAGGGCCTCCCTCTATAAATAGGACTAGCCACCACCAAGGTAGGGGGAGGATCGAGATCACACATAGAGAGAGAGAGAGAGGATCGATCTGATAGAGCCCTAGAGAGAGAGGATCGAGATCACACACATAGAGAGAGAGAGAGAGGCGACTGAACTCACACTAGCAGTTCATCTCACCACCTCAAGAACAGACCCTCGCGAGGTTGTTCTCCCCTTGTATTGTTCATCATCAGCCCCTGAGGCAATCTACCACACCACACAGTGGAGTAGGGTATTACACCACAACGGTAGCCCGAACCAGTATAAACCTCGTGTCTCTGTGTTGTTCGTCGTTAGTAGTTTAGATCCCTCGCAATCCTTGCACGCATGAGCTGGTAGGGGAAAGATCTCCGCGCGCACCCCAGTGTTCAAACCTCAAGGGTCTGCCGGAACCCGAAATCCGACATTTGGCGCGCCAGGTAGGGGTGCGCTGGAATCTTTCTTCCGCTGGTCGTGTGTGATCTTCCGTCGTGTCCATGGCTGACGCTCGCCGAGCTCGCGCCGAGCGCCGGGCTGCTCGCGCCGCTCGAGTCGCCCAGACGGCTCCCGTTGGCGGACACCCCCATCGTTCCCCGTCTCCTGCCGCCAACGCTGCCACCGGCCTGGAAGGGAACGAGCAGCAGGATTCGTCCCAGCATCCATCCGTGAGGCGAGACGGCCGCACCGCCACTCCGTCGCTTGCCCCAGCTGGTTCATCGTCCCTCACGCTCCGCACTCCCATGGAGGCCCGAGCTGCGCTCATCACGGCAAACGAGCTCCTGCGCTACCGCCCCGTCAACGATGTCTACAAGGAGTGGCTCGACCGCGTCGCCGAGCTCGCCCGCGCCGTAGGGGGCTCCCCCGTGCCGTCCTTCTCGCTACCTCGCCCCACACCACGCGCCGGAGGCAGGGAGCCGGAGGTGCCCCCGCCACCTCCTTCCCAAGAAGGCACCCTCGCTCCAAGGCGCGTGGCCCCGGGCCGAGATCCTCCGTGCCCGGCGCCCGCGCACCAAGAAAGGAGTTGCCAGGAGATCCCTCGTCCCCAAGAAGGTGCTCGCGTGCTCCCAGCGCTGGAGCACCACGACCACGCTCCAGCGCCACTGCGTCAAGACCCCGCGCTGCTCCAGGCAGCGGTGCGCGGGAATCCACAAGAGGAAGCCCCGCATCATCAGAGAGCTCCGGTAGCAACTGCAGGCTGCCGCGCCTACACCGCCGAGCTACACAACGTCGCATGGCCCGGCAAGTTGAAGACAGACCTGCCTCCTCGCTACGACGGCACCGCCGATCCTGCGGAGTTCCTTCAGCTCTACGAGCTGGGCATCGAAGCCGCCAAGGGGACGAAAAGGTCATGGCGAATTGGTTCCCCATGGCGCTGAAGGATGGAGCCCGAACCTGGCCCCTGAACCTGGCACCCGGCACAATCTCCTCCTAGGACGAGATGCGGACCCGCTTCATCGCCAACTTCCAAGGCACTCGCGACCGGCCTCCTGCCGTGAGCGACATGCGCCGCATCAAGCAGCAGCCAGGAGAGACCCTGCAGAAGTACATCCAGCGCTTCAACAACACACGCCTCAAGATTCCCAAGGTGACTGAGGATGCCATCATCTCAACCTTCTCCGATGGCGTGCGTGACGTCAAGATGAAGGAGGAGCTGGCGATGCATGAAGACCTGTGCACATCTCTAGAGCTGTTCAACTTGGCGACCAAATGCGCCAGGGCTGAGGAAGGGCGCCTCTCCCTCCTCGAGCTTCCTGCTGCCGATCCAGAAGAGAAGAAGCCCAAGGCCAAGGACGTGAAGCGCAAGGGGGCCGCAGTGCTCGCGGCCGAACCAGACACCAAGCGAGGCAGGGATCCGCCCGAGTCTTCCAAGGGCAGCCGGTACTGCGTGTACCACGATCTTCACACCCACAACACCAACGAATGCCAAGAGCTCAGGGCCGTGCGAGAAGGGCGAATCAGCCGACGCCCCGACCGCAGTGATCGAGGCTACGGACGAGGAGGAGGAAGAGGCGCAGGACACTGGGAAGACCGTGGCCCTCGCCAAGGATGGCGTGACAGTCCTCGCGAGGACTGCTGGTAGGACCAGCCTCACGAGGGAGGATGGAGAGACCAACCTCGCGAGGATCGCCCTCAAGGCAATGCAGGGCTCCCACCTCTGCCGCAACAGCCAAGGAGGTACGAAGACAATCATCAGGACGAGGGGGCTGGGGGCTTCCAGGAGCCGCGCGCGATCGTTTGCATCCTGGGTGGAGCTCAGGCGGGCCTCTCAGCGCATCTTCAAGCAGTTTGCTCGCGAGGTGAATGCAGTCCTCCCCAAGCCAAAGGCCGCACGCCCTCTCAGGTGGTTGTCGTGCGTATCACATTTAGTTCAGCGGATCAGCTCAGGTGCGCGGCAACGGCCAGAGTCCTCCCCATGCTTTGCTCACCAGTCATGAGCAACGTGCAAGTCACCAGGACCCTCATCGACGGCGGAGCAGGACTCAACGTCCTATCTGTCGAGACATTCAACGATCTCCAAGTGCCATACGATCAGCTTCAGCCGACCAAGCCTTTCTCCGGAGTCACCGATGGTTCCACCGTCCCGATAGGGCAAGTCCGCCTTCCTATCACCATCGGACAGCGCAACAACTACCGCACTGAGCTCATCGACTTCGACGTCGCCCACATTCGCCGGCCGTACAATGCCATCCTCGGGTACCCAGCTTTGACCAAGTTCATGGCAGTGACTCACCACGGCTACAATGTCCTCAAGATGCCAGGAAGCGGAGGAGTCATCACAGTGCCTTGTGAGGAAAGGGATGCGGTGTGCTCTCTTGAGCGCGCCTTCCAAGCCGCAGCAATCGAAGACCCAGATCACAGGAGCAGGATACTTCCCGAGGCGATCCCCAAGAAGAAGAAGGCCTCACCTAGTCCAATCCCTCGTGGGGTAAGCACCTCTGGAGGCATGGCAACATGACCTGTGCCCGTTCAAGGGGCGCCACCCTCTGACGCATAGGAAGGCGCGCCCGGCGCCCTCCTCAGGCAGGGCTCGAGGGCTCTTTCATGGCGAGCCACCGACCTAGCCGGAGTCACGAGGGAGGCGCTCGGGCACCACTTGGAGACGTGCTTCAAGGCACGTTTTCCTCAGGAAGGAGTGAGGCAAGGAGGGCCAAACCCTCAGGAGTTCATCGCGAGGAGCACCCAGGAGCTACAGGAGTCAAGAGTCATGCGCGGCTGTCGCCGCTTGCCCGCCATGGCCCCACATTCAGGCGAGGATGCTAGGCTGTGAATCTGCATCGACATAACAGGGCTCAACCAAGCCGCGTCTCAGGAGCGCCTCTGGCCCTCACGCGTGGGCATTGCGAGGGTCCACCTCACAGCTACGTTCGCATGCCTTTCGGCCTGCCGAACGCGGTTGTCGCCCATCGGCGCTTCCGAGGGGCGCCTGAGGCTCGGGGTCAAGCAGCCTTGTCCCTGGCGGAGATGGAGATGGCTCTCGAGGAACCCCCCGTACCCCCGGAGTCTCCCGAGGCTCCCGGTCCGGAGGGCTCGTGAGGGCCGGCGTCCTCGCCGCGTGTCATCCGCTACCTCAACACCCCACCATCTCCGACCATATCAGGTGACACCTTTCCAAGTTTCGTTTTCAGTTGGGAGCGCCCCTCGGGCTGCGTGGGTCCCTCCCTGCAGCATGTATCCATTTTTCTTATGTTCTTTACTTACCTTGTTGGGGGCGCCCCTTGGGCTGCATTATCCCCAAGCTGCTCGGGCCAGACCCAGAGGCGTATGCTTTCTCCGCACCTATCTAGATGGATTTGCTCCTTCGCGCTTAACCTGATTCATGCAATTATTGCTTACTACCTATCGCGGGCCTCTCCACCCTAATGCAAAGCGCTTGCACATTAAAAGGGGGGGGGGTACCTGAGCATCACGACTCATGGGCTCTTACTAGCTCTCCAGTTCTCACCCCCTGGCCTTGACCCACGGCATCGCGACCTGTCATACCAGCGGCGGCTGAGCTAGCTCGAGGGCCGGGACCTGAGGACGTAGAGCATTTGCATTCTAACCCTGCGGGAACACACCAATGATAAAGGCCCAGAGCCAGGCGCAACCCGCCTCGAGGTAGGGCCCCGTGAGTCCATGCTACTGCTCACGGGTGCCCAGATACACCTCTCCTAGCCCTACCGTGCCGGCCACGTGTCAGGGCGGGGCTGTACACGCCCCGGGGGCTTCTCCCGGAGGGGAGCCCCCTCCCACTAACCAGTGGAAGCACCATGCTCTGCGCTGGCTGACGACACTGCCGAGGAGCGGCTATGCCCGTACACATATGGAAGCGCTATGCTCCGCGCTGGTGATAAACTACTGAGGGCGGCTCATAACCGTATCAACCTTAGGGAGCCCAAAGCTCAGTGTCTGGCGCCATCGCAACGCCTCCCCTCGGGAGTGCCGCGCGAGGGGGCTGGACACGGGGGCTGCGCCCAGGCCTCGCCCGGACGTACGCCACCCAGCCAGGCCCCTCGGACCTGGTCGTCGCGTGCCTCCCCGAGTGGAGCCAAGGTATGAAAATTCGTTTGAACGTCAAGTGGGACTCCTGAGCATCGCGACTCAGGAGCCTAACTGGTCACGTAGCCCCTCACTCCTTTGTCCCGTCCTTGGTCTCCGGTAGGGGCTAACGGTGGTTGAGGTATGCGCGGGGCCGGGCCCTGCCGACGTAGAACGACCAATCCAGTCCTATGCCTCCTATCCCTACTTGCTATTCGCGCGTCAAGGGGGACTCCTGAGCATCGCGACTCATGAGCCTAACTTGCCACGTAGCCCCTCACTCCTTAGTCCCGTCCTTGGTCTCCGGTCGGGGCTAACGGTGGCTGAGGTATGCGCGGGGTCGGGCCCTGCCGATGTAGAACACATGCAAGTAGGAGGGAAGAATGCGAATTCAAAGAAAATTTAACAAGCCATAAGTCGTTTCACAACGTCAAACACAAAGTTTAAACGCCTCGACGAGGCATGGTGCATGTTGCAGGGATTAAAACAGAGCAGGAGCTGTGAAAGGATCACTCTCCTGTGGCGCCCCCACCTCCCGAGGTCGCGGAGCTGGCGGCCCCACGCCCAGGCAAGGTGCTGAAGGCGCGAAAATTTCCCAGAAGGGCCTCGGCTCGGCCTTTCACAGGCTCAGCAGCGGCAGCGGCAAGATCGCCGCTCACAAGCTCCAACAGGCCGTCGAGGTTGACGCTGGGGTCGTGAAGGTAGACGTGGCTGAGGATACGCGTCAGCGCTGCAGAAGACAAGGCGCGCGCCTCGGCCTCGGCCGTGGGGGCAAGGCTGTCCGCGACATCTTCAAGTGCTCGCACCAAGAAAGGAAGCAGCTTGGCGGGGCCGTCCTCTGCATCAGCCAACGGCTCCCCCAGGCCACCCTCATAGAGCGTCTTCAACGCGGCGCAAGCCTTCTCCTCCAACTTGGCGAAGGCCACCCGATCCTCGGCCAGGATCTTTGCCTTCTTGTCGATCTCGATCCTCCCCGCCTTCAGCGACTGTTCCTGCGTCTCCAACCGCCTACGGCAGCCATCAAGCTCGGCGTCCCGGTTCTTGACGGCGGCTTCCCGAGCCTCCATCTCCTTCTCCTTATCCTGGCGACTGCGGACCTCCTTGGTGAGCTCGTCGCGCAGGCCTTGCAGCTCGGCCTCCAGCGCCTTGCAGCGGTCCCGGGCGCCCGCGGCGTCGCCCAGGGCGGCATCGCGAACGGCCTTGGCCTGCCGAGCGGCTTGCTTCTCCCCATCGAAAGCCGACGTGGCTTGGCTCAGCACCACTCGGACGGAGGCAGCAGAGCGGGCCCAGCTAGAAGCCAGTTCCAGGCGCCCGGCCACCAGACAAGGATCGGCATTCCGGAGATCCTCCCGTAGTCGGCTCAGTTCGCTAGCAGCCTGGTCCAGGATGGCCGAGGAACCGGTGGAGACTGGAGCCGGCGGAGCAGGTGTAGAAGACGGCATCGTGATCACGGCCTGGGAGGAAGGATCCCCCTGGGCCTTGGGTGCCTCAGCAACAACGTCAAGCCCAGGCACCTCCGAAGTCAGCGGGACCACGGGGGCTGACTCACCTCCAGAGTGCCCCTGCTTGGCTCGCGAGGATGACCGGGCAGGGGAGGCGCGAGCCTCGCTGCCTCCTTTCCCCGCAGGCGGAGCCGCAGCCCCGGTAGACGAACCCGCCTCAAGCAGGGCCGCGGAAGCCCCCTTCGGCCTCTTCGCCGCAGATGCCGACCTGGGCAAGAGAACACAGACGTCAGGGCCCATCGGCAGAAGCAAAGCAAAGCACGGATCAAGCACTTACGGGTCATTGTCCCCGGACCCAAGCAGCCTCCGACCGAACTTGAAGCCTGAAAGCCTGCGGCTAGGATCAGCCTCGGGAGGACCGGAAGCAGTAGGCGCGTTGGGAAGGTTGGAGCTGGACTCAGACCGCCCCGGAGACAGAGTGGACCCTGGGGGAACCAGCCCCGACCTGCCCTTCTTTGGAACCAGGGGAGAATCCTCCCCTCCTCGCCTGGCGTCGGCCTCGTCGTCGTCCAGCATGAGGCGAACGGCGCGGGACCTGCGCCGAGGGAAGGAGTCCCTCGACTCCTCGCCAGGCGCCTCGAAGTCAGAACCTCCTCCTTCCACCTCCTCTTCTTCCTCCTCACTCCCGCTGGAGTTGCTGGAGGAAACGTTCACCGTCGCCAACATTGCCAGATCCTCAGGAGCCCCGGCAGGCACCAGCCCCTCACCATTGAAGGTGGGCATGTCGTTCACCACTTTCTCCCAGTCGCCGCGAAGGAACAGGGGTCGGGAGCGCCCTCCGGCATCGCCATGTCCCCCCCCCCCCCGACCAAGGAATGGAGAGCCGTGGCCAGATCTTCATCAGAGAGGGCCTCGGAGGTCAGGCGAAGGTCATCGCCTGCCTCCCCCAGCCTGCACAACCGAAGCGAATGTTCCCGGAGCGGAGCCACCCGGTGTTCCAGGAACTCCCTCAGGAGCGAGGCCCCGATCAGCTTCGCCACCCCCAAGTTGGCTGGCCACATATCCGCGTCTATCCTCTTCAGCAACATCTTCGCGTGAGGATCAACGAGCTCCGCGCGGGACCACACATCAATGGCCTCGGGCTGCCCCAACGGCAGCGCCAGTCGGGGATGGATGCGCCCGACGTCCACCATGACCCACTTGCTCCTGAAGCCTTCAATCCTCTTCCCGGGCTTGGAGATGGAGTTGGAGCTGGAGTATCTTGACGGCTCACGCCGCGATAATAGAGCCCCGAGAGACCCGGAGAGAAAAGTAATGGCGCAGCAAGGCCACCGAGGGCTTTATCCCAACGTGAGCCTCGCAATAGTAGGCGAAGATCGCCAGAAGGAGAACAGAGTTGGGGTGGAGATGCAGAGCTTGCAGGTTGTATTGGCGGAGAACAGTGAAGAAGAACTCGGAAAAGGGAGGAACCAGACCGGCGATAATGGCGCTCACGAAGAACGGGTAGAAGGTGTTCCCCTGGTCTTCAGGCTGGTCGGAGCCGGCCTTGAGCACAGTCGCTCCCTTGTTGCCCTGCGCCACCGTCCTCCGGCGCATGAGGGCGAGATTCTTCGCCGACACAGTCGGAGGATCCAGAGCCGGGAGGTACCAGGCCTTAGTCGGGGTCTTGCGAGGCACCATGGCTACAGGATGGGAAGGACTGAGATAGATCTGGAGGATTTCGGAAGCAGGAAGGAGAAGGGCGAAAGGGGATCTGGAGCAAGGCGAGCGAGAACAAGCACCAAGTCTGGCCCGGGCCTCCTTTTTGTCAGAAAGGCAGTTGCCGAGGCGTCGTGGGGAGGCGGAGACGCCCGTAGCCAACCAATCGCCACGCGGCCCCCAAGGACGCAGGCTGTTGGGACCCGTGGCGCTTCGCACTTGCCCCTTCGCTTCTCTGCTAAGCCAAGTCCGGGCACGCCTTGGGCCCGGGGGCTATTGTCGGCGTTCTGGGAAAGGGGGTCCCCAGACTTGCCTGCCTGCGGCCTGCGGCGTGGCTCAAGTGGGGGCCCAGCACGGCCCAGCTTCATCAGCTCAAGATCAAGACCCTCACGAGGGGCCAAGCCTCGCGGGGCGGACGACAGGAACCTACCTCAGGAGCAGCCTCGTCAGGCAGGCTCGCGAGGAGGCGGAGAGATCAAGGCAGGGTACCTCCCGACGGTGCCCCGTGACATAAGCCATGACGATCAAGGCCAGGCGGGCGCCAGGCGGGCGTCAGCCCGCGCAGTGTCCTCATTTCCTCTTTGGTGCAAAGGGGCCAAGCACAGGCCAAGGCATCAGGCAAAGGTTACCACTTCGGTGCAACAAGACCAAGACTAGCAGAACGGCAGGATGGAGGTCATCCTGGAGCCCAGGACGGTGTCATCGTCGGAGCCTTTGGCAGCCGAAGACCAACTTTAGTCAGGATAAGTGTACTAGATGTTCCCCTTCAAAATGGCCAATTGTTGGCGCCCTTCCCGCTCATTATTTGGGAAGAGGCCCAGGGCCTCCCTCTATAAATAGGACTAGCCACCACCAAGGTAGGGGGAGGATCGAGATCACACATAGAGAGAGAGAGAGGATCGATCTGATAGAGCCCTAGAGAGAGAGAGGATCGAGAACACACACACACACAGAGAGAGAGAGAGAGAGGCGACTGAACTAACCCTAGCAGTTCATCGCACTAGCTCAAGAACAGACCCTCGCGAGGCTGTTCTCCCCTTGTATTGTTCATCATCAGCCCCTGAGGCAATCCACCACACCACACACTGGAGTAGGGTATTACACAACAACGGTGGCCCGAACCAGTATAAACCTCGTGTCTCTGTGTTGTTCATCGTTAGTAGTTTAGATCCCTCGCAATCCTTGCACGCATGAGCTGGTAGGGGAAAGATCTCCGCACGCACCCCAGTGTTCGAACCTCAAGGGTCTGCAGGAACCCGAAATCCGACAAATATTGACATAAAAATAATAATACTTCAAGCATACTAACAAAGCAATTATGTCTTCTCAAAATAACATGGCCAAAGAAAGTTATCCCTACAAAATCATATACTCTGGCTCTGCTCTATCTTCACCACGCAAAGTATTTAAATCATGCACAACCCCGATGACAAGCCAAGCAATTGTTTCATAGTTTTGACATTCTCAAACTTTTTCAATCTTCACGCAATACATGAGCGTGAGCCGTGGACATAGCACTATATGTGGAATAGAATGGTGGTTGTGGAGAATACAAAAAGGGAGAAGATAGTCTCACATCAACTAGGCGTATCAACGGGCTATGGAGATGCCCATCAATAGATATCAATGTGAGTGAGTAGGGATTGCCATGCAACGGATGCACTAGAGCTATAAGTGTATGAAAGCTCAACAAAAGAAACTAAGTGGGTGTGCATCCAACTTGCTCGCTCACGAAGACCTAGGGCATTTTGAGGAAGCCCATCATTGGAATATACAAGCCTAGTTCTATAATGTAAAATTCCCACCAGTATATGAAAGTGACAACATAGGAGACTCTCTATCATGAAGATCATGGTGCTACTTTGAAGCACAAGTGTGGTAAAAGGATAGTAGCATTGTCCCTTCTCTCTTTTTCTCTCATTTGTTAATTTTTAATTTATTTTTGCTTGGGCCTTCTCTTTTTTTTATGGCCTCTTTTTCTTCTCTTTTTTTAATTTTTTGTCCGGAGTCTCATCCCGACTTGTGGGGGAATCATAGTCTCTATCATCCTTTCCTCACTGTGACAATGCTCTAATAATGATGATCATCACACTTTTATTTACTTACAACTCAAGAATTACAACTCGATACTTAGAACAAAATATGACTCTATGTGAATGCCTCCGGCGGTGCACCAGGATGTGCAATGTCTCATGAGTGACATGTATGAAAGAATTATGAACGGTGGCCTTGCCACAAATACAATGTCAACTACATGATCATGCAAAGCAATATGACAATGATGGAGCGTGTCATAATAAACGGAACAGTGGAAAGTTGCATGGCAATATATCTCGGAATGGCTATGGAAATATAATAATAGGTAGGTATGGTGGCTGTTTTTAGGAAGGTGTATGGTGGGTGTGAAGGAAATATGCCCTAGAGGCAATAATAAATGTTATTATTTATTTCCTTATATCATGATAAATGTTTATTATTCATGCTAGAATTGTATTAACCGGAAACATAATACATGTGTGAATACATAAACCTACAGAGTGTCACTAGTATGCCTCTACTTGACTAGCTCGTTAATCAAAGATGGTTATGTTTCCTAACCATGAACAAGGAGTTGTTATTTGATTAATGGGATCACATCATTGGTTGAATGATCTGATTGACATGACCCATTCCATTAGCATAGCACCTGATCGTATAGTTTGTTGCTAGTGCTTTTCTTCATGACTTATACATGTTCCTATGACTATGAGATTATGCAACTCCCGCTTGCCCGAGGAACACTTTGGGTGCTACCAAACGTCACAACGAATCGGGTGATTATAAAGGTACATTACAGGTGTCTCCGAAGGTACATGTTGGGTTGGCATATTTGAGATTAGGATTTGTCACTCCGATTGTCGGAGAGGTATCTCTGGGCCCTCTCGGTAATGCTCATCACCTAAGCCTTGCAAGCATTGTAACTAATGAGTTAGTTATGAGATGATGTATTACGGAACGAGTAAAGAGACTTGCCGAACGAGATTGAACTAGGTATTGGATACCGACGATCGAATCTCGGGCAAGTAACATACCGATGACAAAGGAACAACGATGTTGTTATGCGGTCCGACCGATAAAGATCTTCAGAGAATATGTAGGAACCAATATGGGCATCCAGGTCCCGCTATTGGTTATTGACCGAGAGGTGTCTCGGTCATGTCTACATAGTTCTCGAACCCGTAGGGTCCGCACGCTTAACGCTTCGATGACAGTTACTATGAGTTTTATGATGTTGATGTACCAAGGTTGTTCGAGTCCCGGATGAGATCACGGACAT
This sequence comes from Aegilops longissima, assembly GCA_021605205.1. NCBI lineage: Eukaryota > Viridiplantae > Streptophyta > Magnoliopsida > Poales > Poaceae > Aegilops > Aegilops longissima. The sequence goes on along the minus strand of CM038677.1, from coordinate 533,256,402 downwards.
GACGAGGAGTCTCAAATGGTCGAGACATAAAGATTGATATATTGGAAGCCTATGTTTGACTCGGAATCACTCCGGGTGAAATTGGGAATTTTATCGAGTACCGGGGTTACTGGAACCCCGGGAGTCAATGGGCCTTGATGGGCCTTAGTGGGAAAGAGAAAGGGGGCCCTATAGCTGGCGCAGCCTTCCCCTTCCCTAGTCCTATTAGGATTAGGAGAAGGGGTGGCGCCTCTCTCCCTCTCCCCTTGGTCAAACCCTAGTTGGACTAGGATTTGGGGGAATCCTACTCCTAGTAGGAGTAGGACACCCTGTGCGCCTCCTCCTGGCCGCCAGCCCTCCCTTCCCTCCTTTATATACAGGGCAGGGGCACCCCATGACACACAAGTTGATCGATTAGATCGTTCCTTAGCCGTGTCGGTGCCCCTTCCACCAGATTACACCTCGATCATACCGTGGCGGAGCTTAGGCGAAGCCCTGCGTCGGTGGAACATCATCATCGCCACCACGCCGTCGGTTGATGAAACTCTCCTCAACACTCGGCTGGATCGGAGTTCGAGGGGCGCCATCGAGCTGAACGTGTGCAGAACTCGGAGGTGCCGTCGCTCGGTACTTGGATCGGTTGGATCGGGAAGAAGTACGACTACATCAACAGCGTTGTTATAACGCTTCGCTTTCGGTCTCACGAGGCGTGGACGGATACTCTATCCTCTCGTTGCTATGCCATCACCATGGTCTTGAGTGATCGTAGGAAAATTTTTGAAATTACTACGCTCCCCAACAAGGGTATCGAGCCAGGTTTTATGCGTTGATGTCATATGCACGAGTAGAACACAAGTGAGTTGTGGGCGATACAAGTCATACTGCCTACCAGCATGTCATACTTTGGTTCAGCGGTATTGTGAGATGAAGCGGCCCGGACCGACATTACGCGACGCTTACGCGAGACTGGTTTCACCGCTGTGAGCACTCGTTGCTTAAAGGTGACCGGCGGGTGTCTGTCTCTCTCACTTTAGTTGAACTGAGTGTGGCTACGCCCGGTCCTTGAGAAGGTTAAACGGAGTCTATTTGACGAAGTATCGTTGTGGCTTTGATGCGTGGTAAGAACGGTTCTTGCTCAGCCCGTAGCAGCCACGTAAAACTTGCAACAACAAAGTAGAGGACGCCTAACTTGTTTTTGCAGGGCATGTTGTGATGTGATATGGTCAAGACGTGATGATATATTTTATTGTATGAGATGATCATGTTTTGTAACCGAGTTATCGACAATCGGCGAGAGCCATATGGTTGTCGCTTATTGTATGAGATGCAACGCCATGTAATTGCTTTACTTTATCACTAAGGAGTAGCGATAGTCGAGAAGCAATAGTTGGCGAGACGACAACGATGCTACGATGGAGATCATGGTGTCGTGCGGTGACGATGGTGATCATGACGGTGCTTGGAGATGGAGATCACAAGCACAAGATGATGATGGCCATATCATATCACTTATATTGATTGCATGTGATGTTAATCCTTTATGCATCTTATTTTGCTTTGATTGACGGTAGCATTATAAGATGATCCCTTACTAAATTATCAAGAAGTGTTCTCCCGAGTATGCACCGCTATGAAAGTTCTTCGTCTTTGAGACACCACGTGATGATCGGGTGTGATAGGCTCTACGTTCAAATACAACGGTGCAAAACAGTTGCACACGCGAATACTCAGGTTATACTTGACGAGCTATGCATATAAGATATGACCTCGGAACACGGAGACCGAAGGTCGAGCGTGAATCATATAGTAGATATGATCAACATATTGATGTTCACCATTGAAACTACTCCATCACACGTGATGATCGGTCATGGTGTAGTTGAAATGGATCACGCAATCACTTAGAGAATTGGAGGATATTTTTCTAAGTGGGAGTTCTTAAGTAATATGATTAATTGAACTTAAATTTATCATGAACTTAGTACCGATAGTATCTTGCTTGTCTATGATGTGTAGATAGATGGCTCGTCTTTGTTGTTCCGTTGAATTTTAATGCGTTCCTTGAGAAAGCAAAGTTGAAAGATGATGGCAGCAATTACACGGACTGGGTCCGAACGAGGATTATCCTTATTGCTGCATTGAAGAATTACGTCCGGAAGCACCGTTAGGTGCCAGGCCTGGTGCAAGGGCTGCGCCGAAGTTGTGAACGTCCCGCAAAGCAAAGCGATGACTACTCTATAGTTCAAGTGTGCCATGCTTTACGGCTTAGAACCGGGACTTCAACGTCGTTTTGAACACCATGGAGCATATGAGATGTTCCAGAGTTGAAGTTAATATTCCAAGCGAATGCCCGGATTGAGAGATATGAAGTCTCCAATAAGTTCTATAGCTGTAAGATGGAGGAGAATGGTTCTCGTCAAGGAGCATATACTCGTAATGTCCGGATATAACAATCACTTGATTCAACTGGGAGTTAATCTTCCGGATGATTGCGCCATTGATGTAATTCTCCAATCACGCCACCAAGCTACAAGAGCTTCGTGATGAACTATAATATGCAAGGGATGACCAAAACTATGCCCGAGCTCTTCGCGATGTTTGAAAGCATGGAGGTAGAAATCAAAAGGAGCATCAAGTGTTGATGGTTAACAAAACCACTAGTTTCAAGAAAAGGGCAAAGGAAAGAAAAGGAAACTTCAAAAGAGCAGCAAGCAAGTTGCTGATCAAGAGAAGAAACCCAAGTCTGGTCCTAAGCCTGAAACGAGTGCTTCTATTGCAAGCAGGCTGGTCACCGAAGCGGAACTGCCCCAAGTATTTGGCGGATAAGAAGGATGGCAAGGTTAACAAAGGTATATGTGATATACTTGTTATTGATGTGTACCTTACTAATACTCGCAGAGCACTGGTATTTGATACTGGTTCATTGCTAATATTTGCAACTCAAACAGGGCTACTGATTAGCGAAGATTGGCTAAGGACGAGGTGACGATCGCGTGGGAAATGGTTCCAAAGTCGATGTGATCGCAATCGGCACGCTACCTCTACATCTACCTTCGGATTAGTATTAGACCTAAATAATTGTTATTTAGTACCATCGTTGAGCATGAACATTATATCTGGATCTTGTTTAATGCGAGACGGTTATTCATTTAAATCGAGAGAATAATGGTTGTTCTATTTATATGAATAATATCTTTTATGGTCATGCACCATTGAAGAATGGTTTGTTTTACTCAATCTTGATAGTAGTGATACACATATTCATAATGTTGAAACCAAAAGATGCAGAGTTGATAATGATGGTGCAACTTATTTGTGGCACTCGCCGTTTAGGTCATATCGGTGTAAAACGCATGAAGAAACTCCATGCTGATGGACTTTTGGAGTCACTTGATTATGAATCACTTGGCACTTATGAACCGTGCCTTATGGGCAAGATGACTAAAACACCGTTCTCGGAACTATGGAGAGAGCAACAGATTTATTGGAAATCATACATACCGATGTATGTGGTCCAATGAATGTTGAGGCTCGTGGCGGATATCGTTATTTTCTCACCTTCACAGATGATTTGAGCAGATATGGGTATATCTACTTAATGAAACACAAGTCTGAAACATTTGAAAAGTTCAAAGAATTTCAGAGTGAAGTGGAAAATCATCGTAACAAGAAAATAAAGTTTCTACGATCTGATCGTGGAGGAGAATATTTGAGTTACGAGTTTGGCCTACATTTGAAACAATGCGGAATAGTTTCGCAACTTACGCCACCGAACACCACAACGTAATGGTGTGTCCGAACGTCGAATCGTACTTTATTAGATATGGTGCGATCTATGATGTCTCTTACTGATTTACCGCTATCGCTTTGGGGTTATGCTTTAGAGACGGCTACATTCACTTTAAATAGGGCACCATCTAAATCCGTTGAAGCGACGCTTATGAACTGTGGTTTGGCAAGAAACCAAAGTTGTCGTTTTGAAAGTTTGGGGCTGCGATGCTTATGTGAAAAAGCTTCAACCTGATAAGCTCGAACCCAAATCGAGAAATGTGTCTTCATAGGATACCCAAAGGAGACAGTTGGGTACACCTTCTATCACAGAACCGAAGGCAAGATTTTGTTGCTAAATTGGAAACTTTCTAGAGAAGGAGTTTCTCTCGAAAGAAGTGAGTGGGAGGAAAGTAGAACTTGATGAGGTAATCTGTATCTACTCCCTTATTGAGAAGTAGTACATCACGAAAAACAGTTTCGTGACACCTACACCAAATAGGGAGGAAGCTAATGATGATGATCATGAAACTTCAGATCAAGTTTCTCTGAACTTCAGAGATCAACCAGAGCAAGGTCCGCACTGAGTGGTACGGTAATCCTATTTTGGAAGTCATGTTATCGGAACATGATGAACCTACGAACTATGAAGAAGCGATGGTGAGCCCAGATTCCACAAAATGGCTTGAGGCCATGAAATCTGAGATGGGATCCATGTATGAGAACAAAGTGTGGACTTTGGTTGACTTGCCCGATGATCGGCAAGCAATTGAGAATAAATGGATCTTCAAGAAGAAGACCGACGCTGATGGTAATGTTATCGTCTATAAAGCTCGACTTGTTGCAAAAGGTTTTCGACAAGTTCAAGGGATTGACTACGATGAGACCTTCTCACCCGTAGCGATGCTTAAGTCATCCGAATCATGTTAGCAATTGCCGATTTTATGATTATGAAATTTGGCAAATGGATGTTAAAACTGCATTCTGAATGGATTTCGGAAGAAGAGTTGTATATGATGCAACCAGAAGGTTTTGTCGATCCAAAGGAGCTAACAAAGTGTGCAAGCTCCAGCGATCCATTTATGGACTGGTGCAAGCCTCTCGAGTTGGAATAAACGTTTTGATAGTGTGATCAAAGCATTTGGTTTTATACAGACTTTTGGAGAAGCCTGTATTTACAAGAAAGTGAGTGGGAGCTCAGTAGCATTTCGATATTATATGTGGATGACATATTATTGATCGGAAATGATATAGAATTTCTGGATAGCATAAAGGGATACTTGAATAAGAGTTTTTCGATGAAAGACCTCGGTGAAGCTGCTTACATATTGGGCATTAAGATCTATAGAGATAGATCAAGACGCTTAATAGGACTTTCACAAAGCACATACCTTGATAAAGTTTTGAAAAAGTTCAAAATGGATCAGCAAAGAAAGGGTTCTTGCCGGTATTACAAGGTGTGAAGTTGAGTAAGACTCAATGCCCGACCACCGCAGAAGATAGAGAGAAAATGAAAGATGTTCCCTATGCTTCAGCCATAGGCTCTATCATGTATGCAATGCTGTGTACCAGACCTGATGTGTGCCTTGCTGTAAGTTTAGCAGGCAGGTACCAAAGTAATCCAGAGTGGATCATCGGACAGCGGTCAAGAACATCCTTAAGTACTTGAGAAGAACTAAGGATATGTTTCTCATTTATGGCGGTGACAAAGAGCTCATCGTGGCGGTTACGCCGATGCAAGCTTTGACACCGATCCGGACGATTCTAAATCGCAAACCGGATACGATTTACATTAAACGGTGGAGCTGTCGGTTGGTGCAGTTCAAAACAAAGCGTCGCTATGGATCTACATGTGAAGTTGAGTACATAGCTGCTTCGAAGCAGCTAATGAAGGAGTCTGGATGAAGGAGTTCATAACCGATCTAGGTGTTGTACCTAGTGTATCGGGTCCAATGAAAATCTTTTGTGACAATATCGGTGCAATTGCCTTGGCAAAGGAATCCAGATTTCACAAGAGAACCAAGCACATCAAAAGACGCTTCAACTCCATCCGGATTTGGTCCAGTGGGAGACATAGAGATATGCAAGATACATACGGATCTGAATGTTGCAGACCCGCTGACTAAGCCTCTTCCACGAGCAAAACATGATCAGCACCAAGACTCCATGGGTGTTAGAATCATTATTGTGTAATCTAGATTATTGACTCTAGTGCAAGTGGGAGATCAAGGAAATATGCCCTAGAGGCAATAATAAATGTTATTATTTATTTCCTTATATCATGATAAATGTTTATTATTCATGCTAGAATTGTATTAACCGGAAACATAATACATGTGTGAATACATAAACCTACAGAGTGTCACTAGTATGCCTCTACTTGACTAGCTCGTTAATCAAAGATGGTTATGTTTCCTAACCATGAACAAGGAGTTGTTATTTGATTAATGGGATCACATCATTGGTTGAATGATCTGATTGACATGACCCATTCCATTAGCATAGCACCTGATCGTATAGTTTGTTGCTAGTGCTTTTCTTCATGACTTATACATGTTCCTATGACTATGAGATTATGCAACTCCCGCTTGCCCGAGGAACACTTTGGGTGCTACCAAACGTCACAACGTAATCGGGTGATTATAAAGGTACATTACAGGTGTCTCCAAGGTACATGTTGGGTTGGCATATTTCGAGATTAGGATTTGTCACTCCGATTGTCGGAGAGGTATCTCTGGGCCCTCTCGGTAATGCTCATCACCTAAGCCTTGCAAGCATTGTAACTAATGAGTTAGTTATGAGATGATGTATTACGGAACGAGTAAAGAGACTTGCGATAACGAGATTGAACTAGGTATTGATACCGACGATCGAATCTCGGGCAAGTAACATACCGATGACAAAGGAACAACGATGTTGTTATGCGGTCCGACCGATAAAGATCTTCGTAGAATATGTAGGAACCAATATGGGCATCCAGGTCCCGCTATTGGTTATTGACCGAGAGGTGTCTCGGTCATGTCTACATAGTTCTCGAACCCGTAGGGTCCGCACGCTTAACGCTTCGATGATGCTTACTATGAGTTTTATGATGTTGATGTACCAAGGTTGTTCGAGTCCCGGATGAGATCACGGACATGACGAGGAGTCTCAAATGGTCGAGACATAAAGATTGATATATTGGAAGCCTATGTTTGACTCGGAATCACTCCGGTGAAATTGGGAATTTTATCGAGTACCGGGGTTACCGAACCCCCGGGAGTCAATGGGCCTTGATGGGCCTTAGTGGGAAAGAGAAAAGGGGCCCTATAGCTGGCCGCAGCCTTCCCCCTTCCCTAGTCCTATTAGGATTAGGAGAAGGGGTGGCCTCTCTCCCTCTCCCTTGGTCAAACCCTAGTTGGACTAGGATTTGGGGGAATCCTACTCCTAGTAGGAGTAGGACACCCCTGTGCGCCTCCCTCCTGGCCGGCCAGCCCCTCCCTTCCCTCCTTTATATCAGGGCAGGGGCACCCCATGACACACAAGTTGATCGATTAGATCGTTCCTTAGCCGTGTGCGGTGCCCCTTCCACCAGATTACACCTCGATCATACCGTAGCGGAGCTTAGGCGAAGCCCTGCGTCGGTGGAACATCATCATCGCCACCACGCCGTCGTCGACGAAACTCTCCTCAACACTCGGCTGGATCGGAGTTCGAGGGACGCCATCGAGCTGAACGTGTGCAGAACTCGGAGGTGCCGTCGCTCGGTACTTGGATCGGTTGGATCGGGAAGAAGTACGACTACATCAACCGCGTTGTTATAACGCTTCCGCTTTCGGTCTACGAGGGTACGTGGACGGATACTCTATCCTCTCGTTGCTATGCCATCACCATGGTCTTGAGTGATCGTAGGAAAATTTTTGAAATTACTACGTTCCCCAACAGGGTGTATGATACCGGCAAAAGGTGCACGGTATTAGAGAGGCTAGAAATGGTGGAAGGGTTAGAGTGCGTATAATCCATGGACTCAATATTAATCATAAAAGAATCACATACTTATTGCAAAAATCTACACGTTATCAAAGCAAAGTATTACGCGCATGCTCCTAGGGGGATAGATTGGTAGGAAAAGACCATCGCTCGTCCCCGACCGCCACTCATAAGGAAGACAATCAATAAATAAATCGTGCTCCGACTTCATCACATAACGGCTCACCATACGTGCATGCTACGGGAATCACAAACTTTAACACAAGTATCTCTCAAATTCACAACTACTCAACTAGGATGACTCTAATATCACCATCTTTATATCTCAAAACAATTATCAAGCATCAAACTTTTCTTAGTATTCAACACACTCATAAGAAAGTTTTTGCAAATCTTGAATACCAAGCATATTAGGATTACTTAAGAAAATTACCATGCTATTTAAGACTCTCAAAATAATCTAAGTGAATAATGAGAGTTCATCTATTTCTTCAAAATAAATCCACTGCCATGCTCTAAAAGATATAAGTGAAGCACTAGAGCAAACAACAAACTACTCCGAAAGCTATAAGTGAAGATCAATTAGTAGTTAAATAATTATTTAGCTATGTGAAGACTCTCCCATTTAATAATTTCAGATCTTGGTACTTTATTCAAACAGCAAGCAAAGCTAAATAAAACGACATTTCAAGTATAGCACACCTCATGTGAAGAAGCACAAACTTAGGTTCAACCGATACTAACCGATAATTGTTGAAGAAGAAAGGTGGAATGCCTACCGGGGCATCCCAAGCTTAGATGCTTGAGACTTCTTGAAATATTATCTTGGGGTGCCTTGGGAATCCCCAAGGTTGAGCTTTTGTGTCTCCTTAATTCCTCTCATATCACGGTCTCCCTAAATCTCAAAAGCTTCATCCACACAAAACTCAACAAGGACTTGTGAGATAAGTTAGTATAAACCAATGGAAAAACCTTATCATAATATACTGTAGAAAATCACTAAAATTATTATTCAACATTGAATACTAAATGCCTCTGCATATTTAATAGTCTTATCCTCAAATAGAATCATTAAACAAGTAAACATACGCAAACAATGCAAACATAACAGCAATCTGCCTAAACTGGACAGTCTGTAAAGAATGCAGCAAGATCCATACTTACTTAGCTCCAAAAATTATGAAATAAAATTCCCACTGTAGTAAATTTATCATAGCTTATTATGCAAAAGGTTTCAACATCTTATCACATTCTGAATTTTCCAGGGAATTTTTGCAACAGCGTTAAACTTTCTGTTTTCAAACAGCAAAATGTATACTTGCAAAATAAGCATAGTAAAGGATATCCTTGACATTTTTATTGAAAATAAAGATGCAACATTATTATAAATAACCGCAAGAAAATAATAACAAAAGAAAATGACGCTCCAAGCAAATCACATATCATGTGGTGAATATAAATGTAGCTCCAAGTAAAGTTATCGATGAACGAAGACGAAAGAGGGGATGCCTTCCGGGGCATCCCCAAGCTTAGGCTCTTGGTTGTCCTTGAATATTTCCTTGGGGTGCCTTGGGCATACCCAAGCTTAGGCTCTTGCCACTCCTTATTCCATAGTCCATCGAATCTTTACCTAAAACTTGAAAACTTCACAACACAAAACTTAACAGAAGATCTCATGAGCTCCGTTAGCGAAAGAAAACAAAACACCACTTCAAGGTACTGTAATGAACTCATTATTTATTTATATTGGTGTTAAACCTACTGTATTACAACTTCTCTATGGTTTATAAACTATTTTACTAGCCATGTATTCATCAAAATAAGCAAGCAACACAATGAAAACAGAATCTGACAAAAATAGAACAGTCTGTAGTAATCTGTAACTAACGCAAACTTATGGAACTCCAAAAATTATGAAATAAATTGATGGACCTGAGGAATTTGTCTAGTAATCGTCTGCAAAAAGAATCAGCTAAATAGAACTCTCCAGTAAAAAGTTGAAGCTAATCTCGTGAGCGCTAAAGTTTCTGTTTTTTTACAGCATGATCATAAAGACTTCACCCAAGTCTTCCCAAAGGTTCTACTTGTCACAAACACTAATTAAAACATAAAACCACATCTAAACCGAAGCTAGATGTATTATTTATTCCTAAATATAACCAAAAAGCAAGAAACTAAAATAAAATTGGGTTGCCTCCCAACAAGCGCTAACATTTAAGGCCCCTAGCTAGGCATGATGATTTCAATGATGCTCACTTAAAGGATAAGAATTGAAACATAAAGAGAGCATCACGAAGAATATGACTAGCACATTTAAGTCTAACCCACTTCCTATTCATATGGATTTTGTGAGCAAACAACTTATGGAAACAATAATCAACTAGCATAGGAAGGCAAAACAAGCATAACTTCAAAACTTTATGCACATAGAGAGGAAACTTGATATTATTGCAATTCCTACAAGCATATATTCCTCCCTCATAATAATTTTTAGTAGCATCATGAATGAATTCAACAATATAACCAGCACCTAAAGCATTCTTTTCATGATCTACAAGCATAGAATTTTTACTGCTCTCCACATAAGCAAATCTACTCTCATCAATAGTAGTGGGAGCAAACTCAACAAAATAACTATCATGTGATTGAAAATTAAGATCAGGATGAAAAGTTTCATGGTTATCATTATTCTTTATAGCATTCGTGTCATCACAATAATCATCATATATAGGAGGCATGCTTTCATCATAGTAAATTTTCTCATCAAAGCTTGGGGGACTAAACACATCATCTTCATCAAACATAGCTTCCCCAAGCTTGTGGCTTTGCATATCATTAGCATCATGGATATTCAAGGAATTCATACTAACAAGATTGCAATCATGCTCATCATTCAAAGATTCAGTGCCAAACATTTTAATGCATTCTTCTTCTAACACTTTGGCACAATTTTCCTTTCCATTATACTCACGAAAGATATTAAAAAGATGAAGCGTATGAGACAAACTCAATTCCATTTTTTGTAGTTTGCTTTTATAAACTAAACTAGTGCTAAAACAAGAAACAAAAAGATTCTATTGCAAGATCTAAAGATATACCTTCAAGCACGAACCTCCCCGGCAACGGCGCCAGAAAAGAGCTTAGTTGACGGGGTGTGAGTGCCGCTTACCTAGCCTCCCCGGCAACAGCGCCAGAAAAGAGCTTGATGTCTACTACGCAACCTTCTTCTTGTAGACGTTGTTGGGCCTCCAAGTGCAGAGGTTTGTAGGACAGTAGCAAATTTCCCTCAAGCGGATGATCTAAGGTTTATCAATCCGTGGGAGCCATAGGATAAATATGGTCTCTCTCAAGCAACCCTGCAACCAAATAACAAAGAGTCTCTTGTGTCCCCAACACACCCAATACAATAGTAAATTGTATAGGTGCACTAGTTCGGCGAAGAGATGGTGATACAAGTGCAATATGGGTGGTAGATATAGGTTTTTGTAATCTGAACATATAAAAACAGCAAGGTAACAAGTGGTAAAAGTGAGCGTAAACGGTATTGCAATGCGTTGAAACAAGGCCTAGGGTTCATACTTTCACTAGTGCAAGTTCTCTCAACAATAATAACATAATTGGATCACATAACTATCCCTCAACATGCAACAAAGAGTCACTCCAAAGTCACTAATAGTGGAGAACAAACAAAGAGATTATGGTAGGGTACGAAACCACCTCAAAGTTATTCTTTCCAATCAATCCGTTGGGCTATTCCTATAAGTGCCACAAACAGCCCTAGAGTTCGTACTAGAATAACACCTTAAGACACAAATCAACCAAAACAATAATGTCACCTAGATACTCCAATGTCACCTCAAGTATCCGTGGGTATGACTATACGATATGCATCACACAATCTCGGATTCGTCTATTCAACCAACACATAGAACCTCATAGAGTGCCCCAAAGTTTCTATCTGAGAATCAAGACGAAAACGTGTGCCAACCCCTATGCATAGGTTCATGGGCGGAACCCGCAAGTTGATCACCAAAACATACATCAAGTGAATCACGTGATATCCCATTGTCACTACAGATACACACGGCAAGACATACATCATGTGTTCTCAAATCATTAAAGACTCAATCCGATAAGATTACTTCAAAGGGAAAACTCAATCCATTACAAGAGAGTAGAGGGGGAGAAGCAACATAAGATCCAACTATAATAGCACAGCTTGCGATACATCAAGATTGTGCCAAATTAAGAACACAAGAGAGAGAGATCAAACACATAGCTACTGGTACATACCCTCAGCCCCGAGGGTGAACTACTCCCTCCTCGTCATGGAGAGCGCCGGGATGATGAAGATGGCCACCGGTGAGGGTTCCCCCCTCCGGCAGGGTGCCGGAACAGGGTCCCGATTGGTTTTTGGTGGCTATAGAGGCTTGCGGCGGCGGAACTCCCGATCTATTCTGTTCCTCGAAGTTTTTAGGGTATATGGGAATATATAGGCGGAAGAAGTACGTCAGGGGAGCCACGAGGGGCCCACAAGGGAGGAGGGCGCGCCCTAGGGGGGTGGGTGCGCCCCCCTAACTCGTGGCTCCCTCATTTCTTTCCTGACGTGCACTCCAAGTCCATCGGGTAGCTTTCCTTCCAAAAATAACTTCTCTAGAAGGTTCCATTCCGTTTCGACTTCGTTTGATATTCCTTTTCTTCGAAACACTGAAACAAGGGAAAAAACAGGAACTGGCACTGGGCTCTGGGTAAATAGGTTAGTCCCCAAAATAATATAAAAGTGTAAAATAAATCCCATAAATATCCAAGATAGATAATATAATAGCATGGAACAATGAAAAATTATAGATACGTTGGAGACGTATCAATACGCACAGCAAGACATACATCAAGTGTTCTCAAATCTTTAAAGACTCAATCCGATAAGATTACTTCAAAGGGAAAACTCAATACATTACAAAATATTAGAGGGGGATAAGCAACATAAGATCCAACTATAATAGGAAAGCTCGCGGTACATCAAGATCGTGCCAAATCAAGAACACGAGAGAGAGATCAAACACATAGCTACTGGTACATACCCTCATCCCCGAGTGTGAACTACTCCCTCCTCGTCATGGAGAGCGTCGGGATGATGAAGATGGCCACGGTGAGGATCCCCCTCGGCAGGTGCCGCACAGGGTCCCGATTGGTTTTTGGTGGCTACAGAGGCTTGCGGCGGCGGAACTCCCGATCTATTTTCCGTTCTGGAAGTTTTAGGGTACGTTGGTATATATGGGTGAAAGAAGTACGTCGGTGGACCGAAGGGGGGCCACGAGGCAGGGGGCGCACTCTAGGGGGAGGGGCGCCCCCCACCCTCGTGGGCACCTCACTTCTTTCCCGACGTGCACTCCAAGCTTTTCCGGTAGCTTTCCTTCCAAAATAACTTCTCCAGATGATTTCGTTCCATTTCGACTCCGTTTGATATTCCTTTTCTTCAAAACACTGAAATAGGCAAGAAACAGCAAATCTGGGCTGGGCCTCCAGTTAATAGGTTAGTCCCAAAAATAATATAAAAGTGGATAATAAAGGCCAATATTGCCCAAAACAGTAGATAATATAGCATGGAGCAATAAAAAATTATAGATATGTTGGAGACGTATCAAGCATCCCCAAGCTTAATTCCTGCTCGTCCTCAAGTAGGTAAATGATAAAAAAGATAATTTTTGATGTGGAATGCTAGTTGACATAATTTCAATGTAATTCTTCTTACTTGTGGTATGAATATTCAGATCCAAAAGATTAAAGACAAAAGTTCATATTGACATAAAAATAATAATACTTCAAGCATACTAACTAAGCAATTATGTCTTCTCAAAATAACATGGCCAAAGGAAGTTCATCCCTACAAAATCATATAGTTTAGTCATGCTCCATTTTCGTCACACAAGAATGCTCTCATCATTAGCAACCCCAATGACAAGCCAATCAACTGTTTCACACTTTAGTAATCTCAAACTTATAAACTTTCACGCAATACATGAGCGTGAGCCATGGATATAACACTATGGGTGGAATAGAATATGATGATGGGGGTTATGTGGAGAAGATAAAAAGGATAAAGTCTCACATCAACGAGGCTAATCAATGAGCTATGGAGATGCCCATCGACTGATGTTAATGCGAGGGGTAGGGATTGCCATGCAACGGATGCACTAGAGCTATAAATGTATGAAAGCTCAACAAAAGAAACAAAGTGGGTGTGCATCCAACTTGCTTGCTCATGAAGACCTAGGGCACTTGAGGAGGCCCATCGTTGGAATATACAAGCCAAGTTCTATAATGAAAAATTCCCACTAGTATATGAAAATGACAAAACAAGAGACTCTCTATCATGAAGATCATGGTGCTACTTTGAAGCACAAGTGTGGATAAAAGGATAGTAGCACTGCCCCTTTTTTTGGGCCTTATTTTTTTTGGCCTTTTCTCTCTTTTTTTTGGGACAATGCTCTATTGAATGATGATCATCACACTTCTATTTATTTACAACTCAATGATTACAACTCGATACTAGAACAAAGTATGACTCTATATGAATGCCTCCGGCGGTGTACCGGGATATGCAATGAATCAAGAGTGACATGTATGAAAGAATTATGAACGGTGGCTTTGCCACAAATACTATGTCAACTACCTGATCATGCTAAGCGATATGACAATGATGAATGTTTCATGATAAACAATATGGTGGAAAGTTGCATGGCAATATATCTCGGAATGGCTATGGAAATGCCATAATAGGTAGGTATGGTGGCTGTTTTGAGGAAGATATAAGGAGGTTTATGTGTGAAAGAGCGTATCATATCACGGGGTTTGGATGCACTGGCGAAGTTTCCACCAACTGTCAATGTGAGAAAGGGCAATGCACGGTACCGAAGAGGCTAGCAATGATGGAAGGGTGAGAGTGCGTATAATCCATGGACTCAATATTAGTCATAAATAACTCACATACTTATTGCAAAAATCTACAAGACATCAAAAACCAAAGCACTACGCACATGCTCCTAGGGGGATAGATTGGTAGGAAAAGACCATCGCTCGTCCCCGACCGCCACGCATAAGGAGGACAATCAAATAACACCTCATGTTTCAAATTTGTTACATAAAGTTTACCATACGTGCATGCTATGGGACTTGCAAACTTCAACACAAGTATTTCTCAAATTCACAACTACTCAACTAGCACAACTTTAATATCTCTACCTCCATATCTCAAAACAATTATCAAGCATCAAACTTTTCTTAGTATTCAACACACTCATAAGAATTCTTACAAATATTTTATCTTTAGCATATTAGGATTATTTAAGCAAATTACCATGCTATTTAAGACTCTCAAAATAATATAAGTGAAGCATGAGAGTTCATCTATTTCTTCAAAATAAAACCACCATTGTGCTCTAAAAGATATAAGTGAAGCACTAGAGCAATATCAAACTACTCCGAAATATATAAGTGAAGATCAATGAGTAGTCGAATAATTATGCAACCATATGAAGACTCTCCCAATTAATAATTTAATATCTTGGTGTTTTATTCAAACAGCAAGCAAAACAAAATACTATGACATGACGCTCCAAGCAAAACACATATCATGTGGTGAATAAAAATATAGCTCCAAGTAAAGTTACCGATGAACGAAGACGAAAGAGGGGATGCCTTCCGGGGCATCCCCAAGCTTAAACGCTTGGTTATCCTTGAATATTACCTTGGGGTGCCTTGGGCATCCCCATGCTTAGGCTCTTGCCACTCCTTATTCCATAGTCCATCGAATCTTTACCCAAAACTTGAAAATTTCACAACACAAAACTTAACAGAAAATGCGTACGCCCCGTTAGTGAAAGAAAACAAAACACCACTTCAAGGTACTGTAATGAACTCATTATTTATTTGTATTGGTGTTCAAATTACTGTATTCCTCCTTCTCTATGGTTTATAAACTATTTTACAAGCCATAGATTCATCAAAATAAGCATACAACACACGAAAAACAGAACAATCTGTAGTAATCTGTAACTAACACAAACTTCTGGAACTCCAAAAATTCTAAAATAAATTGGTGGACCTGAGGAATTTGTCTAGTAATCATCTTCAAAAAGAATCAACTAAATATCACTCTCCAGTAAAAAGTTGAAGCAAATCTCATGAGCGCTAAATTTTCTGTTTTTTACAGCATGATCATAAAGACTTCACCCAAGTCTTCCCAAAGGTTCTACTTGGCACAAACACTAATTAAAACATAAAACAACATCTAAACAGAATCTAGATGGATTATTTATTACTAAACTGAACCAAAAAGCGAGAAACTAAAATAAAATTGGGTTGCCTCCCAACAAGCGCTAATGTTTAACGCCCCTAGCTAGGCATGATGATTTCAATGATGCTCACAAAAAGATAAGAATAGAAACATAAAGAGAGCGTCATGAAGAATATGACTAGCACATTTAAGTATAACCCACTTCCGATGCATAGGGATTTTGTGATCAAACAACTTATGGGAACAAGAATCAACTTGCTTAGGAAGGTAAAACAAGCATAACCTCAAAACTTTAAGCACATAGAGAGGAAGCTTAATATTATGGCAATTCCTACAAGCATATATTCCTCCCTCATAATAATTTTCAGTATAATCATGAACGAATTCAACAATATAACCATCACCTAAAGCATTCTTTTTATGATCTAATTACATAGGAAATTTACTACTCTCCTCATAAGCAAAATTCTTCTCATGAATAGTAGTGGGAGCAAACTCAACAAAATAACTATCATGTGATTGAAAATTAAGATCAAGATGACAAGTTTCATGGTTATCATTATTCTTCATAGCATACGTGTCATCACAATAATGATCATAGATAGGAGGCATGCTTTCATCATAGTAAATTTTCTCATCCAAGCTTGGGGGACAAAAAATATCATATTCATCAAACATAGCTTCCCCAAGCTTGTGGCTTTGCATATCATTAGCATCATGGGTATTCAAAGAATTCATACTAACAACATTGCAATCATGCTCAACATAAAAAGATCTAGTA
Source organism: Aegilops longissima (assembly GCA_021605205.1). Classification (NCBI taxonomy): domain Eukaryota; kingdom Viridiplantae; phylum Streptophyta; class Magnoliopsida; order Poales; family Poaceae; genus Aegilops; species Aegilops longissima. Next base: position 533,239,609 of record CM038677.1, on the reverse strand, counting down.
CCAAACATTTTAATGCATTCTTCTTCTAGCAATTGAGCACAATTTTCCTTTCCATCATTCTCACGAAAGATATTAAATAGATGAAGCATATGAGGTAAACTCAATTCCATTTTTTTGTAGTTTTCTTTTATAAACTAAACTAGTGCTAAAACAAGAAACAAAAAGATTCGGTTGCAAGATCTAAAGATATACCTTCAAGCACTCACCTCCCCGGCAATGGCGCCAGAAAAGAGCTTGATGTCTACTACACAACCTTCTTCTTGTAGACGTTGTTGGGCCTCCAAGTGCAGAGGTTTGTAGGATAGTAGCAAATTTCCCTCAAGTGGATGACCTTAGGTTTATCAATCCATGGGAGGCGTAGGACGAAGATGGTCTCTCTCAAGCAACCCTGCTACCAAATAACAAAGAGTCTCTTGTGTCCCCAACACACCCAATACAATGGTAAATTGTATAGGTGCACTAGTTCGGCGAAGAGATGGTGATGCAAGTGCAATATGGAAGGTAGATATAGGTTTTTGTAAACTGAAATTATAAAAACAGCAAGGTAACTAGCGATAAAAGTGAGCTTAAACGGTATTGCAATGATAGGAAACTAGGCCTAGGGTTCATACTTTCACTAGTGCAAGTTCTCTCAACAATAATAACATAATTGGATCATATAACTATCCCTCAACATGCAACAAAGAGTCACTCCAAAGTCACTAATAGCGAGAACAAACGAAGAGATTATGGTAGGGTACGAAACCATCTCAAAGTTATTCTTTCCAATCAATCTGTTGGGCTATTCCTATAAGTGTCACAAATATCACTAGACTTCGTACTAGAATAACACCTTAAGACACAAATCAACCAAAACCCTAATGTCACCTAGATACTCCAATGTCACCTCAAGTATCCGTGGGTATGATTATACGATATGCATCACACAATCACAGATTCATCTATTCAACCAACACATAGAACCTCAATGAGTGCCCCAAAGTTTCTACCGGAGAATCATGACGAAAACGCGTGCCAACCCCTATGCATAGGTTCATGGACGGAACCCGCAAGTTGATCACCAAAACATACATCAAGTGAATCACGTGATATCCCATGTCACCACAGATACGTACGGCAAGACATACATCAAGTGTTCTCAAATCTTTAAAGACTCAATCTGATAAGATTACTTCAAAGGGAAAACTCAATCCATTACAAAAGAGTAGAGGGGGAGAAGCAACATAAGATCCAACTATAATAGCAAAGCTCGCGGTACATCAAGATCATGCCAAATCAAGAACATGAGAGAGAGAGAGAGAGAGAGAGATCAAACACATAGCTACTGGTAGTACCCTCAGCCCCGAGGGTGAACTACTCCCTCCTCGTCATGGAGAGCGCCAGATGATGAAGATGGCCACGGTGAGGATCCCCCCCAGCAGGTGCGAACAGGTCCTGATTAGTTTTTGGTGGCTACAGAGGCTTGCTGCGGTGGAACTCCCGATCTATTCTCCGTTCTGGAAGTTTTAGGGTACGTAGGTATATATGGGTGAAAGAAGTACGTCGGTGGACCAAAGGGGGGGCCACGAGGCAGGGGGCACGCCCTAGGGGGGGCGCCCCCACCCTCGTGGGCACCTCCCTTCTTTCCTGACATGCACTCCAAGCTTTTTCGGTAGCTTTCCTTCCAAAAATAACTTCTCCAATTGATTTCGTTCCGTTTTGACTCCGTTTGATATTCCTTTTCTTCGAAACACTGAAATAGGCAAAAAAAACAGCAAATCTGGGTTGGGCCTCCGGTTAATAGGTTAGTCCCAAAAATAATATAAAAGTGGATAATAAAGCCCAATATTTCCCAAAACAGTAGATAATATAGCATGGAGCAATAAAAAATTATTGATACGTTGGAGACGTATCAGTCATCGACAAACTGATACATGCTGGCCCCCCGGGCTACCTTTTTAGCTTCATCTTAGTTGTCGAGAAGCTCTCCGGTTTGGAGAAAGTGGACAGTGTGCCTTTCCCAAGTTGGAGCCTGGGGCTCGGCAACAAGGACTAGAGGCACCTCCCCTGCTGCCGGAGCACATGCCTCGTTCGCTGGGTCCTTGGGCCCGGCTGGAGGGTGCGGTCCGGCAGGCTACGAGGAGTTGTTTCCGACAGGGTCTCTGCCAGGAGCGGACGGCTCTACCGGGAAAGGCTTGTCGGAGTCCAACTTTCTCCTTTTCCGGGCCATTGTTGCTGGGGTGCTGAGGGCTGAGTGAGATGGAGAACAAAAGTCCCTGGTTCCACAGGAAGCTTGTGCGCAACACACTTTGACAGATGATCAGCTATGCAGTTTTCCGCACGGGGTATGTGCTCTGTTTGCAATCCGTCAAAGCGCTCCTCCAGTCTCCTCACTTCCTCGACGTATGCCTCCATCAATGGACTTTGGTAATCCTTGTTGACTTGTCTCACCACAAGCTATGAATCTCCTCGAATGTTCTGCTTCTTAATTCCCAACTTAGCTGCAATCCTGAGCCCGGCAAGGAGCCCTTCATATTCAACTGTATTGTTGGTTGCTTCTTCCCGGGCAAAATGCATTTGGACGAAGTACTTCAAGTGCTCCATGGAGAGGGAGACAAGAAGCACGCTAGCTCCTACACCTTGTAGGGAAAAAGCACCATCAAAATACATAATCCATCTTGGGGCGATTCCTTGACGGGGATAACTATCTCTGTTAGTTCCTCATTAGGGGTTGGCATCCATTCTGTAATAAACTCTGCCAATGCCCTGCTCTGAATAGTTGATGTGCTCTCAAACTTCCAACCAAACTGGATAACACCAAAGCCCACGCCACTATTCTGCCGGTAGCCTCAGGATTTCGGAGTATCCTCTGCAACGGGAAATGAGTGACAACTGTGATCTCATGGGCTTGGAAGTAGTGGCACAGTTTCCTTGAGGCCATAATGAGACCAAAGATCAACTTTTGCATGCCAGAGTGCCTCGATCTATCCCCCTATAACAAGGAGCTTACGAAGTACAATGGGCGCTACACCACTTTCTTCCTTGCCGCGTCCTTGGGATTGCTCTCGTTGTCGTGCTCATTGCTGTCCCGATCCTTCTCTGACTCTACCGGTCCCTGCTCATTCTCTGCCTCATCAACTTCTAGCTGCGCTACCAAGGCTGCACTGACCACTTGGTTGGTTGCCGCTAAGTACAACAGCAACAACTCCTGGGGTTTGGGAGCTACCAAGGTAGGCACAGAGGACAAGTAGGCCTTCAACTCTTGCAAAGCTGCATTTGCTTCCGGGGCCACTTAATAGGCCCTGGCTTCTTCAAAATTTTGAAGAACGGCAGGGCGCGCTCGACAGACTTGGAGATGAATCTGCTTATCACAGCAACACATCCTATCAGGCACAGAGGACAAGTAGGCCTTCAACTCTTGCAAAGCTGCATTTGCTTCCGGGGCCACTTAATAGGCCCTGCCTTCTTCAAAATTTTGAAGAACGGCAGGGCGCGCTCGACAGACTTGGAGATGAATCTGCTTAGCACAGCAACACATCCTATCAGGCGTCTCACATCCTTATGAAAGTGCAACTATCCCTAGGTGGTTTTGGTAATTCATAACAACATATAGCTCATTGAGCTAATACTATTCCAAGATGAATATTTCAGGAAAGATCAATGAATGGCATGGCATGGATGATGAAAGTGGATCCCTCAAAATATTAAGGACAAAGGATTGGCTCAACCTCAAAAGCTCAAGACTCTTCATTTCACATTTTAGTGATACAAGATCACATTGAGTCTATAGGAAAAGCCAATACTATCAAGAAGGGATGAGGTGTTGCTTAATGAGCCTCTTGCTCCATGTGCTTAGTGATATGCTCCAAAACCCTCCACTACTTTCTCACATCCACATATGACCTAAACCCAAAGTCAAACTAGGCCCTACCGATTCTTTCTATCCGGCGCCACCGAGTTCAGATGTCATAGCCACTGCCACAAACCCTAGGCAAATCGGTTTCACCGATAGGGATCTCGGTCTCACCGAGATGGGATTGTAATCTTTCTGTTTCCCTTCGTAACGTTTCGGTCTAACCGAAGTGAGCGATCGGTCCCACCGAGATTACAATGTAAACTCTCTGTTTCCCTTCTATAACTTTTTGGTCTCACCGAAAGAGTAAATCGGTCCCACCGAATTTACCTGACCAACTCTCTGGTTAGCTAATTACCAAATTCGGTCTCACCGAGTTTGTGTAATCGGTCTCACCGAGATTACGTTATGCCCTAACCCTAACCATATCGGTCCTACCGAGATGCATGTCAGTCCCACCGAAAACCCTAATGGTCACTAGGTTTACTGAATCGGTCCGACCGAGTTTGATGATTCGGTCCCACCGAGTTTGGTAAATTGTGTGTAACGGTTAGATTTTGTGTAGAGGCTATATATTACCCTCCACCTCCTCTTCATTCATGGAGAGAGCCATCAGAACAAAACTACACTTCCAACTTACCAGTTATGAGAGAGAACCACCTACTCATGTGTTGAGGCCAAGATTTTCCATTCCAACCACATGAATCTTGATCTCTAGCCTTCCCCAAGTTGCTTTCCACTCAAATATTCTTTCCACCAGTGTCAGGACCCCGATTCCAAGTCACATCGATCTAGCCGGTAACACCTCATATCACTTTGCGGCCTCACGCACGGTATTCCCACGGGTGTCGCCTTACCATGGCCCGGACCGTTTATGCCTTTTGGCTCACGATATGATAGTGTCGCTAGCATCCATATGACAGAGAACCCGGCCGACATGGCTAGACGTGAACCAAAAGCGGCACTAACCCATGGGGACAGGCATACATGAATCACATCGAGCATGTCGCCAAAGAGCGTGAATCCGGCCAGAAGGCTGGGCTAATCGGACTCGGGAACCCGGCTGTAGGAGGCTAGGCAGACTCGGATGTCACCGTGTGACATTTCCCGGGACAGACACAGAACGAAGTGAATCACATGTTGGCTGATCAAGTGTCCAGAGCAGTAGTCTTTGGGCTAGCAGGACTCCGTGAACCGGTCAGTAGCGGACTACTATCGCCAGAAGCACTAGACTACATTTCCCCATATGAGAGGCTGCCAAGGATAAACAACTAGATTGTCGGATCCCACACATACCAAGCATTTCAAACATACACACAATATGCTCAATATGTGTAAATACAACATGGCATCACAACATAACTCTACGACTCAAATATTTATTCATTAGGCTCCGAGGAGCGAGATATTACAAACATGGGTCTCACGACCCAACATTCAGAGCATACAAGTCAAAGCACATGCGGAAACATAACATGTCTGAGTACAGACAACTATAAATGAAAAAGGCTTAGAAGCCTAACTATCTACCAGATCCTGCCGAGGGCACAAGATCGTAGCTGAGGTAACAAGCTAAATGTCGAAGTCCACACGGAACTACTAGCGAGACTGACATCTCTCTGCAAAAACATAAAATAGGCAAACGTGAGTACAAATGCACTCAGCAAGACTTACATCAGAACTAACTACATATGCATCATTATCAACAAAAGGGGGTGGTGGAGTTTGACTGCAGCAAGCCAGCTTAGACTCGGTGGCTATCCTGAACTACGACTGCAAGTAACACTTTTGAGGTGGCGCAACCGAGTCCACATATTCACCATATCAATACACCACTATGGATCCGCTCCCGTCTCCCTACGAGAACGCCATCCATAGCACTCGCGCTTATCTTGCGCATTTTAGAGTATCCACTTTCACTTGTCTATGAACTGTTATAGGCAACCCAGAACTCCTTTACCACGGACACGGCTATTCAATAGATCATTTATAACCCTGCAGGGTGTACTTCTTCACACGCTCTCGCCACTTACCGCCATGTACACGTCATGTATCTCGGCAACCTTCAAGCGGAAGCCTGGCGAGGGTGTCGACCACGGCCTACCTAAACACTCAATTCCCTAGTCCAGGTTTATCGCCTATTCGGGTTCCATCCGCAGGGAGTCCGGCCGAGGTTTCCACTAACGGCCCTGAACAATGTGTGCAGGGTTCCCGAGACACCAAACGGGCGAATCGATACACCGTGCCACAGTGTATCTACCGCAACATAGCCCACCCCTAGGGTCAGCACTACGCACGGCCCCCAACACATATCCTACAAACACCAGAAACTAGTTGCAACTCCTGGACAGAGATCGAGTTGATTAATAAGTCGAGAGGGGCACTTAAGCATTCCAATGCGTGGTAGTAGCTGTTCATGGATCACAAACACAGAACTCAGTTCCTGAGGACGGTTTCAATGAGACAACCCACCATGTACTCCTACATGGCCTCTCACCGCTACCTTTACCAAATCGTGTTCACACACTTAGCTCACACACAGTAGGACATGTTCACACACCATTCCAATTCATTCCCAATGAATTAGACCTGACTCAACTCTAAGCAGTAGCAGGCATGCCAAACAAGCATGAATGAGTAGGCACAACAGGGCTCAAACAACTCCTACTCATGCTAGTGGGTTTCATCTATTTACTGTGGCAATGACAGGTCATGCAGAGGATAAAGGGGTTCAGCTACCGCAGCATGTAAAAGTTGAAACGGTGTTGTACTAATGCAGTAAAAGAGAGCAGGAGCGAGAGAGTTGGATTGTATTGGAATGAACAAGGGGGTTTTGCTTGCCTGGCACTTCTGAAGATAGTATAATTCTTCATCGGTGTCATCGATCTCATCGTCGGAATACGTCTATCGAGAGGGAACAAATACCGGCAACACAGAAGGAAACACAATCAATGCAGTGCACAATATGATGCATGATCATGACATGTCAATATGCTGTGTTTTGAGCTAATGCAACTAGCAACATGTTAAATGGAGTTGGTTTGAACCCTAGGTTCAAATTCAAACTTCATATGTGAGAGTTTAAATGCCATTTAATTGATTTGACCTGATCAGAAGGTATAAGTTGTTCTAACATGCATGAAAATGGTACAGATGGATAGATTGGATTTTTATGATCATTTTTCATATATAAATTATTTAATTTGGAGTTATGGTTGAATTTCTATGAATTTTTGAAATTTTGGTTATTTTCTGGAATTTCCTGTATAAGAAAAATTCCAGTAATTACTTATTGCGTCAGCATGATGTCGTGGTGACGTCAGCAGGTCAAAGGCGATGGTCCAGGTCAACCCTGACCTGTGGGCCCTGTGTGTCAGTAGTTAGTTTAACTAACTAGTATTAGTTAGTGTTAACCTAAGTTAATTAGCAGAGCGGGCCCCACTGGTCATAGACTCAGGGGGAGTCAACCTGGGCCCACCCAGTCAACGTCAACAGTCAAACTCGCCGGTGTTTAGCCGCCGGCGAGGCCAGACGCGGCGGAGCGCGTCGGGATCCACCTACAGTGGCTCTTTTGGCGCGCAGGGAGCAGCAACGGGAAGAGGGTGGAGTGGCGCATCCAACGGTGGCGGCGGCGGAGGCTGGGGTGGCCGGGAGCAGCGCCGGCGACGAGGTTTGCGACGGCCGGAGCTCGGGTGCGAGCGGGGATGGGGCTGCGGTGCACAACTGAGCGCGGCGAGGTGCTACGAAGTCTCTACGCGATGAGGGGAGCGCGTTGGGCGCATGCCCGGGACCAAATGGTCACCAGAGCGTCACCAGCGACGAGTGCGGGCGGCGGCGTGTTCTCGGGTCCGGTGGCTAGCACGGCTAGAGCACGCAAAATAATGCGGGAGAGGGGGGGGGGAGATGGCGGGGCTCTCGGCGAGTCTTCTGGTGCGGTCGTTGAGCTCGGGGAGGCACGGACGGCGTCAGAGCATCTCCGGAGATCTCGGAACCGAAGGTTGAAGACGATGGCGTAGGCGAGGAAGAAAAACCTCCCAGCCTGCTTGGCTTGGTGAAGACGACCAGGACGATGCGGCGGAGCTCGTGGTCATGGGCAGAGGGCGAGGGGGTGGTTATGGGCGCAGAGTTACGGCGGCGCGACCATGGAGGCTTCGGCTATGGCGGGGGAACGAGCGAGGGAAAGAGCGAGGGAGGGAGATATCGATCCGTACGGGTCTGGGGGGGGGGTGGCGTGGCGCTACGGAAGGCTCAGGGCGTCTCGGGGAAGCAGGAGGTGGCCGTGCGCGTGCCGGTGGGCGTCGGCCACGCGCTCCAAATTCTTCCGCGTGAGCTGGAAGAAGACAAGGGAGAGGGATGGGCTGGGCCAACAGTGTTGGGCCAACACAGTGCAGGCCAGGTAAGTGGCTCAGGTACTCTCCTCTCTGCCTTTCTGTTTTTGTTCTTTTATTGTTTTCTGTTTTCTGTTTTTTTATTCAATATTTTGCCACTGTTTTGAATTAAAAACAATTCAAACAATGCCGAAAACTCCTCTGAATATTTTTATTTTGCTAGATGGACTTTTCCAAAAGCTCATAAAATATTTCAGGGGTATTTGAAATTATATTCTAATTATATGAATATAATTCAAATTCAAATAGCTAATGATTTAAATTCAAAGTCCCAAAATTAAGTCCTTAAAAATGTTCAATATTTTTGGTTGGGACCAGAACCCTTGCCTAAGCCTGCCATCATTTCTCCTCCTGCGGAACTGACGTGAAGAGGGCTTCTAAGGGTTTTAGTGGGCAACCCTTACTTTTCCACAACTACCCTTGATATGAATGAATGCGTTGCACCAGAATCAAAGAGTACCAATACTGGATGTGAATTTAATAAAAACTTACCAACCACGATTATGCGGTTGATCATAGACGCCCTCCACGTCAATGTGGTTCACCCGAGCACGAGGAAAAGGTTGGGCTTCTTTGCTGAGCTTCCATTGCCGTTTCCATTCCTCTGCTTGGCCTCCGGCAGTCGGTGGCATAGTGCCCTGTTTTCGGCACTTGAAACAGTGATATGACTCGAGATCTTTCTCGAGCCGTGGCAGGACGATGCTGGTTGCCGTTGCCGCTTCCATTGCCATTTCCATTGCCCGACTTGTTGTCCTGGTTGCTTTGTTCCCATTTCCTCCATGGTTATGTCCTCCATGGTTGTGATGGGTATGCCCTCCCGAGTATGGGGCATAACGGGCTTCGCTGAGCTCCGAGTTGTACTTCCCCGCCATACTTCCGCTATGCTATCAATCTGCTGCTGCTTGCCTTCAAGTATGGTGGCCTTGTCTACCAGCTCCCGGTAGTTGGTGAAGGTAGCCACCATAAGCTGCATACCCAGCTCGCCATTGAGTCCTCGAGAAACTTTTCCTGCTTTGCGCATCTGTGGCCACATCATCCGGGCATAGCGAGCTAACTTGCTGAACTCATCCACGCATCGCCCCACAAGACGGTTCCCCGGGCGTAAGTTGCGGAACTCACGCTTCTTCGCACTCATGGCTCCAGCTGAAACATGAGCGGTGCGGAAAGCTTGTCGAACCGATCCCACGGATGGTGGCGATGGGATAAGTGGCGTGTAGTTCTCCCACCAAGAAGCTGCAGGTCCATCAAGTTGACGTCGGCGGCAAAGCGCACTTTCTCGCATCGCTGCATCCAACGGTGACTAACTCCTTCCGACCTTGCGGAGCCAATCATCGGCCACAATCGGCTCAAGGTCTGCTAGAGAACACCGCGGATTCAGCCTTAGGAAGCGGGTCAAGTTGTCAACAGGGGGTGGTGGCGGTGGATTGTTGTTGTTGTTGTTCGTTCGAATGAGCATCTGCATGAGGGCATTCTCGCTGCTGGATCAGCCGGGTGAGCTCCGCGAAAGTTGAGACCGGGTCACGCCTCGGAGGCATCTGGTGTTTTGGAGTGGATGAGAAAATTAGAATAGAACAATGGTCTAATGAGAAAATATCACTACCCATATGAATGCACAATCATAATCACACCAATCTTTTATTCAACCCACTCAAACATGGTTCAAACTCGATTACAAAATTCTCACGACTAATCGAAAATAACGACCTAACTGATCGACGGAAAAATAAAACAACATGGTGGTCGACTAAATGTCTTCATCAATTATCCTTGCGTCCTCTGGTGCGGCGTCCTCCGGTGTGGCGTCCTCTGATGCGGCGCCTCCTCTTGCGGCTTTCTTGGTGGAGCTCCTTCATAATCCTGGTCATTGCTCACGAGAGGTCCGTCATCTCCACTCGGAAAAAGGTCTTCTCCCAAGTCCATCTTTTCCTCTAATGCGGCAACATCCATCTTCAGCTTGTCGACTCTCTCCATGAAGTCCGCGATTTCTTCCTCATGGTCAAGGAAGTCTGCGTGTGCCTTCTCCTCTAGTTCCAGTTCACGGAACAACAGCCTCCTGTGTACTTTCGAGTTACGGCGAGTCTGGATCTCCCGTTTCCTGAGGAGACACTCCAAGTCTTGGACATATGAGAGAATGGAGTCGTCCTCTACGGTACGGATGATATCTCCATTCCTAGCTCTGCGAGAAACCATGGCGAGGTCTGATGGATCGAGCTCGGCCCTGTACTCTTCCCGAAGATGTCCAAGTGCACGATAAATAGCCATGTCTCTTCCGAGGATCCAGCTTGAAATCGGTAAACTCAAGTCAATAGGCTCAGATGTCCTCCGAAGGTTCTCCTCGAATGTGCACCTCGATCCTCAGAAGGGTATCCGCCGGAAGCGCATTGGTAGGCTTCCCGTGATCGAGGGCGAGCAATCTTCAGCTTCTTCATGATCTCGACCAGCTTCCCGCCGAAAGGCATCGCCTCATCTGGTGGCAAAACTCCGTAGCAAAACCGGGTGAACTCGCGCCATCTAGAATGTTGAAAATCGGAGAGAAGTCGAAATGAACAGGGAGAATTACGGAATGATAAGGACATAAAATAGATAGTCTCTTCCTATGGCTTTCCGATCCTAGGGGTTACGCCTCACGGTCAGCGTGTGCTCAATACCATCTCTGAGCGACCCGACCCAAAATCGGTCAAGTCTCGTGGTTCATACCATCCCAAGATCATGCTGGCACTCACAAGACATTGATGAAATAATCAAAGTTCAATCACACCTGAATTTATTACACGGTTCTCATATCGAGTCTTTATTACAATAGAATAAATTCGCGAAGGCCAACTCATGAGAAATAAACTAAGTAAAGCTGCGAAGCGTAGAAGAATAGCGAGTCCATCCGACTCCAAAGGGCAATCGCCAAGCGTGGATCGTAGCCTCACTCCCGATCGAATACTCTCTCGCAACATAAGACGTTTCAGCCGTGTAGGTCAGCATTTTGAATATGCTGGCAAATCATGAAGAGAGAATAACAACAAAAATTACTAACACTATATGCAATTTGGCTGTGGGGCTCTAAGTTTCATCATTTTTGCGAAAAGCCAGTTTTTCCCTACAACAGTGGACTTGCTTGTAAATACTACAAAATTGTTGGTAGTTATTGAGATGGTTCCACCAACCAATGTCTCATTCCCAATTATTAAATAATAACCCCCCTCAATTAATTTATTAATTTCAATGTTGAGATTTCCGAATACTTCCAAGTTCCAGAGGCTCAAATTGTCCTTAACCGGGGACACGGCTAATCGATTAGATCTTTTCTCTGCAGAGGTTTGTGCACTTTACCCGCAAGAATCGTTCCCTCCTTTTAAGTCTTCGCACTTCATGGTGTTTGAAGACGGGACGAACGAAACAGGGTCTTCCAAGAGTTCTTCCGCCACCGCCGTACCCATCCAATCCTACCGTTCTTCTACATCTCGTAGCACCGTCCGGCCAGAGTCACAACTAGGGTTGACCAAGCCAGAGCCCATAATGGCTTGCGGCTGCACAGGTAAGCTTCCGGTCAATGGGTATACGACCGTATCTTCGTGGCTGGGTGAAGCTTTCCGCAAGATGTCATGGCGCTTCTCCATGCATCCCGGCCAACCACTGGGTTCTCCAGGGTGCCCGTCAACCGTCCTCCACCCAGTAGTGAATTTCGAAGTCCATCTTGAGCTTGAAGTTCATGGGGTTGTCATCATCTTGACTCTCACATCTCCCTTATGAATTCACTCAACCAACCGCGTCTACGAGCATAGCAGAAATAAACTTCTTCGTCCCGGGTCATGGTAACAAGGGGAATTGGTTCATCCTACCTCATGATACTACTCAAGAACATAACTTCAAAATTTCAACTACTGCATGCATGGTGGGGAGGTATAATTCTAATGCAATAAATCATAGGTATTGAAAATATGATCAATGACTTGCCTTGCTGACGATCTTCGAAAGCTAGGGATTCGTGGTAGCAAGCTTCGCACTCCGGAAATTCTACCGAGGCAAACAACAATCATAATAAGCATACAAACATATGATCACTTACATAACAGCATAGTAACATAACACACACAACAATTGAATCAAAACCCAAAGGAAAACTCAAAGAAATCCAACTCAAAGTTTTTGCCACATCAAACAACAACCATGAAATAGTTTTACACAATAAAATTTTTCTTAACAGAACCTAAGTATGGGTTTATGCTACCTAACAGAAAAGAATTCATCATGCAACTAGGAGCAAAAAGAATCACCTTAAAATCTATTATAAAACTCCTATTAGGCCTAAAGCAAATTCTAGTAAGAAAAATAAAATAAAAGTTTTATTTATTATAAATAAAAGTTCATGCTCTAAAGTTACAGAAACTAACCTAGAATAAACTATCTCTCATGAAAAATAAATTTATTTGCTAAGTAAAACAATAGGAAAACAGTAGCTAGTTAAATAAATAGGAATAACATGATTCTGGTTAAAACTAATTTTTTTTAATTCTAAAGTTGCCCAAATAAATACCTACGGTTAGGCAATGTCAAAACAAAGTTGTGACAAAAGAATCACTAAAAATAATATTCCTAACTCATTTTATAGCAGAATTACTATTCTGTCTAAATCTAAAATAAAGCAATTTTAAATAATTTTACCATGACTAATTATATTTTCTACAGAAACTATAAGAAATTTGCAAGCCAACAGAAAAAGAATCACTTCAAAATATTAAGTAGATTAAAAGATATGAATTTTACAAAACTGAAACTATTCTGTTAAAAACAGAAACGAAAAAAATATTACTAAAAAGAAAAACGGGCTAATGGGCCTATATAACGCTTCGGCGTAATTTAACTAAAAAGCGCACGCGGTAATAAACCGCTTCGGCTCGGTCTAATCTAACCTAACTAAAACCAAAACTAAACCGGAATAAAAAACGGTTCACTTAAATTAAACCTAAATAAAACCGTACCCCTTCGGGGTCTAATCTAAGCCCTACGTTTAGATCTAACGGTGGGGAGGACTCCGGCGACTTACCGAGGCGGCGACGGCGATGGCAGCTCGGGCGGCGACGGTTCTGGTGGCTCCGGTGGTCGGGGACGTCGGCGGGGACCTCCGGCGGGTGCTGACGAGCGAGGGGAGCTCGGGGTCGAGTCGATGGAGCTCGGGGTGGCCGGGGGCGACGGGTGCGGTGGCAATGGCGCGGCGGCGGCCCGGGTACTCCGCCGACGAATCGCGACGAGAGGAGAGGGTCGGGTGAGGGGGCGAGGGGGGGAACGGGTTCGAGGGGGGGTATTTATAGGGGAAAGGCGTCGACTTGGGCGAGGGGGCGATCGGGAGGGCATCGGGATGAGATCCCGGAGATCTCGGGGGTTCCGGCGAGCGGCGGCGCGGGTGACTTGGGCGAGGGGAAGAAGGAGGGGTGGGGCCCGGGTGTCGGCGGGTGAGGAGAGAGGGGATCGGGCGGGCGACCGGTGCGGAGGTGGTTCGGCGCGGGGGGCTCGCTCGGCCGTCGGCTGGGCCGGGTTTTGGCGCCGGGCTGGTGGGCTCTGGCTGCGCGCCAAGGGCTCGGGCCGCTGGGTGCTGGCTGGGCCGGTTGGTCTGGCTGGCGCCTGGGGCCTCCTTTCTTTTTTTTTGAATTTAGAGAGATGAAAGAAAAATACTAAATATAAATATTTTATATAGGACATATATATATATCAAAATGATCAGGGAATATTCCTATAATTTGAACATTTTCCAGGCAAAATCCAAACTTTATAAAATTCATTTTCAAAATTCCAAATAAAACTCAAATTTGAATTCAAACTTTTGGCAATGTTTTTCCTCTGATATTTTTGGAGTGTCATGTTTACTCCTCTCATACTTTTTCTCAAGTATTTATCAGGCATAGTTTTGAAATAATTTCCAGTACCAAAATTTTGAATTCGAATGCCAACAACTCCAAAACTTCTGAAACTTCAAATGCCACTCAAATTTCAACCAATATGCATAGATGCTTAGCTATAATTGTAAAACATTCCAAATAGGAAATTTGGGATGTTACACATTTAGCACTCCGCTTCTAATGTTCTCCTTGATGTTCTAGCTACCACGGTCATGCTTAAAAGCATCAACATGTCCATCAAGTAAAGGTCAAACTTTGGAAGCACAAAATCCATAAGGATCAACTTGTGGAATAAGTCATACCAAATCCTCATGGAGAAGGGTTGAATTGCTTGTTCAAGATACTACAATAATAGATCTTCCGGCTAGGTGTGTCGGCCAGAACATCAACCTCGTCTGGACCTACATCATAGATCTTGAATGTTCCACCATCATATCCGCCGAGATTCAGATCTGGTCGGTAATCGGATTTTTCGCACAACATGTCCAGAAAGAAAAGGTTGCAACACAAGTCGATTTAGATAACGCTATGCGAGATTCTCGAGAAATGAGCTACGATAGCAAGCTCCAAAACATGAGCTGGTTCTGCTACAAACCTGTGAACGTGTTGTCCGAGACAAGCATGAACACATAGTAGTCTTATAATAAAACGCTACCGGGTTCAGAAGGGGAACCATCATCGAGGATATCGAAGTCCTTGCATAAGTCTTGCTTTTAAGAAGGAACTTCTTCTCCTTGAACAAATCAATCAGTGGCTTGGTGTGCTAGGAAACACATATGGAATGGAGGCGGCCAACCTATCAAACCATAGAGTACTTCGCACATAGGCATGACTAACTTGGGATGATTCCAGGGGAAACAAAACAAACCTTTCTCAAACTCACGGCGGCAACTTGCAACAAATGCACGTGAATCAGAGAAAGTCACTTCTTACATCCAACATATGCTTCATGAGCGGGACATGAAGATAATGCTTTTTAGAAGTTTCCAACACTAGCTGGATGTTCAACATGAATCATGGAGATGATGAGAATGTTGTCAATGGGCTCAACAACAATTTATCAAGATTTCCATATAGATGGAATTCCATAACTATGTGAACAAGGTAATAGCATTGGTCAGACCCAAAAGATATAATGGTGTATGCTCGACAACCGCGAGTAAGACAACATTACGAACATCGTTGGTTCTGATTTGATTTGACGATAGCCCACACTCAAATCAAGTTTTGACAAGGCAATAATCCAACAACTGATCACGAGGTTCAGTCGATGAAGATATCATCTTTCTTCAACAAACACACGCACAGAAGATATCCCTTAGAGATGAACTAAGTTAAGCAAAGCTTTATCTCCCAACTCTCCAAGTTGTTGTCTAGCTCAACCAACTAGCTTAGGGATATCCAACACAGATTCTTGGAGAATGGGTGGTTTAGAGGAAAACCAATATGATCACGAACTTAACATAGCGGTCAGGTGACAACCTGGTAGCACTTCCAAGAAGATATTTGGAAAGTCACGAACCACCGGTATGTTACTAAGCTCGAGAACAATCTTGCTTTTCAGGGCAAGATGATATGAACAATAAGCAAGCGATTGAATAATCCTAACTCATTGATCGAAGAGTGCACCGGAAATAAGGACTAGGTAGCACAGTCAATCTTAGGATGATGATTTAATAACCAACACACTAAGAATAAGAATACTGTCCATTTACTACCAAGCAACGAGTTGCCCGGAGTATCGATTTCACACATCACAGTTCACTTGTCGGCATTCCGGTTACAACAACACGGGACCGAGGAATGAATATGATAGCGAGAAGTATCACTACGTCAAGAATTCATGAGAAATGGTGCAATTCCTATGACATTCTTAACATAAAGATGGTAACACTCCAAGGTAGAACAGAGCAAAGGATGGATTGGCATTTGATCTGCAGAGCACAACTACTATGACCCAATCCTGGATATGGATGAGGTACTAGAGTTTGTCTCTCCTAGTCATTCCGGAATAGAATGGCTTGACGGACCACAAGGATAATAGGCATCGATAAACACGATCGCACACATACCCTTGACTATCAATTGATAGACGGGGGTCAGAATACAACTACGGAGGAACAACTCAAGGAACATATAACTTTCTGAGTTGTGGATGCATAGATTAATATGTCGAACCAAGTTCAACATGTTTCTTCTAGATAACCCATGCAGAAAGGTAGAACTGGCAGAATCACAATTATGGCTGGGGCACTCCTCAAGAGTACTCTGATTGTGAGCTTTTGGTTCAAAGAACTTCTGCCTTAATGGTTCATGGTATTTGGAGGAAGGAAATACCATGGACCTCGAGGACTATCACAAAGGTTACTAATATCCTAAAGGTACGAGCAACACTATCAACACGAGGTAAGTAGAGTGAATTTTGGGTCAAGAACCCAGGAATACAATACCTACTACTAAATGGCATCACAGGATGCTTTCGAGAACAATGGCCAGAATCATCACACGGGGAACACAAAACATGGCTAGTTTACTAGGTGACTCCCTAAAACACCTAGGTTCATAATAATAGATCCAACATATATGCCGAGGCAGCGGAGTACCTCAACATACTAATTAGTGTGCTTATTCTGACCAAAAAGGACATCGGGAACGAAAAAAAAGGATTTGCAAATGCATCAGACTATTTAGAGACCTGGGATGACTCGGACAGCATAACGGTTGTAAATGCTCAAAATAATTTGAGACATCGTGCAAAATAGTGGCATGACCACTCAACATCACAATATCAAGGTTCTGAGGCCAGCTATGGACATACGGAAGTAGTAAAAACTGAACCGAGATTTGAAACTATCAATTCTACAAGTCTATGGATTAGTAACACGTCATCCTGATAGATAGATAAGAAGGCTTAGTTCTTAATCCCCGTAGAAAAGAAGAGGATGACTCAGATCAGAAGGCCATGAGGTATAAGGAGTAAAAAGAGCCTTACGTTCCCTCCCACAATCAATTCCCTTACATAACTAAAGCATTTCTAGACTCAACTTCGGCCGGTTTGGCTTGGTAATCCTACAGGCAGTCAGGCTCTGATACCAACACTGTCAGGACCCTGATTCCAAGTCACATCGATCTAGCCGGTAACACCTCATATCACTTTGTGGCCTCACACACGGTATTCCCACGGGTGTCGCCTTACCATGGCCCGGGACCGTTTGCGCCTTTTGGCTCACGTATATGATAGTATCGCTAGCATCCATATGATAGAGAACCCGGGCCGACATGGCTAGTCGTGAACCCAAAGCAGCACTAACCCATGGGGACAGGCATACATGAATCACATCGAGCATGTCGGTCAGCAGCGTGCGAATCCGGGCTGTAGCACTGGGCTAACAGGACTCCGGGAACCTGGGCTGTAGGAGGCTAGGCAGACTCGGATGTCACCGCATGACATTTCCCGGGATGTATATAGGAACGGTGAATCACATGCCGCCACCAAGTGTCCAGAGCAGTAGTCTTGGGCTAGCAGACTCGTGAAGCGGGCTGTAGTGGACTACTATCGCCAGAAGCACTAGACTACATTTCCCCATATGAGAGGCTGCCAAGGATAAACAACTAGATTGTCGGATCCCACACATACCAAGCATTTCAAACATACACACAATATGCTCAATATGTGTAAATACAACATGGCATCACAACATAACTCTACGACTCAAATATTTATCCATTAGGCTCTGAGGAGCGAGATATTACAAACATGGGTCTCACGACCCAACTTTCAGAGCATACAAGTCAAAGCACATGCAGAAACTTAACATGTCTGAGTACAGACAACTATAAATGAAAAAGGCTTAGAAGCCTGACTATCTACCAGATCTGCCGAGGGCACAAGATCGTAGCTGAGGTAACAAGCTAAACGTCGAAGTCCACATGGAACTACTAGCGAGACTGACATCTCTCTGCAAAAACATAAAATAGGCAAACGTGAGTACAAATGTACTCAGCAAGACTTACATCAGAACTAACTACATATGCATCATTATCAACAAAAGGGGGTGGTGGAGTTTGACTGCAGCAAGCCAGCTTAGACTCGGTGGCTATCCTAAACTACGACTGCAAGTAACTCTTTTGAGGTGGCGCACACGATTCCACATATTCACCATATCAATACACCACTATGGATCCGCTCCCGTCTCTCTACGAGAACGCCATCCATAGCACTCACGCTTATCTTGCGCATTTTAGAGTATCCACTTTCACTTGTCTATGAACTGTTATAGGCAACCCGAAGTCCTTTACCATGGACACGGCTATTCAATAGATCATTTATAACCCTGCAGGGGTGTACTTCTTCACACACGCTCTCGCCACTTACCGCCATGTACACGTCATGTAACTTGGCAACCTTCAAGCGGAAGCCTGGCGAGGGTGTCGGCCACGGCCTACCTAAACACTGAATTCCCTAGTCCAGGTTTATCGCCTATTTGGGTTCCATCCGCAGGGAGTCCGGCCGAGGTTTCCACTAACGGCCCTGAATGATGTGTGCAGGGTTCCCGAGACACCAAACGGGCGAATCGGTACACCGTGCCATGGTGTATCTACCGCAACATAGCCCACCCCTAGGGTCAGCGTTACGCACGGCCCCCAACACATATCCTACAAACACCAGAAACTAGTTGCAACTCCTGGACAAAGATCGAGTTGATTAATAAGTCGAGAGGGGTACTTAAGCATTCCAATGCGTGGTAGTAGCTGTTCATGGATCACAAACACGAAACTCAGTTCCTGAGGACGGTTTCAATGAGACAACCCACCATGTACTCCTACATGGCCTCTCACCGCTACCTTTACCAAATCGTGTTCACACACTTAGCTCACACACGTGAGGACATGTTCACACACCATTCCAATTCATTCCCGATGAATCGACCTGACTCAACTCTAAGCAAGAGCAGGCATGACAAACAAGCATGAATGAGTAGGCACAACAGGGCTCAAACAACTCCTACTCATGCTAGTGGGTTTCATCTATTTACTGTGGCAATGACAGGTCATGCAGAGGATAAAGGGGTTCAGCTACCGCAGCATGTAACAGTTGAAACGGTGTTGTCCTAATGCAGTAAAAGAGTGCAGGAGCGAGAGACTGGGATTGTATCGGAATGAACAAGGGGGTTTTGCTTGCCTGGTGAGGGAGTCCTGGATTAGGGGGTGTCCGGATAGCCGGACTACCATCATCAGCCGAACTATCATTTGCCGGACTATCATCATCGACCGGACTCCAAGACTATGAAGATACAAGATTGAAGACTTCAGCCCGTGTCTGGATGGGACTTTCCTTGGCGTGGAAGGCAAGCTTGGCGATACGGATATGTAGATCTCCTACCATTGTAAACGACTCTATGTAACCCTAGCCCTCTCCGGTGTCTATATAAACCGGATGGCTTTAGTCCATAGGACAACAATCACAACAACCCTTACAATCATACCATAGGCTAGCTTCTAGCGTTTAGCCTCCTTGATCTCGTGGTAGATCCACTCTTGTAAACATCCACAATATCAATATCAATCAAGCAGGACGAGGGTTTTACCTCCATCAAGAGGGCCCAACCTGGTAAACATCGTGTCCCTTGTCTCCTGTTACCATCCGCCTAGACGCACGATTCGGGACCCCTACCCGAGATCTGCCGGTTTTGACACCGACATTGGTGCTTTCATTGGGAGTTCCTCTGTGTCGTCACCGATAGGCTTGATGGCCTCTTCAATCAACAACGACGTAGTCCTGGGTGAGACCTTTCTCCCCGGAGAGATCTTCGTATTCGGCGGTTCGCTGCGGGCCAACTCACTTGGCCATCTAGAGCAGATCGAAGCTACGCCCTGGCCGTCAGTCATGTTTGAAGCCTAAACTTCATGGCCGATATCCGCGGGACTTGATCTCGATGGATCTGAGCCACAACCGAAGCGTGCGTGCTGTCTCGATGGGCATGACCTAACTCGCCGCGGACAGCACCTTGAGGTCGCCCACGAATCCGCTCCGACCCATAGTCCGGAGCCGATCGTCAATCGAGGACGGATGGCTGGACACCGCCTCGGGAGCCGCAATTTCTACGGCGATGGAGCCGAACACTTACCTTGTCCCACATAAAGCTCATGACTCCAAGGTGTCGGACTCCCTGCCGGACTCCGAACCTCCTGCGCCCCCGCCAGTCGAATCCGATTGGGCGCCGATCATGGAATTCACCGCTGCGGACATCTTTCAGCACTCGCCCTTCGGCAATATCATAAATTCATTGAAGCATCTCTCGCTATCCGGAGAGCCCTGGCCGAACTACGGCCAGGACGGTTGGGACGAGGATGACGAATAAATTCAGATCCCACCCACCACCCACTTCGTAGCCACCGTCGACGATCTAACCGACATACTCGACTACGACTCCGAAGACATCGACGGTATGGACGACGATGCCGGAGACTACCAAGAACCGGTGCCTACAGGACACCGGAAGACCACCTCGTCATATGACATATACATGGTGGACACCCCAAAAGATGGGGACGGCGAAGAAGCAGCGGAGGCCGATTCCTTAAAGAAACAGCCCAAGCGCCGACGTCGTCGGCGCGCCGCTTAAATCCCGCCACGGCAAGAATGGAGATTCCGCACAGAGATAATAACACCCCGAAAAGTGCGAAGACAACTCCTCTAGCACGATCCAGCGCAGGAGGAGGCGAAGCAAGCCCTCAGGAGAGGGCGGCACACGAAGAGGTCGAGGATGACAATTATTTACCTCCCTCCGGAGACGAGGCAAGCCTCGGCGACGACAAATTCGTCGTGCCTGAGGATCCTGTCGAACAAGAGCGATTCAGACGCAGGCTAATGGCCACGGCAAACAGCCTAAAGAAAAAGCAACAACAGCTTCAAGCTGATCAAGACCTCATCGCCGACAGATGGACCGAGGTCCTCGCGTCAAGAGTATGAACTCGAACGCCTCCAAAGTTACCCAAAACGCAAGTTGCTCCCCGATTAGAGGAGGCAGCATCACCAGCGCTGTACGGCAGACCGACCACCTCGTGGTCGCGATAGAGAGGCGCAAGCCCTCCACCAAAACCGCACCCCAAAGATCGCTCTAAAAGCAGGAAGCCACGGGGAACGCGCCGACTTATAGATATATTGAGGACAAGGCAAGACAATCCAGATCTATCTATGGATCACGTGGACGCCCCACCACCCATGACAAATACCGTCGCGCGGATACAACTACTCGGCGGGCGAACACAACAAAAACGCCTCTCGAGCTACGCCGCGATATTGCTCAATACAGGGCGCCAGACACCCACTATGCTTCACCGACGAAGTAATGGATCATCAAATCCTCAAGGGTTCAAACCCTTAATATCGAATCCTACGATGGCACAACAGACCCAGCGGTCTGGATTGAGGATTATCTCCTCCATATACACATGGCCCGTGGCGACGATCTTCACGCCATCAAATATCTCCCGCAAGCTTAAAGGACCAGCTCGGCATTGGCTTAACAGCCTGCCCGCAGAGTCAATTGATGTTTGGGAAGACACGGAAGCCGCATTCCTCGACAACTTCCGGGCACGTCGTCACGCGACCACCGGACGCAGATGACCTAAGCCACATAATTCAGCAGCCGCATTTAATCGCCGAGCAATTCGACACGGTTCTTAACAAAGAAAAATCAAATCGCCGACCGTCCGGATGCGAGGCACTCGCTGCCTTCAAACATAACATCCGCGACGAGTGGCTGGCCCGCACCTAGGACAGAGAAGCCAAATCCATGGCAGCCCTCAAATCCCTCATGACCCGCTTTTGTGCGGGAGAGGATAGCTGGCTCGCTCGCGAGAATAACCTCAAAGAAAACGCTTGCAGTCCGGATACCAAGGACCGCAATGGCAGGTTGCGTCGAAACAAAACAAACACCGCATTAACGGCGACAAGAATGAGGACACGGCAGTCAACGCCGGATTCCGAGGCTCCAAAACCCGTCAACGGAAGAAGCCATTCAAAAGAACCACTCCGGCCCGCCCAATTTGGACCGAATACTCGACCGCTCTTGTCAAATACATGGAACCCCGAAAAGCCAGCTAACCATACCAACAGAGATTGTTGGGTCTTCAAGCAGCAGCAAATTAATCGCCAAAACAGTGACAAGGGGCTACACAATGATGACGAGGAAGAGACCCGCCGCCGAACAATAGAGGACAAAAGGATTCCCCCTCAAGTTCGGACGGTAAACATGATATACGCAACGATATTCCCAAGAGGGAGCGGAAGCATGCACTAAGGGGCGATACGCGATGGAGCCGTCGCCCCAAAATTCAACCCATGGTCCTCTTGCCCGATCACTTTCGATCGAAGAGACCATCCGACCAAGATATCGCCATGGCGGATTCGCCGCATTGGTTTTAGACCCAATCGTTGATGGATTTCACCTCACGAGAGTCCTGATGGACGGCGGCAGAGCTGAACGTGCTTTATCGATACAAAGGCGCAAGATGGGCATAGACCCTTCAAGGATTAAACCTACAAAGACGACCTTCAAAGGCGCCATACCGGTGTCAAGGCCAATTATACAGGCTCGCTTACATCGAAGTGGTCTTCGATCCCGGATAATTTCCAAGCGAGGAGTTAATCTTCGACATAGTCCCGCTCATGCGGCTATCACGCTCGGCTCGGACGAACCGCGCTTGTAAAGTTCAACGCGAGCCGCATTATGCATACCTTAAGCTCAAGATGCCAGGCCCTCGTGGAGTCATCACGGTCAATGGAAACACGGAACGCTCCTCCGAACGGAGGAACATACAGCGCTCTCGCGGCGTAAGTACTGAGCAGCCTTTTAAGGCAATTCTCGAGTCCGCCATTAAACGACCGGACACAACCAAACGCGCCGAGCAACATCAACCAAGACCACCGCACGCTCCATGCATCGCCAGAGTAATGCGGCCCCAACCCCAGCCCTCGCAAAATTGCAAGACAAACTCTCCACGACATAATTACGCCTACGGAGATACCATGGGCATAGGGGAAGGGCACAACCACAATAGACCCAGAGTGCGGTTCGACCACACCAGGGCTCCCAAGTGTGTCGCTTTTTTTGTTTTATTTTTCTTTTTTATACAGAACTCAGTCCGTGGCGAACCTGCCAACTCATGACGCAACAGCCAGGAAGGACAAAGGCCGCGATTTAACACTCGTGTGGTCTCCATCACGAGCATTAAATTTGTTAAAATACAACATTCCGCTGCCTACCCTCGAGGGAGACGCCTTTAATTCGCCCAATCCCTTGCTTTCCGCACTATTTGTATCATTCCGCACCGATAGAATATCTTCTCGAATGAAATGCAACACTTTTTGCCTATAATTGCATTACTTTATATATATATATATATATATATATATATATATATATATATATATATATATATATATATATATATATATATATATATATGTTCATTTACGACATGTTGCACCTGTGCATCTTGGTACGCCAAACACACCAGGGCTTTTGTCCTCCGCTTTATGGTGTGATAAAGTCCGACACTTTCACAAGTGCGGCACCCGAACTTATAGCATTATATGAATCAGCTCGAATCATGCCTTGGGTCAATAGTTGGGTTTGCCCGGCTCCATGTTCGGCACCTTACGCCCGCTCTATCGGCTAAGGTAGCATGGGAGAACCATGCGATTGCGCCCGGTTGAGCCGGGTTAACGCCTCGATGGAGAAAGCTAAAACTGACCGGCATGATAAGGCGAGAGACCGGTCGCTGTTCGAGAGGTCCTTTCGGGTCCTTAAAGACCTCGCCGCTTGAGTGAAGTTCGGATTATGTCCGATGAAGGCGTGATAGCGCCCCACTTCGGTCTTCCGAATACTAGGGGCTTCACCAAATTTAAAATTATAGAATTCTATGGCTAAGTGAGAGTGTTCAAGCACTATAAGTCCGGTTGCCTTGTTCGTTGTGTTGAGCGCCTCCTAGATGGACCCAAAATGGGAACAAGAGTGCTCAAGTTTATCCCAACACCCCAAAGACTGTGGCATGGGGGCTGAAGCCGACGACTTGCCATCTCTCAGATTTAATAAACGGCCGCATGAAAGGTAATATTTTAAATTAAACAAGCGTTGCTTAGCGATATGAACAAAGTTTTCAGCGCATGTGATAACACATTGCGAATTCACTCAAAATTACATCCTCGGGGCACTCATCCGCAATCTTGCGGGCACCCTTCAGACAGCCTTATAGTAAATTTCGGGCGACGATGCTCCTTGCCCGCTAGTGGCGTGTCGCTGATTAGCTTCTCCGCATCCAGCTTGCCCCAATGCACCTTTGCGCGGGCAAGGGCCCGACGAGCACCTTCAATACAAAGCGGAGCGCTTGATAACCTCTACCCAGGGCACGATCCACTAGCCGTCGCGACGAGGCGAAGTAGCTCCTGTGCATGGCCTCTCCACCACAAACCGGACTATGAGGCCCTTCATGGCCTGCTCGTCCACCTTGTGCGTTCGACCAGCTGCTTCACCTGGTCGCTAGGGGCACCGGATGGCCGGCCTCAAAGATACCGAGACCGAAGACCTTCTCCGCTGAGCTCCCCTCCTCGGCTCGGTAGAATACGGCGGCATTAGACACGCTGCGAGGCAGATCTGCAAACGCCCCTGGAGAGCTCCAAATCCGGGTAAGTAACACGTAATTTACATTCACATGCTTGCTTTGCATGAAAAATGCCTTACCCGCCGCTATCTTCTTCATCAATTCAACCTCCTGAAGGGACTTATGTGCCTCGGCCTTGGCGGTTTTACACTTCCGAGAGCCGAGGCAAGCTCGGACTCGAAGTCTTTGAGTCACGCCCAAACTCTCATGCTTTTCCATGAGAGCCTGGAGCTCTTGCTGAACCACCGCCACCGCGCCTCCTGCTTTCTCGCTCCCCCGTTCCGTGGCAGATTATGTCCGGCCACAGATACGGCCTCCTTCGGGCCGCCACCTCGCTCGTGGCCCCCGCAGCACCCATGTTATCCTTGTTATTTTTATCGCAACCTAAATCCTTTTCTCAGAAGGTACAAATTCAAAGTGGTGTTACTCACCTTCTTTGTCCCGAGCTGCTTCTGGCGCTGCCGAGCTCTTGCTCGGACCGCCGAGCTCTCGCTTCAAAGCACCGACCTCCGCAGTCGGTCTTGGCAGAGGTCAGCAGCGCAGCCTGCAACCCATATTGACATAATTTTTAGCAACCTGCATATATCTTTTTAGATCCTCATCCGCTTTTCTTTCCAACACCGAACCGAGCATCGGGGCTACTATCTATGCGGTATTACATTGCATATTTTTAACTTCTTACCTCAAAGCCCGATAGAAGGCTATTGCAGCTTCGGTCAGCCCACCTTTGGCGAAGCTGCACTTTTCAATCACCGCACTCATAATAGTGCGGTGTTCTTCCTCGATGGAAGCGCTCTGCAGCGCCTCAACAAATTGCCCGGCGCCTCGGTTGGGCGGAAGCCGCCAGCGCCACGGTCTTGCCCTTCGATCGAAGGGCCGCGGCCGGACTCGGAACCACTGCGGGTTCTGCTGTGGAGTCCGCGCAAAGTCCGGAGGACGCCTTGTGGCGCCCGAGCCTCCCCGATGGGTCCCTTCGGGATCCCACCTGGCGCCCTCGGCGTCGCGAGGGTTGGAGGCGGTCGGGATGGAGTCTACATCCGACGAAGCCAACGACCGCTTCGATGAAGCGGGAGATCATCACCGGCCGGACTACAGCAGCATGCGGCATTAGAATGACACTATGTGGCGCAGAAAAAGAAATTAGAAACCATTCAGGAATCCGGATACTTACGATCTCGCCGGAGGCCTGGCCCTTGAAGGCCATTCTTCCTCGCCAACGTTGATGTTGGCACAGCTGTCCGGGGGAATAGTCCTTCCCCTCTTGGACCCTCCGGCCTCCCCTGTTGGGGAAGCCTTCCTGTTCCTTTCTCCCTCCTCTGGGAGAGAGTCTTCTTCCTCCTCCTCATTTTCGGGGGAGGAGTCCGCCCCGGAGTCGTCGGACACCTGAAAACGGGCACTCTTTCGAGCACCCGTGGCCTCCTTCTTGGCCTTATTTTCCGGCACCACGTGCGGTGCCGGAACCAGCAGCCTCGCTAGACGAGCGTCTACTGGATTTTCTGGCATAGGAGCCGAACAGGTAATCTGCTCCGCCTTCTTCATCCAGTCTTGTCAAAGGAAAAGGGGAAATTAAAACCCGCATAGAGTCAGACTATGAAAAAACAAGTGTCCCGTAAAGGGGTAGAATCACTTACCTCGTCGGCCTGGCGCTGCGAGTGAAATCCGCGATCTTCAATCGCGGATGCGGGGGCTTCGGCACCCTTGAACAGCACCTTCCAGGCGCCTTCATACGTCGTGTCAAAGAGCTTGTTCAGCACCTGGTGCTGTTCCGGATCAAACTCCCACAGTTTGAATGCCCGCTCTTGGCATGGGAGTATCCGGAGGACGAGCATGACCTGGACCACGTTAACCAGCCTGAGCTTCTTCACCAGCTTCTTGATACAGGCTTGGAGTCCCGTCAGCTCCTTCAAACTACCCCACAGCAAGCCCTTCTCTTTCCAGGAGGTGAGCTGCGTGGGGATACCAGATCTAAACTCGGGGGCCGCCGCCCATTTAGGGTCACGCGGCTCGGTGATATAGAACCACCCCGATTGCCACCCCTTGACGGATTCCACGAAGGCCCCTTCGAACCAAAGGACGTTGGGCATCTTGCCCAACATGGCGCCCAAGACTCCGCTTGAATGCCCTTCACTACCTTCGCTTGACATTGAAGGTCTTGAGCCACAAGTCAAGTGGGGCTGGATGCGAGGAAGGCCTCGCATACCCACGATAAACGCCGAGATGTTGAGGATGAAGTTCGGCACCAGATCATGGAAATCCAGGCCATAGTAGAACATGAGCCCCCGGACAAAGGGGTGAAGTGGAAAGCCCAGTCCGCGGAGGAAGTGGGAAAGAAAGACAACCCTCTCATGGGGCCTGGGGGTGGGGATGAAGCTGCCCCTCGTCGGGCAGTCGTTGCGCGATGTCGCCGAAAAGGTATCCGGCGCCGCACAGTTTGGCGATTTGCTCCTCCTTAAAGGTGGAGGCCAACCATTTACCTCCCGCTCCGGACATGGTCGGAGAAGGTTGAGACGAGATGCGCGAACTTGGGCGCTGGAACTCGAGTGCACGGAGATGGATAAGCAAAGGAGGAAGAAGGCGTAGGTGAGAAGGTGAATCCTTATCCCTTATATGGGCGGGCGAAGTCTTACGCGTCCCTCACCGGCCTGGTAAAACTCGCTTGTCTCCCAAGCATCACCATCAATGACGCGGTTGGGTTACCCACGCCCGTATTGATGAGAATCCCGGATTAAGGGGAAACACGATCTCTGCTTCGACAAAGACGTGCCAAGGAAACCGATTCCCTAAATGCGCTGAGGTGGTAAAGTAAAAAACAATTCAAGTAATGGCTTGGTAGTGGTGTGACGTCATGCCACGGAAAACGCCGCAGATTGAACTTGTGTATATATTATTATTCTCTACGGTGGAATGTGGAATTTATTTTGCGAGCCGACACTATCCCGGTGTTCACAATCTTCTATCATTTGGAGGAGGAACCCGCTTTGCAATGCCAAGCAATATACACGCCGGACTTATCGTCATTGAAGCCTGGTTCAGGGCTACCGAGGAGTCCTGGATTAGGGGTGTCCGGATAGCCGACTACCATCATCACCGAACTATCATTTGCCGGACTATCATCATCGACGGACTCCAAGACTATGAAGATACAAGATTGAAGACTTCACCCGTGTCCGGATGGGACTTTCCTTGGCGTGGAAGGCAAGCTTGGCGATACGGATATGTAGATCTCCTACCATTGTAACCGACTCTATGTAACCCTAGCCCTCTCCGGTGTCTATATAAACCGGATGGCTTTAGTCCGTAGGACAACAATCACAACAACCCTTACAATCATACCATAGGCTAGCTTCTAGGGTTTAGCCTCCTTGATCTCGTGGTAGATCCACTCTTGTAAACATCCACAATATCAATATCAATCAAGCAGGACGTAGAGTTTTACCTCCATCAAGAGGGCCCGAACCTGGGTAAACATCGTGTCCCTTGTCTCCTGTTACCATCCGCCTAGACGCACAGTTCGGGACCCCCTACCCGAGATCCGCCGGGTTTGACACCGACACCTGGCACTTCTGAAGATAGTATAACTCTTCATCGGTGTCATCGATCTCATCGTCGGAATACGTCTATCGAGAGGGAACGAATACCGACAACACAGAAGGAAATACAATCAATGCAGTGCACAATATGATGCATGATCATGACATGTCAATATGCTATGTTTTGAGATAATGCAACTAGCAACATGTTAAATGGAGTTGGTTTGAACCCTAGGTTCAAATTCAAACTTCATATGTGAGAGTTTAAATGCCATTTAATTTATTTGACCCGATCAGCAGGTATAAGTTGTTCTAACATGCATGAAAATGGTACAGATGGATAGATTGGATTTTTTTGATCATTTTTCATATATAAATTATTTAATTTGGAGTTACGGTTGAATTTCTATGAATTTTTGAAGTTTTGGTTATTTTCTGGAATTTCTTGTATAAGAAAAATTCCAGTAATTAGTTATTGCGTCAGCATGATGTCGTGGTGACGTCAGCTGGTCAAAGGCGACGGTCCAGGTCAACTCTGACCCGTGGGCTCTGCGTGTCAGTAGTTAGTTTAACTAACTAGTATTAGTTAGTGTTAACCTAAGTTAATTAGCAGAGCAGGCCCCACTGGTCATAGACTCAGGGGGAGTCAACCTGGGCCCACCCAGTCAACGTCAATGGTCAAACTCGCCAGCGTTTAGTCGCCGGCGAGGCCAGACGCGGCGGAGCGCGTCGGGATCCACCTATAGTGGCTCTTTTGGCGCGCAGGGAGCAGCTACGGGAAGAGGGTGGAGTGGCGCATCCAATGGTGGCGGCGGCGAAGGCTGGGGTGGCCGGGAGCAGCGCCGGCGACGAGGTTTGTGGCGGCCGGAGCTCGGGTGCGAGCGAGGATGGGGCTGCGGTGCACAACTGAGCGCGGCGAGGTGCTACGAAGGCTCTACGCGATGAGGGGAGTGCGTTGGGCGCATGCCCGGGACCAAATGGTCACCGGAGCATCACCGGTGACGAGTGCGGGCGGCGGCGTGTTCTCGGGTCCGGTGGCTAGCACGGCTAGAGCACGCAAAAGAACACGGGAGAGGGGGGGGAAAGATGGAGGGGCTCACGACAAGTCTTCTGGTGCGGTCGTTGAGCTCGGGGAGGCACGGACGGCGTCAGAGCATCTCCGGCGATCTCGGGGCCGAAGGTTGAAGACGACGGCGTAGGCGAGGAAGAAAAACCTCCCGGCCTGCTTGGCTTGGTGAAGACGACCAGGACGATGCGGCGGAGCTCGTGGTCATCGGCAGAGGGCGAGGGGGTGGCTGTGGGCGCAGAGTTACGGCGGCGCGTCCATGGAGGATTCGGCCATGGCGGGGGAACGGGCGAGGGAAAGAGCGAGGGAGGGAGAGATCGATCCGTACGGGTCTAGGGAGGGGTGGCGTGGCGCTACGGAAGGCTCAGGGCACCTCGGGGAAGCAGGAGGTGGTCGTGCGCGTGCCGGCGGGCGTCGGCCACGCGCGCTCCAGTCCTTCTAGCGTGAGCTGGAAGAAGACAAGGGAGAGGGATGTGCTGGGCCAACAGTGTTGGGCCAACACAGTGCATGCCAGGTAAGTGGCTCAGGTACTCTCCTTTCTGTCTTTTTGTTTTTGTTCTTTTATTGTTTTCTGTTTTCTATTTTTTTATTTAATCTTTTGCCACAGTTTTGAATTCAAAACAATTCAAACAATGCCAAAAAATCCTCTGAATATTTTTATTTTGCTAGATGGACTTTTCCAAAAGCTCATAAAATATTTCAGGGGTATTTGAAATTATATTCTAATTATATGAATATAATTCAAATTCAAATAGCTAATGATTTAAATTCAAAGTCCCAAAATTAAGTCCTTAAAAATGTTCAATATTTTTGGTTGGGACCAGAACCCTTGCCAAAATATCAAACATTTAAGAAGAGCATTTTGGAAACAATGAATGAGATTTTAGGGTTTTTGCCCTTCTTTTATTTAAGTTTTTGAGGCTTCCAAAGTTCCTCAATTCAACTTAAATAGAATTTAAACATGATGCAACAGAATGCAGACACCAGGCAGTACCAGAAGCTAGGGATGTGACAACCAGATCCAAATCCTGTGAGAGAGAGTTGAGTGTTGGGGAGACTATCATTTGAAGCACAAGAGCAAGGAGTTCATCATCAACACACCATTTGTTACTTCTTGGAGAGTGGTGTCTCCTAGATTGGCTAGGTGTCAATTGGGAGCCTCCGACAAGATTGTGGAGTTGAACCAAGGAGTTTGTAAGGGCAAGGAGATCGCCTACTTCGTGAAGATCTACCGCTAGTGAGGCAAGTCCTTCGTGGGCGACGGCCATGGTGGGATAGACAAGGTTGCTTCTTCGTGGACCCTTCGTGGGTGGAGCCTCCGTGGACTCACAAGAACTGCGACCTTACATGGGTTGAAGTCTCCATCAACGTGGATGTACGATAGCACCACCTATCGGAACCACAACAAAAACATTTGTGTCTCCAATTGCGTTTGAATCCTCCAAACCCTTCCCTTTACATTCTTGCAAGTTGCATGCTTTATTTTCTGCTGCCAATATACTCTTTGCATGCTTGCTTGAATTGTGTGAAGATTGCTTGACTTGTTCAAAAATAGCTAAAATCTGCCAAAGTCTAAATTGGGAAAAGGTTAGGTTTTTATTGGTCAAGTAGTCTAATCACCCCCCCCCCTCTAGACATACTTCAAGGTCCTACAAGTGGTATCAGAGCTTTGGTCTCCATTTGCTTTGATTTCCATAGCTTTTGGTGGTCATAGCCTTGGTTTCACAACCTAGGAGAGTATGGCGTCTAGCGAGGGAAATTATCACCGTAGAGGTCCTTACTTTGATGGCACTAATTTTGCTAGTTGGAAGCATAAGATGAAAATGCATGTTCTCGGACATAACCCCGCCGTTTGGGCTATTGTGTGTATTGGCTTGCAAGGTGAATTCTTTGATGGGAGAGAACCGAATCGTGAAGCTAGTGCGGAAGAGTTGAAGATGTTGCAATACAACGCTCAAGCTTGTGATATCCTCTTCAATGGATTGTTCCCCGAAGAATTCAACAAAATCAGCCGTCTTGAGAATGCAAAGGAAATTTGGGATACTTTGATTGATATGCACGGAGGTACTAAATCCGTCAAGGAATCCAAGTTGGATGTGCTCCAAAGTCAGCTTGACAAGTTCAACGTGAAGGATGGTGAAGGTGTCGCTGAAATGTACTATAGGCTTGCTCTTATCACAAATGAGATTGCCGGCTTAGGAAGTGAAGAGATGACCGATAGATTCATCATCAAGAAGATCCTAAGAGCATTGGATGGAAAATATGATACCGTCTGCACATTGATCCAAATGATGCCCAATTACAAAGATCTCAAGCCTACGGAAGTCATTGGAAGAATTGTTGCTCATGAGATGTCACTCAAGGATAAGGAGGAACTTCACAACAAGTCGAGTGGTGCTTACAAAGCCTCATGCGAAGCCCCCACATCATCAAGTGAGAAACAAACCTTCAATGAAGAATTGAGCTTAATGGTGAAGAACTTCAACAAATTCTACAAGAGTAGAAGCAAAGAAAGAAGCTATAAGTCAAGGTCCTACAATGACAAAAGATCTTCTAGTCGAGAGCGCAATTGCTACAATTGTGGGAGACCTGGACACTACTCCAATGAGTGTACGGCACCCTACAAAAGAAGAGAAGATTCTCCCAAGAGAAGAAGTAGAAGAGAAGAATCACCACCAAGAGAGAGAAGGAGTAGAGATGATCGTTATGAACGAAGACCCTCATGGAGAAGCAAGGATTCAGAAAGGAAGGACAAGTCATCAAAGAGCTACACAAAACAAAGACATCAAGCTCATGTTGGTGAATGGGTATCCGGCTCCGACTCCGACCATCACTCCGAGAGAAGCTATCACTCCAACTCCGAATACACTCAAGATGAAGGTGTTGCCGGTCTAGCACTTGTGTCAACCAACTCCTACGACATATTTGAATCACCAAATGAAGGAATTGGTAGATGCTTCATGGCCAAAGGCCCTGAGGTAACACATCCCGAGTATGTTGATTTTGATGTTGATGAAGATGACTTGCTAGGTGATGATGATTTACTTGTTGACAACTCTAGTGATGAATGCTATGATGAAACGTCAATTAATCATGCTAATCAAGTTGAAACGAATGACAATGATAAGGAGAAAATTGAGCGTCTAACTAAAGAACTAAACACTCTTAAGTTAGCTCATGAAACTATCTTTGAAGATCATCGAGAACTTTTAAGGGCTCATGAGAAGTTACGCTTTGAAAAGCTCAATCTTGAGCAAGAGCATGAGTTCCTAAAAGCGATCAATGATGATCTTCGTAAGAAAAGTTCTTCTTACATTGCCAAGCGTTTACTCTTATCTACTTACATGCCTCAAGTCAAGTCTAGTAACAATAACAAGAAAGATTCTTCTTCTAGTAGTAACAATAATAATGCTAAATCCAATATTGTTGCTTCTAGTGGTTCTCTTGATTCCACTAATGATTCTCTTAGCCAAGTTACACTTGAGCAAGAAAACACCTTATTGAAGGGAATTATAGAGAAAGGTGTATACAAGAGTCTTGCCGGGAGTAAGCAATTTGAGGAAATTGTACGCAAGCAAGGAAGGCACCGGAAGAATCAAGGTGTTGGTTTTGAACGAAAGTTCAATGCCAATGGAGTTGATTGGGAAGAAGATCAATACCCCAAGACGAAGTTTGTTCCTCAACAAGAGAAGTATGATCCTACTTCCTTCAAGGGAACACAAGCACAAGATGATCTTCCACCACAAGACCACAAGAACAAAGTCAAGGACAAGCTTCAAGAGGAAATTGATGCATTTGAAGAAGCACCTAAGGCCTTGGTCAAGTGGGTTCCCAAGACTGCGTCAAGTTCTACTTCATCAAGTACAACTACTACACCAAGGATTCCCATCAAGATGATGTGGATCCCAAAGAAGAAGAACTAGAGAGTTCTTGAGGGTGACTCCGCCAACATTTTTCACTCATATCATTATGGCAAGGACAAGTGCAATCAACTTCCATATCTTGCACTAGTTCAAGGAGTCACAAACCCTCATGTTGGTAAGGCAAGGGACAAGGTAACCTAATGTTTTCATGGACATCATTTTGTGTGCATCACTCTATGTCTATGGGTATTCTTGTTTGTTCCTTGTGGGACTAACCCATGTAGGTATTGAAAGTGCAACTCACTCCAAAGGATTGCTCCAAACGATCTACATCAACATTGAGCATCCACATCTTCAACACCTACATGAAGTCATCATCGACACAACCCATGGTTAGTTTATCCCTCTATGGGGGGATCTCACATCTAGGGGGAGCTTAACTCTAAGAATTGAGTCAAAGCAACTCTAATGATGTGAACACATAAATGCTTTATGTAAAAGTGGAAACTCCACTTGAGCTTAAACGATGAGTATGACCTATGATCAAATGTTCTCATTTGACTCCTAAGTCAATATACTCATTTATAGATGACGTAGTCATCACCAATTGTTTGATAGATGCTAGAATTGGATGTGCATGCTTTGTCACATATTCCATTTGTCATCTTATTGTGTGAGCATGTTGGTTGCATATTTACTCATTTGAGGACATCCACTTGTTGTTTTGATTGTTTGGCTTTTCTTTCTTTGGCCAAGTGGATGGACAAGAATGCCTAAGAACCTTCTCTAGCTATCTATGCTTTTCTCGTCTCAAACTCTATTCATGCTACATCACAAAATTTGATCAAGTCGATTCGAACCACTCATGTGAGGAGCACTCGAGTCCCCGATTCATCATAGACTTAAACTTCCAAAACCTCTTTGTGATTTTCGGTCTGACCGATTCCTCCATTTCGGTCATACCGAGATTACAAAGTCGATCTAGGTTTTCATCTGGTGCAACCGATTTGTACTTTTCGGTCACACCGAGTTGCTATAAATGTTAACAGTTTTGCATCTCGGTGCCACCGAGTTGTACCACTAGGTCACACCGATAGGGCCGGGCTATATATATCTCACGGGCAAAATTTGGAAAACTTTCTCCGAATCTTCTCGCCCGCGCATAGCTCGCTCTACCAACTTGGTCTACGGATCGTCGACTTCGTCACCAGCTGCCTCCTGTCGCTGGTCTCCGCCGCCGTCAACGGAATTCTCCTCCACCGTTGCCATCATAGCTAGTTCCCGCTGACTAGGGTATGAACTCGATCACAGTGATTTCCTCATCCGATTCTCAGCACATTGTGTTCATTATGCATCTTGCCATGATTGAAACACTCCTATCCAGTCAAATCAACCCTTATAATAGTTGCGATTCGAAAATTTAGGGTTAGGTTTCATGAAACCATCTCGACCCACCGAGTTGAAAAACTCGGTCCCACCGATTTGGCTAATGCCATTGCACTAGTAAGTCTCGGTCTGACCGAGAATTGCTAATCAGTGTGACCGATTTCCGAACTTTGTGAAACCCTAGCAGTCTCCGTGCCACCGAACTGTGACTCGGTCTGACCAAGTTCACTAGTTTAGGTTCCAAAACTGCTTTGGTATCACCGAGTTTGAAAATCGGTAGATCCAAAATGTTTTCAGTGGGAAACTAAAACTAAGTTTTTTGAATCATTCTTTTGCAAAAATCTCTGCATTTTGTGATGCTCATCCACTCTACCTCATCTATAACTATTCACAGGGTCAGCAGTCAGTTGAACAGCATGTCAGACCAAAGTGATAGCCAGAACAAATCTGATGAGCAGATCCAATTGAGCGAGGGCACTAGTCCCTCAAGCAGCTCAGATGAGGGGAGCAGAAGCACTCCTAGCAATTTGCCCAAGGCTGCCACAAGGACAAGAAAGAAGAAGACCTCAAAGTCTGAGGATGAGGATTATGTGGAAGTTGAGGATGAGGCAAGCTCCAAGAAGAAAGTGCTCAAGAGGGAGTTCAACTCATCTGCAGTGAAGCCTGGTTTGAAAATCAAAAGGCCAGCAGGTAGACAACCAATGTCCAAAGCCAGAGTGTCTACTCAAGCTCCTTTGGAATCTCAACCCAAAGAGCATTTTGCTGCAGAGGGAAAGAAAAGGAAAGAAAGGGTCAAGAAGACAATGGCAAGAGTGATTGGGAAGCCTTCCATGATGGAAGATGAAGAAGAAGAAGAAGAAGAGGTTGCAGAACCAGCACCCAAGGCACAAAAGCTGATGGGTGATGCTATCAAATCAGGGGCTGCAACTTCCAAGCCCAAAGCTGCCCCCAAGCCCAAGAATGCACCCAAGAGGAATACCAGGAGCATACCAGCAGCAGAAAAGAACAAGGCTCCAATGCCTGAGGTAGATGCTGAGGAAGATGAAGAACGGCAGGTCCTAAAGAAGCTCAAACCCAAGATCCCAGACCACAATGATGCTCATCATGTGGCTGAAAACATGAAGATCAGGAGAGATCATGGGTTGAGGCTATGGAGAGAGTCAAATCCATATGCCATGAGGAGAAGGACTGTTGTGGACTACAGGTTCCACACCAAGGAGCAGCAGGACTTTTATGAGACTATCTTGCTGGATAAGAAGCCCATAGTTTGCGATATGAGATGGGTCGACTGGACCTACATGAAGGAGAACGCAGAACACTACCCTGGAGTATATGACAGCTTCAGTGCGTGTGGAGTTGCTGATTTTGTTGGGCGAAGCTCACCAACCTGAACGATGAACTTATCATGCAATTCTACTCCACAAAGACATTTCTATCCAGATGGCGTGATAGTGTGGATGTCGAAGGAACCAGATATCAGTCTACCATAGAGGAATGGGCAAGTTTGATCAATGCCCCAAAGGAAAGTGAGGATGACCTAGACATTTATGGTAAGAAGAAAATGGATCATAACTCTATGTCACACATGTACAAGGAGATCCCAGATGATGCACTTGAGAACTTCAAGTTTGGATCAGTCCATTTTCTGCTGTCAGGGCTGCCTACGATCAACTAGATCTTAAGGCATACTCTATTGCCTAAATCAGGTGACCATAACATGATTAGAGGGCACGCAATCAATTTGCTTCATGTTTTTGATGTGCCTCAGAAATTCAAGGTCATGAGCCTCATAGTTGAGACAATTAAGAGGACAGCAGCAGATCAGAAGAGGAGTTGTGGTTATGCCCCATAGATTCAGGAGTTGATAAACTCGAAGATGGGCACAGGAAAGTATCTATTGGATAAGGAACACATGGTTCTCTATCCTGAATTTGAGGACAATCGAGAACACCAACTCCTGAGCTGGTTCTCTGGTGTCCGGAGCTGGAGCTGTAGCTGGAGCTGGAGCTCTTTTCTCTCCTGAGCTGCAGTGCCAACTCCGGACACCAGAGCCACTTCTTCAGCTCCAGCTACAGCTCCAGCTCAACCAGCTCCAGCTCCAACTTCTTCAGCTCCTACCACGTCTACTAATGCCTTCATCCTTGGAGTCCTGTCTACACCACCACCAGCAGACCAAGCCTGAGAGATGACATAGTGCTATGCATTTTCTAGGAACTTTTTGGTAACTTGTTGCCAAAGGGGGAGAAAAATGTATAGATCATAGGCTTCCAGAGAGAGAGATTTGCTTTTGTTCTCTCTTGTCTTTTTGGTTGAACTTTTTTTGCGTTTGATTGCTTGAGATACTATTCATTACCTGTGAGACATTGATGATCATGTGTCTGATCATAAGCTACACTTATGTTTTTATGATATTATCTTATTTATCCCTATATGATCATTCACTGTGCTTGGTGATGAGTGCATGTATTTAATCGTTATTATTTTGAGCGCTCCACCAAGATGTATGTGAAATGGAAGAGTAACCCATGAGCCTAATTTCTTGTGCATTTGCAGTCCAAAGCAAATTTTAAAATATGCACAAATTTAGGGGGAGCTCTTGCTTATCACATACTTCTCAAAGCGACGATGTTTTTCAATTTTATTATCATTTGTCAAAGCTTTGATCTATATGTTGTCATCAATTACCAAAAAGTGGGAGATTGAAAGTACAACTATCCCTAGGTGGTTTTGGTAATTCATAACAACATATAGCTCATTGAGCTAATACTATTCCAAGATGAATATTTCAGGAAAGCTCAATGAATGGCATGGCATGGATGATGAAAGTGGATCCCTCAAAATATTAAGGACAAAGGATTGGCTCAAGCTCAAAAGCTCAAGACTCTTCATTTTACATTTTAGTGATACAAGATCACATTGAGTCTATAGGAAAAGCCAATACTATCAAGAAGGGATGAGGTGTTGCTTAATGAGCCTCTTGCTCCATGTGCTTAGTGATATGCTCCAAAACCCTCCACTACTTTCTCACATCCACATATGACCTAAACCCAAAGTCAAACTCGGCCCTACCGATTCTTTCTATCCGGCGCCACCGAGTTCAGATGTCATAGGCACTGCCACAAACCCTAGGCAAATCGGTTTCACCGATAGGGATCTCGGTCTCACCGAGATGGGATTGTAATCTCTCTATTTCCCATCGTAACGTTTCGGTCTAACCGAAGTGAGCGATCGGTCCCACCGAGATTACAATGTAAACTCTCTGTTTCCCTTTTGTAACTTTTCGGTCTCACTAAAAGAGCAAATCGGTCCCACCGAGTTTACCTGACCAATTCTCTGGTTAGCTAATTACCAAATTCGGTCTCATCGAGTTTGTGTAATCGGTCTCACCGAGATTACGTTATGCCTTACCATATCGGTCCTACCGAGATGCATGTCAGTCCCACCGAAAACCCTAACGGTCACTAGGTTTACTAAATCGGTCCGACCGAGTTTGATGATTCGATCCCACCGAGTTTGGTAAATTGTGTGTAACGGTTAGATTTTGTGTGGAGGCTATATATACCCCTCCACCTCCTCTTCATTCGTGGAGAGAGCCATCGTAACAAACCTACACTTCCAACTTACCAGCCTCGAGAGAGAACCACCTACTCATGTGTTGAGGCCAAGATATTCCATTCCAACCACATGAATCTTGATCTCTAGCCTTCCCTGTTGCTTTCCACTCAAATCTTCTTTCCACCAGATCCAAATCCTATGAGAGAGAGTTGAGTGTTGGGGAGACTATCATTTGAAGCACAAGAGCAAGGAGTTCATCATCAACATACCATTTGTTACTTCTTGAGAGTGGTGTCTCCTAGATTGGCTAGGTGTCACTTGGGAGCCTCCGACAAGATTGTGGAGTTGAACCAAGGAGTTTGTAAGGGCAAGGAGATCGCCTACTGTGAAGATCTACCACTAGTGAGGCAAGTCCTTCGTGGGCGACGGCCATGGTGGGATAGACAAGGTTGCTTCTTCATGGACCCTTTGTGGGTGGAGCCTCCGTGGACTCACGCAACCGTTACCCTACGTGGGTTGAAGTCTCCATCAACGTGGATGTACGATAGCACCACCTATCGGAACCACGACAAAAACATCAGTGTCTCCAATTGCGTTTCAATCCTCCAAACCCTTCCCTTTACATTCTTGCAAGTTGCATGCTTTATTTTCTGCTGCCAATATACTCTTTGCATTCTTGCTTGAATTGCGTGAAGATTGCTTGACTTGTTCAAAAATAGCTAAAATCTGCCAAAGTCTAAAATTGTGAAAAGGTTAGGTTTTTATTGGTCAAGTAGTCTAATCACCCCCCCTCTAGACATACTTCAAGGTCCTACACCTTAACTGTCCTTGGCACTTGGATCTGCTCGATAGCTTTGATCTTGTCGGGGTTGGCTTCGAACCCGCAATGGGATATGAAGAACCCA
The DNA here is from genome assembly GCA_021605205.1 of Aegilops longissima. NCBI lineage: Eukaryota > Viridiplantae > Streptophyta > Magnoliopsida > Poales > Poaceae > Aegilops > Aegilops longissima. The sequence continues at coordinate 533,200,528 of CM038677.1, read as the reverse complement.
AGCAACTTGCCGGAGGGAACACCAAATACACCCTTCTCCGGGTTCAGCTTCAAATTGATCTTGCACAGATTAGCAAACGTCTCCTCTAATTCCAGAATAAGGGTGGCTCTACCCTTGGTCTTGACCACAATGTCATCCATATAAGCTTCTATGTTTCTGTGCAGCTGTGGCTCAAAACCAATCTGGACTGCCCTTTAAAAAGTGGACCCAACACTCTTTAATCCGAATGGCATGCGGACAAAACAGTATGTACCACATGGAGTAATGAACGACGTCTTCTCTTCATCTTCCTTGGACATGAAGATTTGGTGATACCCAGAATATGCATCCAGAAAGGAGAGCAAATCACAACCTGAAGTGGAATCCACAATCCGATCGATACATGGAAAGGGAAACGGGTCCTTCAAGCAAGCCTTGTTGAGATCTGTTAAATCTATGCAAAGCCTCCACTTCTCATTAGCCTTGCAGACTACCACTGGATTCGCCAACCACGTGGGATGCAGCACTCCTCTAAGCAAAGCAGTTGCCACAAGTTTGTTGATCTCTTCCGCAATGAACTGCTGCCTCTCAAAGGCCTGCTTCCGAACTTTCTGCTTGATAGGTTGGGCATGTGGGCAGACAACAAGGTGGTACTCGATTACCTCCCTAGGAACACCGAGGATATTAGATGGTTGCCAGGCAAACACATCGATATTCGCCCGCGGGGAGGCAATGAGCGTGCTTTCCTATTTGTCATCAAGGGTGGCGCTGATAGTAAAAGTACCGTAAACGCCAGCCAGCCCTGTCAGGACCTTCTTCAGTTGGGGCGCAGCGACATCTGATCTCTTGCTGTAGAAACACTCAGCATGTTGTCAACGGGTGCCGTGCACTCGGCGGGGGCACGCTTCCCGGACTCTTTGCCAGAGTCCCTACAATCTCTCTTTTTCCTTTGCTTTCCTTAGCAGGAGCTGCTGCTGCCGCGACCGCGTCCCAGTACATCTTGTCCACACAAATGATTGCATCCTTCTCATCTGATGGATGGTGATGCTCCAAGTGGCCCAGGCATCTTCAAGGTGTTGTAGGCATAGTGGGATGCCACCATGAATTTCGCCAGGGTCGGGCGTCCAAGAATCCCATTGTATGGCAGGGGGAGATCGACCACATCAAACACAATCCTCTCAGTCTGGTAGTTCAGTTCTCCCCAAACATTACCGGCAACATGATCTTTCCCTTAGAATGTCTCCTGTCGGGATTAACTCCTTGAAACGTGTCGGTAACCTCTAGCTCTTACTCTGCTATCTGAAGCTTGCTAATAACTGTTGGGGAGATCAGATTCAACCCGGCCCCACCGTCCACCAACATCTCTGTGACCTTGAGGTTGCGAATTGTCGGGGAGTCCAACAATGGCAAACACCCTACCGTAGTGGTACGGCTAGGATGGTCCTCCTCGTCAAAGATGATGGGCGTATGGGACCATTTGAGCGGCTTTCGGGCCTCTGGCGCTGGTTCCACGACATTGACTTCTCTCGCCCACCATGTGTGTTGGCGGTGAGAGGTGTACAGAGATGCACCCCCGTTAATGCACAGGGCATCAGTGGCCTTCTGAAACTCCTGCTCACTGGTTTCCTCTTCATCGCCTCCATCACTCTCATCATCCTAGGCTTCCTTCTCCGTCTGGCGGGCTTTCCTTGGTTCTGAAAGGGTTTGCCGGGGCGATTTACTTCACCACCTCTGCCTTACCGCCAGCAACATTCTGACCCTTTTCCTTGTCACGCTTCTCATACTCTGCTCTCTGTCTCTTGACAAGCTGCTCAACACCTGATAACACTCTTGAAGGTCATGGCCCTTGGTCCGATGAATCTTGCAATACGGCCCATCACCTTTCTCGTCTTTCTCGGCAGTCAGTGCACACAAAAGCTTCCTTGCCGGGGGCCTCAGCTTTGGCCTTCTTGCTGGTACTAGGCGTACCCGATCCTTCAACAGTCCTCACTTCCTTATCCCTCCATTTCTTACTGTGTTTCTTACTCTTCTTCTGACTGGTTGATTCATCATCATCCTCTGAATCAACATTGGGGCAATCTTCCTCTCCGGGTAACTTTCTTCCCTTCTCCATCCGAGCACACTTATCCACCAATGTGTAGAGCTCCTTCACAATCTTGGGCAACCGTATGTTCATCTTGGAACGAATCCGTCGGTTGCGCACATTTGACTGGAAGATAGCTATTATGGCTGCCGGATGGATATTTGGGATGTTTCCATGACTTTGCTGAATCTCAGTAAATACTTACGGAGTGTTTCTCCTTCCTTCTGTTGGAGAAGCTGCAAGTCGCTGGGCCTACCGGGCTCTTGATGACTGCCAGTGAAGGCGCGAAGGAATTCATGGCACAGGTCAGCCCATGATGAAATAGAGTTCTCCGGTAGGTGCATCAGCCAAGACCACACATTGGACTTGAGGGCCAAAGGGAAGTAGTTGGCAAACACCTTCTCATCTCTTCTGCCGGCAGCCTGAACAACGATGGTGTAGATTGATACGTCTCCAATGTATCTATAATTTTTTATTGTTCCATGCTATTATATTATCAATCTTGGATGTTTTATATGCATTTATATGCTCTTTTATATGATTTTTGGGACTAACCTATTAACCTAGAGCCCAGTGCCAGTTTCTGTTTTTTCCTTGTTTTTTGAGTATCGCAGAAAAGGAAAACCGAACAGAGTCCAATTGACCTGAAAACTGACAGAGATTATTTTAGGACCAGAAGAAGTCCTCGGAGCATCGGAGATGGACCAGAGGAGTCCCGAGGCACCCATGAGGGTGGGGGCGCACCTACCCCCTGGGCGCGCCCCCTACCTCGTGGCCGCCTTGGTGACCCCCTGACTTTTTCCCGACGCCAAAACCTCTTATATGTACAGAAACCCCCAGAATATAACCTAGATCGGAGTTCCGCCTCCGCAAGCCTCCCTAGCCACCAAAGACCAATCGGGACCCTGTTCCGGCACCTTGCCGGAGGGGGGATCCCTCACCGGCGGCCATCTTCATCATCCCGACGCTCTCCATGATGAGGAGGGAGTAGTTCACCCTCGAGGCTGAGGGTATGTACCAACAGCTATGTGTTTGATCTCTCTCTCTCTCTCTCTCGTGTTCTTGATTTGGCACGATCTTGATGTATCGCGAGCTTTGCTATTATAGTTGGATCTTATGATGTTTCTCCCCCTCTACTCTCTTGTAATGGATTGAGTTTTCCCTTTGAAGTTATCTTATCGGATTGATTGTTTCAGGATTTGGGAACACTTGATGTATGTCTTGCATGTGCTTATCTGTAGTGACAATGGGATATTTACGTGATCTGCTTGATGTATGTTTTGGTGATCAACTCGTGGGTTCAGTGACCTTGTGAACTTATGCATAGGGGTTGGCACACGTTGCCTTTGACTCTCCCAGTAGAAACTTTGGGGCACTCTTTGAAGTTCTTTGTGTTGGTTGAATAGATGAATCTGAGATTGTGTGATGCATATCGTATAATCATAACCACGGATACTTGAGGTGACATTGGATTATCTAGGTGACATTAGGTTTTTGGTTCATTTGTGTCTTAAGGTGTTATTCTAGTACGAACTCTAGGATAGATCGAACGGAAAGAATAGCTTCGCGTTATTTCACTACAGACTCTTGAATAGATCGATTAGAAAGGATAACTTTGAGGTGGTTTCGTACCCTACAATAATCTCTTCGTTTGTTCTCCGCTATTAGTGACTTTGGAGTGACTTTTTGGTGCATGTTGAGGGATAGTTATATGATCCAATTATGTTATTATTGTTGAGAGAACTTGCACTAGTGAAAGTATGAACCCTAGGCCTTGTTTCCTAGCATTGCAATACTGCTTCGCCACTTTTATCACTTGCTACCTTGCTGTTTTTATATTTTCAGATTACAAAAACCTATATCTACCAACCATATTGCACTTGTATCACCATCTCTTCGCCGAACAAGTGCACCTATACAATTTACCATTGTATTGGGTGTGTTGGGGACACAAGAGACTCTTTGTTATTTGGTTGCAGGGTTGTTTGAGAGAGACCAGCTTCATCCTACGCCTCCCATGGATTGATAAACCTTAGGTCATCCACTTGAGGGAAATTTGCTACTGTCCTACAAACCTCTGCACTTGGAGGCCCAACAACGTCTACAAGAAGGTTGTGTAGTAGACATCATAGATGCTCAGGAGCTCTGCCGGGTTCAGCCTCCCATCGTACTTCTAAGGTTTCTCTGGCTTCAACGTGCGAATGGACGGCCAACGGACTTGCCGCAGCTCACGAGTAAAGGTAGGACAACCAAACTCGAAAGGTAGGCACCCACAAATACCAAACGCGGGCTCGTCGACGTAGGGGCCATCGCACCCATCGGTGCGGAGGTCGTCGCGGTGTTGCTCGACAATGAAGCGCGTGTCCCCTCTCCGCCTATCCTCCGGGGCTCGTCGTTGGCCTAGACGCGCTCGAGGGACAGAAGAGGGCATCGAGACGTCGTCGGGGTCTTGATTCTGTTGCTCTCACGTTGGTTGCCGTGGCGGGGACTGCACCGTAGGGATGACCCCTTCCATACGGTCAGCAGCATGAGTCGTTGCTGTCGCTTGGGGAGGCCGTAGCGGGCCAGCTCGCCGTGAGCCCCCAGCTTCGGCGGAACCGAGCAGACTTTGGATGGTGGCACGCCATTCGTCCATCTGTTCGGCCGCTGACAGAAACCTCAGCAACGGTTGAGCCCGCGCCATGGCCTCCGAGGCTGTACTTGGCATGGGTAATGATGAAGTCAATCTCACTGTCGCCCGGCTCCATGCCAGCGGCGGCAGCACTGCGCCCCCGCTGCTGCTGCGGGGGCGACCACCTGGATGGCAGGGGGTGAGGTGAAGGCGCTCGAGGGCCAGTGGCTCCGTCGGGCACATCGGCTTGGTTGACCCATCCCGGGGGAGGTGCACGCGCTGCGGCCGCACCCGTGGTGCAAGCGGCTGATACGTCCATTTTGCATCATGCTTTTATATCAATACTTATTGCATTATGGGCTGTTATTACATGTTAGTCACAATACTTATGCCTATTCTCTCTTATTTTACAAGGTTTACATGAAGAGGGAGAATGCCGGCAGCTGGAATTCTGTGCTGGAAAAGGAGCAAATATTAGAGACTTATTCTGCACAGCTCCAAAAGTCCTGAAACTTCACCGAAGTAATTTTTGGAATTAATAAAAAATACTGAGCGAAGAAAGTACCAGAGGGGTCCGACACCCTGGCCACGAGGGTGGGGGCGCGCCCTACCCCCTGGGCGCGGCCCCCTGCCTCGTGGGCCCCCTGGCAGGCCTCCTGTGCCCATCTTCTGCTATATGAAGTCTTTTACCCTGGAAAAAAATCATAAGAAAGCTTCCGGGAAGAAACACTGCCGCCAAGAGGCGGAACCTTGGCGGAACCAATCTAGGGCTCCGACAGAGCTGTTCGCCAGGAAACTTCCTCCGTGAGGGGAAATCATCGCCATCGCCATCACCAATAATCCTCTCATCGAGGGGGTCAATCTCCATCAACATCTTCACCAGCACCATCTCCTCTCAAACCCTAGTTCATCTCTTGTATCCAATCCGCTGTCACCACACCGGACTCGTGATCACCATCGAAGCGACCAAGACGATCGCCTAAGAGCAAGGGAACGGCGGACGACTATCCGCCTCCTCCTCCTCGTAAAGAAAGGCGAAGTCTCCCGCCATCCTTCGAGCATCCGACTTCGGCGATCGCCTTTGGCGGCTGAGAGGAGTCGAGAGAATGACGCCCGCCACCGGATCGACCGACTCCACCGATCCCGGGCGCTGAAGAAGAAGACGAAGGTCCGCTTTATTTCGACTCTCGATCCGAGATGAGCCCTTTCCCAAAGGGTTCACGCCCCCGAGATACGCCAAGTACACCGCCCGAAAGCCGAAGATCGGCTGGTTGACTACCCACGGCCGTCAACATAGCTTAACGGCAACAAGCGTGTTGTCGTAAAGTATGTTCCACTCATGCTCTAGGGCACGCCCGACATGGTTGAACAGCCCAAGCCCCGCAGATCAATAGCTGGGTCGATTTCACCAAGCCTTCGTCCGCAACTTCACAAGCACGCATAAGCGACCTCCCAAGCCTCGCCAGCTCTCCTTGTGCGCAAGGCCCCAACGAGTCAACTCACGACTACCTCACGCGCTGGGCCGAGCTCGAACTCCTGCAAGGGCGCACGAGGTGCAGGCTATCGAGTACTTCACCGTCGGGTGCGTAGAAGGCACCTCTCAAGCAAAGCTCCTCCGCGACGAGCCGAGACCTCGACGAGCTGCTGATCATAGCGCATAAGCACGCCACAGCCGACTCCTCCATGAAGGCGGAGATTCAAGTTTGTGCGACCGAAAAGTGGCCCTCAGCCCCGTAACCCCGGCTGAGATGCCACGCGACAACAATAGAACGATCACAAGCGCAAGGCCCCATAGCCGGCTTCCAGCAGCCGGTAGGTTGCGACAGTCGAAGACCAGCAGCCGGAGGGGCAGCCTCCGACCAAGCGACAGAAAGGCGACAAGTCCAACTGGTTGCCGGCCTTCTCTTACGAGCAGACTCTAGATGGACCATGCAAGTTCCACAGCGGCGCGAAGCCATCAAACCACACCACCCGGAAGTGCCACCGCTCACCAGATCGCCAGGAGACGGCCTCCTGCCTCCCCGCAGCTGGGCCGCCGCCACCACGCTGCTTCAAAGAGCCGCTGTCGGCTACCGCGCAGATAAGATGAGTACCTGTAAGAGCACGGAGCCTATGTGGTGTTCACCAAAGGTGGTCGACGATCGATGTAGCAAAGGGCTGCAAAGAAGAAGAGGTGAATGCAGAGCATCGGATACCCAGAGTTCATGCACTGGTCCGAGAAGCCTATCAGTTGGAGCAGAGCTGATTACCCAGAGGTGATGCCGAGTCTGGGCTCCTACGCCCTGGTCATAGCTAACTGACGGGCTGGACCCGTGGTGCCAGCTGAAGGCTGGATGAGGGGGTTCTGACTCGAAAAAACCAAAAAAGATCAGAAGTCAGATTCGGCTGAAAAAGAAAACAGAAGAAGAAGAGAGACGACTTACAACAGGCGGGGGGTTGGCGCGTGAGTACGGCTCCTTGCTGAAACGCCAATCCGCTGTGAGATTGCAGTTCGTGATGTAGTTCACCATGTCTGCTACCTCCGCGTGGGGCATGTCCTTGGAGCACATCCGACTTGGGTCCCGGTGGCCACTCATCTGACAGATCAGATGAGGTCGGCCTTGGAGCGGGAGGACTCGCCGCGCCACGAAGGCGGCCAGCAGGTCGGCCCCGGTCAAACCCTCCGATCGTCGGCAAGACTGAGTCGCGCGACGGCGGGCACCAAAGGGGGAGTCAGCGTGATGGCGGTGTGGGACCAGCTAGGGATCCTCCCAGCTAGTGCGCCGGCTTCGTAAGGTGGCAGATTGACCCAGTCACCTTCTGGGGCGACGTTCTTCACATAAAAATAAGACCGCTGCCACATCTTCACCGACTTAATCAGCGAGATGGTGGGAACGGGTTGTCGGCCACCGATCTCCGCATGCGATGAAGGCACCGCACAGGGCTGGCACGCCGGCGACGTGCGTGCCGAGCTTGGACTGGAAGAACTCCCCCCATAGCTCGATGGTGGGGAGAACGCCGAGGAAGCCTTCGCACAAGGTGACGAAGGAAGCCAGCAGCACCACCGTGTTCGGTGTAAGGTGGTGCGGCTGGAGCCTGTGGAACTCCAAGAAGGAGCGGAAGAAACCGCTCGCCGGCAGCCCTAGACCGCGCATGAGGTGCGAGCGGAATACGACCCGCTCACCCTCCTCCGGTGCCGGCGATATTTCCTTCGCCGGCATGGCGCGGGCCTGCACTAGGTTCTTTCCGGGGAGACGACGCGTCTTGCGAAGGAACTCGACGTGGTCGTCGTCCACCTCGGAGCCGTCCCACACGCCGGAGCACACGGCAGGAGGTGCGGCGGCGGAGGAAGAGCTCATCGCTGCGGGCGTGGCATGGTTCGGCGCGGCGGCAGCGAGAGGAAGAAGAAGCAAGAGGAAGCGAAGGGAGTAGGGAAGATGGGCGCGCGTGCTTCGCCGCCCCCTCCTCCCGCCTACTTATAGGCTCGTAATGAGAAGCCGGCGGGGCGGCGGGATTAATCGCGCCAAAGACCCCACGCCCCACAATTTATCAAGACGGGTTATCGCACGCAGTTAGGACGGGAACCCCAACCGTCCGCACGGCCGCAACGGATCCGCTCGCTGCGAGGCATGGTAGTGGTGGGTCCCGCCGACGGCCGTCCTGTCAGCTGCGGGTGGGCAGATCGACCGCCGCGGGCGCCACGCGACGGGTCCGCAACGGGCAGCTGCCTGGAAGCTTATCAGGCACGCTGCCTGGATCCCGCTACAACTTTCAAACTCTTTAAGGAGCAAGACGGCCTTCTGCGAGTCCGGCTCCAGCTAGTTGGCCTAGAGGAAGACGGCGAGCAATACCCATATTCCACCACTAGGAGGATGAAACCGTTGAGGCTCCTCGACATGTCACCCTCGGCGCCCCACCAGCTTCGGGGACTACTGTCGGAGTAATGGGCCACGGGTAGGCTAACCCGAGCCCCTGAACCTTTCAAGACATCGGGGCAGGCTGCGCCCCTCAAGACCCCAAGATGAAGAACCGCTTTTTGAGAGTCGGCGGCAAGGCCGCCGACTGCCCCTCATGACCGAGTCCCAGGGACGACTTCGAGAATAAGCCGGCTCCTAACTGGTAGCTTCCAGAGAAGCCGGCTATGGGGAGTCGGCCCGCGACTCCGACCACCTCCTGCCTTCGCAATGATGGACGGACGGGTACGCCATCGCGACGCCCATTCCTCGCCCGTGCTTATGGGGGCAGGCATGGCCACAGTGCGTCATACCAACGGAGATCTCCATCCGGCGTGGCACTGTTGCCATGCCAGCCCTGACATCAGCCCCCGTGGGCGGCGCCCTGTGCCCACGACGGCCTGTCTGTACGACCAAGAGATGGCGGGCCCCGCCTGTCAGCGGGGGTACAGAAGACGGCGAGAGTGCCACCAGGCGGACCCATTAAGAGTCGGCCCCCAGGAGTCGACTAGCCCCTCCCACGGGCCCCGCACGCCATTACCCAGACAAGACGGGGAATGGCAACAGTGATCGCTCGTCAGGCGGCGGAACTGTTGCCATGACCTCATGACCAAGCCACATTAGAAGCACGGCTACAAGAATCCGCAGCCGGCAAGACTACCACAAGCGGACAAGGCCTGCCGGCTCCGCATCAGGCCGCCGGCGGGGCCTCCAATGGGCGAAGAAGACGGCGCCCTGAGAGATGACGGCTGGGACCCGCCCACTGGATTATTTTGTACTTCGGGGTAGGCCTATATAAACCCCCCGTGGCACCCATGCAAAGGGTTGGACCTGATAGTTTTAGACACACATAGAGGGAAGAGGAGAGCTAGATGTGCCCTTCTCCTTCCTCACCCCGAACAGCTCAAGGAGCCTCTTGTAGCCCTTGTTCATCTAGTGATCATGCGGAGACCCCAGAGCAGCAGTAGGGGTGTTATCTCCACGGAGAGCCCTCAAGCTGGGTAAGATCTGCCGGGCGCATGTCTTCGCCCATCCCGCTTCCAGCACCGGCGACGCTCTACTCGCCCCCACCATGATAAGCCATCCTTGGCATATGTCGCACCCAACCCCGGCTAACTATGTTCGAGACCGATGTTGCTATGACTTTGCTATGCTTAATGCTTGTCACTAGGGCCCGAAAGTGCCATGATTTTAGATCTGAACCTATTATGTTTTCATGAATATATGTGAGTTCTTGATCCTATCTTGCAAGTCTATAGTCACCTACTATGTGTTATGATCCGCAACCTCAAGTGACAATAATCGGACCACTCCCGGTGATGACCATAGTTTGAGGAGTTCATGTATTCACGATGTGCTAATGCTTTGTTCCAGTTCTCTATTAAAAGGAGGCCTTAATATCCCTTAGTTTCCATTAGGACTCCGCTGCCATGGGAGGGTAGGACAAAAGATGTCATGCAAGTTCTTTTCCATAAGCACGTATGACTATATTCGGAATACATGCCTACATTACATTGATGAATTGGAGCTAGTTCTGTGTCATCCTATGTTATGATTGTTACATGATGAACCGCATCCGGCATAATTATCCATCACCTATCCAATGCCTACGAGCTTTCCGTATACTGGTTTACGCTTATTTACTTTCCCGCTGCTACTATTACAATCACTACAAAATACCAAAAATATTTTCTTTTGCTTCCGTTACTTTTGTTACCGTTACCACCACTATCATATTACTTTGCTACTAAAATACTTTGCTGCAGATATTAAGTTATCCAGGTGTGGTTGAATTGACAACTCAACTGCTAATACTTGAGAATATTCTTTGGCTCCCCTTGTGTCGAATAATTAAATTTGGGTTGAATACTCTACCCTCGAAAGCTGTTGTGATCCCCTACAATTGTGGGTTATCAAGAGGGAGAATGCCAGCAGGTGGAATTCTGGACTCACAAAGGAGCAAATATTAGAGACCTATTCTGCATAACTCCCATAGTCCTGAAACTTCACGGAGCATATTTTTGGAATATGTAAAAAATATTGGGAAATAAAGTACCAGAGGGGGGCCACCAGCCAGCCACAAGGGTGGGAGGCGCGCCCTTCCCCCTGGGCACGCCCCCCGACCTTGTGGGCGCCCTGGCAGGCCTCCGGTGCCCATCTTTGGCTATATGATGTCTTTCACCCTAAAACATCAGAAGGAAGCTTTCGAGACAAAGAACCGCCGTCTCGAGGAGGAACCTAGGCAGAACCAATCCAGGGCTCTGGCGGAGCTGTTCTGCCGGGGAAACATTCCTTCGGGTGTGGGAAATCATCGCCATTGTCAACACCAACGATCCTTTCGTAGAGAGGGGGTCAATCTCCATCAACATCTTCACCAGCACCATCTCCTCTCAAACCCTAGTTCATCTCTTGTACCCAATCTTTGTCCCAAAGCCTCAGATTGGTCCCTATGGGTTGCTAGTAGTGTTGATTTCTCCTTGTAGTTGATGTTAGTTGGTATATCTTTTACCCTGGAAAAAATCATAAGCAAGCTTTCGGGAAGAAACTCCGCCACCACGAGGAGGAACCTTGGCGGAACCTATCTAGGGCTCCGGCAGAGCTGTTCTGCTGGGGAAACTTCCCTCCGCGAGGGGAAATCATCGCCATCGTCATCACCAACGATGCTCTCATCGGGAGGGGGTCAATCTCCATCAACATCTTCACCAGCACCATCTCCTCTCAAAGCCTAGTTCATCTCTTGTATTCAATCTTGGTCCCAAATCCTTGGATTGGTACATGTGGGTTGCTAGTAGTGTTGATTACTCCTTGTAGTTGATGCTAGTTGGTTTGTTCGATGGAAGATCATATGTTCAAATCCTTAATAATAATTAATACTCCTCTCATTATGATTATGAATATGCTTTGTGAGTAGTTACGTTTGTTCCCGAGGACATGGGAGAAGTCTTGTTATAAGTAATCATGTGAATTTGGTATTCGTTTGATATTTTGATGAGATGTATGTTGTCTTTCCTCTAGTAGTGCTATGTGAACATCGACTACATGACACTTCACCATTATTTGGGCCTAGAGGAAGGCACTGGGAATTAATAAGTAGATGATGAGTTGCTATGTGAACATCGACTACATGACACTTCACCATTATTTGGGCCTAGGGGAAGGCATTGGGAATTAATATGTAGATGAAGGCCTAGGGTAAGGGTAGCACCCAAGCACAGGTCCACCCACATATCAAATTATCAAAATAACGAATGTGAATCATATGAGCATGATGAAAACTAACTTGACAACAATTCCCATGTGTCCTCGGGAGCACTTTGCTTTATATAAGAGTTCATCCAGGCTTGTCCTTTGCTACAAAAAGGATTGGGCCACCTTGCTGCACATTGTTTACTTTTATTACTTGTCACTCATTACGATTTGTCTTATCACAAAACTATCTGTTACTCATAATTTCAGTGCTTGCAGAGAATACCTTGCTGAAAACCACTTGTCATTTCCTTCTGCTCCTCGTTGGGTTTGGCACTCTTACTTATCGAAAGGACTAAGATAGATCCCCTATACTTGTGAGTCATCATCCCTCCTCAGGAGAAACACATTGTCGGTGGAAACGACACCTATGGGATCACGGGGAATCCCTTCTATGGTCGGTGGGTGCGGGGCTGTGGAAAGAGCGGGTTTGAGAGACCAACACGGGAAATTTATCCAGGTTCGGGCAGCAAGTGATGCGTAATACCCTACTCCTGCTGGTTGTGTATTTATCTGGTGTTCTTGGACTAGCTACAAAGCGTGCAGGGCCCAAAAGTCTGAATCCTCTCTCAGTATGTTGTGGGCCTCCTTTTATAGTCAAAGGGGGTGCCACAGTGGCACACAGGAGGTGGAAAGTTGTACAGTAGTCAAGTTTATCTCTGGAACCGTAGGACAAAAACCATTAAATGCGCTACTTAGGTGTCCTCTTACTTTATCGGGTACGGTAATGACCCCCATCCCGTCTGGCCGCCGTCGCCTTGTTCGACACGTCGCCCTGTGCTAACGAGGCGCAGCAGCCATGTAAGCCGGGCAGCAAATGAGCTGCATGGTGGTAGGGTCTTCATGAAGATCTGCATGCCACCACGTGAGGTGCTTGACTAGTTGGCTTAGGAGCCACATACCGCCACATGGGTACCGCTAGTTGGTGGGTCGGCACGAGCTGGGGCGGCGACGGGGCGGCAAAGCCTTGCCGCGGTCTTGCTGATATTCCCGGCAAGGATCTTGCCGGGGTCTTGTGGGCGCCCCCGGCAAGAGTCTTGCCGGGGCCTTGTGGGTATCTTGTGCAGGAGCCTTGCCGGGGCCTCATGGGCATCCTCGGCAAGGAGCCTTGCTGTTGTCTTGTTTCCGTGTTCCTATCTAGGCCTTGCGGGCCCTTTGTCTTCACAAAGATCTGCATGCCACCATGGAGGTGCCTCCCGAGCCTTGGTCCCAATGTGGTTGATGGCGCCGAACCTTAGACTCAAGGGTGGCAGCCTCTGGTGTTAGGCAGTTGCCCCGCAAGGCTCTTTGCCGGGCCGTGAGGACTGCCTGCAAGGGCCTTGCCGGGTGGGGTCTCACCTCGCCCCTCTGCTCTTCATGCTTCTGGTCTGGAGCACGGCTCTGGTAGTATTGTGTCTTTGCTTCCTCTTCTGTCTGCTAAGGCGGCTGTATGCTAGGGTATGTATTGTTCACAAGACAAGTAAAGGGGTACAAGAAGGACCCCTACTTTTGTACACTGACACACATCGTTGGAATACACCTGTCACACTGCAGTGGTGTAACTCGCCGTTGATGATAGTCATAGACTTAGACCACCGGGTTATCTGCCTTGCCAAAGTTTCATCCTCAAGTAACTCGCCCCGGGTCATATAAGCCAGATAAGGCACACTCCAATCTGGAATAGCATGAAGAGCCTCCACCAACTGCGCCTCCGGGTCAGGGATAACAAGGTCTTCTTCAGACGGCAACTTAATAGTAGGATTTTGTAAAACATCCAGGAATACATTAGGAGGCACCGGCTTACATTGAGACCCAAGTTGTCTTAAGGAATCAGTCGCCTCATTCTTCTGTCGGTCAAGGTGGTCTACCTGATAGCCCTTAAAATGACTAACAATATTATCAACCGCCCGATGATAAGCCGCCATGAGCGGGACTTTGGAGTCCCACTTACCAGCGACTTGCTGAGCCATAAGATCTGAGTCGCCCAGACACCTGGCCTGGCTTAAATTCATCTCTTTAGCCATGAAAAGGCCATGGACTAGAGCTTCATACTCAGCTACATTATTAGTACAAGGAAACGAGCGACGACAACTACGAACCCCCGAGCCTGCGCCGCTCTTGGAGCAGGGCGGGCTCATCAGGCCGCCGCCACCTCTGATCTGGATGAGGTTGGCGCCGGTGCCTGACGGCCCATTGTTGATGATGGCGTCTCTCGCGGAGGCGAGTGTAGTTAGCGTTCTTTAGGATCTGGTCCCTCTGTTCCCTGTGAGGAATCGAAAAGCGCACCCCGTGGGGGCTTGTAAGGTGCCTGTGGTTCTGTTTGTGAATACGATCCTTGCCGTGAAGTAGTGTGAGATGTTCATCCCGTCTTAGCTTAGTTCTTCCTTTCGAACCTCACGAGGGCTTGGTGCTCTACGCCGACAGGTCCCGGTCCCAAGGCAGGCTTCCGCCGTCGCTGGTATGCCATGTCGCGATTCCCTGGTCAAGGCCAGGAGGTGAGCGGCTCGGGGTCCAGTAAGAGCCCCCGAGTCGCGATGCTCAGGAGATCCCCTTTAGCGCTCAAGCAGCCATCGTTCGGTGAGAAAGGAGCGCGATGTTGCTAACACGGGATTGCATTATGTGCAAGGTCGGTGCTGCGATAGCTAGTGCTTCTGGAGGGTGACTTATCTCGGGAGTCAGGAACCGCTTCTCGTGCGACGTTAGGTCCATGTGATCGGCAAAGCGAGGGGTTGCTCGGCGAGGTCCCGCGCGTGCCTCTTCCCTCTCGCCTTTGCTCCCCTTTCTGCTCTACGTCCTTGGGTCCCGGCCCTCGAGCGGGTCTCAGCCGTCGCTGGTATGCCAGGTCACGATGCCGTGGACAAGACCAGAGGGTGAGGGCTGGAGAGCCAGTAGGAGCCCGTGAGTCGCGATGCTCAGGTACCCCCCGTTTAACGTGCAAGCGGTTCGCGCGGGCGAGATTGAAGAAGACGCCGTGAGGGCCTCGCCTTGTGCTGCACCTTGAAGAGATCCTGCAGGCTCACCACAAGAGGAAAAAGAGTCCGCTATGACAAGCGACGGTCAGCCGTTGGTTGCTTTGGAGGGGTGACGAGGCACTGAAGGCCTGACGAGGTGGCGCCGTGCGAGGCTGCCGCGGCCAGAGCTCAGCCATTCAGGTTTGTCGGCGTTGCAGGGACAGACCCATGCGCGGACAACTAGGTCAATCACGTTAATCACGAAGGAGCAAGTTCATTTAGATAGGTGCAGGGAAGGCAGACGTTGCTGGGTCCGACCCGAGCGACTTGGGGATGATGCAGCCCGAGGGGCGCCTCCGACAAAGTAAGCTACGAACATGAAGTAAAAGGGATACACGCCGCAGGACGGACCCACGCTGCTCGGGAATGATGCAGCCTGGGGCGCCCTGCACTGAAATGAAACTTGAAGGATGTCACCGATAATGTTGAAGACGAAAGGATGATGAAGTAGCGGACGTCGTGGGCTACGGAAGCCGATCTTCATGAGCCCCCAGGCCCAGGAGCCTCGGGAGGCTCCAGGGGCGCTGGTGGCTCCTCGCGGACCATCTCCATCTCCGCCAGGACTGCACAACGCCTGGCCCCTTGAGCCTCCAGGATGCTCCCCATGAGGCGCTGGCGCGTGGCGGCCGCGTTCGGCACGCCGTAGGGCATGAGAACGTAGCTGTGGGGTGGACCTTCGCAGCACCCCACGCGTGAGGGCCAGAAGCGCTCCTGAGAGGCGGCTCGGTTGATCCCTGGTATGTCGATGCAGACGCGCAGCCCACCATCCTCGCCTGGATGGGGAGCTACGGCGGGAAGCGGGGCTGCCACTCATGACTCTTGACTCCTGCAGCCCCGAATGATCTGGCCGACGAACTCCCGAGGGTTTGGCCCTCCTTGCCTCGCTCCCTTCCCCGAGGGAAATGTGCTTTGAAACACGCCCAAGTGGTGCCCAAGCGCCTCCCCGTGACCTTAGCAAGGTCAAGGGTCTCCAGAGTGAGCCCCGAGCCTTGCTTGAGGAGGGCGCCGCGCCTTCCTATGCGATGTAAGGACGTGCCCCTAAATGTGCACGACCCGAGGGGCCCGCCACCCGAGGGGTCGGGCCTGGCGATGTCTTCTTCTTCTTGGGAGCAGTCTCGGGAGCCTCCCGCTCTTGCGATCTGGTCTTCAAGTGACGCGATTTGAAAAGCTCGCCTGTGAGCACACTGCTGCGTCTCTCTCTTCAAGGCACCGTGATGACTACTTCTTCCGGCATCTTGAGGATGTTGTAGCCATGATGAGTCACGCCCATGAACTT